>CM071855.1:13434986-14171229 GCA_036507275.1 Sicyos edulis
GGCCCCCAGATCAAACGCGAGATCTGAATCCTTCAGAGTCCAATCGGTTGACTACGACGTGCCTATGCTACGATTCATTATGCTTTGGTCGTGCCACTTCTCCAACTCATTCGGACATGGAGAATCGATGCATGGCGATACCGGATCAACGTCATCCTCTCCTTCTCTATAAACAAAGAACTCCTAAAGAGAGATTTCCTCTCAAGGAAAAACAAAGAGAAGAGAGAAAAGTTCTTCAAAGACTACTCAAGAAGAGCGGGGTAACCTACGCTCTGAGTGGTATTCATACATAGAGAACGTCCAACAAGATATTCCATTCTTTACTTGGATGGAGGTTGGAATCAATGTTCTCAGTGGATCAGATTGGAAGACCACCAAACGTGGTACGATCCACAGTACTCATCCACCACTTGAAGAAGTGGAAATCGAGACAGTCTATGGAGACAAGGTTATTGCTTCTCCTTTCAAGACCATAACAAGAGACGAGAATGAGCCACATTCTCTAAGTGATATCAAGAATATCCAACATCAAAACAACTTCTCCAACAAAATTCTATCAACGATTGCCAGGCAAGTTGACAAGATAGAAGGGAAGATGCAAAAGGAATCAAAAACTGATTCCAAACCCATCAAAGCCAGCTCCCCGTTCGGAGCAAGCCCTTCAGCAGGAACAAAACCCTTGTTCCAGCCATCAATTCTCAGTCCGGAGATCACTCTCGATGATAACACGGACACTCTCAATAGCATTCAAAAGATGCTGAAGAAGTTGACTCTCGGAGAAGCTTCTCCTTCAACAAGCCAAGGGATCAATGTCATATTTGAACCCTCGGATTATGACATCAAAGAATTCAGAAGACAATATCTGAATAAAAAAGATTCATCAAAACCCAGCACTTCAAGAGCTATTTCCGCCATCTCAGAAAAGGATCCTCGTCTGTTTTATAGCAGACCATCCTTCCTTGACATAGCCTATGAAGAGAAGGGCATGATGACCACCACTTCATTCAGTGGTTCGGACATTTATGAATGGAATCTAGATGGCCTATCAGACCATCTAATTCTGAATTTAGCCAACACAATGATGATGGCTTCAAACGCCTATAAAGCCAAAGGCAAAACCGATCGGCAAATTGCTGAGATCCTTGTCAGTGGTTTTACCGGAATACTCAAAGATTGGTGGCACAACTACATGACTCCGGAAAAGAGACATGCCATCCTAATTCATACCACCCAAACTACCAGAGAAATTCCTCCAAAAATTGATGGTACGCCGTCAGAACCGGAAGTCTTCGAAAAACAAGATGTTGTATACACTCTAGTGTATACCATGTCAAAGTTTTTCATTGGCGACCCTCTTACGTTTGAAGAAAGGTCTGCCACTATCTTACTCAAAATGAAATGCAAGACTCTAGGAGAGTTTCGCTGGTACAAAGACATGTTCCTCACCAAAGTGATGCAAAGATCAGATTCAAACTCCGATATTTGGAAACAAAAATTCGTAGAAGGCTTGCCTAATCACTTCGCCCAACGCATAAACAAGGCCCTCGCCAATCTATGGGATGGTCATACTATTGATTGGAATAACCTAACGTATGGCGATATCAGTTCCATAATCATCAAAGAAGGTCTCAAGCTCTACGATGAACACAAGCTCCGTCGCAAGATTGACAACCCAAAAATTGGGAAAGCAATCCTTGGCGAGTTCTGCTATCAGTATGGTGTTCAAAATGAACTACCATCATCCACAGCAAGAAGGAAAGGTCGTAATGAACCCTTCCAATATGCCAAATACAAAGGAAAAAAAATCTTCAACGACAAACGTCGTAAAGATTCCTATCAAAAACCCATATATCAAAGACGATATCAGGGACCAAACAAGTATACTCGTTACACCCCGAAAAGAGGGAAGGAAGTATGCTACAAATGCAAGCGACCTGGACACTATGCAAATCGGTGCCCTGTTCGAACTAAGATCAATGAGCTTGACATTGACGAAGAGCTCAGAAACAAAATATTAAGCATGGTTCTTTCTGACTCCGAATCAGAAAGTACAAGCGAATACGAGCAGGAGATTGGACAAATCCTCGATGATCATGAGGATACAGATACCTCCTCCTCCTCCTCAAGCGAACATGATTCCATCAACCACGTTGGCATACGTGCATGCGGTGGTTGCATCAATGTCTTAATGAGTATGTTTATACTCACCCTTATTTATCTTTCAGGTAACTTGGGACAACACCAGGATGGCTAGCGGAGGGAGCTGATTGATCATAGGATGGTAAGACATCATTTATTTTAGTTAAATCAAACACCTCAAATATTTCTATATAATTGTTGTTTCAACCTAACTCACTGCTCTCTGTTTTTTATGTGAGTATTCTTTCATTGCTTTTGTAACAGCCCAACCCATCGCTAGCCAAGATATTGTCCGCTTTGGCCCACTAGCCTCACGGACTTGTTTGTCCCCCCCCCCCCATGGGGAAAACGCGTCTTGCTAGGGAAAGGTGTCCACACCCTTTATAAGGAGTGCTTCGTTCCCCTTTCCAACCGATGTGGGATTCCCCTATGGGTTTCCACCTCCCCTTAGAGGTCCAGCGTCCCGATGGACCCGGCACACCGGCCCGATGCCTGGCTCTGATACCAACTGTAAGGACCCGACCTGGAATACGGTCCTAAACCTAGGTCCTCACTCAGCATGCAAGTTAAATATTTCAACAAGCGGTTTAGTGCTCATATTTAAAACTTTTTTAATACATTTGGAAACGGGGAACACTTAAAACATAACCAACAATTTTCATAAAGCAAATCCAATCAAGGTAAAATAAGCCTGGCCAGTATTTATAAAAGAACATTCAAAACAGTTTAAACAACTTTAACATCATTCCCCTAGGACTCATGTCCATCTACATGCTGAATAAATAAACGCAAACAATAAACGCAGAGTGCCTGGCATCCCCATGATCAAACAGCTCCTCCGCTAGCCTTCCCGGTGTTTGTCCCAAGTTACCTCGGTGGAAAAACCACGAAATAAGGGTGAGTATAAACATACTCAGTAAGAATCCCCAACTGGGGTACAATACGATACATCAGTCATCTAGCACCCTAGTATACATGCAAATAAAACAATGACTTAGAGCAAAACGGTTGAGTTAGGCTATGAGCAACTTCTAGAGCGAGCCTATTCATGGGCTTTCATCTACAGCCTATCCTAGGTTCTACACTTGGATGCCCTTCGGGCCTTACACAACCTAGGACTCAGTGATGCCCAGTGGGGACTTACACACCTAGGACTCAGTGATGCCTAGTGGGGCCTTACACACCTAGGATGCCCATTGGGGCCTTACACCTCCAGAATCAGTGATGCCCAGTGGGGCCTTACACACCTAGGATGCCCATCGGGGCCTTACACCTCCAGAATCAGTGACGCCCAGTGGGGCCTTACACACCTAGGATGCCCATCGGGGCCTTACACCTCCAGAATCAGTGATGCCCAGTGGGGCCTTACACACCTAGGATGCCCATCAGGGTCTTACACCTCTGGATGTCCATCGGGGTCTTACCCGAGCGGGACCTAAACTAGTTACCCCTACAGTCTTCTACACTATACATCACCCGCCTATGCCTGGCACGGAACTAACAGGATAAAATAGAACAAGGTATGCCAAGATAATTAAACCCCTTGCATGGAACTAACAAGAATAATCAGGGGACACAAGAGCAACTCGATCTGGAAGCAAGAGAAAACATGTAACCTACCCACTGGAAATTTCATACAATCACAAGACATGGCATGCTGGAAGAACAAACCTAGCATGGCACTAACATGAACAACAAGCAACATGCTAGCAAAATTTCAAACACAAGCTGTTCAATAGCTAACATACTCATAACAACAACCAAGCATACAAGGCACAATCATGATAGCATAGCAGGGTCCACACAACCACGGTAAGAAATCCTTACCTGGGGGTAAGCGGAAAATAATGACCACAACCAACAAGCGACCCTCGAACTTCTAAGAGAACCCGAACAACCTAAGCAAACAATAAAAATCATCCTAATTAAGCAACCAACAACTAACATCTTAAGGTCCAAAAGAGTGGAGGCTCGGGAATTACCAACCGAGAAGGCACAAGGTCTCGACCCAACTTTCTTGGCAAAAATCAGGCTCTCGGCAGCAAGGGGCAGGCAGGTTGGGCGGCAGAGGCGAGCAATCTTGGCGCTGCTGGGCGCGCTGGCGCGGCAGGGGACGGGCGCGCGCGAACGGGCGCGCTGGCGCGACAGGAGACGGGTGCGCGCGGTCGGCACGGCGACACGGACTGGGCGCGCGGGCGCGACGCGAGCAGGCTGGCGGGGCGTCTGGGCGCGATGCACGGGCTGTGGCCGGGCGTCTGGTCGCTGGCTGGTGTGTAAGGCGACAGTGCGGGGGTGTCTGCTGGTGGTCTTTGGTGGCTCGGTGTGGCTCGGTGCGGCTCGATTGGGTTTCTTGGTGAGGTCGGCAAGGAGAGAGAGAGAGAGAGAGAGAGAAAGAATAAGGGTTATTTTTCTCTTTTCTTTTCCTTTTTCCTAAATTAAATAGGCTTTGGGTGGTCCAAAATCCCTTCCCAAGGCTTTCCTCCTTCGAGTTCTAGCTGACGCATTCTTTTCCATTTAATAAAACCCATTTAAATCAAGCCTCCTAATAACCGTTAGGTCAAGGGTTCAATTCCCAAAGGAAGCACTCTAATTAACAATAATTTTGCTAATTACCAAAACACCTCCAAACTTCCAAACAACTAGCCCGAACTTCTTGGGTCCTGCAACCAACAATAATCAAGCCTCGACAAAGGCAGGAGTGACCCTGGAGTCCTCAAAATCAACAAAACCCTGATCGGGGGCAAAAAGACCAAAATGCCCCTAAGGGTTAAAATAGCACTGACGACCCATCCGAACATCCGAATAATGAACCGGAAACACCTGGGAAACCGAAATAGAAAACTGGGCCGTTACAGCTTTATGTTTAAACTATCTTTTGTTTTGCCATTTGTTGCTCTCTGTTTTAACTCAGGTTTTACTTGCTATTTCTAATCTTAGTTAATTTATGTTTCAACTGTCTATTATCTATTCCTTTTGTTTTGCCATGTTGCTCTTTGTTTCACTTGTTCGTTCTGATCTTAAGCTAATCTATGTTTCAACTATCTATTATCTATTCATTTTGTTCTACCATGTTGCTCTTTGTTTCACTTGTTTGTTCTAATCTTAAGTTAATATATATTTCAACTGTCTATTATCTATTCCTTTTGTTTTACCATGTTGTTCTTTGTTTCACTTGTTTGCTCTGATCTTAAGTTAATCCATGTTTCAACTGTCTATTATCTATTCCTTTTGTTTTACCATGTTGCTCTTTGTTTCACTTGTTAGTTTTGATCTTAAGTTAATATATTTTCCAACTGTCTATTATCTATTCCTTTTTGTTTTGCCATGTTTCACTTGTTAGTTCTGATCTTAGTTAATTTTGTTTCACTTATTAGTTCTGATCTTAGTTAATCTATATCTCAACTATAATTTATATACTGTTGCATCATACTTTAATTATTATTTTTTTTAAATGCCAAAGTAACATGGATAGTATTTGATCTCTTTCGAGAAATGAGTAATACATCCATTCCCTGAGGCTGAGGTTTATATTATTAAGCTTTGATTTTAGGTTTATATTATTAAGTTTTGACTTGTAAACTTGTTTGTTTCTCCCCTACTTTGTAAAAGGTAATCATGAAAAAATTGTATTTACATATATGCGTTTCTAACAACGAATATTTTTTTGTTATCTTTTAGAATCAAACTCTAGCACATCAATACAGTGGACTCTGCTCGAAGGTTTGTAGTATTGAACATGTTATATGTACTTGTTAATTTGAATACTTCCCAAAGAAAAACATATTGTATTATTTTGAACTCTTGTGAATTGTATTGAACATGTTATATGTACTTGTTAATTTGAATACTTCGATAAGTGTCAAAATTCATTGAAAGAAATGCACACTTTTAAGTATTGGAAAAAGACAAAAAGATTTTTAAAAAAACGCAAAAAGAAACAACGAAATATTAGTATTAAAAAAAATACATGTTACAAATTGATTAACAAAAGCAACACATAATCAAGTTATTTCGGTTAATTATCAATTAAATCAATAATTATATAATTTGATGAATTCATTCCTATTAGTGACATGATTTGTAAAAGTCGTTTACCAAGGGAAAAATAGTAAAAAAATGTAGTTTATACAATTATTATAATTATAAATAAGTTAAATATATTTATTAATATACATCTATGAACTTATCTGAAGAATTCATGCACTTAACCTCAAATGATAATTTTATCATTTTTCAAAAAAAAAAAAAATCATATTTCCAAGTCTTTTTTTTAAAGACAGCAATTAAGCAACAAAAGATCCCTACAAAAATTATTGCAACAAAATAAAAGTTAAATGAAAGTTAAGGTAAATAATCCAACAAAAATAAAATAACTACAATTTTTATTATAAAAAAAAAACAAAAGAAAGAAAGAAAGATAACCCGAAACAAAGAGGAAGTTTCAAATGTGTTTGTAAACAAAATATAGAAATATATATATATATATATATATATATATATATAGTAATAGTAGGATATCATTGTCGTAACGCCCAAGATTTTTATGTATTTTATGGTTAATTAAGAGAAAAGGAAAGAAAAGAAATTTATTAAGTTATTTTAAATTAAAAAAAAAGGGGGAACTGACAATAAAATGGAAAGCTCATTTAAGTGTTTGAATGAGAAAGAAATAAAAGAAAGAAATTCATTTGGACTTTGGAAAGAAAAAGGAATAGCTGGAAAAAAAAGGGGGCTTAATGAAATTAAAAGGAAGCCATTTGTGTTTTAAAATAATAAAAGAAAAATGACATTTAAAAAAATAAAAGGAAACAAAAAGGAAAATTGCACATACCACTTCTGAATTATAGTGGTTGTAACAATTACACCCTTAAACTTTTAATTTGAGTAATTACATCCCTTCAACTTTGATAAGTGTTGCAATCTACTCCCAAAATTAAATTTAAATATTATAATGGAGGGTAAAATTGTCATATTAAAAAAAATCACTCTTTCACTATTCTTTGGATGTTTTTCAGACTTAAATTTCCAAATTCCTATCTACTGAACAACTTCTACATTTTCAAATTCCACTGGATTTTTAATTGTCGAAACTTCAATCGAAAGCACGCCTCAAATTGAATCGACTAAAACTAAAATGCTGATTCACTTCAGATTTCAGAAGATTCGTCTTCACTAAAGCACAATAATGATTCCGCCAGCCAATTAGAAGGTAAGACTCACCTTTGCGTTTTTCAGAGATCGAACATTCACCAAAATTCTCAGAGATTCAACTGTGAAATCTTCATATTTGTATGATATTTTCCAATTAGTCTCACACCAATATGGATACTTCATCAATCAATTCAAGCCCCAGACCAATTTCATCAAATTGCAATAAAAAAGCACCTCAGATAATTGCTGATTAATAGAACAGATTGCCAAAAAATCATAAAATCCACTTAAAAATCAATTGCAAATAACCAATCGCAAATTCAAAAATCGTCTAATTTTCAAATGGATTTCAATTGTCGAAACTTAGACTTGCCTGAAACAATTGTACGCAGCCATAAAATTTAATCTCTTTAATGTTTGGTGAACACAGTGGAAATACAATTCCTCTATAAACAAAAAGCCTAGGCCTCTTTTCTGAAACTTCCAATTTAATTACTACAATGTCACAAGTTTTAATGTTCGAAATTGGCCATTCTCCAGTTTTATTTTAAGGGAAGTAACCGAAGAGAAATAATGGAAGTTGAGGAAGAGGAAGAATTTTTTTTAGGGTATGACAATTCTAACCTCCATTATAATATTTAAATTTAATTTTGGGAGTAGATTGCAATACTTATCAAAGTTTAAGGGATGTAATTGCTCAGATTAATAATTTAAGGGTTTAATTGTTACAAATACCATAAGGGTGGTTTGTGCAATTTTCCTGAAAAAAAAAAAAAGAAAACCCATTCCCCTTTCCCATCTTCTTCTTCCTTCTTCTTTTCCACCCAAACCTTAGCCTCCCCTTCCCCCTCACTCTGCCGCTGCCGCCCTCTGCACATCGCTGTCCACCGCACCGTCGCCACCACTGTCGATTCGTCCCCACGCGATCTCCACCGCTGCACGCCCTTCGAGCGAACCCTCCCCCTTCGCAAGAAACAGGCACTGTCGTCGCCCACACGCTGACACCATCGCTAGCCCACCATTGTGCACACCTGCGTCGTCGTGCCGTTAACCTCTGCAACCCTCAGCCAACCATTGCTCCTCCAGTCACAGCCGGTGATGAACCCATACCGGACAACAACATTTTTCGACACCTAGAAGCTCTTGAACTACTCTTTTTTGTAGCCGCAGTCTCATTCGTGCGGTGTTCGAGTTGTTCAAGTGTTGGGTACGTTTTTGTAGACTTGATCCCGTGGTTAAATGATTTTGTTATGGGTTTTGATATTGATTTAAAGTCTTGACCGTTTGAAGCGTGTGTTCGTCGTTTTGTTGGTGTCTTCGTTCCTCGTCAGATTGGACAACAACATTGTGGGATCGAGTCGTTGGGTAAGTTTCTTAACCTCGAATTTTATGGTTAATCGCTAGTTAGTTGGGGGTGTTTTGGTTGTGATAAATTAATGGGTGTTTTTGTTTCTTGTGGAGTCTCGAGGTATGAGGTAAGTTCTGTTTGGTTCGTGTTTTGCTAAGCGTTGGACAGCCACGTCGCTTCTAGTTTTGGGTAAGTTTTTGAAGTAAAAAATCGCTGGTTTAAAAGTTCGATATTGTTGTTAAGCTTGGATTTAAGTGGCTAATTTTGGATGTTAATTGTTAGGTTGAAACTTGCTTGTGGTTGGTCTATTGTCTACAGCTTAATGAGCATTTTCGTGGTTGTTCTGTATTGTTGAAACAGGTAAGGACCATCTCTACTCGGATTGTGTGGACCCTACACAAGGCGAAACTTATAATGTTGCTACCATGCTAAGTGTTGGTTTGAGATGTATGTTGTGCTAAGTAAAGTTGTGATGTATGGTAATTATGTTGTGGATGTTTTGTACTTTGGGGATTATGGGGTCTTGGGGTGCCAACTTGTATGTTGTTTAAAATAATAAATATGTTCTGTATGTTCACACTTCGAGATTATGGGGTTTCGAGGTGCTATCTTGTATGCTAATTACATCTATTTTTTTTGGCAAACATGCTAGGATTATGTAAAGACCCGACCCGAATGGGGCACTAAATGGGCCCTTACCCCAATGCATGCATTCAAAGTAAAGGACATTATACAAACATGATTTCGGATTCCAATTAAAACAAAACATTCAAACAGTCAGTTCAAAGCCCGGTGGTTGATAGCTGTTTGCTTGCATGTTGAGGTGCTAGATGACTGATGTATCGTATTGTACCCCGGTTGGGGATTCTTACTGAGTATGTTTATACTCACCCTTATTTATCTTTCAGGTAACTTGGGACAACACCAGGATGGCTAGCGGAGGGAGCTGATTGATCATGGGAGTCGCCGGCACTCTGTCATTTATTATTGCATTGTTTATTCAGCATGTAGATGGACAGGAGTCCTAGGGGAACATTGTTTAAAAAGTTGTTTAAATTGTATTGTATGTTTTTATAAACACTGGCCAGGCTTGTTTACTTTGTTGGTTTGTTTAAATGAAAATTGTTGGTTATGTTTTAAGGGTTCCCCCTTCTCATATGTTTTGAAAGGTTTTTAAATATGAGCACTAAACCGCTTGTTATCATATTTAACTTGCATGCTGAGTGAGAACCCCGGTTTAGGGCCGTGTTTCCGGTCGGGTTCGTCACAGTTGGTATCAGAGCATAGAGTCATAGATTCTGTAGACTAACCTGCTTTGTAGGTTGTTGTTCCTATGATCATCAGCACTCCACGACCGTCAGGTTTGTCTGAGTTCATTAAGTTAAGGGTTAAGAATTTACAATACTTTTCATCTAGCTTTTATGCCTTGTGTAGAGTTGTGGAGCGGAGACGAGCAGGTTCTGACTCGTTGTTGGTTTGGGCTTTGAGCGCCATCATGCCAACTTTCCGCAGTGCGAGCAGTTTGATAGCAGCTTGTTGAGGTATCCAGGTAGATTCGGATGCCCTTGGGACATCGTTCCAGAGGAGGCAGAGATTAGACTCTCGTAGGCCATTTGTGGCCCAGTTGTTGCTTTTCCCCTAGTGAGAAGGTGGAGGTGCTTTGTGCAGATCGCCAGTATGTTGATCGCACTCAGAGGAGCAGGGACGCTTGGCATGTCCGACCGAGGAGTTGGACTGATCTTGTTGATGTTGAGGTCGCGTCCAGGGTTGTTAGGCCCGTAGGCCAGAGTTGGCCCTGGCAGTTGAGTTGCCTAGTGGAGGGGGTAGAGGCTAGCATGCCTTAGAGTGAGACTTCTTGAGCAGAGTGTGCTCCGACCATGAGAGATTTGATGGCAGGTCTTTAGCTATCAGAGAGCGGAGACCCAGGCGCAGTTTGTAGCGCGCAGTGAGGAGTCCCGGGCATAGATAGCCCAGCTGGCAGAGTTTGTTTCAGCATTTCCCCCAGTAGCTCTTGTAGCCCCGGAGGTTCCCGGGAGGGCATGATCAACAGGTTTATGCCGATGAGTTTGTTGGCGTTGATGCAGCCGCCCAGTTTGGCAAGTGGATGCCTGTAGAGCTCGATGTTTTAGAAAGTCCTACTGCTAGTAGTAAGCGGATGCCCTGCTGTTCAGAGACCGAGGTGTGCCATTCCTGTGCTGTTTGGTACAGCAGTTGGTGGTGGAAGTCCCTTGTGAGAGTTGGACTAGCAGAGTCTCCACCAGTCGCCCGATTGATTGGCAAGTTGCCGGGTTAGTGGCTTGAGGAAGATGTAGAGACATCTTTGCCCCCTTGCAAGCCTGCTGTCGTTGTATAGCCAGTTCTTTTAGTACCCTCGTAGCCAGGGTGTAGTGTGGAGTTTGCTTGTCAGGGCTTAATCCGTTTGTGGATTTCAGCGGGCTAGTAGAGTGGAGCACTCTTTTTATTTGGATGTTCCAAGTGTGGAACTAGTTGTTGCCACCCGAGGAGTTGGCCGGAGCTTTTGTTGAGCATCGAGTGGGATGCAGGAGTAGGCCGTGGCATGCCTGTTAGGCGAGATGCCAGAGATTAGGCTGCTCGAGTGTTTGGACTCTTGTGCTGAGTGCCATTGCCCCGTCACTTGGAGTGTGACCTTCCCTCAGAGGGGCATAAAGCTCGTTTAGGGCTGATTTGTGTTGTAAAGGATGTAGTGCCTGTTGGCACCAAGCTTCTAGAGGAGGCCTAGATTCAGGCCAGTTGGCACTTTTGTGCAGGTGGTTCCATGGCCGCCCAGAGTATAGCATCCCCGCTAGTCTTGTACCCATTTCCTGAGGTTGCACCTGTTTGGGTTGCATAAGAGATCTAGCTCGGTGGTAGTCAGAGAACTACAAGTATGAGATCATTCGAGGGAATGTAGGAGCTTTTCAGGATCACCGAGAGTTGGGTACAAAGGATGTTGTAGGCTGTTAAGAGCTAGCGCGTTCGAGTTCTCGCGCCTGTGTTGTGAGCTTGTGAGCCAGATTGATGGTGGCATGATTCGGCTACCCTTTGAGTTACCCTAGTATGGGTAGTGTTGGCATCGAGGATGCGTGGTTGATCCAGTGTTAGAGCCATGAGTTGGATGGCTGATCGGAGCCCGTTTAGTGGGCACATTGGCTTGAGGTATGATTGCTTGGTATGGATACGCTCTTGTAAGAGTGAGTTGACCAATGTGGCTTTTCGTGGTGAGTTGACCCCGAGAGGGTTTGAACTCTTGTTGCTCCCTTGTTAGTAGTGGCTCTGTTGGAGGAAAAAGTTGCCATGTGTGAGAGTCCTTATTGGCATTGGATCTTAAGGGATCAAGTTGGAGTTGTCCACGCCGGTGTACTATTGTGTAGCTCATTCCGTGGTTATGTTTGGAGAACCACGAGGGGTTCGTGTTGAGGAACCAGTGCTCAGTCTTTGAGTTGTCAAGGCTTTAGTTCTTGGCAAGTGCCCTAGCTTTGGTTGTAAGGATGTCGTGCTCGTAGCCGGGTTGTTGTTTAAGCAAGTTTTGCTAGTTGGTCCTTGCCCTGGTCAGAGTTCAGTTGGATCTGAACAAGAGCGGTGGTAGCAAAGCCGCGCAGTTCTGATCATTATGGCTAAGAGAGCGGTTCGGATCCTTACCTTGGGCAGAAGGTATGTTGTGGTTGATGGTTGAGTAGGAGGATGACGCATTCTGTAGCGTCTCCAGTCCTCTTGGTTTTCGAGTTGGAGTTGGCCAGCGTAGTTGAGATGCTAGAGAGGATTGTGCCCGTGTAGCCGGTTGTCTGTTAGATCGTTTGACTACCGTGTGTGTCGGAGGGTGATCGGAGGATCCCCAGGTTGTGGAGAGCCTCTCCAGAGCTCAGTCAAACCCAGGTAGTGTTCCTTGGGTGAGTTGCTTGCAGAATTGGTAGTCTAGCAAGCTAGTGCTTGTTTGGAGTAGAGTCCGGATTGGTTTCGGTGTGGTGGCTAGTTGGTGCTTGGTGTTGACCAAGATTTGGTTCTCTTGTTGTTTCAAGAGCTAGCTCGGTTCGAGCAGGAGGGCGTTGCCCTGAGGACTTGTTCCTAGTCAGGAGGTTTTGGGAGTTGACCCCTCCCTCGACGGTTAAGTAAGTTCTGCTAGTTCTGGGATGGTGGTCCAATCAGTTGAGTTTTCCCTTGGGTGTTGCTTCCAAGAGAGTTGGTTGTTGTTGCCCTTGGGTTTGAGCTAGTCAGCGAGCGTGTGTGATGTTCGCTGCCCTTCAGAGTTTGCTTGCTGGGAAATCGTTCCCGTTTAGGAGTCAGCGTAGCTCCTGAGTTGTGTAGTTTATCAGAGTAGCACAGCGGTTAGCCCAGCGAGAGGGTCCCTGCATTGTGTTGTTAGCAAGCGAAAAGTTGTTTGTCCCCGCAAGGGCGGAGGCCAGCCAGTTTAAGAGTTGAGTTTTTGCTGGAAGTTGTTGGTTCTTGGGGGTTGAAGAACCCCTAGTTTCTGTGGTGGTTGAGTTGCACCATGGATGCCAGCCTCGAGTATTATCTTTGGAGATAGCCTCGTCAGTTCGTATTCCTTGCGATGTTCCAAGTGTGGAGTTTCTAGTCGCAAGATGAGATAGGCCTAGGCTAAAAGGAGGAAGTCCTTTGAGTAGCCAGTTGGACTTAAGAGTTGAGTGGTAGCTTGGAGGCGAGTTTTGCTCGTTATGAGCTTGAGTGGAGTTCTGCTGAGCAAGCCTTTCTCGGGCTTTGTTCCTTGTTGTTGTGCTTTTGCAGTTGGCGTTAGCGGAGCCACATTTGAGTGAGTTGGCACAGAGGTGCCGTGGCATTGGTTGGTAAAGCCGTTGAGCTGTTCTCCTCAAGCTGTTGAGTTGCAAGTAGCCCTGTGATGGTTTGGTCCTTGCTACCCGAGATTTCCATGAGAGGAACGTTGGTTGTTTCCTTGCCTGACAATGTTCTCTTTGGCCAGTTGCTGGTAGGATTGCATGGAAAAGTTTGTGTTCGGCCGTTGAGAGGCTCCAGTTTGTTGGTTTGGCCGAGTGGAGCCTCTGCCTGGTTTTTGGCCATTTAGGGTTGGTCGTATGTAAAGACCCGACCCAAAAGGGGCTCTAAATGGGCCTTTACCCCAATGCATGCATTCAAAGTAAAGGACAATATGCAAATATGAGTTCGGATTCCAATTAAAACTTAAAACATTCAACAATCAAACAGAAATCATAATGATTTCATCAAAACACATTTCTGTCTCCAAGTACTGCTTGAGACAAATACATTTCCAAAGTTTACTCGATCGAGATTTATTAAAATCATTCAAAACCTTCTCGAGATACAACAATGCTTTGAATCCACAAAAACATTGAGAAAACATCCTAGGGCTCCGTGCCCACTACATGCATTCAGGGGAAAATAAAAAGACAAGAGTCATAACATAAAAAGTCGAGATTTACAAAGAGTTCCCATGATCACGCTCCCTTCTTCACCATCCTGTCTCGCACCTTGGTGACTGTGGAAAACCACAAAATAAGGGTGAGTAACGAATTACTCAGTAAGAATCCCAAACCGGGGTACAATACGATATACATGGTCGTCTAGGTGAATGTATGCAAGCTATGAATATAAACACAGAATAGAGCACATAGCTTAAAATCCACATATAATCTTCGGATGCCAACTCAGGGTCTTAGTCCGGAAAATCCACACCACACAATACACCCTATACGAGAAACAAGTCTCGGCTTCAACCTGTCTAGTGTCGATACGAAAGGTGCACTAGCTCAAGATCCCGAGGAGCTCTCCGGTCGGCGCTGTAATGAGCGTAAGCGTACCGCATGCTCTGCGCAGACCATGGGGTGCCGGGTCTAGTGGCAAGTCGCCCATGTCCACCACCATTCCTAACTAAATCTCTCCGGATCGGTGTCACTGACATAGGGGTGTGAGACCTGAACACGTGAACTATGTCAGCCTGAACCACAGCACCTGAGGCTAAGGAATCGGTCGTGGTAGGCTTACACCAGGAAGCCGTCCTTGCCCTAACAGGTGGCAATCAGGGGCTACTACCGAACACGCTGAGGACGTGCCGGCTGCCGGGGATGAGGCAATGCCAAGTCATCATCCCGACTGTTGGGGCATTTAACGATGCCACACCTCACCCAAGATTGCGGGGCCTACCGGTCGGGTTAGCTAAACCCTAACGGGGTCCAGGGACGGAGTACTACCTCGTACGTCCCTGCCATGGATGCAAGATACTTTATGCATTAGGCCCGGATGATGCTACCTACCTACACTCTAACCTATCATATCAATAACATACAATCCAATACAATCCAAAACGTGCTCAACAGATACAACGAACCTAGCATGGTACTACGAAAGCAAGAACAGATATGAGCATGCGAAACGAAACAACCTAGCATGGACTAACATGAGAAACAACATAAGAAATCATGCCACGGAATTCGAACAGAGCACCTATCACTATACATGCGATAATCACAAACAAGCAAACAAACAAAGAATCACTAAAATATCGCAGGCCCACACAACTCCGGTAAGAAATCCTTACCGGCAGAGACAACTACACACAAAAACCTAAGCCGCGATCGAACCCGAGCTAGCTACCGAGAACCTAACAAAAACAATGATAATCACAATCCATATGCCTAAATATAATAAAATAAACAAGGCTTGGCTCGGGAGCAACTCACGCGGCGCTGCTGACACGCGGACGGGCGGCAGACAAAGACGGCGAGGCCGGCTTCTTTGGCGCCGATAGGCACTGATGGCGGCGGCAGGGCCGCATCGCGCGCAGATGGCGCGCTGACGCTGGGCTGCTGCGGCTGGCCGAAGTGCTGGGACACGGCACGGGCGAGCGGCACGGCACGGGCGCGGGGGCGCTGGGCGTGCGGCTCGGACGCGGGCGCGGTGCATCTGGCGTCGCGGCGGCAGACGCTGACGCCGCGCGGCGAGCGATCTGGCGTCTGCGCGCTCTTTGCTTGCGCGCGAGGCGAGCGACGAGAGACCACTTGCTGCGGGCGTCGACAAAGCGACTGGCGAGCTGCTCGGGCGATCTGTCCGGCTGGTGGGCGGATCTGGTTGCTCGGGCGGACACAGGCGTCTTTGGGCGACTGCAACAACACACACACACACACGAGCACTTCCTCTTACCTTCGGCCAGCAAAAACAACCAATCAAGAAGATGAAGAGGATGAAGACTTACCCGGAATGATGATCGAACCTCGAGGTTGCAAAGGGGAAGAAAAAACGGCGTGGGAGCTAGGGAGAACAAGCTTGGACGGCTAAGAGGGTTTTGGAGAAGAAAGAACAAAACTTAATTTCTTTTTCATTTAACCAAATGCACCAAAACTCCAAGATCCAAGGCTAACCATAATATGACGCAGAAAGAGCAACAAGAGCTTTCCATAGCTCAACTGGCACGCATCCCCACAGGTTTTCCCAGAGACCCGGGTTCAAATCCCAGTTGCAACACAAAACTCCTTCATTTTTACTTTTGCATCTACCCATGCTCAAACTCATCCACAAAGCCTAAAAAACCTACATAAATCCATCCAATAATTTTTGCAACTGGAAAAGACATAAACGGCCCTGACGGCCAGACCAAATTACCAAAATACCCCTAGGGCCTTCCTGGAAGACCGGGATGAAAACCTGGGCCGTTACAATATTCCCTCCTTTTTATGATTTTCGTCCTCGAAAGTCCTTAAGACTGAAACAGCACAGGATACTACAACCTCATCCCGTCTTCCCCGCTCACGAGCGGCTTACTCTGAACTCTGACTCCTCCACTGAACTGTTACCGAACGGATCACACGGCCACGCAACGTCTTCGCCTCAAAGATGTGGATTTGTTAGTAGCGACACTTGAGATGCATCGGTTGGTGTGTCGCTTTGGCTCTAAGTCTGGTTCAGGCCTGAGTTTGGCATGGGTATAGCAGATGGTTCTATGACCCGTCCGGAGTTCAACACACTTATTTAGCCGTTGGATCCGTTTATGGCAGTTGCACCTGTTTAGGTCGTGTAATTGGGCTAGTTTAGTGGTAGTCGAAGGGCTACAAGTGAAAGGATGTTCGAGAGGAGCTGGAGCCTCTTCCCAGTGTTACTGGGGGTTGAGTAAGTCAGCAGGTTGACGGTTGGTAAGTGTTAGTGCGTGCGAGTCTCACGCTAGGGCTGAGGCCAAGAGATCTTTGTGGTTAGTAGTGCGGTCCACTACCTTCGGGTGCCTAAACCTGAGTTGAGTGAGCATTGTAGATGCGAGTTCGGTCCAGCAGAGGGACCATGAGTTGGATGCCCGTGAGATGAGTTGGATGCTCATGAGATGAGTTGGATGCCTATGAAATGAGCTGGATGCCTATGAGGCGAGTTGGATGCCATGAGATGAGCTGGATGCCTATGAGGCGAGTTGGATGCCTATAAGATGAGTATGATGCCTTATGAGAGGAGTTGGACGCCTTATGTGTAAGCACACTTGGTAGAGACTTGGTATAAAGTAAGTTCGGTTTGGCATTGTTATGCTTTAGTAGAGCAAGGTTGCCGCAGCTTCGAGTATCGTGTGGAGATGGAACTTTTGGTGTTCCTTTGATTGATTGTATCTCTGCCAGAAGTTAGTGTTGCCTTTTGGAAAGCACCTGTTAGTCTTTGATCTTTGAAGGAAGGTTGAGAGTTGTGCACACAAGTGTGTTTTGTGTAGTTCGTTCTGGTGGCGAGATTTTCGGAACCATGTAGGGTTTGCATTGGAGAACTGGTGCTCAGCTCTTGGAGAAGTTGGACTCCAGGTGGATGTTGTAAGGCTTTAGTTGAGGTTGTAAGGATGTCGTGCTCGTGGTCGGTTTGTTGCTTAGGCAAGTTTTGTTAGATTGGACCTAAGCTTGGTTGGAGTTCAGATGGTACTGAACAAATGGTGGTTGTAGTGAAGCCGCGTAGTTCCTGACCGTAGTTGCTAAGGGTGTTGCTCGGAATCCTTACCCTGGGTGGAAGCTACGATGTGGCTGATGCTTTGAGTAGGAGGATGACACATTCAAGCGTTTCGGTCTTTTTGGTTTCGAGGTTCGGGCGAGCGGCCAAAGATGGTTGTGATGCCGAAAAAGGAGTTGTTTGTTCAGAGCAATTGGTCGTTAGGCCGTTAGACGACAGTTGTGTGTCGAGGGTTGCCGAAGAACCCTAGTTGTGGAGAGCCTCACCAGAGCTCAGTCAGGCCCAGGTAGTGAGTTTCAGTTGGCAAGCCGGAGTCGTGTAGGTTGTAGACCTCGGGTGAGTTGCTGGCAAATTTGGTAGGCTAGCAAGCTGGAGTTTGTTTGGAGTAGAGTCCGGATTGGTTCCGGTGTGGTGGCAAGTTGGTGCTTGGTGTTGACCAAGGTGTGGTTTCGAGTTGCTAAGAAGTTAGTTTTGCTCGTGGGGCGAGTGGTTCGTGCCCTGTCGGTTGTTTTTTTTCCTGTTTCCAGGATGTTGAGAGTTGCCCTCCTTTGGTGTTTGAAGGTGTGTCTTGGCTAGTTTGTGGTTGGCGGTTTAGTCTGTGGTGGAACCCCTTGTTGTTGCCTCTGTGAGAGTTGGATGTTGTGCTTAGCTGAGCAAGACAGCGTGCGTTGTGGAGCTCCCTGTCCTTCAGATGTTCGCTTGTAAGGATCTGTTTCCTTTTTGGAGTTGTCAGATTATTCATTGGTTTTGGAGTTGGTATTAGTGGTGCTAGCAGAAGGGAAGGTCTGCACCACCGAAGGCGCTTGTTTGTCCAGTTAAGCGGACCCTTGAGTGGTGTTCTGGAAGTTGTTGTTAGGGTTGTTCTGCTCTTGTGAGTGTTGGGCCTAGTCGGTGAAGGTTCTTTGTGTGTTTGGCCCGGGAGCTGTTGAACATTTGTAGTTGAAGAACCTCTTTGTATCAGTTGTGGGTTGAGGTTGCACCATTGTGGCTGGATTAGGGTCTTGACCTATTGAGGGATCCTTGCTGGTTAGTGTAGCTTGTGCTCTGCCAGCCATTGTTGGTATTCTTGTTCTTGGTAGTTGGTGTTAACCGGGTAGTGGCGTCCCGTTTGTGAAGTTTCGGTGGTAAGGTGTAATAAGCCTAAGCTAGAGGGTTAAGCCTGTATGTGTTATCGTTTGGACTTGTGAGATGTGTTTCATATTTGAGGCAAGCTTCGTTCCATTGGTTGCATGGAGGTAAGTTTGGTGGAGGGAGCCCTCTAGGGCCCTGATTGATAGGAGGTTGACTTTTCTAGTCAGTGATCTAGGTCGAGTTGGAGTTGAGTAGACTGGCGTGGTTATGCAGTGTGCGGTTGGTTAGGCTACCGAGTTCGTAGCACTCAAGTTTTTGGTTTGTAGGAGTCCATGTGGAAGCTGGCAGTTGGTTGAGGTTGTTGTGTGAGTTCGAATTTTTGGTGGATTGGTTTCAGTAGCTAGAGCTCGCACCTCGCCCAGGTGGAGATGTCATTACTATGGAGTAGTGGCATGACATTTTCAGGTTAGAGTTGTTGGCACCTGGGTGTGGCAACAAAGGTTATTCTAGGCCGTGCGTTGAAGAATCGTGGTTCTGAAGAGCGTTCGTAGAGGCTTGTGAGTCGAGTGCAGTTCTTGTAGTGTTTTCACCCTCTGACCGATGGTCTTTTGGGAGGAGTGAACCAGATCCTTCAGACCTTGTTGCGAGTTGGTGTTTTCGTGGTTAGGCAGCGGGAGACCAGTGTTGGTTTTATGAGTTTGCCTTGGGTAGCAGTTCCCAGCTGTTAGTTCATATAGTTCCGTTGAGGCGTTGTATTGTAAGTGTTGCGCGGATTCCAATGTTCTCGGGAAAAGGTTGGTGGTCGCCGCTTTTGTTTTGGGTCCCGAGTTGCTGCAGCTTGCTTGTGTGCAGCAAAAGCAAAAGTGTAGAGCCGGTATGTTGGTAGCCCAGCAGCAGTGTATGTTACGCCGCTGTATGGCGTCGAGTTTTAGAGTTTGAGGTTGGACAGTGCGTGTTTTTTTAAGGTTGCACCGATGTGAGGTGTGTTGGGGTTTGGTAAGCGAGGGAAGTGGAGTCCCTGTTTGTTGGATCATTTGAGATTCTCGAGAGGATTGGCAGAGTTGCATATTGGTTAGCCTTTCCTCCGTTGATGTCACCAGCCACGAGTGTTTTCATGTATCGATGTTGAGGCAGTATGTGCCGGGCCCATCGCTCATTGTGGACTTTGAGCCTTTGTAGCTGATTGAGGATTTGAGCTTCGAGGGGAAGCCTGTAAGTATTCGAGTCTTTGAGACAAAGACATTGCGTAATCGTGAGATCTGTTTGGTAAAAGTTCAGTGGAGGAGTCAGAGTTTAGAGGAGGTCGCTCGTGAGCGGGGAAGACGGGATGAGATTGCAGTATCCTGTGCTGTTTCAGTCTTAAGGACTTTCGAGGAAGAAAGTCATAAAAAGGAGGGAATATTGTAACGGCCCAGGTTTTCATCCCGATCTTCCAGGTATGCCCTAGGGGTATTTTGGTAATTTGGTCTGGCCGACAAGGCCGTTTATGTCTTTTTCCAGTTGCTAAAATTATTGGATGGGTTTATATAGGTTTTCTAGGCTTAGTGGATGGGTTTGAGCATGGGTAGATGCAAAAGAAAAAATAAAGGAAATTGTGTTGCAGCTGAGATTCGAACCCGGGTCTCCGAGAAAGCTTGTGGGGATGCGTGCCAGATGAGCTATGGAGAGCTCTTGGTTCTCTTTCTGCGACATATCTTAGTTAGCCTTGGATCTTTGGAGTTTTGGTGCATTTGGTTAAATGAAAGGAAATTAGGTTTTGTTTTGTCTTCTTCTCCAAAAGCACCAGGCCGCCCAGATCGCCAAGAAAATTTATCGTGTCCTGTCGCGCAAGCAGAAGAAGCACCGAAAGCCGCCAGATCGCTCGCTCTCGCCAGCGCAGCATCGCGCCAGACGCCGCGCGCCAGCCGCTCCGCGTTGCCAGCGCGCCCGCTCGTCCGCGTCTGCGTCGTAGCCCAGCGCGCTGGCCGCCCGCTGCGTGCCACTCGCGCCCATGTCTCTGCTGTCTCCGCGCCAGGCGCCAAGGCCAGCCACTACCCGTCAACATGCAGGCTGCTGCAACAGCCTGCCGCCAAAGAAGAGCCTCGCCGTCGGTCCGCCCGCTCGTCACGTGTCGCCGCGCCGCGTGAGTTGCTCCCGAGCCGAGCCTTGTTTATTTTATTATATTTAGGCCCATGGATTGTGATTATTATTGTGTTTGTTAGGTTCTCGGTAGCTAGCTCGGGTTCGATCGCAGCTTAGGATTTTGTGTGTAGTTGCCTCCCGGCCAGGTAAGGATTTCTTACCGGAGTTGTGTGGGCCCTACAATATTATATGTGATTGTTGTTTGTATGCTTGTTTGTGATTATCAGCATGTTTAGTGATAGGTGCTCTGTTCTGAATTCCAGACTGGCATGGTTTCTTATGTTGTTTCTCATGTTAGTCCATGCTAGGTTGTTCCGTTCTGGCATGCTCGTTATTTGTTCTTGCTTCGTAGTATCATGCTAGGTTCGTTGTATCTGTTGAGCATGTATTGGATTGTTTGTTGTATCTGTTTATAGGTTGAGATATGATAGGTAGCATCATCCGGGCAAGAATGCATAAAGTATCTTGCATTCACGGCAGGGACGTACGAGGCAGTACTCCGTCCCTATACCCCATTAGGGTTTAGCTAACCCTACCGGTAGGCCCTGCAATCTTGGGTGAGGGTGGCAGACTGTTAAATGCCCCAACGGTCGGGATGATGACTTGGCATTGCCTTGTCCCCGCAGAACCGCACGTCCTCGGCGTGTTCGGCAAGAGCCCTTGATTGCCACCGATAGGGCAAGGACGGCTTCTGGTGTAAGCCTACCACGACCAGCCTCCTTAGCCTCATGTGCGCGGTGGTTCAGTGACATAGTTCACGTGTCCGTGTCTCACACCCCTATGTCGCTGACACCGATCCGTAGATTTAGTTAGGCATGGTGATTGGACTGGGCGACTTGCCACTAGACCCGCACCCCGCAGTCCGCAGTAGCATGTGGTGCGCGCTACGCTCATTACAGGCCGACCGAGAGCTCCTCGGGATTGTGAGCCGATGCACCATTCGTGACGACGATGAGACAGTGAGGCCAGGACTTGTTTCTCGTATAGGGCGTATTGTGTGGTGGATTTTCTGGAGTAAGACCCTGAGTTGGCATCCTAGGTTTATATGTGGATTTAAGCTATGTGCTCTATTCTGTGTTTATATTCATAGCTTGCATATCTTCCAAATAGAGATGACCATGTATATCGTCTTCAGACTCCGGTTGGGGATTCTTATTGAGTAATTCGTTACTCACCCTTATTTTTTGTGGTTTTCCACAGGTAACCAAGGTGCGAGACAGGATGGCTGAAGAAGGAGCTGTGATCATGGGAACCAGTCGTCAAACTCTGATTTTATGTTATGACTCTTTATGTTTTTGTTTCCTCTGAATGCATGTAACCGGGCACGGAGCCCTAGAATGTTTTCTGAATGTTTTTACGGATTCCAGTATTGTTGCAACTGTTGAAAGTTTTGAATGCTTTAATAAATCTCTGATCATAGTAAACTTTTGGAAACGTATTTATCTTGAAACAGGTGCTTGGAGACAAGGACAGGTTTCAGGAAATTGTTTTGACTTTGAATTGAATGTTTGAATGTTTTGGTTTTAATTGGAATCCGAAAGTCATTCCTGCATATTGTCTTTAACTTTGAATGCATGCATTGAGGTAAAGTCCCATTTAGAGCCCCTTTTGGGTCGGGTCTTTACAAATTTTTTTTTCTAGTGTCATCCTCGTAAAGAGATAAGCTAGAAATCTCTGATGTTTCATCTTTCTTGATTGCTTCCGAAACTAAAATATAAGTTGAGGTTGCGTAGATCCGTGACAACATCAATACATACCCTCTTATAATTCGAATAGACGTTCGTCGCTACTCTAAACTCTATCGAACGCAACAACGACAAATGTGAACTCCATGTCGACTATCTTTCATCTATGTGAATATTATTGATGCTCCATGTCTGTACAAGTACACAACACCTTCTTCGCCTGAGAAAATTCCCAAAATTAGCTAGTTTACGAGACTTTTTTTTAATTTTCTTTCAGGTTGATCCATTGCTTCTTCATGTCAACTGTTGTGTTGCTAGAGGGAACAGTTCAGTACGTGCGGTTGGTTTTTTTTTTAATGGATTTTGTAAATTCGGTGATAACAACCCTATATAGATAACATTTTTTAGTTAGTAAAAAATGACATATCTCTCATCCTAAAATCAAGGTGTGTCCTCAAATAAGGAATTGAAAGCTTCATTCTTTGGTAATTATTAAAATGAACTAAATTATGGTAGGTATAATGAGAATGAAAAAGATCTCTCCCTTCTGCAAATATGAGATTAGATATTTGGTTAAACTTAAAAATATAATAGACAATTAGTTAAATAGTTTTGAAATTTTAGATAATTAATATCATTTTCCTTAAATCAAATATGGGCTTGCTCTTTCTGCCCACCCGTCATTTGTTATTTATTTATGGGAAATTGTAATGGATAGTCTGTTTTGAAATTTTTTTTACAGATCTAGTCAAAATTTACAATAATTACAATCTTATTTTTTTGTTTATTATTAATTAAAATATAATTTTTTTTATTCCTATTATACCCCCCAAACAAATCAATCGTCGTGCTCGTATTCCAATCACCTTGTGACTGCCATTTTCTTGTCTGTGGTCAAACTTTTAGTTTTTTCTTCTTTTGAAATTTATCTTTTAATTTCTTTTTCGAAATTAATTTGCTTACTCATGAATTAAATGATATTTGGTATTATTATTTTAATAACTTAAAAAAAACACGTAAATATTATATAACTATTAATAGATATATTTATTTATGGTGTAAAAAACTTCTATAAAAAAAGAATAAACAAAACTTTATTTATGTGTATTTATCTTATTTATGATGTATTTATGAGAAATTGTATTGGATGAGCTATATTAACAAAATAATTACAAAAATGCATTTATAGTCATAAATACGATTCAATACTATATTATTAATATTCATTAATATAGTATTATTTTTAATTAATACAGTTTTATGTAATATTTAATATCAAGTATTATTAATACAATATTGTGTATTACTGTAATACTATGTATTATTAATACCTATGATTATGATTGCTAAATTTTACTAAAAATGACTACATAATTATTTTATGAATTTAACTAATTATGTAAGTTTCTACTCGTATTTGTGTTGCAAGACTATATTATTATTACACTATTATTATAAATAAAGTAATTATTATTTATAATCAAGTATCGCTTATCAATATTATTTATGCTCTTTAGCATAAATACTGGAGTATTTATGATAGGTCATTACAGGTTAACTCTAAAAAAACATATTATATATATATATATATATATATATATATATATATATATATAAACATAAATACAATATTAAATTATAAATATTGTTAGCTAGATGTATTAATTTTAAGATTTTAAAGTGTGGCTTGAGTAGGAGAATCATTTTTTGACTATTATGTCCAATGATTGTTTTAAAATTTCAAAAATGTCACTCATGAATATTAATATTATTAAATATAGAAAAAAAAAATTAATATGTAAGTAAGAAAAATAATAATTAACTAAAAAAATGTATTTTTAGGCTAAATTTAAGAAAAATAATAATTAACTACTCTTAATAAATAGATAAAATGTTACAAGTTGGAGTTGAAAGGCATTTTCTCCCACTCTCAATAAATAGATAAAGGTTACAAGTTGGAGTTAAGAGGCATTTTCTCCCATTTATGAATTCATATTCAATTTTGTAAGTTTTAGAATTCAAAAGGTTTTGTAATTTACTCTAATGGTCTACTATAAAATGAGATTTCATTCTCACTCCCTCTCCAATATCTTTTGTTTGCATTTTTTTATTTTGTTCTCAAATTCTCAAATGTTTTCAATCTTCAAAGTCTATATAGATGTTGTATTGTTGCATTCAAGCGGTATGTGATTCAAGTGTTGAATCAATATAAATATATGTATAGCATTTATATCATTATTGTATATTTAGTTAGAATGTTAATTTCTTTCTCAAATAAAACTTTTGTAATACATGTTATCCAATTTTCATCTCTTCTAATGCTTACTTCTTTATATCATGTCTTATTTAATTTTATAAATAACATTCTATCACTTTTTATTATGTTCGTGGAATTGGAGGAATCATTTGGCTATAAGGTCAAATACATTTATTTTTTGTTGCATAGCAAAACTTTGTTTTTTACTCTTACTCTAAGGGTCGTAATCATTTTTAGACTAATAATTTGCACTAATGATAATTTTAAAATTCCAAATATGCCCCTACATGTCTTAAAATTTATCACTTAACTTTGCTCTTTCATATCCACCTACACCTAGCCCACAAATTCAAGTTTGCATGTTGTTTTAATTTCATATTTAATAACTTTTATCACATTATTATATTTAATATATTATATAATTATTACGTATTGTTTAACCTCTTTTTGTATTTCTACCTTCATATTAATCTATTCAATATAAATAATTAGTAAATGCAAATGTTTTTTTTTAATAATGTAAATGTAAATATTAGAATATGATAAGTTGTATCCTTTTATTTCTATAACTTAATTCATAAAATTAATGAGTATATCTTTAATTATATTTAATGGTGAAAATTAAAAAGTCTTGTAACTTTCTTAATTTCAATTTTAGGGCAAACAAAATAAGTTCAATACTTCATAATTTATTATTTTATATTATAAAAGAAAAATCAATTGTATCATTAACAATTTTATAGTATTATTTAATGAAAATTTGAAAAAAAATATAAATTAAAAGACAATTATAAGAATGTAAATGTAAAACCAAAATTTGAAATTGATTAACAATTATATACGGTTTTTTAAATGATTAATAATTATATACCTTCTTATATTTCAAAGTTTCAATTCCCCTACTATATATTTATTATCTTAAAAATAAATTAAAGATATTTTAGTTATAATTTTTTTCTAACAAGACACATGTATTTTATTCAATGATTAGAATTAAAATAAAATTTAAATAAATAGATTGAAATGTGATGAAGAAAGTTATATTGAAAATAAAATAGAGAGAAGACTTAGTGATTTGAAAATGAATATATTTATCAAAATATAAACACAATGCACGTTAAAGTTTTCTAGTGTTTATAAAAAGGCATATGAATGTATAAATGATAAAAAAAAAATTCAAAATAAATATAACCCTTATTTATATTAAAATTTGTGTATTAATAAATAAATACATGTTTTAAATTTTACGAAATTTTCTATTACCTAATAATCATATGGCTACTTATTGGTTCATCTTTTTTTTTTTAATATGGTCACTTAAAAAAAAGAGAAATCATTGGTTTTATTGAGTATTATCATGTATTTTTCTTATAATACTGGTATTAATGAGTATTTATAATACAATATTAAATTATATTAATGATTATGAATACAAATATTTTAAAATTTACATATATTTGCAATTATGTTTTGAGAAGAACACATCCAATGCAATCTTCCTAAAAAAGTTAGTACTTATATATATACAACCAAAACAAGATCCATAAATCAATATTTATTTAAAACTCCTATTTATTTATCAATACACGATTAAATATATTTTATGAAAAAATCATAACTTTTTTCACATATGTTTTCTTGAAGTCCAAAATAATGTATTTGAATAATTAAATAAATCTATTTTTTACTAAGCATTTTTTCAAAAAGAAAGTATTTAAAATGACGATCATTTATTTAATATTGTATATTCAAAAAATTATTGTTAAATAATTATCAAATAATACAAATAAATATAAAGTTTGATGAATTAATATTCATATATGAGATAAATACATCTTAATGTGAAATATGGTTACTCACGTAAAAAAAATAGTATTTATGTATGACATATTCGATACCACAAAAATAAAAGAATCTATAAATACTTATTTATTTATTTGAGAATTAGAAACTGGTATTTATTTATTAATACAAGATTAAAGTTTTTAAGTATTTGACAAAATCAAAACAACTATTGAATATATAAAGAAAACCTTGTATCAATGAAAAAAAAACTCTTTAAAATCCCACGATTTTGAGCACTAAAAGAAAAAAGGTCTTAGGCGACGTTTTATTAATGTTGGAAAAGAAAACGTCGCTTAAACCGGGCTTAGGTGACGTTTTTAAAAAAACGTCGCCTAAATCGGGCTTAGGCGACGTTTTTTAAAAAACTGTCGCCTAAAATTAAATTTTCCCACAAAAAGTCTTCTTCTTCCTCTCACCCAAACCCATTTTCCTTTTTCTTTTATTTTCTTTTTCTTTCTCCTTCTCCTTCCTGCTTCTTCCCCTTCTCCCCCACCCTAAAACCTAGACCCACTCCAGATCTGCCGCCGCCGCCACGAACCTGCCGTCGACCAGCTCCGCGACGCAGCGAAGCAGCCCCGTGACCTCGCGTCTCTCTCCTCTCCCCTCTCGCGCGAACGAGCCATGCTACCACCATTCGCGCAGCCCCACCGTTCTCTCTCTCCCCTCTTGAATCCGTCGTTTTCCCCGTGCCGTGTTCGAGTTTGGTTGACTGTTGGTTAAGTTTTCACAGCATGAATCTTGTAGTTAATCGCTTTGTTTGGGTTCGTTGATTGAATCTATCTTTTGGAGATGAAGTTCACTGTTTTCGATATCAAGTTAGAATAGGATTTTCATGTTTTTGTTCTCAATTTTGGAGTTGAGTTGAAGATATACTTTTCTTAAAATTTATTTTTGTATTAGAATATAAATTGTTGTTGATAAAATGAGTTAATTTCAAATAAGAAACACGATTTGATTTTGGAGTTGAGTTGAAGATATACTTTTCTTAAAATTTATTTTTGTATTAGAATATAAATTGTTGTTGATAAAATGAGTTAATTTCAAATAAGAAACACAATTTGGTGTGGTTGGATGGACCAAAGTGTGAGAGTGATTTGCCCAATCGACTTGTAGTTTCAATTTTTTTTTATATACTTTTCAAATTTCTTGTTGCTTTGTTGACATTGATATGCTTCTATTTTTCTTCATAAAATTGTAGACATTGTTTGATAATGGTCTTTTTTTTTTTGCAAATAAACTAAGAGCTCTTCTTAACTTCACAGTTGAGTTTCACGATTGGATTTTTCATTTCTAATCTACAATGCGCACGTTTTTAAACTATACCAAACTTCGTTATTCAACTGATTAGGGGATGATGAATTTTACTAAAGTCGTTCATTTACCCAAATTTTATGGTGGGTTTGGGCTGCTTTGTGACTTTTCTTCTCATATGGATGTGTATTTTCAACTACCCAGCCATTTTGAGTATTGGTTATATTATACAAAATAGTTTAGTAGTGACTTTTAGCTACGCAAATTTTGAAAAGATCTAATTTTAACTTATATTTGAAATTTGTTCGTTTATTAATATTTAAAAAAAATCTTGCTTATCTTGACTACCAAAAATTCGTTGGCCATGTTCCATTTTCCAATTATAATATCCAAGGTTTGATTTACCCCTTGATTGATACTTTGTTTCCGCTTTAGGTTCCAAACTTTCATTCAAGACATGAGAAATTATTTAAGGCTAATATTAAAATTTTATATTTTTGTGTTAACTGTTAGTTTTCTTATTTTAGTAAATAGAGAAAAACTTTGTTGTGAGTATCTTTGGCCGGTGCAAGTCCGGTGCAAGTCGAGGGTTAATTGTGAGGGTTTTGACATTTTTTTCTCTGTCATCAAGTTTAAAATTTAAAGAAACATTTTAAACTTTCATATGTCCCTTGTGTTTCATTCTTTTTTGTTCTTGTTTTTCAATTTAAAATATTTTCTTCTTTGTTTTAAGTTATGTTCCTTGGTTTGAGTTCAATATAATTAGGGAATGAAGAGATTTGAACTCATGATCTCTTGGTTTTGTATTGTACACTTTTATATCGTAAAGATATTACTCTTATTGGTCATGTTCCTTTTTTGTTTTAAATTATGTTCCTTGTTTTGAGTTAAAGTCTATTCTTCCATTTTTTTCAATCTTTCTTTCCCTTCATTTTTTTCAATGTCACTCTCTAATGATTCGTCCAAATCATGTAGGATAGTTCGACGCTTGAATCTGAGAGTGGTTATTGAAAGAGATTGAAGATGAACAAAGATTGGATAAAAAATAAAAATAGGTTGTCTGTTGAATATGCTGAAGGCGTTAAACAATTTTTGGAAATGGCAAGTCTCATGTCAATAGTGTTGGAAAAGTGAGATGAATCTCGAGAAAATTACAGCCAGCTTCGAGAGATGATGGAACAGTTTAAGAGATAAAGCACGTGACGTTACACTTAGGTAAGTAATTAAAACTCTACAATTATGCATATTTTATGTGAATTGTGGCTACCCTGTAGCAAAGATATCCACGTGGTAGATTATATATGATTTTCATTGTTAAAGCAGGTGTAAGTATTTTTTTTTTGGTTAGTTAGAGGGGTGTCGTTATGTTGCCGAAATTTTGAATTTTCTTTTATATAAGTATAATTTCTTTTAATTTTTGTTAACTAACTCATAGTTCATTTCATTTTTTTCAGATGATGCACGCGACCTGTGGTTGAGGACAAGGAAACAATGTATGGAGTTGACCTTTTGTTTAGGAACCTTTTGTATTGTGATACTTTTTAAAAAAACTTTGAATGGATGTATGGTTAAGAATTTATTTGTACTTTTTTGGTTATTATAAAATTTTGCAGTTTTCATTCAGTTATGATGTAGTTTACCTTTCAACTTGATTTATGATTGATAGAAATATCATGTGTATATCAAAATAAAAAAATAAAATCAATAAATTAGGAAAAATTGCAAAAACCAGCTTAAAACCGAAGTTTTCCAAAAACGTTGCCTAAAACACTAGGCGACGTTTTGAAAAACGTTGCCTAAAACACCTTAGGTGACGTTTTGAAAAACGTTGCCTAAAAAACCTTAGGCGACGTTTTGGAAAAAACGTCGACTAAGGCTCTTGCGACGGGTTTTGCCGACGTTTTGGGCGACAGTTTATTTACCGTCGCCTAAAGCTTAGGCAACGTTTTTCAGACCTTAGGCGAGGTTAAAAAACGTCGCCAACGTCGCCTAAGACCTTTTTTCTTGTAGTGAGAGATTTGTTAAGAGGTATTTTCAAATGCGATATTTTATACGGAAGTTAAAAAAAGATTTGTTTAAAACCTTAATTGAAGATGGGTATTTGTGTCTTTTGCCTGTAAAATAAAGTTTCTATTTAAAAGCAGTGGATTATTTATGCTAATTTTTTAAAATATGCCTTGGATTATACTTACTCCTGCAAACGACCCTTTATTTATTTATAAATAGATTGACTTTTTTTTTTTGAGGAACTAGATTGACTTTGTTTTAATTGTTACTAGATTGTTGTTTTGTTTTAAGAATATTTCATTAACCAACCACCCAAACCACAATAATGAGATTTTTCCTCCAAAAAGTTGACCTATCCTCATGGGAGAATTAAGACCATCCAACTAAAAATTAAGATAAACAGCCACATTATTTTTTTATACTCTTTAAACTTTGCTCAAACCTTTAGTTTCATAAATTATCTACTTTTTCGAATATGAATATTTTTAACAACTATTGTTTGTCATATTCAAACATTCTTATAAACAAAAATTAAGGATGTGTATTTTTTTTTCAAAACAATCATATATAAAATCTTTAAATATATTTTTACGGTAGATATTTTTGTCTCTTTCTCTCATCTAGAGTTACAATCCATATCTTCTTCGGTCACTCTATTTATAAATCGTAATTGAAATTTGATATATTAAAGGGAATTTGTGCTGTATAGCAACTTTTTTACTACAGTTTACAATTATAGCACATTTTTTAAAATAATTCTTTTATAGCAAATTCTGCAATTTTTAAAAAAAAAATTATTTGCCTTTTTGATAGAAGACTTTGATAGAATCTATCATTCTCTAGTGATTGAAGTCTATCAATTTTATCAGTGATTGATTCTATCGGCTCTTATTGATAGACTCTTGATAGAATCTGATGGAAGTCTATCGATTTACTTTATTTATTAGTAATTGATTCTATCATCCTTTATCGATAGAATCTATCAATTTACAATTTTTGCTATATGTGCAAATATTTTCATTATTGTGCTATTCATGTAATATTTTATCTATTTTGTAATATACATGCAAAAGCCCCTATATTAAACATGTGGGAGGATTTAACCTTTCTACGAGGGATAAAAAAATGTGTCCTATCATAAAAGTTTTTTTTTTTTTGGAGAATTATCATGAAAGTATTAAAATGACAGAAATGTAAAAAAAAACATCTAATAGTCTTCTGAACTATAATATATATCACATGAGGCGATGCCCTTGTTGATCAATCAAAGAAATGTAGTATGGTTGTTAAAGTTATAAATGGTGGGAGGTTTTTTTTTTTTTTAGTACAATTTGGAAGAAGAGAGATTACAGATACCGATTTCAAAGATCAAAACAGTAATCGTAAAGTGAAAATGGATTAACACAAAATCAGATAATCAATCGCGCCACTGACTCATTCAATATAAATGATGGGAGATGACGCAAGCATATGAAAGTATAAATCCACACGTTGCAACATTGATAACATGGTATTGAAACGACAAACCCAATTATCAAATTTTCTTTTGGTGAGATGACGAAGTTATTTTGTTGTCGACACATTAACAATTTGATGTGGCGGGCAAATTGAAAAAAATTCAATGGAAAATTGACACGGAAATAAGTGTGGCCATCGATCATGCAAATACACTGAACCCTTTTGCTTCAGATGGACGGTCACTAATTGCAAACATCAATGTTTGGATAAATATTCAGGCTCTAAATAATCAATTTTTATTTTTAAAATGTAGGTTTGCACAATTTATATAAAAAATCATAAATTCGAATTCTATATGTAGTATGATTTTATCTCCTGTAAGATGATTTTGGTCTTTGTCATAGAAAGATTCAACTTTTTAAGGATAAACAATTTTTATTTTTAAAATGTAGGTTCACAATTTATGTAAAAAAAATTATAAATTCAAATTCTATATATATGTGTGTGTGTCGTTTTATCTCCTCTAAGATGATTTTGGTCTGATTTCAAAAAAAAAAAAAAAAAGAAGATGATTTTGGTCTTTCTCATAGAAAGATTCAATCTTTTAGGTTAAATTTCAAAAAAGAAAAAGAAGTTTGGAAACTGTTTCTTAACTTCTAAAACTTTTTCCTATCAAAAAGAAAAAAAAAAAAAAAAACTTCTAAAACTTTTTTTTTAATGAAAACATATATAAAAAATAGATAATAAACTCGAAGTACTCTTTAAAAAAATTAAATAAATAGAAACGATACCTTAATTTTTGTTTCTTTTTTAAAAATAAAATGATTTTCCACTCGTGAATAGAACACACTAAGGCCTTGTTTGGCTAGGGCGTGAAGGGAAAGGAAAGGAAGGGAAGAGAAAAGAAAAGAAGGGAAATGAGAGTAAATATGTGTTTGGTGGGAAGGGAAGATAATAGAAGTAAAAGTAAATTGGTGTTTGGTGAGATGAGAAGGGAAGAGAAATGAAATGAAATGATAGTAAATTAGTGTTTGGTGGGATGAGAAAAGTAATGAAGTGATGTTTTTTTATTTAAAAATAGATATTTAATATTTTTAATATATCATTTTATATTTATTTTATTTATTATTTAAATAAAATTTAAAATCTAATAACTTTCATTATCAAAATACTTAAATTTCATAATTGTTAAAAAATGAAAATAATAAATAAAAATAAATGGATAACATAATTTCTATTCTAAAAAAATATCATGACTTTTATAATAAAGATTAAGTTTAGAAACTCAAAATGGAGATGGATGAGATAAAAAATAAAATAATAACTAGTTTAATTATTTTGAGTATCATATCTTAGATTTATGTAATATATATTTATATTCGTTTATAAAAATGTATGAGTTTAGAAAAGTTTGAAAATAATAAAATCTATATTTATATATATTTATGTGTGTATGTGTTGTGCGTGTATAACAAATTGTAAATGCATACATTATTGATAAAAGTCAAATGCATGAAATAAATATTATTTAGAGAACATGATACATCTAAAAATAATAATAAATATTGCATTTTAAAAGAAAAAAATGTACATAAATAATATAAACATATTCAATTGGACGAGTTGGTAAAAATTGACAACCTTACATTTTTATTTAAGAAAACGTTGAAATTGAAATCTTAATTTTGGCAATTTAATTTTGAATAACTATTACAAAAATATAATTATATACATAAAAGTAAAAGAAGTTGATTTGGAAATTGAAAAATATAACTAAAAATTAGGAAAGAAAAAAGGAATGGAAAACTAAAATTAAATTGGCCATAAAATATATAAGGAAATAAAGTTTATTTGGAAATTAAAATTAATATTAATACTACTAAAAAAATGAAGTAGGAAACTTAAATTTAAAATTTTAAACAAAAAAAAAATTGAAGGAAAGGAAAATAACAGAGAAGGAAAGAAGAAAGTAAAAAAAAAAAAAAAAAAAAAAAAAAAGTTAAACGCGCGGGGTCCACGCGCAAGGATATTTGGGCGCGTGGGACCCACGCGCCGTGTTTGGCAGGGACATTTCATCCTTGTTGGCCAAACGCCGGGAAGGAACCCTTCCCTTCCCTTCCCGGCGGGCCAAACGTCACCTAAATACGCAAGTCATAATTTGCAAACCATGGTGAATATTAAGTTTATAAATAGTAAAGTAATTATAAATTTTCATTTTATAATCGCAAGAAATTAGATTTAAAAAAAAAAACAATAACCTTAATTAAATAAAAAAGAACCGTACAAATAATGATCACGGACATGCCCCCAATATGAAGCTTGCCCCACACTACAGATTGGAGGTTGACCACCACAGCTAGAATCACGAGAGCAAAAGACCGACAAAATGTATGGTTGTGTTTGGGTCCCGTTTATGTAAACGGCTGGGTTGATTATAATAATCCAACCGATGTTTGTCCCACCGTTGATTATAAACGGTGGTTACCTTTACCTGCGTGCTTTATCTAAACTTACATGTCTGTTTATTTAAATATTATATATATTATTTTTTTGTTATATAATCAATTTCTCAAATACTGTTTATCATAATCCATGTTATAATAACTTGTCCTTTAAACATCATTTATAATAATTCACCGTTTATCATAACCTTCCATTATAATAACTAAACCGGTAGTCCAAATGCACATACCCAATACTGGCCTTAGAATAACATGAAACATAATGAATTCATTTTAGAAGATCATATAAGCATCATCTACCTCACATTGGTTGAAAATCAACGAATTTTGGAAAATAACGTGAGGAGCACTAAAATTACTGAGGCATGAGATCCCATGAAAGTTAAATAGGAAATGGTTGATCCCGATAAAGACCTATCCCGACCCATGATGAACCAAACAAACAACAGACAAAGTTTTATCAAATAATTTAACCATGAAGCACACCTTTAACATCCAAAACACCTAACACTAAAAAGAAAAAACCAACAAAGGACACTTATAATGAATCCTAGAAACATACATCAACGAAACACACACACTAGCTAAACCAAAATTAACAGTACCGGGTGAAACTTCCACCATAAGGGACGCGAGGATAAAAGGAACAAAAGGAATAGAATCGTCAGAGTCAATCCTAGACCAGGTCAACACTTGAACCGTTTAATAAGACAACTGTTCTGCTCCAGAAGACCAAACCGATTCAAGTGAACCAAATAGCTCTACCACGAAGCGAATCGCTTCTAAAATAATCGATTTGGTTCACGGATCAGTCTTGATACACTTGCCTGAAACGGGGTTGTTGGCTTCGCATTGTAGGTGAAAGAAAAACCCAATAACCCATGAAATCAGTTTGATCCAATGGACTAGTTCAATTTTTTTACAGCAATATTAGGTTATTCTATTTGATATTTTTAAAATTTTCAAATATAATGGTTTCGTTCTATTTTTATAACATAAAAAATGAACCAAAAGGAATTTATAAATTCTAAAGCAAATTAAAATATATTGATATTATGATTTGATTGACCAACAAATTTAGATGTGAAATATGAAGCAAAAATATTATAAATATTATGTTTTTTGTATAGAAAATATTGTTTTTGTTGAAACCTCAATTGTCCCACGTTGGAAAGGTGGGAGTCCAACATCAATATAAAAAAGTTATGGATTATTCCCCTCATTGCTAATTGGTTTTGAGGTGGAATATTAGAATACCACAATTTGTTAAAAATGTTAAGTTTGTCAAACAAATTAGTTGTTCATAGAGGTTATTTAGTTACACAAGTTTGGTAATCAGTTTTATCCCTTTTTGTGTATATATAGTCCTCTTGAGAGAGTAATAAAATCAACTGTGAATTTTCTCTCCATTTTCTATCTTTTACATGGTATCAGAAGTAATCGATTCTTCCGCCTAATCTCTTCACAGTTTTTTTTCTCTCTGCTTTCTCAACTCCTTGCCGGCATGGAAGTTGGTCAAGCTTCTTCTGGTTCTTTCACTTAAGAACGATCGGCTGGAGAAAATGCTCAGAGCCCTTACTACCTCCATCATAGCGACACTGCTAATCTGGTCCTTGTATCAGAATTGCTCACCGAAGACAATTACCTCACATGGAGTTGATCTATGAAAATTGGTTTAGCGATTCGCAACAAACTAGGTTTTGTTGATGGAACCATTGATAAGCCAGCTGCTGGAGAGCTTCTTCCTCTGTGGACCAGAAACAACTATGTTGTTATAGCCTGGATTCTCAACTCGGTATCAAAGGCGATATCGTCGAGCATCATCTTCTCAAAATCAGTAAGAAGCATTTGGTTAGATCTGCAAGATCGTTTTCAGAAACGCAATGGACCTCGCCTATTTCATCTGAAAAAGAGGTTAGCAATGATGAATCAAGAAAACGATTATATTACTGCATATTTCTCCAAGATTAAGAGTCTCTGGGATAAATACGCTTCTCATAAACCTATGTCAACTTATGGAATGTGTTCTTGTGAAGGAGTCCAAAAAATTGAGAAATTCTTTCAGTTTGAATATCTGCTAGTATTCTTGATGGGTCTCAATGACAAATATGTTCAAACTCGATTCCAGATCTTGTTGATGGAACCAGTTCCTGATGTTACCAAGGCCTTCTCCTTGGTGTTCAAGAAGAAGATAATCGTTATGGGCAAACTGAAACTATTCCTACGGTTACTCTTGTAGTTTCAGGAACAAGGAACAAGCCAATGAAAAGGAAAGTCTCGTCCAATCTGCACTCACTGCGGCATTCAAGGCCACACTATTGACAAGTACTACAAACTGCATGGATTTCCTCCATGTTATCGACATGGACGAGGCCATTCGAAGCAATACAATACATAGCATAATACTTTGAATAAATCATCTGCATCTTCCAATACCAATTAAGCTGGTGTGGACTGTTGTACCTCCATGGAAGATTCGTTTCAACAGTGCCAGAGCATTATGAGTGTGCTACACTCCAAGCTGGTGGCATCCAAAAATGATTCTAATGAATCCCACTTAGCAGGAATGGCAAATATATCTTCTATAACTCAATCTCATCAATGGATTATAGATTCTGGTGCAGCCACACACATTTGTTTTAACAAGAAGATGTTCACTACTTTAGAAATGATTTCTACAGTAGTTCTTTTGCCTGATAAAAAACGTATCCCTGTTACACTTGCTGGTACAATAGTTATTTGTGGGAACATGGTCTTGCACAAAGTTCTTTATGTTCCTGACTTTAAATACAATTTATTGTCCGTTAGTGCTCTCACTTCCAGTAGATTAGTGGTTCAATTTTCTGCTGATATGTGTATAATTCAGGACAAGTGCACTTTGAAGACGATTGGGAAGGGTAAAGTTGTTGATGGATTGTATGTGCTGCAAGATATCCCAACAATAAATAGTCAAGCACAGAATAAAGTGTTTGCTGTTGTTGTAAGCAAGAATGTTGATTCCATCTCTTGGCACAATCGACTAGGACACCCTTCTGGGTCTAGATTGTTAGCTTTAAAAGATGTCTTACATATAGATTCAAAATGTATTGAACACATGACTTGTGATGTATGCCCGCTTGCGAGACAAAAACAACTATCTTTTACCATCAATAAAAATAGAAGTTCACTTCTTTTTTATCTTGTTCATATTGATACATGGGGTCCGTTTAATACTGTTTCTCACAATGGCTACAAGTATTTTCTCACAATAGTAGAAGACCATAGTCGTTATACTTGGGTTTTCATGCTTCGAAGAAAATCTGATGTTATTACTATCTTCCCTCAATGCATCACTCTTGTTGAAACACAGTTTGATAAAACCATTAAATGTGTCAGATCAGACATTGCCCCTGAACTTAGTTTTGATGATTTGTTCAAATCTAAGGGTATATTACACCAACGTTCTTGTGTCGAAAGACCTGAACAGAAATCGGTTGTCGAACGTAAACACCAGCATATCCTCAATGTTGCACGAGCTATTTTCTTTCAGTCTCGTGTCCCTTTACATTTTTGGAATGAATGTATCTTAACTGCAGTTCACTTGATCAATCGTATTCCCTCACTTGTTCTCAATTGGACATCTCCCTATGTCCTGCTTCACAAAAAACAGGTTGATTATTCGATTCTAAGGTCTTTTGGGTGCCTCTGCTTTGCCTCAACACTTGTCTCAACAAGAAATAAATTCACACCACGAGCCATTCCAGCAGTGTTCATAGGCTATCCACTAGGGGTCAAAGGCTACAAATTATTTGACATATCAGAGAATAATTAAATTCTTCACTTCTCGGGATGTAATATTTCATGAGAAGATTTTTCCATTCCACAAAGTAACTTCTTTTAATGATAGGATAAATTGTCATTTGTTTTCAAGTGTGGTACCTGTACCTGTTGCTTATGACATACCATATGTTCATCCTTCAACACAAACTGTTCCTAATGACTATGTTGAGCTAGCAAGGACAGAAAATGTTTCCAATGACTGTGTTGAGCTAGTAAGGACAGAAGTTGTTGTACATGCCCATGATCTAGAGGACAATAATTTGCTGAACCTAAATCCTTTGGATAATATTCAAGATTCCATTTTTAAATCAGCTGAAGTTCCTCCCGAGGCTGCTTGTCATAATCATTTACTAACCAATAGTACTACTCCTAATACTCCTAATACTGTGCAAAACTCATCAACCATTCATAACCACTCAACCTCCTCCACCTTATCCATTAATCCTCCCACAGAAATATCTTCTCCTTCTATTCCCCATACTTTACCTATCCGTCAGTCCTCACGACCAAAAAAACTTCCATCTTACCTTCGAGATTTCCATTGCAGTTTTGCCTCCAATACACAACTGCCACAATCATCTTCTCGGTTTTCCTTACATAATCATATAAGCTATGATCAATTGTCTCCCCAATTTCGAACATTTTCCATACAGTTATCCACCCATTATGAACCTTCATTTTATCATCAAGCCTTACCTCATGATCATTGGCGAACTGCTATGCAACAAGAACTTCATGCGCTTGAAGCCAATAATACATGGACAGTCATGCCACTCCCCCCATCCAAGCACACCATAGGTTGCCGTTGGATATACAAAATCAAGCATAAAGCAGATGGATCTATTGAACGATACAAGGCAAGATTGGTAGCAAAAGGTTACACACAACAATATCAGGATTAGATTTTGTGGACACTTTTGCTCCGGTTGCCAAATTAGTAACAGTACGAGTGTTACTCACCATGGCCACTTCTTATGGTTGGCCTTTATTATAACTTGATGTTAACAATGCCTTTTTGCATTTAGAATTGTCAGAATAAGTGTTTATGGAGCTACCCCTTGGTTATCAGCCTCCTAACTCATCTAATTCTTCCAGCAAGCTCGTTTGCCGTCTCAACAAGTCACTTTATGGCTTGAAACAAACGTCCAGACAATGGTTTGCTAAATTTTCCACTACCTTGTTAACACTCGGCTTCAAACAATCAAAGGCAGATTATTCATTGTTTATGAAAGGACTAGGTAGCAACTTTCTAGCTCTCCTTGTCTATGTTGATGATATAATCATTACCGGAGCCGATATTCATCTTATTGATGATCTAAAGAAGATCTTAGATGCTCAGTTTAAATTGAAAGACCTAGGTTCACTACGATTCTTCCTTGGCCTTGAACTAGCAAGGTCAACTAAAGGTATCTACATTTGCCAAAGGCAATATGCGTTACAAATACTTGAGGATGCTGGCTTGTTAGGTGCAAAACCTGAAACACTTCCCATGAATTCGTTGACCAAGCTGTAGTCTGATATGAATGAGATTTTAAAAGACCTGTCAACCTATAGGCGCCTTATTGGACACTTAATCTAACTTACGATATCACGACCGGACATTACCTATGCAGTTAACCGCTTGAACCAATTTGTTGCTAAGCCTTGTAAGTCCCATCTTGCGGCAGTTCATCACTTAATCCGTTACTTAAAAGGTTCCCCATGTCAAGGTCTTTTGCTGCCTCCAGTCACTAATTTTTCCATCCGCGCATTCACGAATTTTGATTGGGCAAACTGTCTTGACTCCAGACGTTCAACAACAGGTTTCTGCATTTTTATTGGCACCTCACTTATATCTTGGAAGTCTAAGAAAGCTAAATATAGAGCCATTGCCTTAGCTAATTGTGAAATCATATAGCTGTCTTATTTGCTAACAGATTTGCAAATCACACCAACTTCACCTGCAGTTCTCTTTTGTGATAACCAAGCAACCATCCACCTTGCCACTAATCCTGTCTTCCATGAATGCACAAAACTTATAAAGCTGGATTGTCATTTTGTGCGTGACAAGCTGTCTTCTGGCTTCATGAAACGTCTTTCGGTTCGAAGTCATCTCCAATTAGCTGACATGTTTACCAAACCTCTACCAGCTCCCAGACTTTTTCCACTATGTTCCAAGTTGGGTCTCCTGTCCATATATGACCCACTTTGAAGGGAGGATATTAGAATACCACAATTTGTTAAAAATGTTAAGTTTGTTAAACAAATTAGTTGTTCATAGAGGTTATTTAGTTACAAAAGTTTGGTAATCAGTTTTATCCCTTTTTGTGTATATATAGCCCTATTGAGAGAGTAATAAAATCAACTGTGAATTTTCTCTCCATTTTCTATCTTTTACATGGAACCTCATATTCTCTAATATAGTATTAGAGCCTAGAGGCATATCTTTGAGGTAGAATTCCATATTCTCTAATAGTTTTTAGTTAATAAATAAAAATCCTTAAAACCAAATTAAAAATCAAAAAATGAAATCACCCCCTATAATAGCTCAAGTTTTCCTTCCGGTTCTCCAGGTATGTTTGGTTGCTTTCTAGCTTTTGTTTGGGCTTCTTGAGCCTCTAGGGGCATTTTGGTCATTTGGACTCCCGGGGGTATTTCGGTAATTTTCCAACCTTGTCTTGAGTTAATAAAATTGTTTTGGTGTTTTTCCAGGTTTGGGGAGTTGTGTGGAGGAGTTTGGAGCTTGCCCGGGTTTAAACAAAAATAGTTTTAAAAAGATGTTAAAGTTGGGACTCGAAGGGGGAACCTCATTTGATACTTGTCAAATGGAGGGAATTTTGAGCATTTTATTAATTGAAAAATTAAAAACAAAAAGCCTTTTTCCCTTCCCTTTTTCCCTAGCCGTCCAAGCCTTCCCTCCCATTCTTCCCTTGGCCGAATTCCCTTGTCTTCTCCTTCTCCTATCAAGCTCTCTTGGCCGAACCACCATAGCTCCCCAAGGAATCAAAGTACTTCAAGCTTGTTCTTCCTTTTCTTGTAGATCCGAGGCACCAAGGTAAGTTTTGCACTTCTTTTCTCCTTTCATTCTTGTTGGTCGAGACATAGACTAACTCAAGGGGGGATTTTGTTTCTCTCCTCCTTGTAGATCTAAGATCTCTTGGTTGGGAAGAGAAGATTTTGAGTTTGTTCTTTGTCTTGTGGTTGAATATCCGAAGTTCCTCACTCTTGCTATTGCCGAAACCACATTGCCTCTTCTCCTTCTCTTGGGCGAGGCTACTGGGTGAGTGTGATTGTTCTTGCTCTTGTGTTGTGTTCGAATGCTTGTAGTTGTTGTACTCAAGTTCCTTTCTTGGTTGTGCAAGTAGCCCTAGCCGAATCCTCTTGGGTGCTTGTGGAGTGTGCTTGCCGAGGCCTCTAGTGTCTTCTCTTTGGCCGAGACTATAAGGTGAGTGGTGTTTGTTTGAGGTGTGCTTCCTTATCCTAAAACCCCTTGGTGGCCGAGAGCACCATGTGGAGATTTAACCTTGTTGTTGTGTGTTTAAGCTAAAGTTAATCTTGCTCGGTGTTTGTGTGGTTGCCCTAGCCAAGAGTGAAGTGAAAGAAGGTTGAAGATTCCTAGTTTGTGGTTGTGCTAGCTTAGGCCGAGACCACCCTTGGAGGTTGAGGTCTTGCTCGGGTTTCGGTAAAGCCCTAACTCTTGTGCTTTGGTTGCTTAGGGAGTTGTAATTTGGATTGTAACTGATTGTTCTGTTGTTAGGGTAACTGTGTGGTGTTCTACAGCTCAAGGGTTATTCTAGGACTTGGATTCTTCAATTTTCACGTAAGGGTTCCTTTCCGGGGTTGTGTGGGCCCTGCGCACTACATTGATATCTCCTGGTTGTATGTTTATATGTTGAACTGTTAGTGGATAGGCTTCTGCAGGTTGTCTAGAAAATAAATTGCTAGTGTTAGGTTTCCTTGCAGATACCTTGGAGGATGTTTGTTCTTGAGCATGCTTGTTCTGTTTGTCTCCTGTTGTTTGTGATCTGAATTGTAGGTTGTGTATGCTCTGCTGAATATGCATGTTAAGCATGTTGTTGATAGGTTCCCTGATTTTTTGCTAGGGTGCTGGCATGTAGATTCTTGTTTTTTGCCACTGTTCTCCCTTGTTTATTGACTGCCTATCTTGTATGCATTTATTCTAGTATCCTGGACTTGTTGCTGATATACTGTAACAGCCCAGTTTCCTATTCCAGTTTTCGAGGTGCCTTCGGGTCAAGATTCGGTTGTTTGGTTGGGCCGTTAGAGCTGTTTTGACCCTTGGGGGTATTTTGGTCTTATGGCTCTCCGGGCAGGATTTGTGGTTTTCAGGGCTTCGAGGTAGCTCCTGCCTTTGTCGAGGCTTGTTTGTTGGTGGCTGCGAGTCCCGAGTTGTTTGGGCTAGTCGGTTGGATGCTCGGTTGTGGTTTGGGCTTTGGCAAAGTGATGGTTGGTTGTGTGCTTCTTTTGGGATTCGAGCCCGAGCCCTTAGTGTTGCTTTGGGAGTTGGATTTAAGTGAGTTTTATTTATTGGAAAAGATTGCTTCGATCGGGTCTCGAAGGAGGAAGCCGGGAAATGGGATTTTGAGGTTTTAAAAGTGGATAAGGATGGAAAAATGGATAAAATCCCATATTTTCCCTTTTTTTTCCCATTTTCCTTTTTATTTCCCATTTTTTCTTTTCTTTTTTTTCCCAAAATCAATTTTTTTTTTCTCTCTCTCTCTCTCTCTCGACCTAGCCCCTCAGCCACCCCTTGCTCTCGCCTAGCTCCACTCGAGCAAGCAGCCTAGCCCCGTGCGCCGTCTCCCTCGCCCAGCCCTAGCCCCAGCTCGCCCATGTCGCCCAGCGCCCGCGCGCCCCTGCCTCGCCCAGCCCGAGCCCTTGCCTCGCACAGTGTCGCCCAGCTCGCCCAGACCGTCGCGTCGCCAGCCCGAGCTCGCCCAGCTCGTGTTCGTCCGCGCTCGAGTCGCCCAACCTTGAGCCGCGTCGCCCTGTGCCGAGCCTAGCTCGATCGTGCGTCCCCGCGCCCAGGTCGCGTGTCCCCGCGCCCATGTCGCGAGCCTTCGCCCTGTAGATTGCCGAGCGCCAGCGCCCAGTCGAGCTAGCGCCCGCGCCCGAGCGCCCTGTGTCGCTCGCGTCGCGCGCACTGCGTGCGGCCAGCGCTCCTCATTCGCGGCTTCGCGCCCGCCCAGCGCCCCAGCGCCCACCTGCGCCCGGCGCCCGACCCTGCGCGCCCAACGCTCTCGCTGGGCCCATCACCGCTTAGCCTGCAGCAAATGGCTCGTTCGAGTGTCACCACGCCTGTGAGTTGCTCCCGAGCCGAGCCACTGCTTATTTTAGTGTATTTAGGGCTATTTTATGATTATTGATGTGTTTGCTTGGCTCGTTATAGGTTGCTCGGGTTCGATCGCAGTTAATTTTATTGTGTGTTGTTGCCTTCCGACCAGGTAAGGATTTCTTACCGGAGTTGTGTGGGCCCTACGATATTTTCATGATTTGCCTTGCTTGTTTGCTGACTGTTATGAGCATGATAATAATAGAGCAGCTTTGATTGATTTCTTGCTAGCATGTTTGCTTGATATTACATGTTAGTGCCATGCTAGGTTTGTTCTGCCAGCATGCTTGTGATTCCTGCTTAAGCTCGTAGTATCATGCTAGGTAGTGTGATTGATGTCGGTCTTTGTTTGCTAGCCAGGAATCATTGCTTTTTGCTCTGTACTCTTAGATAGAGTTGTAGGGTTTGTCATCATCCAGAGGCTGAGCGGACATAACGTACTTTGTCCCCACTGATCGGGAGTAGTGTGCGAAGCATAACGTATCTTGCTTCCCCCCTCGGTCACTAAGGTGGATTTAACTCAGGTCGGGAATAAAGTGTGCGCAGCATAACGTATCTTGCTACCCTCCCCCCGACCCGCCGGTTGTGGACTTAGCTACCCACTTCGGCAATAGCCTAGTTTGTAGCCTGCTAGAGCGGAACCCTGCCAACGGTGTAAGCCTACCTTGGCTGGTTCTTAGCTTTAGGTCGGTGGATCAGGCTGCATAGATGAGCGCCGAGGGCCTCGCGCTACTGTGATCAGTGACACCGCTTTCGAGTCATAGGCATGCGTACCTGGCCCGCGTAGTTTGCCCTTAGGCCCCCGCATTTACGCCGGTTTCAGAGAGCATGCGATGTGCGCGCACACGAGTTAGTTGCCGGTTCGGAGAGCTCCCCCGGGCTAATGTTCGTGAGTACACCATTCTTTCCGTTAGAGCCTGACTTCGGGTACTCTCTCGTAAGTCCAGATTAGTGCAAGGGCAAGGAGGCCCTTGAGGACATTCTAGGGATCAGTGTTTTCCCCCCGAGTGACAGATACCTCGGTGATGTCCAGGATTGGATAGTGTATCCAATCCCAGTTAGGCCGGAAGTAGGAGACTGCCGATGACTCCAGATCTTGTTTTATGAGCTCGTTGAGCCATGATCTGTGTTGGTAGCTGTTTGCTTGCATGCTTTGGTACTAGATGACCGATTATATCGTATTGTACCCGGTTGGGGATTCTTACTTGAGTAATTCGTTACTCACCCTTATTTCTCGTGGTTTTTCCACAGTAACCATGGTGCGAGAGACAGATGGATGGAGGAGGAGCCGTGATCATGGAAACCCGTTGTTCAACTCTGAGTCTTATGTTTATGTTATGATTAAAATGTTCTCTGAATGCATGTAGTTGGGCACGGAGCCCTAGGGTGTTTTCTGAATGTATTTCCAGATTCTAGCATTGTTGTAAAGTTTGTATGTTTTAAATAAATCTCTGATCAGAGTAAGCTTTGTAAATGTATTTGTCTTGGAACAGGTGCTTGGAAACAGGGACAGGTTTCAGGAAATTATGTTGATTTTAAATGGATGTTTTATGTTTTAGTTTTTACTTAGAATCCGAACACCATCTTGCAAATTTTCTGTAGATTTGTAATGCATGCATTGAGGTAACGGCCTAGTAAGAACCCTTTCGGGTCGGGTCGTTACATATACTCTGTAGCCTAGAATGCTTAATGTGTTAGATTCCTTAGGGAGTCCTGAGTGAAAGTCGAGTTGCGTGCTGGCTCGGTTTACTCAGGACTGCCCAGTGTATTGCAGTCTAGGACTAGCCCAGTGTGTGCTGTCCCTTGTTGGCCCAGTGTGTGCTGACTAGATTCATGATTGGCCTAGTATGTTGCTGCCCTTGTTGCCCCAGGACTAACCCAGTGTGTTGTTGTCCCCTGTTAGCCCAGTGTGTTGCTAATCAGGTTGAGCAGAACTGCCCAGTGTGTTGCAGTTCAAAGGGCTGCCTAGTGTGTTGCAGTTCAGGACTAGCCTAGTGTGTTGATGTCCTTAGTTAGCCCAGTGTGTGCTAACCTTGTTGTTGTGTTGTTATGCCTTTTGAGATTACTTGAGTGATTCTCCTGTTAGTTAGCCCAGTGTGTGCTAACCTTGTCTAGCTGTGAGCTAGACCTTGTGAATGATGTCCTGCTGCTGTCCTGTTTTAAACTGCCATGTTGTAAGTGTTGCTTGTATGCTAGAGTGTTAGAGGATTTGTGGTGTGTATTGTACCTCGGTTGGGGAATTCTTACTGAGTGCTTTTGTACTCACCCCTTTCTGTGGTTTTCTCCACCAGGTAACTTGGCATAGCATCGGGATGGTTAGAGGAGGAGCTAATGGATCATGGGAAAGGCCGCTACATTGTCTGAGTCTTTTCATTTTGTTGGAAACATTTTGTACTTGAACACTGTTGTATGGGATTTTGTAATTGGTTTTCATGAACTCTGGCCAGAGGTTGTTTTTACTGGTTTTCCTTATGAACTCAGGAAGTTTTTAAGTTTGAGAGATTTTAATAAAGATGATTTAAATTTCAGTCCATTGCATGTTTTAATGAGAAAACATCATAAAGTAAAGACTATTTAGGACCATTTAGTGTCGGGTCTTTACACCCCCTACTTTGTATGCGTGCCAACGGTGGGCATCTAGAGCCTAGCGAGTATTTAGTGTTTATGATGCTTATGACAGTTGTCCTTTCCTCCCACTCCTCCCCCATATTGATCGGCTGATGTCAACTGGGTGTGTCTTCTTCAGCAAGCGTGACACAAACATCTTCGACTTTAGAGGAGAATTTTTCAAAAACATTCAATCTCTTCTGCTTTGTATCGGCACATGGCAATGCTTTAAAGCCTTTGTCCTTGTATGGCCTTTGTCTTCTTGTGTCCCAAAGCATTTCTGTTGCGTAGGCATTGGTCTCCAGAAGACTTTTCTTCATATCCCCCCTATCAAACGAGGCTCTTCCACCACCCTCCAACCTCTTCCCTTTCTTTCGGTTTTCCTTTCTTATCATTCTCTCTCCCTAAAGGCACTTTCACCCTCTTCTCCCTAGTATAAATTAGAGAAAGAAGACCATAAACTTTACATAGATGTTACAACTATCAAATAAATAAAAGTCAAATACCGATTTTCAAAATAAAGCTGTTGAATGGATTACAATCAAATAATGAAATCAACGTGCTACTAACCCTTTCAATAAAGTTATTAACAAAAATACGAGCCATTATAGCGTAAAATGGACAAGACACCCATTAAAATGAAAAATAAAATAAAATAATAAGTTTATCAATATAAGTTGTCGTCTGTATCATGAACATGATGCATCCATATCAATCAAAGTTTTAGGTTAAAAGTTGTCCTTTCATTTTAATTGCTTCAATGTGAGTTTTATCACAAAACTAATTAATAATAAAAAAGTAACCACCTATTTTAGGAATGCTAAGAGATCTTCGTAATAAATTATATATGATATCATTAAATCTATTATCTTATTGATTCAAATTTAGGCATTTAAAGCAAGACAAAAATGACACAACACAACCAAAATATTCTTATTTTTCTTAAATACAAATTGGGAGGAGGACCGAGCCAACAAAAATACTATTTCAACAAAACTATTGTCTCGTATGCAAATTCAAATTTAATTAAAACAAAATAATGGAAATAAAGAAGCGGACAGAGTCAGAAAAGACAAGGAAATCCCTACGGACTGGATGACGAGCCGAGTATAAATGTTCAACTACAACCACAAGGGTATTTTCGTAAAACGAAGAGGCCAATTTTCAAGACTCAAATTTGCTTTTTAAGGTCTCATATAAAATCTCATACTGTTGCGAACAAATTGGCAGTTATCCACTAGCCTCGTCCTGAATTTGAGCTTCGATTTTCACTTCAATGGATTCTTCGTCTCAGTCACCGTCCGAATCTCCGGCAGCTCCATCGTCTCATCAACCGCCGTCTTCAACTGTCTCCTCCGCCACAACTTCCGCCCCAAATCCGCCGCAATCTTCCTCAAGTGCAAACCCTAACATCAATCCGAATTCATTTCAAAATCAAAACCCCAATTCCAAAACCTCAACTCCTCCTCTGCCCAACCAGGCCTCACAACAGCAACAATCTCAGAAAATCACTAGAACTTGGCAACCGCCCTCGCATTTCTCTCATTTTTCTTCGCCTTCGCCTTCTGCTTCCGCTTCTTCTCCAGCCCAAAGAGGCGGCATCGCCATCGGAGTTCCAGCTCACCAGCCGAGTCCCTCTCCTCAGCCTGCTCCGTTTCCTGCATCTTATAGCCAGCATTTCGGTGGGTTGGGCTCCGAACCAGCCTCTAATGCAATTCCTTCTCAGGTGTATTTTTCTCCAGCTTTTTACTTATTTAGCGACCCTAGAAGTAGACTTGAATTTTTACAGTTATAACCCATCGGGGTAACCACGCCTGTCCTTAGGTCAGAGACGTTGTCTTAATGTGATATGTTAGTCTCGAACTTGCAACGGTGAGGGGAGCACACCTTCGAAACTCAACCATCAAGCCACCCCTTTGGGGTATGAGTTTATATGCATAATTTATAACCAATTTCCTTTTGTTTTTCCACCATCTGTAATTAGTGTCACAATAAACTGATTCCGATGTCTTGTTATAAAAAATGTGTAGCATTTTATATGCCCGGTTTATTTATTTCAATTTACATCATACTTGTACGCTCTTGTGGTAGGAAAAATTTCTGCTGCTATATTTAACTGATGTTTGGAACATCTAGGTGAGACCTCCTATGCAAGGAATGCAGGGATTGGGAATGTTGGGATCAAGTGGTTCTACTTCTCAAATGTTGCACAGGCCTGTGCAAGCTCCTCTCAGGCCTCCATCTACCCCAAGCTCAGCTTCCCAAGTTAGTAACTAAAAATTTAGTAAAGTATTACTATTCTGTTGAGATCTACATGTTTGGTTAAATTGCTACACTAAAATGTACACTTGGTTGCTCATAGTTACTGAAAAAAGAAAAGAAAATTGTAATGGGAGTTGCTCTTGCATCCTATAAACAACTCATGACCCAATAAGTTTATTTTCTTCTGTGGGAAGGAAAGGAAGGTGCCGAAGAGAGTGGGCTTCTCATTTGGTTAGGTGTGATAAAACTTCGAGAGATCATGTTGCACCTAGTTTGAGTGGGAAAATGTCCTTTTTGTATCAATGTGCATTATGGTGGTATATGTCTTGTCTTAACTGTGGTCAATTACATTTTCTTCTTGCTGCTACCTGTGAGTCGTGACCAAGTGAATTTTCATCTATGGAAAACTTTATTCTAGTAATTACTAAATTTTGTTAACTTTTTTGTACTTCAGAGTTTCCAAGGCCACAGTCTTTTGAGAGTACCGTCATCAAGTTCTTCATTGCCAAGTACATCACAAGGTATGCAATCATCCAATCAGCCGTGGTTGCCATCTACTTCTCAAGGAAAACCTCCTCTTCCAACACCTTCATATAGACCACCGGCAAGCTCACCTGCTATGCAGCAAAGATCACATATCCCTCAACAACAGAACTACTCCTTAGCTCCAGCTTCTCAGCCACAGCAAATTTCATCAGCCCTTCAGCAACAGCCTGCACAATCCCATCAGCAGCAGGAGCATTTTGCGCAATTCCAACCATTAAGAAGTTCACAAGGTTTACCACATCATCAACAGGCTGCAAGAGCTCAGGCGCCAGCAAACCAGAAGGGCTCTCCTATTGCACCTTCACAAACTAATAGTCCACAGACATTGCCCCAGAGCAGAGCTATAACTGCAGAAACTGAAGAACCCTGTACTAGAATTCTCAGCAAAAGAAGTATTGCTGAACTGGTCAACCAAGTTAGTCTTTAGTTTGTTTTGTTTAAACTCTTACCTATTCTTGTCTTCTGAAATAAAATAAATTGTCTATATTTTATAATTGTAAAGATGACTACCTTAACAATTGGTTGAATTTGGGAAACACATATAATTATGTACATTATGTACAAGTTGGTTCCATATGCGCAAGTCAACATATTGTACTTGAAGTTATGGATAAATGCTACACTCCTTACATATATTGTAATGATTAACACTCCTTACATATATTGCAATGATTATTTTAGAGTTTTGTGTAAGTTGTCATTGGCTTAACCTTACAGCAAATTTGTTCAGACCTATGCCCTTTTCTCAATATATTCCTTTTCTTTTTTTGTCAAGTTGTTGTGGTTGATAATAATTTAGAATATAGTGCATAATTGATAGGAATAAGATTTCAAACCGTTATGGAATTGATGTGCTATTAATTTATTGCATGCCGATTTTATTTAGCTTTAATTCTTGTTTTGGTCCAAATCGTATATTAGTATATTTTACTTCTGTTATATGGTCTCCCTTTTTTTTTTTTGGCAGATCGATCCATCTGAGAGATTGGATCCTGAAGTGGAAGATATACTTGTTGATCTAGCAGAAGAGTTTGTTGAGTCTGTGAGTGGTTGAGTTTATTGCTACTCATATTTATTAGAGTTTTTTTTTTTTTTTTTGTCGTTTCTCAATATTTTTTCCCATATCTTTTCATTGGATTATATTTTTATTTTTCACTCTTAAAGTCTCATTTACCTATTGAGGATGAGTAAGGACTTTCCTCATAAAAAAGGGAATAAGAAATGATGGACTGGAATGGAATCGAAATCATTTCTACAATATTCATTTATGTTTAAAGTACTTGGATCTTCTCTAATCTTGAGATCACTTGTGCCCTAGAACACTCACTAAATAATTGCATCCCTGAGAAAGATATTGAGGATTTGCAAGTCATGATTAAGGACTTAAAAGAATTGATAGTTACTACCTATATCAACTAAGTCCACCTTATTTTTCAGTGACTCAATCATAGTAAGTCCAGAGTTAAACATGCTTGGCTTCAAGCACCAAGCAATTCTATATTGAGTAATCTCATGAAAATTTCATCGAGAGTATGTGGGTGACAAAGCGTGCTGAAAGGATAGTCTTTATTCTTAGAAACAACCAATGCAAGTAGATAATTTGTGTTGAGGTTGTAGTTGTCGGGGTTGATAGGGAATGTCGAGGCTGTAAGGTACTGAATTCTGGTGTGAATCCTGGGCCTTTGGCATTGCAAACAAACTGTCTGACTAGAGATCTATAGGAGCACCTATTGATGAGTACAGCCTTATTAGTGTAGGAGGATACTGTAACTGTACTTGGTGATGATTTGTAAGTTATGATGCAGTGTAGGAGGATGATGTAACTGTACTTGGTGATGATTTGTAAGTTATGATGGAAGCTTCCTTTTGAGTTTGATGTCCGCGTATTTATTTTTCAAGAGATGTATGTTCTCTCTTCTTTCAGGATATCTTTGAGGTTAAATCTGTAAAATAGACAATATTTGGAATTCTTCAAGTTTGGCTTTCTGTTGGACCATTTAGTTGGGAAGATTTAAGAAAAATTCTTAAGACAATTGCAAAAATATTTATAATGTTCTTGCTCGGTTAGAGTTAAAAATCTTTAGATGAACGGGAAGTCTTGAGATGGTTAAATCTTTCTAATGTATTTTCATAACTGATTAGCTAGCGATGGCCAAAGTGTTGTGTATCAGCGTAGCTATATTATATTACTTTACATGTTTCCCTCATCTAGTAATGTAATTCCTTGTAGTGTAGTTCTTTCTCCTCGTCTTCAGATGTTAGTGTAGTTATTTTGCTATATTTCTCACCTAGCTTGGAATTAATTAACAATTCTTCTTGTTGTTTGTGGAGATTACAACATTTGGTTGCTCATTAGCAAAGCATAGAAAATCATCTACATTGGAAGCCAAGGACATCCTTCTACATCTTGGTTGGTTATTAGCAACAGCCAATACTGATGTCTTACACTCGACTTCTTTGGATATATTGTTTGCTCATTATTAACTCTCTTTTTTACTCCTATGCAGAAAAAAACTGGAATATAACACTTCCTGGGTTTGGTAGTGATGAGATTAAGATATTCCGAAAACCGGTACATTTATAACTTTCTTTTTGCCAAGCCTTAAACTATTTGAATTTTCTTTCCTCATAAAATTTATTCTAAAATTTTGCAGCTTACAAATGATGCGCACAGAGAGCGTCTTGCAGCAGTGAGTGACCCCCTCTCTATGATTTGTGGAGTGTTTTGAATATGATTTAGGATCAAGAAAAATGTTACGGTTCATTCAATGCATCCAATATTTACAGTTTTCTCTTGGCAGGTAAAAAAATGTATGGCAAGTGAGATGGCAAATACCAGGAGTTCGGCAGGACAGGCCACTGGAAATACCAAAAGTAGTCTGGCAAAAGCGCATGCAGTTTAGCTGGTCACCAAAAGCTTTCAATACGTGAATGTCGATGGGGTGTTGAATGAGAAAAAAAGGTTAGGACTTTCCGTTGGTTGGTATTGTTAAGTTTACCCAATCCATTTGTAAAGACCCGACCCGAAAAACGGTTCTAAACCTAGGTCTTTACTCAGCATGCAAGTGAAAAACATAAATGACACAAACCGGAGGTCTAATTTAAAACTTTTCAAAACATATAGAGTGGAAAACATTAAAACCAAGTCAGATAATTATTAAGTAAAACCATCCAATTTAAAGCAATGGATCGATCGATTACTTTTCCTTAAAACATAAAAGATAGTTCAAGCAACAAGAAATAAGTTTCCCTACGGACTCATGTCCAACTACATGCTGAATTCAAATAATGCAAATAAAGACACGACAGAGTGTCAGCAACATCCATGATCTCCCAGCTCCCCTCCGCTAGCGCCCCGGTCTTGGTCCCAAGTTACCTAGTGGAAAACCACGGTAAGGGTGAGTATAACATACTCAGTAAGAATCCCCGATCAGGCACGATATACGATGCTATCAATCATCTAGCAACCTAGTACACATGTAAACAGATATCAACACGGATCTTAGCTCAACGAGCTTACAAGGAAAATCCGGAGTACTCGGAAGTCTCCTACTTCCGGCCTAATGATTGGTTCTCATAACCAATCCCGGGACATCTCCGAGGGTCTTTCTCCCTCGGCCAATTGATCAGCTCAAAAACCGATCCCAAAAGATGTCCGACACCCTCGAGGGTCTTTCTCCCTCGACCATATGATCGGCTAAAAAACCAATCCCAACGGGTGTCCTCAAGGGTCTCTTACCCTCGCTAACAAATCTAGACTATCGGGAGAGTACCCGAAGTCTGGCTCTAATTGGAAGGAACTGGTGTACTCACGAACATTAGCCCGGGGGAGCTCTCCGAACCGGCGACTAACGCGTGTGCGCGCACACCGCATCTTCTTCCGCCCCGGGCGTAAATGTGGGGCCTAGGTACAAACTACGCGGGCCAGGTACGCATGCCTAAAGACTCGAAAGCGGTGTCACTGAACACAGTAGTGCGAGGCCCTCGACACTCATCTGTAACAGCCCGTACCACCGACCTGAAGCTAAGAACCGGCCAAGGTAGGCTTACACCGTTGGCAGGGTTCCACTCTAGCAGGCTACAAACTAGGCTTATGCCGATGTGGTAGCTAAATCCACATCGGCTGCTGGGGGGAAGCAATGTACGTTATGCTTCGCTCTAACTCCCGACCGGTGGGGACAATGTATGTTATGTCCGCTCTCAGCCTCTAGATGATGACAAACCCTACAACTCTAACTACGAGTACAAAATAACTGATTCCTGGCTAAACATACATATCAACACCAATCATACACAACCTAGCATGATACTACGAACTTAAAGCAGGAATCATAGGCATGCTGGAAGAACAAATCTAGCATGGCACTAACATGTACAACAGGTAAACATGCTAGCAGGAATTCAAACACAAGCTGTCCTATCCACTAATCATGCTCATAAAAGTAAACAGGCATACGAGTCACAATCAAGAAAACATCGCAGGGTCCACACAACCACGGTAAGAAATCCTTACCTGGAAACAAGTAGAAAATAACTATCATGAATCAATAAGTGACCCTTGAGCTTCTAAGCGAACCTGAGCAACCTAAGCATTCAATAAAAGACATCCTAATTAAACAAACAACAGCCAACAACTTAGGGCCCAAAAGAGAAAAGACTCGGGAATTACCAACCGAGGAGACACAAGGTCTCGACCCAACTCTCTTGGCAAAAAAATAGGCTCTCGGCGGCAAGGAAGCAGGCTGGACGAGCAGGCTGGGCGCGGCAGGAGGACGGGCGTGCGTGGACTGGCGCTGGCACGGGCGCGGAGGCGCAGAGCTGCGCGCGGACGAGCGACGGCGACACGGGCGCACTGGCGCACAGACGCGGACGGGCGACGCGGGCGGGCTGGCGCTGGGACGGCGCGCGGGCTGGGTGCATGGTGCAGGCGGGCGTGAGCGTCTGGGAGCGATGCAGGGGCTGAGCTGGGGCGTCTGGGCTGCTCGGCTGTTGGTGCGACAGGCAGGGGTTGCTGCTGCAGGTGCGGCACTAGGGCTGGGCGCATCGTGTGGCGCTGGGGCTGGTGCACGAGCGAGCGACCGAGTCTGATGCGCTGGTCTTGGCTCTCGATTCTTGATTCTTGGAGGACGACAAGGTGAGAGGGGAAGATGAGGGGGGCGTGAGGTCAAAACAAGGGGAAGATGATTTTCTTGATTTTCTTTCCTTTTCCTAATTTAAATAGGCCTTGGTCCTAAATTCCCTTCCCAAGGCTTCCTCCTTCGAGTCCCGGCTGAAACAATCTTTTCTCCTTATTAAAAACTCATTTAGGTCAACCCCCAAATCATCATTTAGGGCAAGGGTTCAAATCCCAATGGAAGCACTCAAATTAATATTAATTTTGCCAATAACCGAACCACTTCCAAACTTCCAAACAACTAGCCCAAACTTCTTAGGTCTTGCAACCAACAACAATCAATCAAGCCTCTACAAAGGCAGTAATGACCCTGGAATCCTGAAAATCCACAAACCCTGACCGGGGAGCAAAAAGACCAAAATACCCCTAAGAATTAAAAAGCCCTAACGACCCATCCGATTGCCCCAATACTGAACCGAAAGTACCTGGGAAACCGGAACGGAAAACTGGGCCGTTACACCATTAGCTTAATGTTTTAGGTTGGTTTGTTAGAATAAACTTAAATATATTTTAATGTATTTTTGGAATATTTAATATGGGAATTAGTGAATAGACAATTAAGGAATTAATGGATTGTCAATTTAGGAGAGTAATTAAGGAATTAATAGATTTTATTGTTTTAGCAATTTTGGTAAGAACTTAGAGACTAAGTTTGTAATAGGCTATAAATAGAGTGTTTCTTCATTGTGAATTGTAGAGACAATCGTAGAGCAACAGAGAGTGAAGAGAGAACAAGTTGTGTAGAGAGTTATAGAGAAAGTTTAATTGAGAAATAACGAACAGTGTTTTAGAGAAATTGTTGTATTCATTGTCTCTCCAATCCTGAAGCAAAAAAGCTTGTGCGATTGTTATTTATGTTTATTGTTTTTGTTTTTCGAATCTAGATCTTACAAGTTGGTATTAGAGTCGATGGCTAACGGAACGGGTCAATTATCTCTGCCACAATTGATGAAGGCAAATTACAAAAATTGGAGCATTCAGATGAAAACATTACTTGGATCTCATGATGCATGAGAAGTGATTGAAGAAGGTTTCGTAGAACCAGAGAATACTGTGGGTTATACGGTGGCTCAAACCAAAGCGTTAAAAGAGAAGCGATCAAAGGATAAAATGACATTGTATATGCTGTTCCAAGCAGTGGATGAATCGGGATTTGAGAAGATTGCGACTGCAACTACTTCAAAAGAAGCATGAGACACTTTAGAGAAAGTGTTCAAAGGAGCCGACCGAGTGAAGTAAGTGGTTTCAGACTCTTCGCGACGAGTTGGAGAGCATAAAGATGAAGGAGTTAGAAAGCGTATCTAACTACAACACACGTGTGCAGACAGTGGTGAATCACTCAATTGCAATGACGAAAAGCTAACGAATGATTGAGTTGTTGAAAAGATTTTGAGATCGTTGACAGATAATTTTGAGAGTGTGGTGTGCCCAATAGTGGAGTCAAAGGACCTTGCGACGCTTACTGTTGACGAGCTTGCTGGTTCTTTTGAGGCATACGAGCAATGTAAGAACAAGAAGAAAGAGGAAACGCTAGAGCAAGCGCTTCAAACCAAGGCGTCGATCGAAGATGAAAAGGTACTCTATTCTAAACAATTTCAGAGTAAATGTCGCGGACATGGAGGTCGTGGATATGGTCGCAGTAGTCAAAGCAACAGTTATGATGCAGAAAAGGAACATACGAGTCAAGCGAATTGGCCCGGAAGAGGATGCGGTCCAGGAAGATGCAGTAAATCGAATCAGTCAAATATTGAATTCTACAAGTGTCTCAAGTATAATCACTATGCGAATGATTGCTATTTCGATAAATGCTACAATTGCGGTAAAGAAGGGCATTTTGCGAGAGATTGTCGAGCAGAGAAAAAGGTTGAAGAAACAACCAACTTAGCATTAGAAAACAATGTGAATGGTGTTCTTTTGATGACGCAAGAAGACGGTGACAATAACGATACTGTGTGGTATCTCGACTCAGGAGCAAACAACCATTGTGCCGAGACGAGCATCTGTTCAAAGAGATGCGGAAAATTGAAGATGGTCATGTTTCTTTTGGCGATGCGTCAAAAGTAAAGGTAAAAGACAAATGTACGATTTCTTTTGTGCAGAAGGATGGCTTGGCAGAGTCAATCCAGGATGTTTATTATGTACTAGATCTTAAAAAGAATATTTTGAGTTTGGGGAAACTCACAGAGAAGGATTATTCTGTATATTCTGTATTCTTGAAAGACTGGTTGTTGCATTTGAGGGACAATAAAGAGCATTTAATCGCTCGAGTAGAGATGGGAAGAATGAGAAATTGAGAAGCTCCGAATAGTTATATTTATTGAATCTAATTTTCCTATATTTGGGTTGTTTATTGTGGTTAACTATTACTATTATGCCTTATTTAATCTATGTGGTGAATTGCTAAAAAATTGGTGAAGTAAGCTTAAATGTATATTTTAGTTTGAATTTGGAAAGAGTGAAATAGAAAATAAAAATTGTTTTTAAAAAGAAAAAAAAATTAAATAAATATGAAAAGGAAAGTAGCCACTTGCACATTTAGAAAAAAAAAAGGAAATACATTTAAAAAAAACAAATATGAAAAGGAAATCAATAAATGAAATAGGAATTAAAAAAGAAAAAATAAAAAATAAAGACGGTTGCTTTGTTTTAAATTGAAAAAGGAAATTGAATTGTGATTTGAGCCTAAATACTGCCGTAGGTTGGCAGTGAGTGAAAAGGGAAGTAAGCCGCTGGAGCCGCCGAAGGTGAGGTTGGAGATGAAGCAGTCGGAAAGAGAATTTTACTTGATTTTTCTTGTTTCTTCTTTAATTTAGTTTGATTCCCATTCTTTTTAAACTATTTTTATTTCTTTTTTTTAGTTAGGTTTTACTTCCAATTCAAAGTTTATTTTAATTTCAAGTGTAGTTTTGTGAGGCTTTGAACTTAATAGTTATTTTCTTTTAATTCAAAGTTTGTTTGTTTCTTATTTTTATTTTTGATTGATTGTTAACGAATTGAATTGACGATTTAGTTTGTTACCAATTGATTCATGCTATACATGATTTTGTGATAAGTTATTGTTTCAAATGATTATAAATCGTAGCAAAGGGTTGGCTCGTGTGTGTGATTGTGGCTTTTCTAAATTACATAGCTTGCGTGATAGGCCTTAGGAAAACAAATAAACGAAATTAATTAATTTTGTAGTCGTCTCGATTAGTTAATTTTGGTTTAGTCGTTCTCATAAATTTTAATGCTATTATTTAGTTGATATGAAACGCTATCGTGCCCAATTAATTGAGTAGTAAGGTTTGAGTTTGATGCTGAGTCGAAGTCAATAAAATAGGAGAACAATTATCTATTGTGGCTTTTCCAAGTAGGTAGACTAATTCTTTGAACCTAAGAAAATTAAATATTTTTTGTATCCTATGATCAAAACTACACTTGGATTAAACTAAACCCTTGAATTGAAAGTTCTCGTTAAATTGTTTATGTTATCATTTTTATTTCTTTAGTTAATATTTTATTCAAACACCCAAAACCCCACTTTTTTTTATTTGTTTTTAACTTTGAGAAATTAATTTATAGCTCATTTGGGATTCGACCTGGTTCCACTATTTCTACAAGTTAGAGTTAGTAAATGAATATTTAGGTGGGCTTCTCCAACTCGACCAAATTTGGCGCCGTTGTCGGGGAGCTTATTTTAGTTTCTCTTTGTTTTTTTTTTATTTGTTTTTAGTTTCTTTTTTTTATTATTTAAAAAAAAATTGAAAACAAAATGGCTGGAAATTTCCAACAATATTTGATTAGAAATTATGGAGTTGTTCTTGAGGATGACGGTAGAAGAGATCTTAAAAGTCAAATTTCTAGTTTAACTACTTTGGTTCATCAAATAGCTGTAGGGCAACAAAATTTCAAAAAATGCAACACTATTAGAGGATTTCATAGCCATTATCAAAGGAGCTATGACCGTTATTATGATGATTATAATCATGGTTGGAGGGATCACCAAAAGTTTGGCTATGGAAATCAAGGAGAACAACAAAGTCAATACTTTGAGGACTTCATTAAACCATATAAAACTCTAATAGAAACTCAGACTTCACGCTTAGGTATGTCTTTAGATGATATGTTTATGACTTTAGCTAACAATACTCTTCAATTTCAACAGAGTGTTTCTTAATTTCAACAAGACACTCATCAGTTTCAACAAGAAACCAGAGCTAGCATGGAGAGTTTAGGTAGCCAAATCGCTAAATTAACCAATTCAGTAAGAAAATTGGAGATTCTACAAGAGCAACAATTTGTTAATACCATTGAGGTAGAAAGTTCTGAGGTAATATTTTCTGCTAGTGAAGATGAGTTGGACAATTTTAAGCCATATCAAAATTAGGTATGTGAGATGGAAGAAAATGAGCCGACAAACGAAGAAGAAATTCAGGCTATAGAATATGAGGCCGAAAAGCCTAACTCTATTTTATTTTCAGAAAATCTTTGAAAAATTGATCTTTCTTTTCTTTATTCTTATCAACCTGCCAAGTCTTATTTTTTGCCATTTAATTTCAATAATTCTTATTTAAAAAATAACAAAAATATTTATCTGTCTGGTGCCTTTGATAAGAATAAAAGCCTACTCGACTTAGTAGGTTACATCAATTCAAGCAAGAAGGGATCGAAAAAAGTTGAAGAATTTTATGTACCCTGATATGTGTTCAAGTCGTCGAGCACAACGACGTTAAATGATTGCCTTTTGGGAGGCAACCCAATTTTTAATATTTTTTTCTTCTATTTTCTTCTATTTTCTTTATATGAGTTTATTTTTCTTTTCTAGTTTTTTTTTTGTGTTTTTTTATTTTATTTATTTTCCTACAGGGCGTTAATTTTCAATAAGCATGACCACCGACTCTCTCAACACAAAAAACTATCTAGTTCAAGTTGTTCACAAATCTAGAGAGTTCACTTTCCTTATCATTTTATTGTTTTGTGAAAATTGTGCTTAATTATTTATACTTTGGGGACAATGTATAGTTTAGGTGTGGGGGAGGTTTAGATCAAATTTAGCATGCTTTAACCCATACATATTGATTTTTCTTTTGAAACCTTGATTCTTTTTTAATATCTTTGAATATCATGTAAGTAAGGAATGCATCATTAGTTTGAATTTTGTGACATGATAGAGATGAGCATGATTAGGGTTTTCTTAAAAAAATTTATGATGGTGTCTCATTGATTTATTGATTGATAATGTGCAAGACTTGATGCAATTTACCCATTCTAGTGAGAATTTAAGCCTATCAGCAGCTCATTATATCTTGCTCAATTTATTTCTTGTTGAGTGATATCAAACTTAGTGTGCTTATTCTAGAACTTGCTTGTGAATGCATTTTGAGACCATTATTTTTGTATTTGATGCTTTAATATGATAAGGACAATTAGGATTAACCACTTTTTGGCTTTTAAAATTTCCACCTTTGAAATTTTTCTCTTTAGTTAGCCACTTTGAACCTATTTTTCTTTTCTTTCTTAATAATAGTACATCATATTTAGCCTTAGACCATCTCATTTGTTATCCTCAACCGTTGCACCTTTATCAAGACAAGAGGAAAATGTTGTATGATAGTTAATGGTTGAGAAGGAAATTAAATAAATTGAAAAAAGTGGAGGAAAGTGTAAAAAAAGGCAAAAAAGTACAAAATTCAAAAAAAAAAAGAGCCTTAAAATAAGAATAGTTCAAGAAAAAAAAATACAAATATTGAGGAGAAAATTTTGCCAACAAAATTATGTTATTATGGTTTCTCCAAGGTTCTTAGTGCAAGAATGAAGTGTGGGAATGCACTTATGTCTTTGGTAGTGTATTTTGTGCTTCTTATGTAGCATTGCTATCATGCAATATTAACTCTTGGTCTTGATTATGAAACATTTAAATTTTCCTCATATCCTACCTTTACCTAAGCTTCATTACAACCCTTGTGAAGTCCCTTTGATTTTGGCATTCAATTCATTTATATTGGAGTAGATTTGATTCATTTGCAAGCCTATGGTAATAACATGCTATGATTTGATTTTGAGCGAAAAGAAATGCCCTAAATATTTTGAGGATTTTGATGAATTGGTGAGATGCTTGAGTTTTTATACAAAATGTATCCTATGAATACTCATTCTTTTGATTGTGATTGAAATTCAACTGTAATGTGTGATTGAATTTATTGATATTCTTTGATATTAAGATGGAAGAAAAGGGATTAAGAAGAAGAGTTGATATATTGAGTTAAGGTATGCTTGATGACAAGTATGATTTGGGTGTGTGAGAATTTGACAAGTTCTGAATAGTTATATTTATTTAATCTAATTTTCATATATTTGGGTTGTTTATTGTAGTTAAATATTAGTATTATGCATTATTTAATCTATATTTTATTGAAGTAAGCTTAAAGGTATATTTTAGTTTGAATTTGAAAAAAAGAGTGAAATAGAAAATAAAAATTGTTTTTAAAAAGAAAATATATATATATATATATATATGAAAAGGAAAGCAAGTGGCGTCTGCCACTTGCACATTTAGAAAAAAAAAACAAGGAAATACATTAAAAAAAAATATATGAAAAGGAAATAAAAAACTGAAATAGGAATTAAAAAAAGGAAAAAAAAAAAGATAAAGACGGTTGCTTTATTTCAAATTGAAAAAGGAAATTGAATTGTGATTTGGGCTCAATTTGAGCCCAAATACTGCCGTAGGTTTACTAAATTTGTATATATATGTATTTTGGCAGTGAGTGAAAAGGGAAGTAAGCCGCCGAACGTGAGGTTGGAGATGAAGTAGTCGGAAAGAGAATTTCACTTGATTTTTCTTGTTTCTTCTTTAATTTAGTTTGATTCCCATTCTTTTTAAACTATTTTTATTTCTTTTTTTTAGTTAGGTTTTACTTCCAATTCAAAGTTTATTTTAATTTCAAGTGTAGTTTTGTGAGGCTTTGAACTTTATAGTTATTTTCTTTTAATTCAAAGTTTGTTTGTTTCTTATTTTTATTTTTGACTGATTGTTAATAAATTGAATTGACGCCTTAGTTTGTTATCAATTGATCCATGCTATACATGATTTTGTGATAAGTTATTGTTTCAAATGATTATAAATCGTAGCAAAGGGTTGGCTCGTGTGTGTGATTGTGGCTTTTCCAAATTACATAGCTTGCGTGATAGGCCTTAGGAAAACAAATAAACGAAATTAACTAATTTTGTAGTCGTCTCGGTTAGTTAATTTTGGTTTAGTCGTTCTCATAAATTTTAATGCTATTATTCAGTTGATATGGAATGCTATTGTGTCCAATTAATTGAATAGTAAGGTTTGAGTTTGATGCTGGGTCGGAGTCAATAAAATAGGAGAACGATTATCTATTGTGACGTTTCCAAGTAGGTAGACTAATTCTTTGAACCTAAGAAAATTAAATATTTTTTGTATCCTATGATCAAAACTACACGTGGATTAAACTAAACCCTTGAATTCGCAGTTCTTTAAATTGTTTATGTTATCTTTTTTATTTCTTTAGTTAATATTTTATTCAAACACCCAAACCCCCCCTTTTTTATTTGTTTTTAACTTTGAGAAATTAATTCATAGATCCTTTGGGATTCGACCTGGTTCCACTATTTTTACAAGTTAGAGTTAGTAAATCAATATTTATTTTGGTGGGCTTCGACAACCTGACCAGAAGCGTACGAAAAAAGTGTTTGCGAGTAAATGGGGAAACGAATGGGACTGGAACAATTCGATGGAAGTCAGCATCGAAGCCGGAGAATTACCGATTGTTACATCAACAAGTATGCCAAGAGAGTCTGAAATAATTGAAGAAGAAGAAGAACCTCAACAACTTAGAATGCGGAGTTTGCAAGAATTGTACGATGCGACAAATGAGGTACATCTTGTTTGTCTTTTAGTAGATGCGAACGATATTAACTTTGAGGAAGCAGTGCGAGACAAGAAGTGATAAATTGCAATAGATGAAGAGATTAATACGATAGAGCGCAATGATACATGTAAGCTGACAGAATTGACGAATGCAAGTCAGACATTGGTGTGAAGTGAGAATTCAAGAAGAAGATGAATGCGTAAGAGAAGATAGAGTGGGAAAAAGCGCTGCCTGTTGCAAAGGATACAAGTAGAAGTCATGAATTGACTATGATGGAGTTTTTCTCCCGTTGTGAGAACTGATCTCGCATTAAGTGTTGGCATTATTAATCGGTTCATGAAGGAGTTGATTTATTCACATTGGAAGGCGTTGAAGCGAGTAGGGATCAAGTTGCATATATTTTTAAAGTCGTTGTCGAAAGTATTGTTCGAGAAATTCAAGAAGATGATTGGCATGGCGGATGGCAGGAGAATTTAAGTTTATGAGTGAGTTTTGTTAGAATAAACTTAAATATATTTTAATGTATTTTTGTAATATTTAATTTAGAAATTAGTGGGTAGACAATTAAGGAATTAATAGATTGTCAATTTAGGAGAGTAATTAAGAAATTTGTAGATTTTATTGTTTTTGTAGAAACTAGAATCACAAATAAAACAAATTAAATACAAATAGCACAATCGCACAAACTTTTCGCTTCGTGATTGAAGAGACAAAACACTCACTAGTTCTCTAGAAAATAAAACACTTTCTCTTTATTTCTCAACTTGCTTTTTTGCTCTCTATTTTTCACAATGGAATAAACCATCTATTTATAGCCTATGACAGTCTTGTTCTACAAGACTCTACAACCATAAATTTGTAACCATTTTGGCATTAAATAAATTACAAGAAACCATTTTGCCACTAATTTCTAATTTAAGACCCATTAACCACATTTAAGAGCCCACTAAGTCCTAAAGAAAAAAAAAACTCCCACTAGCAACGATTAACACAACACATTAAAATCAGCATTAAGTTTATTCAACAAAACTCCTCCATAAACTTAAATGCTTCTACCATCCGCTAATCATCCTTTTGAATTTATTGAACAAAAATTTTGGTAACGGTTTTGTAAAGATATCCGCAACTTGATCTTGACTTGCCACATGCAGCAATTTCACGCTTCCTTCCTTCACATGATCTCGGATGAAATGAAAACAAACATCAATATGTTTGCTCCTATCATGATTCACTGGATTCTTTGCCAACTCATTTGCTGATATGTTGTCAACTTGAATCACTGTCGCACCAACTTGCTTTAACTCTATCTTGCTCAACAGATTTTTGAGCCATATTGCATGACATATGCACCAAGAAGCTGCAACATATTCAGCTTCGCATGTCGAAAGCTTTACGATCGTGATAGGGTTGGGTCTTAGTAGAAATAGGAATAATATAAGGGTATGTTAGCAATTACTTGGGGAGTAAGTTAGGTATTTTATTATAAATAGAGAGGGTTAGGGTAGGGTCTAATCATCCAATTATTGAGTGATTATTGAGTGATTATCATGTAGGGTTCATAGAGAGTATTCTCTTGAGAAGGGAGGTTCCAAGACCTATCAAAACTTGGTTTATCTTGTATTCTTTTAACTTTTTATATAATCTAGATCCTGGATCATATCAGATCGGTTGCTTTTTTGACAGTCAAGTAAATGCTGCATTGTTCATAAAGAATGCGTATCTCGAAGTGCTCTTCCGATCGTCTATGTCTCTGCACCAATTGTTGTCGGAGTATCCAATCAACTTGACACTATACCTTGGATGTATTGCAGAATTCGCTTCATTGCCTTCCAATGCGTATAAATCGGCTCTTCTATGAACCGGCTAACAATGCCAATACTCAATGTGATGTCTGGCCTTATTCATGTAAGATAGCAAAGGCTACCTACAAAATTTCTGTATCTGCTTGCATCTACATGTTCTCCTTCATCAAACTTCAAAAGTTTTGTACCTAGTTCTATTGGTATTAAAACTGGGTTGCAATTTTCCATCTCGAACTTTTTCAAGATCTCTTTCGCATAATTCTCCTGTGATACAAAAATGCATGTCTCTTCTTGTTTAACCTCCAAATCGAGGAAAAATTTCAGCAAGCCCAAATTTGTCATCTCAAATTCTCGCGTCATTGTTCTCTTGAATTCTTCGATCATCGCATCACTGTTACCCATTAATATTAGGTCATCAACATAAAGAGCAACAAAAATTGCATTACCTCCATTATGCATTGTGTAAAGCGCATGCTCGTAAGGACACTGCTTGTACTCGTTCTCTTTGAAATAAGTTCGATAGTATTTCACGCTCGCGGTGCTTGCTTCAACCCGTAAAACACTTTCTTCAATTTTAGCACTTTCTTCTCTTCTCCAACTAACGCATATCCGAGTGATTGCTCAATCTTCTTCTTTAAGCACACTGTTCAAGAATGCCGTTTTGACATCCATCTGAAAAATCGACCATCTAAATTGAGCTGCATGAGAAATAAGCAATTGGATTATTTCCATTATCGCAATGGGAGCAAAGATTTCATCATAGTCAATTCCTGCTTTCTACTTATATCCCTTAGCAAGAAGTCGTGCTTTATAATGCTCTATCTTTCCTTGAACATTCATCTTCTTCTTGAATTCCCACTTCATGCCAATTGGCTGACTTACATTCGACAATTCTATCAGCTTCCATGAATCATTGCACTCTATCGCATTGATCTCCTCATCCATGACACTTTGCTATGTAAAGACCCGACCCAAAAAGGGCTCTAAATAGGCCTTTACCCCAATGCATGCATTCAAAGTAAAGGACAATATGCAAATAATTTTCGGATTCCCAATTAAAACAAAACAATCAAGGTTCAATCAGAAATAAAGATAGTTTGTCAAAAACTCGCCCCTGTCTCCAAGCACTGCTTTCAAGGCAAATACATTTCCAAAACGTACACACTCGATCAGAGATTTCTTAAAACATTTGAAACATCCTCAAATTCAATAAAGCAGGAATCCACGAAAACATTCAGAAAACATCCTAGGGCTCCGTGCCCGACTACATGCATTCAGGGGAAAATAAAAAAACAAGAGTAATAGAAATAAAAAGTCAGAGACGACAGCAGGTTCCCATGATCACAGCTCCTCCTTTAGCCATCCTGTCTCGCACCTTGGTTACCTGTGGAAAACCACAAAATAAGGGTGAGTAACGAATTACTCAGTAAGAATCCCCAACCGGGGTACAATACGATGCACATGGTCATCTAGATGAGTGTATGCAAGCTATGAATATAAACACAGAATAGAGCACATAGCTTAAGTCCACACTTGGACCTCGGATGCCAACTCAGGGTCTTAGTCCGGAGATAAATCACCACACAATACGCCCTATACGAAAGCGAGTCCCGCCTCGGCCGCTCATCACATCGATACGAAAGGTGCACTAGCTCAAGATCCCGAGGAGCTCTCCGGCCGTATTGTAATGAGCGTAAGCGCGCACCGCCGCGCTACTCTGCAGAACTATGGGGGTGCCGGGTCTAGTGGCAAGCCGCCCATGTCCATCCACCACGCCTAACTAAATCTCGGATCGGTGTCACCGACATAGGGGTGTGAGACTCGACACGTGAACTATGTCACCTGAACCACCGCACTGAGGCTAAGGAATCGGTCGTGGTAGGCTTACACCAGAAGCCGCCCTTGCCCTATCGGTGGCAATCAAGGGCTACGGCCGCCGAACACGCCGAGGACGTGCCGATCGCCGGGGCGAGGCAATGCCAAGTCATCATCCCGACCGTTGGGGCATTTAACGATCGCCACCTCACCCAAGATTGCAGGGCCTACCGGTCGGTTAGCTAAACCCTAACGGGGTCTAGGGACGGAGAACTGCGTCTCGACGTCCCCGCCATGGATGCAAGATACTTTATGCATCGAGCCCGATGATGCTACCTACCTACGAATTCTAACTCGCCTTAACAATCAAGAACAATCCAATACGTGCTCAAAAGAATACAAAGCAGACCTAGCATGGTACTACGGAACAAGAATGAATATGAGCATGCCGAAACGAACAACCTAGCATGGACTAACATGAAAGAACAACATACGAAGTCATGCGATCAGAAATCGAACGAGCACCTAAACTATACATGCGATAATCACAAACAAACATACAACATCAATCACATAGAACATCGCAGGTCCACACAACTCCGTGAAGAAATCCTTACCGCCGGGAGGCAACTACACATAAAAATCCTAAAGCCGCGATCGATCCCGAGCTAGCTAACGAGAACCTAACAAACACAATAATAATCACAATCCATAGGCCTAAACATAATAAAATAAACAAGGCTTGGCTCGAGCAAGTCACGCGGCGCGGCCGACACGCGGACGGGCGAGCAGCATGGCGAGGCTGCTGCTTGGCGCGCGATGCGCGGTGGGGGTCGGGCGCTGGCGCCGACGGTGCAGAGATGGGCGGCAGAGCCAGCGCACGCTGGCCATGACGACGGCCGGCCTTGGCGCAGCGCGACGGCGCGCGGACAAGCTGACGCGGACGGACACGCGCGCGCCTTGCGGCAGCACGACGACGGCGCGCGGCCGACGAGCGTCTGGACGTGCGATTCTGCTGCTGCAGGCGCGACAGGCGACCGCTGGCGAGATCTGAGCTCCGGCAGGGCTGCTCGGGCGTCTCTGGCCGCGATGCGGCGGCTGTCTAGGGGTTCGCTCGGGCTGCTGAGCGACAGTGCCGCTCGATGGCACCGCAGAGGCGATGGAGCTGGGCGACTCGGCGATCTGGGCTTCTTCTTTGGTGCAATCTGGCCAGTGGGGAGGCTGCGACGGGTGGGGCTTTGTTGGGTCGGGCTCCTCTCGTGCCGCAAACAAACACACACACACACCCACACTCTTCTATTTACATTCGGCCAGCAAGAACTCAAATCGGAGAAGACGAAGAGACGAAGAAACTTACCCGGAAAGACGATCGAACCACGGGGCTGCAAAGGGAATGAAAATCAGCTTGGGGCTTGGGAGAGGAAGGGTTGGGCGGCCATGGAGCATTTGGAGAAGAAGACATAACAAAACCTAATTTCTTTTCATTTAACCAAATGCACCAAACTCCAAGGTCCAAGGATAACCATAATATGACGCAGAAAGAGCAACAAGAGCTCTCCATAGCTCAACCGCACGCATCCTCACAGCTTTCTTTCGAGACCCGGTTCGAATCCCAACTGCAACATAATTTCCTTTATTTTTACTTTTGCATCTATCCATGCTCAAACCCATCCACAAAGCCTAAAAAACTTACATAAATCCATCCAATAATTTTAGCAACTGAAAAAAGACATAAACGGCCCTGACGGCCCGACCAAATTACCAAAATACCCCCAGAGCATACCTCGAAGACCGGGATGAAAACCTGGGCCGTTACATGCTACTTCTTGTCTCACACTACTTCTTTAAAGCTAATATCTTCCGCATCTGTCAAAAGACATAAAAGATCTACCTCATTTGTTGCATCATATAAATCTTGCAAATTTCGCATTCTAGGTTGTTGCGGTTCATGTTCATCATCAGTAGCTTCAGAATTTGTTGATTTACATGATGATGCAATGACTGGTGATTCTCCAACTTCGATGCCAACTTCCATCAAATTGTTGTAGTCCCACTCACTTTCTTCATTGGCTTGTACATTGCAACTCACCATAACCTTTTTGCTTACTAGGTCAAGTAGCTTGTATCCTTTTGTTTTCTCATCAAAGCCAATGAAAACATACTTCTTGCTCTTGTCTTCGAGCTTCGTTCGTCTCTGATCTGGTACATGTGCATAAGGCACACTACCAAATGCTTTAAGATGTGAAACTGTAGGCTTCTGTCCGCTCCATGCCTCTTGCGGTGTCTGATCAACCAACTTTGCATGTGACTATCGATTTTGCACATAGATAGCGTATTGCACTGCTTCTGCCCAAAACTTCTTTGGCATACTTTTGCTCTTCAGCATTGCTCGAACTATGTTAAGAATGGTTCTATTCTTCCTCTCAGCCACACTATTTTGTTGAGGAGTATATGGTGCAGTTAGAAATCACCTTATGCATTCCTCCTCGCAATACTCCATGAAAGTCGTCGAAGTATATTCACCACCTCTGTTAGATCGCACAACTTTGATCTGTCTACCTAATTCTTTCTCCACCTTCACTCTGAATTTTTTGAACGCCTCAAATACTTATGATTTTTCTTTCAAGAAATAAACCCAAGTTTTTCGTGAGAAATCATCAATAAAAGAAATGAAGTACCTTTTATCGCTGAAAGATCCAGGATATTGGTCTGCATATATCAGTATGAATTATTGTAAGGGACCGACCCGAATGGGGCACTAAATGGGCCCTTACCCCAATGCATGCATTCAAAGTAAAGGACATTAATCAGGCATGATTTCGGATTCCAATTAAAACAAAAACATTCAAAATAACCCCTTTAAAAACTAGACAATTTCCCTAGAACCTGTCCCTGTTTCCAAGCACCTGTTCCAAAATAAATACATTTCCAAAGTTTACTCTGATCATAGATTTACTAAAAACCATTCAAAACCTGTTCAGATACAAAATGCTGGAATCCACAAAACATTTACAAAATATCCTAGGGCTCCGTGCCCGGCTACATGCATTCAGGGGAAACAAAACATAAAGAGTCATAATACAAAAATCAGAGTTGGAAGACTGGGCCCCATGATCACAGCTCCTCCTTCAGCCATCTTGTCTCGCAACTTGGTTACCTGTGGAAAAAACCACAGTAATAAGGGTGAGCAACGAATTGCTCAGTAAGAATCCCCAACCGGGGTACAATACGATATACATGGTCATCTCGATGAGCGTATGCAAGCTATGAATATAAACACAGAATAGAGCACATAGCTTAGCCCACACTTGGGCCTCGGATGCCGCTTAGGGTCTTAGTCCGGAAATAATATCACCACACAGTCCAATATATAAGTCGCCCTATACGAGAAGTAAGTCCCCTCGCCACACTGCCTACTATCGACGAAAGGTACACTGCTCAAGATCCCGGCGAGCTCTCCGGTCGTGCGCAGTAATGAGCGTAAGCATGTACCGCGTGCTCTGCGCAGACTATGGGGTGCCGGGTCTAGAGGCAAAGCCGCCCATGTCCATCCACCACGCCTAACTAAATCTTTGGATCGGTGTCACCGACATAGGGTGTGAGACTGACACGTAAACTATGTCGGCTGAACCACCGCACTTTTGGGCCAAGGAACGGTAGTGGTGGGCTTACACCAGAAGCCGTCCTTGCCTTAACAGTGGCAATCGGGGGCTACGGCCGAACACGCCGAGGCGTGCCGATCGCCGGGATGAGGCGATGCCAAGTCATCATCCCGGCCAGGTTGGGGCATTTAACGATCTGCCACCCTCACCCAAGATTGCGGGGCCTACCGGTGGGTTAGCTAATCCCTCACGGGGTCCGGGGACGGAGCACCTTCCTCTCGACGTCCCCGCCATGGATGCAAGGTACTTTATGCATCGAGGCCCGGATGATGCTATCTACCGCAACTCTAACTGCTCTAGCAAACAAAGAAACAATTCCATAAAATCCAATACGTGCTCAATAAGAATACAACGAGCCTAGCATGATACTACGAAGCAAGGAACAGATACGAGCATGCTAGAAAGGAACAACCTAGCATGGTTTAACATGAGAATTAATCAGGAACAACATGCTAATCGGGAATTCAGAATTGAGTACCTAGCTATACATGTCAATAAACACAAACAAGCAATCAATCAGCAATCGCATAATATATCGCAGGGTCCACACAACTCCGGTAAGAAATCCTTACCTTGGCCGGGGACGATTTGACACGAAAACCTAAATGGCGAACGAACCCGAACTAGCTACCGAGAACCTATCAATCACAACAAAAATCACACAATAGGCCTAAATATAATAAAATAAACGAGGCTCAGCTCGGGAGCAACTCATGAGGCACGACGAACGCACGAACGATCCGATTGCACGAACGTGGGCTCACGCTGCCGCGCTGCGCGCGCGCGCGCGCGGCGCTCACGAGAGCGTCGCGGCGGCGGCCGCGAGGCTTCGGTACTGGCATCGGCGAGGACGCCCGTGGCGCGACGCGAAGCGCACTGGCGACGCGCAAGACGACTCGACGAGCAGGGGCTCGGGCGACGCGATGCGGAGCTGGGCGACACAGAGGCGCTCGGGCGCGGTGTGGCTCAGCGGTAGGGCGCGCGACAGGCGCCTGGACCATCTTCTGCGCATGACGGGACAATGCACGCGAGCTCGGCCACGCTCTGTTTCACAGCGAAAGCAGGGCGATGGAGAAAACTCGAAATCGAGCGATCCGAGAGGATTCGACGAGCGATTCTTTGATGGCGAACTCCCCTACACTAGCTGCACAAAACCCATACCTCCAATCACCTCGAATCGGCCGGAAATGGCCCAGCCTGAAACAGGGGAGAAGAAATCGAATTTCGAAGGAGAAGAAGAAGAAGAAGAGAGCTCACCGGAGGGACGAACGACGAGGGAGAGAACGCTGTTCGGCGAGGCAGGAGGAATCGCGAAGGAGAGCTCGGTCGGTCGGAGAGAATTCGCGAAGAAGAAGAAGAAATGGGGAAGCTTCGGGCGAGCTCTGCCTTTATACCAACACTCAGCACAAACCGGCTTATATACAAGATCGCGCGTTTAGGAGCATAAGAGCGCTCAGTGGCTCGATTGGCAGTGCCCTCTACCTAGCACGCGACACGTTCTTAGCTCGAATCTCACTCGACGCGCTATTTAATTCCCTATTTATTTTTACCTTTTTCCAAGCCCAAATGTCTTCACCAAAATTCCCGATTCTATTCAAATTGACTCATAATTTTTCCGGCAATTAACAAATACAAAACTGGCCCTGCCGGCCCGACCAAAATTACCAAAATTCCCCTGGGCCTCCTGGGAAGACCGAGATGAAATTTCCGGGCCGTTACAATATTCCCCCCTTATAAGACTTTCGTCCTCGAAAGTCACTTAAGATTGGAACAGCTCGGGATACTGCAATCTCATCTCATCCTCCAGCTCCCAAGTGGCTTCTTCTGAACTCTGACTCCTCCACTGAACTTTTACCAACCAGATTTCACGATTACGCAGTGACTTTGTCTCAAAAGCAAGAATCCCCACTGGCTTCTCCTCGAAGCTCAAATCCTCATTCAGCTGCAACGGCTCAAAATCAACAATGTGCGACGGGTCCGGCACGTACTGCCTGAACATCGAAACATGAAAAACACTGTGCACTGCCGAAAGTGACGGAGGCAAGGCTAATCGATAAGCAACCTTGCCGATCCTCTGCAGAATCTCAAACGGACCAACAAAACGGGGACTCAGCTTTCCACGTTTGCCAAACCTCAAAACACCTCGCATCGGTGCGACCTTTAGGAATACATGTTGACCAACCTCAAACTCCAAATCCCGACGCCGAACATCGGCATAACTCTTCTGGTGCGCTCCTGAGCCACAACATACGAGCTCTAATCTTCTGCACGGCACCATTGGTCAACAGCAGCAACTCGGGACCCAAAACCTGCCTATCACCAACCTCTTCCCAGAACACAGGAGATCGGCAACACTTACCATACAAAGCCTCGAATGGAGCCATCTGAATCGTCGATCGATAATCGTTGTTATATGCAAACTCCATCGATCATGTGCATCGGTCCCAATCGCCCGGAAATCCAACACAAAAGCCCTCGAATCACGGTCAGACCCAATCCTCACAGGCACACCGTGATAGCGAACAATCTGTTCCAAAAACAACTGCGCCCACTGTTCCACGGTATAAGTGTCTCTACCGGGAATGAAGTGTGCGCTCTTAGCCAATCGGTCGACTATCACCCAAATCTGTGAGAACTTCCTCGGAGTCCTCGGCAAACCAGAAATAAAGTCCATGGAGATCTCTTCCCATTTCCACTGATGTACACTCAGCGGCTGCAACAAATTGGCTGGTCTCTGCCTGAGTGCCTTCACTTGCTGACATGTGAGACATCGACTGACAAACTCCGCAACATCTCTCTTCATACCCATCCACCAGAATGTCTGCTTAAGATCTCGATACATCTTGGTACCTCCGGGGTGCCAAGCAAACGGAGAATTGTGGGCCTCTGAGAGCAACTTTGCTCGCAATCCTGCAACATCTGGAACACACAACCGGCCTCTGTACTTCAGCCCATTTTCTGGTGAATACACAAAGTCAAAATCTCCATCAGCAGTAACTCTGTCACCCAATTTCTTAAGTGCGGGGTCACTCAGCTGACTATCAATAATCCGCTGTCTAATCGATGGCTGGACGGTCAACTGAGCCACTCTGGCAGTAACCTCACCCAACAACACTACAATCTCAGCCCGCTCGAACTCTCTCCGTAATCTGGGCTGGTGTAAAGACCCGACCCAAAAGGGGCTCTAAATGGGCCTTTACCCCAATGCATGTAGTGAAAATAAAAAAACATTATGAAAAATACATTTCGGATCCCAAGTAAAAACAGAAACATTCAACAACCAAAACATACATTTCTAAAAGCATACTCGATCGATCGGAGATTTATTTAAACCATTAAAACAATCCACAAGTACAAATATCTTGGAATCCATAAAACGTAAGAAAACATCCTGGGGCTCTGTGCTGCGTCTACATGCATTCGGGAAATAACAAAAGTCAAGAGTCATGATAAAATAAAATAATCGAGAGATGACAGCAGGATTCCATGATCACAGCTTCCCCTTCACCATCCTCGTCTTCCGCCTTGATTACCGTGGAAAACCACGCAATAAGGGTGAGTAACGAATTACCCAGTAAGAATCCCCAACCGGGGTACAATACGATATACATGATCATCTAGAAGAACGTATGCAAGCTATGAGTACAAACACAGAGCGGAGCACATAGCTAAGTCCACACTTGGACCTCGGATGCCAACTCGTGGTCTTAGTCCGGAAATACCACAACACACTAAAGCGCGCTATACGGGAACAAGTCCCGCCTCGGCGCCTCATCATCCGATACGAAAAGTGCACTGCTCAAGATCCCGAGGAGCTCTCGATGGCCATACCCAAATGAGCGTAAGCGCGCGCACCGCATGCTCCGCAAACTCGGGGGTGCCGGGTCTAGTGGCAAGCCGCCTGTGTTCGATCACCATGCCTAACTAAATCTCTCGGATCGGTGTCACCGACATAGGGGTGTGAGACTGGACACGTGAACTATGTCACTGTACCACCGCACTTTGAGGCTAAGGAACCGGCCGTGGTAGGCTTACACCGAGAAGCGGTCCTTGCCCTAACAGTGGCAATCAAGGGCTACGGCCGAACACGCCGAGGACGTGCCGATCGCCGGGGCGAGGCAATGCCAAGTCATCATCCCACCATTGGGGCAATTAACGCTTTGCCACCCTCACCCAAGATTGCGGGGCGGCCCGTTAGGGTTAGCTAAACCCTAACGGGATCGGGACGGAGTACCATCTCGCATGCGTCCTCGCTGGGGGATGCAAGTTACGTTATGCATCCGGCCCGGATGATGCAACCTACCCGAACTCTAAACCATAGCAATAATAATAATTCAAACAATGCGATCCAATACGTGCTCAATGAGATACAAGGAACCTAGCATGATACTACGAAGCAAGACGGATATCGAACATGCCGAGAATGGAACAACCTAGCATGGGCTAACATGAGAAACAATACAAGAGTTCATGCCGCCGAGAATTGAACGAGCACCTAGGGCTAAACATGCTAGTAATCATACACGAGCATACAAAGCAACAATCACAAATATACCGCAGGCCCACACAACTCCTGGTAAGAAATCCTTACCTTGGTGGGAGGCTTCTACACACAAATCCTAAGTCATGGAACAATCCCGAGCTAGCGAGCGGGAACCTAGCAAACCAACAATAATCAGCATCTAAAATGTCTAAACAACAATAGAAACGATGAAGCTCGGCTCGGGAACTCACGCGGCATGACGACACGAGCTTGGAGCCGCTGCAAGCCGCAACTTAGCGGCAGGGTGGGGCGGCCGCCGCGCACCGCACCGCAGCGGCAGGCGCGCGCTACCGCCGCGCTACCGCTCGGCGACGCAGCGGGACGCAGCCGGCCGCGCCGCTGCACCGCACGCACGGCAGGGACACGTAGCGCGCGGCGCAGCGTCTGGGCGCTGGCGGCGCGCGGCGCTGGCGTGCGATGCGGACACGGCGCGGCGGCTTCGGTAGGGACGCGTCGCGCGGGCGAACGTCTCGAAGCGCGCGCGCGCGCGCGCGTCTGGCGTCGCGCTCTTCTGCCTTATAATCGCCGCACGATCGGAGAGCGATGGCGCGTCTGGCGGCTGGCTGCTTCAACGAGATCCGGCGACTCGGTGAGCGACGGCGAATCGTGTGCGACGGCAGGGCGATCTCTCTCTGCTTCTTTCTGCTGGCGCGATCCGGCGTCGCGATCGACCGGTGGACGCGCGACGACGAGGCGACCAGTCTTTCTTGCTGGCCGGGCTTCTCTTGGTATTGATCAATCAACACAAACACACACAACACACCTCTTTTCACTTGGCCAAACGCACACCAAACGGATGAGAAGAAGAAGAAGAAGATCAATACCTACCCTAATGATGATGAACGATCCAAGGAGCCGCAAGGATGAAGAATCGGCAAGGCTATGGAGAGGAGAGAGCTTGTGCGGCCAAGAGGGGATTTGAAGAAGAAGATGGAATAAACCTAATTCTATTTCATTTAATCAAATGCACCAAAGCTCCAAAATCCAAGGTTAACTAAGATGTGATGCGAGAAAGAGCAACAAGAGCACCTAATGGCTCAATTGGCACACAACTCTACAAGCTTCCCGAGAGACCCGGTTCAAACCCCTACTGCAAAGATAAATCCCTTTATTTTTACTTTTGCAACAAACCTTGCTCAAACCAAACCACAAACCCCTCCAAAACCTACAAAAACCATCCAATAATTTTAGTAATCGGAAAAGACACAAACGACCACCGACGGCCCCACCAAATTACCAAATTACCCCTAGGGCATACCGAAGACCGGAAGAAAAACACCGGTCGTTACAATATTCCTCCTTTTTATGACTTTCGTCCTCGAAAGTCCTTAAGACAAAAACATTTCGGTAATGCAACCTCATCTCGTCTTCCCCGCTCCCAAGTGGCTTCCTCGTAACCCCGATTCTTCCATCAACCTTTACCAAACGAATCTCGCGATTACGCAACGCCTTGGTCTCAAAGGCAAGGATCCTCACCGGCTTCTCCTCGAAGTTCAAATCCTCATTCACCGCAAAGGCTCAAAGTCCACAATGTGCGACGGCCGGGTCCGGCACATCTTGCCTCAACATCGATACATGAAAAACACTATGCACCGCCGATAGTGACGGAGGTAGGGCTAACCGTAAGCAACTCGCCAATCCTCTCTAGGATCTCAAATGGACCAACAAAACGGGGACTCAACTTCCCACGCTTACCAAACCTCGTAACACCTCGCATCGGAGCAACCTTAAGGAACACATGCCGACCAACCTCAAACTCCAAATCTCGACGCCAACATCGGCAGAATCTCTCTCTGCTCTCTCTCGAGCCACAACATACGAGCTCTAATCTTACGCACTGCACCATTGGTCAATCTGCAGTGAACTCGGGACCCAAAACTCGCTTCTATCGCCAACCCTTCCCGAAACACGGGGACCGATAACGCTTACCATACAATGCCTCGAATGGAGCCATCTCGAATCGCCGATCGTAATCGTTGTTATAGGCAAACTCCATCAAGTACAGATATCGGGTCCCAATCGCACAGGAAATCCAACACACAAGCCCTCAACATATCCTCGAGAATCGATTCACTCTCTCGATCGACCATCCGTCTGAGGGTGAAAAGTCATCTTTGAACCGCACTCTGTGCCCAAACCCATCTCGGAGCGCTCTCGAAGCGAGAAGTGAACCATGAGTCACGATCGGACACAATCCTCACCGGCACACCATGATAACGGATGATCTGCTCCAAAAGCAGTTGCGCGCCATGTTCCACGGTATAAGTGTCTCTACCGGAATGAAGTGTGCGCTCTTGGTCAAACGGTCGACTATCACCCAAATCGAGAGAACTTCCTCGAGTCCTTGGCAAACCAGAGATAAAGTCCATGTAGATCTCTTCCCATTTCCACTGGGTACACTCGGTGGTTTGCAACAAACTACCGTTTCTCTCTGCTGGGTGCCTTCACTTGGCGACAAGTGAGACACCTACCGACAAACTCGCCACATCTCTCTTCATTCCCATCCACCGTAAGGTCTGCTTAAGGTCTGATACATCTTGGTACCCCGGTGCCAAGCAAAAGAAGGAATCAGGGCCTCCGAGAGCAACTCGGCTCATGAAACTGCAATGTCCGAACACACAACCGGCCTCTATAAGTCAACCCACTGCGGTGAATATACAAAGTCAAAGTCACCGTCAAGCACTAACTCACAACCAATCTCTTAAGTGCGGGGTCACCCAACTGGCATGTCTATAATCCATTTGCCGAATCGGCCGGTGAGCAGTCCAATCGAGCTACCACGGCGGTAACCTCTCCCAACAACATCGCAACCTCGGCCGCTCGAACTCTCTCTGCAAACTGGCTGGGAACTCAACAACGCCGCAGAGTGCGACGTCTTTCTACTCAAAGCATCGGCCACTACATTGGCTTTACCGGATGGTACAAAATCTCGCAGCCATAATCCTTCACCAACTCTAACCATCTCCTCTCGCCTCATATTCAACTCCTTCCGAGTAAACAGATACTTGAGGCTCGGTGATCGGTAAACATCTCAATCCGCTCACCATACAGTAATGCCTCCAAATCTTCGGGCAAACACCATCGCCGCCAACTCCATATCATGAGTCGGGTAGTTCTGCTCATACGGCTTCAAATGACGGGAAGCATAGGCAATGACCTTCCGTGTCTTTGCATCAACACACAACCTAATCCAAACTTGGAAGCATCATCAGAGACCACGAAACCACTGTCCCCTCCGGATCGCCAACACAGTGCTGAAGTCAAATCTGCGCTTGAGCACGCAAAGCTCTCATCACACCTTGTCCCAAACAAACTCGACACCCTTCCTCGCCGACGAGTGAGGGGCGAGGCTAAAGCCGAAAAGTCCTGACGAACCGACGGTAGTAACTCCGCCAAACCCGAGTCGCGAATCTCAAAGAATCGGTCGGCTTGGCCCATGAACTCACGGCCTCAATCTTCGCGGGGTCCACGGCTATACCATCTCTCGAAACCACGTGGCCTAGGAAGGCCACTGCTCTAACCAGAATCACATTTGGAAAACTTCGCATATAAAGCGGTTTTCCTCAAAGCCGCCAATACTCGCCTCAAATGCTCTGCATGGTCTTCTTTAGACCTCGAATAAATCGAATATCGTCAATGAACACGATGACGAAGTTTGTCCAAAAATGATTTGAACACCCTATCCATCATGTCCATGAACGCAAATGGGGCATTGGTCAATCCAAACGACATAACCACAAACTCATAGTGACCATATCCGGACTCGAAAGTCGTCTTAGGAATGTCGGCATCCCCGATCCGCAAATCGATGGTAACCGGATCTCGATCTATCTTGGAGAACACGAAGCTCCTGAAGCCGATCGAACAAATCATCGATACGGGGCAACGGATACTTATTCTTCATCACACCTTATTAAGCTCGCGGTAATCAATACATAGGCGCATAGAACCATCCTTCTTTTTCACAAACAGAATCGGTGCTCCCCACGGGACACACTCGGACGGATGAACCCTCGGTCTAACATCTCCTGCAATCAATCTTGATTCCTTTAACTCACTGGCGCCATGCGATACGGAGCCTTCGAGATAGGGAGGGTCCTGGCTCGAGCTCAATAATGAAGTCAACCTCTCTCTTTGGGGCAACCCCAGAACTCCTCAGAAACACGTCCGCAAACTCCTGCACGACCGCACACGATCAACAGATACCGAGGGGCGGCTCTTCCCAAACAACTTGGCTAGATAGCCCCAAGCTCCATGAGCTAGCAAACGACGAGCTTTCACAATGACACCATGGGCGGGCAAACTCCACCTGGACTCCACGAAACTTAAAAGTCGGCGACTGGCGCGGCTGAACACTACTTCTTTCCGGTGGCGATCAATCAACGCGTGGTTAGCGACTAACCACTCCATACCAAGAATCACATCAAAACCGCTCATAGGCGGAACTATGAGCGTAGCTAAGCAACTCTCCTGATATCTCGATCCGGCCATCCCTAATCTTATCTCTAGCCAACATATTAACTCCCGAAGGAGTTGCAATAGATAACTCGAAACCTAGAGGCTCTAGTCTTAACTTAGCATGCTCAAAGCAAACAACACACAGATACAAATGAATGCGTGGAACCGAATCAAACAAGACAAATGCGCAGTGATCTAAAACAAGAAGCGTGCACTCGCCACAATGCATCCGTGACGCTCGGCCTCTGACGGTCGTAGCAAACACTCGACCTCTCGCTAACTGCTGCAATGGCGAAGCCGCCATAGTTGCCGATCACAAAAACGGGCCATGTGTCCCTCTCTACCACAACGGTAGCACAATCTAGGTCCAGTGACAAGCTCCGCGTGGACTTTCCCACAAGTAGCACAAGCGGAAATCGCTCGGGTCCTCCTCTCGCTGGCCGGAAACGGACCGAGCTCTCCGCCGATCTCTCGCTCGAAATCGCCCTTGGCGGCGCGCCGCCTCCCGAAAGTCAAACTTCCTCTTACGCCCCACACCTGCTGGGACAGACGCCAACAGAGCGGCAACAACCCGCTCAGCAGATACTTCCCATTATAGATCGTGGCTAAGCTCGACACTTCTAGCATAAGTGTCGTGGGCTCGAGCCACGACATCTCGGGAAACACCACCTCAATCCAGATATGAACTATGACTTCCGAATCTTGACTCGGGTGGCAATCAATCGAGGAGAAAAATATCCATACTCGAGAACTTGCGCTCATATTCCTCAATGGTATCGTAACCCCGCTTGGGTTCGGAAGAGCTCCACCATCTTCTCTTGAGCCTCATCACCGATGAACTTTACCTTGAACTCACCTTGAAGAACTCCCAAGTAGCGGGTGGAGACCACCTGGTCTCTCGCTCAAGGTGGACTCCCACCACCATCTCGCTGCCTCCTAGCACATGAGCCGCACATCTCGGCCTCTCGAATATCGGGGCACACCATGATCGGGAAGGTGTACTCCAAATGGGCAATCCACTGGCCGCCGCTAGCGCATCGCGCGGTGGCATCAAACTTCTCGGCCTTCCACTTCACAAAATCCTTCACCACCTACCCAACTCCTCGGCACCCTCCGCCATATCCGCCTCTGGGCTACTTGCTCCTGTGGAGCCGGAGGTGCTACGAGCTCTCACAACCAATCGAGTCACCGCTCGATCCGGGCTCGGGACTCTTCCCATTGCCCAGCGCCAACAAGGCACAGGTCTCGCCTCTGGTCACTCAACATGCTGACCATAAAAGCCCTTATAGACTCAAAGAAACTCGCTCCGGGAGCGATCTAACGGCGCTCGATCGCCTCAACGCCCGCTCTAGGCGTAACAGAGGAGCTGCTGGTGGAATGCCATCGATGTCGCTTTGGGACGATGTCCCGGCAGTGACGATCCGATCCCGATACCTCGACACGCTCTCGAACCTCCTCTCCCGATGCGGGTGGTCGCATCTTTGGCGATCTACATCCAAACCAACAACGAATCAAAACTCGCTCACACCACTCCACAACACCAAACAAGGCATACACTAGATGATAGGTATTGTAAATTCTTAACCCTTTTTCAACAACAAATAGTAAACTTAGGCGTACTGATGATCGTTGGAGTCTTGATGATCATGGAAAAACGACCTACAACAAAAGGTCGATCTCGTAATCTATGACTCGAGCTCGATACCAACTTTAAAGACCCGACCCAAAAGGGGCTCTAAATGGGCCTTTACCCCAATGCATGTAGTGAAAATAAAAAAACATTATGAAAAATACATTTCGGATCCCAAGTAAAAATGCGAAACATTCAACAACCAAAACATACATTTCTAAAAGCATACTCGATCGTGAGATTTATTTAAACCATTAAAACAATCCACAAGTACAAATATGCTGGAATCCATAAAACGTAAGAAAACATCCCGGGGCTCTGTGCCCGTCTACATGCATTCAGGGAAATAACAAAAGTCAAGAGTCATGATAAAATAAAATAATCGAGATGACAAAGAGATTCCATGATCACGCCTTCCCCTTCACCCATCCTGCCTCCCGCTTGATTACCTGTGGAAAACCACGAATAAGGGTGAGTAACGAATTACCGAAGAAGAATCCCCAACCGGGGTACAATACGATATACATGATCATCTAGAAGAACGTATGCAAGCTATGAGTACAAACACGAGAGCGGAGCACATAGCTAAGTCCACACTTGGACCTCGGATGCCAACTCGTGGTCTTAGTCCGGAATACCACAACACACTAAACGCGCTTATACGGAACAAGTCCCGCCTCGGCGCTCATCGCCGATACGAAAAGGTGCACTCGCTCAAGATCCCGAGGAGCTCTCCACGGCTCGCGCAGTAATGAGCGTAAGCGCGCACCGCATGCTACCGCAAACTCGGGGTGCCGGGTCTAGTGGCAAGTCGCCCGTGTTCGATCCACCATGCCTAACTAAATCTCTCGGATCGGTGTCACTAACATAGGGGTGTGAGACTCGGACACGTGAACTATGTCGGCTGTACCACCGCACTGAGGCTAAGGAACCGGCCGTGGTAGGCTTACACCAGAAGCGGTCCTTGCCCTAACAGTGGCAATCAAGGGCTACGGCCGAACACGCCGAGGACGTGCCGATCGCCGGGACGAGGCAATGCCAAGTCATCATCCCGACCATTGGGGCAATTAACGCTTTGCCACCCTCACCCAAGATTGCGGGGCGGTAGTTAGGGTTAGTGTAACGGCCTGTGTTTTCGTCCCGGTCTTCCGTATGCCCTAGGGTATTTTAGTAATTTGGTCGGGCCACAGACCGCTTATGTCTTTTTCGATTGCTAAAATTATTGGATGGATTTATGTAAGTTTTGAGGCTTTGTGGATGTGTTTGGGCATGGGGAGATGCAAAAGGAAAATTGTGTGTTAAAAGTGTGTTTGGTGGGTTTCAACCCGTGTGTCCGAGAAGTCGTGGGTGGTGTGGCTGGTTGAGCTATTGAGAGCTCTTGTTGCTCTTTTCCGTGTCATTTTATGGTTAGCCTTGGATTTTGGGGTTTTGGTGCATTTGGTTAAATGGAAAAGAAAAGCTAGGTTTTGTTCTTCTTCTCCAACACATCCTCCTAGCCGTCCAAGTTTGTTTCCCCATCTTTCTCTAGCCGAATTTCATCCCCTTGCCGCTCCGTAGTTCGATCATCATTCCGTAGGTATTCATCTTCTTCATCTTCTCGATAGGTTGTTTTGCTTTGGCCGAAGGTAAGAGGAGGTGCCCATGTGTGTGTGTGTTGTTGCGGAGTCTGCCTGAGCGCCGATTCGCCCACTCACCGGCCAGATCGCCGCTGGCAAAGACGCCCAGATCGCACCAGCCAGCCGGCCGCGCGCCAAAGCAGCAGATCAGATTCGCCCGAGCAAAGACGCTCGAAACGCGTCGGTCAGCCACCTGTCCGCCGTCGCACACCAGCAGCCGCCCGATCATCCATCGCGACGCCCATTTCGCGCGCAGCCCGCCGTCGCACTGGGTCGCAAGCAGCCAGCGAGATCGCCAGCGCCAGCGCCGCGCTTAAGCCCGCTCGCCCGCCGCGCCACCAAGGCCGCCGTCGCGTCGCCGTCGCCGCGCCGCAGACGCCGCGCGCGCCTTTCGCCCGAGCCGCCGCCGCCGCATACGCGGCTGCTCTCTGCAGGTGGTAACGTGTTGCGTGCAGCCGTGCCAGCACAGCCTGCCACAGCCTACTGCCAGAACCACATGCAAGCTTACAGCGCCCCCGCAGCCACGCCAGGCCAGCCAACGCACCACACTGCACGCCAAAGAAGACTTCGGCCCCGTGTCGTCGTGCCGTGTGAGTGCCCTTGCCGAGCTTGCTTGTTTTATTATATTTTTAGGGCTATGATTGTGATTTCTATTGTGTTTGTTAGGTTCTCGTTAGCTAGCTCGGGATCGATCGCAGCGTAGGATTTTGTGTGTAGTTGCCCCGGCCAAGGTAAGGATCTCTTCTGGGAGTTGTGTGGACCTGCGATGTTCTATGTGATTGTTGTTTGTATGTTTGTTTGTGATTATCAGCATGTATAGTTTAGGTGCTCTGCTCAATTCACGACTAGCATGACTTCGTATGTTGTTCTCTCATGTTAGCCCATGCTAGGTTGTTCCGCTCTAGCATGCTCATATCTGTTCTTGCTTCGTAGTACCATGCTAGGTTCGTTGTATCTCTGTTGAGCACGTTTTGGATTGTATTGGATTGTATGTTATTGATATGATAGGTTAAAGTGCGGTAGGTAGCATCATCCGGGCCGATGCATAAAGTATCTTGCATCCATGGCGGGGACGCCGAGACAGATTCTCCGTCCCTCGGACCCCGTTAGGGTTTAGCTAACCCGACCGGGTAGGCCCCAATCTTGGGTGAGGGTGGCGATCGTTAAATGCCCCAACGGTCGGGATGATGACTTGGCATTGCCTCGTCCTCGACGATCGGCACGCCCTCGGCGTGTTCGGCCGTAGCCCTTGATTGCCACTGTTAGGGCAAGGACCGCTTCTCGTGTAAGCCTACCACGACCGGTTCCTTAGCCTCAAAGTGCGGTGGTTCAGCCGACATAGTTCACGTGTCCGTGTCTCACACCCCTATGTCGGTGACACCGATCCGAGAGATTTAGTTAGGCGTGGTGATCGGACATGGGCAACTTGCCACTAGACCCGGCACCCCATAGTCCGCAGAGCACGCGGTGCATGCTTACGCTCATTACAACGCCGGCCCGGAGAGCTCCTCGGGATCTTGAGCTAGTGTACCTTTCAGACGACGGTGACAAAGTGAGGCCGAGACTTGGTTCCGTATAGCGGCGTATAGTGTGTTGTGGTATTTTTCCGGACTAAGACCACGAGATGGCATCCGAGGTCCAAGTGTGGACTTAAGCTATGTGCTCGCTCTGTGTTTGTACTCATAGCTTGCATACAATCTTCTAGATGATCATGTATATCGTATTGTACCCCTTGGTTGGGGATTCTTCTTGAGTAATTCGTTACTCACCCTTACTTATCTTTCAGTAACCATGGCGCGAGGCGGGATGACCAAGGAGGAGCTGTGATCATGGAATCCTGCTTTGTCATCTCTGATTATTTTATTTATTTATCATGACTCTTGACTTTTGTTATTTCCCCTGAATGCATGTAGACGGGCACAGAGCCCCGTGATGTTTTCTTACGTTTTATGGATTCCAAAGATATTTGTACTTGTGGATTGTTTTAATGGTTTAAATAAATCTCTGATCGTAGTATGCTTTTAGAAATGTATGTTTTGGTTATTGAATGTTTCGCTTTTACTTGGGATCCAAATGTATTTTTCATGATGTCTTTTATTTTCACTACATGCATTGGGGTAAAGGCCCATTTAGAGCCCCTTTTGGGTCGGGTCTTTGAGCTTGGTATCAAAGCTCGAGTCATAGATTCTGTAGAGACCGACCTTTTTGTTGTAGGTCGTTTTTCCATGATCATCGAGACTGAAGCCAATCAGTACGCCTAGGTTTATTGTTTTAGAAAGAAAAAGGGTTAAGAATTTACAATACTGTCATCTTGTGTATGCCTTGTGTAGTGTTGTGGAGCGGAGACGAGCAGGTTCTGACTCGTTGTTGGTTCGGGCTTAGTGAGCCATCATGCCAACTTTCATGAGCGGCGCGAGCAGTTTGTTTAGCGGCTTGTTGAGGTATCCAGATAGATTCGGATGCCCCGGGACATCGTTCGCAGGGAGGCGAGCTTAGACTCCGTTGGCCATTTGTGGCCCGATTGGTCGCTTTTCCCCAGTGAGAGGGTGGTGGTGCTTCGTGCGGATCGCCAAGATGTTGATCGCACCCGCAGGAGCAGGGCGCTTGGCATGTCCGGCCGAGGAGTTGGACCGATCGTGTTGATGTTGAGGCCGCGTCCCAGGGTTGTTAGGCCCGCATGCCGATTTGGCCCCTGGCAGCTTGAGTTGCCTAGAGGAGGGGGTAGAGGCTAGCGGCGCCTCAGTGAGACTCCTTGAGCAGAGTGTGCTCCAGCCATGAGAGATTTGATGGCGTGTCTTTAGCTATCGAGAGCGGAGACCCGTGCGCAGCTTTGTAGCGCGTAGTGAGGAGTCCCGGCACAGATAGCCCAAATGACAGAGTTTGTTTCAAATTTTTCCCCGGTAGCTCTTGTAGCCCCTGAGGTTCGGGAGGGCATGATCGACGCAGTTTATTCAGATGAGTTTGTTGGCGTTGATGGAGACGCCAGTTGGCAAATGGATGCCTGTAGAGCTCGATGTTTTAGTAAGTCCTACTTTGCTAGTAGTAAAGTAGTTGGCCAGGTTTTGAGTTTAGCATCCGTGTGTGGGATGCCCCCGCTGCTCGAGAGGCCGAGGTGTGCCGCTCTGTCTTTGCTTTGGTTCATCGGATGGTGGTGGAAGTCCCTTGTGAGAGGTGGACTAGCGAGTCTCCACCAGATCGCTTTGATTGTTTGGCAAGTTGCCGTGTTAGTGGTCGGGAGGCGGATGAAGGGTCATCTTTGCCCCTTGCGAGCCTCTTTGTTGTTTAACAACCCACTTCCTCGGATGTGGATTTGGTAGTAGTAGCACTTGAGGTGCATTGGTTGGTGTGCCACTTTGGCACTAAGTCCAGTTCAGCTTGAGTTTGGCTTGGGCATAGCAGATGGTTCTATGGCGTTCGGAGTTCAAACGTACTCCTTTAGCCTTGGATCTGCTTTATGGCGATTGCAACCGCTTAGGTCGTGCGGAGGAGGGCTAGTTCGGTAGTAGTCAATGGATCGCAAGCGAAAGATGCTCGAGAGGAGCGGAGCCTCTTCCCGTGTTTCTCGGAGGTTGAGTAAGTCAAAGAGGTTGCCGGTTGGTAAATATTGGTGCGCGTGAGTCTCGCGCTAGTGTTAAGGCCAAGAGATTTTCCTTGGGGTTGGTAGTGCGGTCAACTACCTTCGAGTGCCTAAATCTGAGGAGAGTTGAGCATTGTAGATGCGAGTTTGGTCCAAATTGAGGACCATGAGTTGGATGCTTATCGGATGAGCCGGATGCCTATGAGGCGAGTTGGATGCTTTTGAGGCGAGATGAGCTGATGCCTTGCGAGAGGTTTTGGATGCCTTAGGGGTAAGCACCCTTGGTAGAGGCTTGGTACAAAGTAAGTTTGGTTTGGCATGATTATATTTTGGTAGAGCAAGGTTGCCTCACTTTCAGTATCGTGTAGAGATAGAACTTTTGGTGTTCCTTGGATTGTTTGTATCACGCCAGAGTTATCGTTGCTTTGTGGAAAAGCGCTTGTTAGTCTTGGATCTCTAATGGAAGGTTGGGAGTTGTGCACACAAGTGTGTTTTGTGTGGTTCGTTCCGTGGCGAGAGTTTCGAGATCCATGTAGGGTTTGCTTTGGAGATCTCGTGCTCGGTTCCTTGAGAAGTTGGACTCGGTGGTTGTTGTAAGGCTTTGGTTGAGGTGGTAAGGATACCGTGCTCGTGGTATCAAGTTGTTGCTTAGGCAAGATTTGTTAAGTTAGGCCTAAGCTTGGTTGGCGGATCTTCTTGTTGATCGTTGGTTGGAGTTCGATTGGAAACCGAACAAGAGCGGTGGTAGCTAAGCCGCGTGGTTTCGATCGTCATGGCTAAGAGAGTTGTTCGGATCCTTCCTTGGGTAGAAGTTATGTTGTGGCCGATGTTTTGAGTAGGAGGATGACGCGTTCTGTAGCGTTTGGGTCCTCTAGGTTCCCAAGGAGTTGGAGTTGGCCAAACATGGTTGGGATGCTTTGGAAATTGGAGTTGTTTGTTCAGCGGTTATGTCCGTTAGATCGTATGCCTTGCAGCAGTGTGTGTCGAGGGTTGCCGAAGAACCCTAGGTTGTGGAGAGCCTCTCCGAGAGCTCAGTCAGCCCAACTAGTGAGTTTCAGTTGGCTAGCCGGGAGGCGTGTAGTTTGTAGCCTCGGTGGAGTTGCTAGCATCTTGGTAGACTAGCAAGCTAGTGTTTGTTTGGAGTAAAGTCCGGAGTGGTTTCGGTGTGGTGGCAAGTTGGTGTTTGGTGTTGACCAAGGTGTGGATTGGAGTTGCTAGAGTCTAGTTTTGCTCGTGGGGGCGAGTGGTTTGTGCCATGTTGGTGGTTTTTCCTGTTTCCGGATGTTGAGTTGCCCCGCTTGGCATTTGGAGGTTCATCCGAGATGGACCCTTGTTGTGCCCCGTGAGTTTAGGTGTTGTTGCTCTCGTGGAGCAAGACAAAGAGCGTATGTGGAGTTCTCTCATCCGTTGGTTGTCCGCTTGTATGAGCCGTTTCCTTCGAGAGTTGTCGTTTACTCCCTTGGTCTTGGAGTTAATGGTGGAAGCGCTAGCTTGAAGGAAAAGTTTGTTGGCTGCTTGGAAGTAGTCGTTTGTCCAGTTAAGCGGATTCTTGGATGGTGTTCTAGAGGCTGTAGTAAAGGTTGTTCTCGCCTCTTGTGAGTGTTTGGCCAAGATTTGGTTCGTTTGTTGTTTTGAGAGCTAGTTCGGTTCTAGCCGAGGGGCGCGCCCTAAGGTCTTGTTCCTAGTCAAAGTTTTGGGAGTTGACCCCTCCCTCGCAGAGCTGAGCAAGTCTTTGTTTGTTTCGTTTGGTGGTCCGATTGGTTGAGTTTTCTCTTGGGTGTTGCTTCCAAGAGAGTTGGTTCTTGTTGCACAGGGTTGAGCAAGTCAACGAGCGTGTGTGGAGTTCATTGCCCTTCCGAGTTTGCTTGCTTTGGAAGTCGTTTCCCGTTTGGCGAGTCACCTTAGCTCCCGAGTTGTGTAGTCGATCGCTTGTAGCGCAATGGCCAGCCAAATGAGAGGGTCCTGCTTTGTGTTGTTAGCAAACAAGAGTTGTTTGTTCCCGCAAGGCGGAGGCCACCAGTAAGAGTTGAGTTGTTCTCGCAAGTTGTTGGTTCTTTGGGGATTGAAGATTTCCTTTCCCTCTAGCCTCTGTGGTGGTTGAGTTGCTCCTTGGATGCCACCTCGAGTGATAGCTTGCGAGGTAGTCTTGCGAATTCGTGTGGCTCGTGATCCGTAAGCTTTGAGGTTGTCGTTATCGCTTTTCCTTGTGAGGTTTTGGGAGTGGAGCTTACGGTGGGAAGATGAGTTAGGCTTAGGCGTAAAGGGAAGTCCTTCGAGTAGCCAGCTGGATTTTAAGAGTTGAGTAGTAGCTTGGAGGCGGCGTTGCTCGTTATAAGTTTGGGTTGAGTTCTGCGAGCAAGCCCTTCTCGGGCTTTGTTCCTAGTTGTTGTGAGTTCCCAGGTTGGCGTTAGTAGAGCCGCGTTTGAGTGAGTTGGCACAGAGGTGTCGTGGCATTGGTTGGTAAAGTCGTTGAGCTGTTTTCCTCAAGGTGTTGTGTCGCAGATAGTCTGCGTGATGGTTTAGTCCTTGCTTCCCGAGTTTTCCTTGAGAGGAATGTTGGATGTTCCTTTCTCGGCGATTTTCTCCTTAAGATGGTTGCTTAAGTGTTGTGGTCGTGTTCTAGTTGGAGAAGTTTGTCCTTTTGGATCGATCGCTTGATTGGTGGTTCGTTTGTATCTCGTTAAGGCTGTAGTCAAGGTTTGAGGTTTGTTGGTCTTTTGTGAAGTAAGAGTAGGCCGTTTAGTTTTGGAATCTGGAAGGTTCAGTTGTTTGGCCAGTTTGTTGTAGGGTTGAGTTTGTTTGTTGACAATTTGCGCATGTTGTTTTTATGTATCGATGTTGGGGCGCATGTGCCGGACCCATTGTTCATTGTGGACTTTGAGCCCTTGCACCGATTGAGGGTTTGGGCTTCGAGGAGAAGCCTATGAGTATTCTCGTCTTGAGTCGAAGACGCTGCGTAGAAGTGAGATCCGTTGGTAAAAGTTTAGTGAAGGAGTCCGAGTTCGGAGGAGGCCGCTCGTGAGCGGGAAGGACGGATGAGAATGCAAAGATCTGTGCTGTTTCAGTCTTAAGGACTTTCGAGGACGAAAGTCATAAAAAGGAGGGAATATTGTAACGGCCCAGGTTTTCGTCCCAGTCTTCCAGGTATGCCCTAGGGGTATTTTAGTAATTTGGTCGGGCCGTCAGACCGCTTATATTTTTTTCAGTTGCTAAAATTATTGGATGGATTTATGTAAGTTTTTGAGGCTTTGTGGATGTGTTTGGGCATGGGGAGATGCAAAGGAAAAATTGTGTGTTAAAAGTGTGTTTGGTGGGTTTTAACCTGGGTGGTCTCGAGAAGTCGTGGGGGTGGTGTGGCCGGTTGAGCTATTGAGAGCTCTTGTTGCTCTTTCCGTGTCATTTTATGGTTAGCCTTGGATTTTGGGGTTTTGGTGCATTTGGTTAAATGGAAAAGAAAAGCTAGGTTTTGTTCTTCTTCTCCAACACATCCTCCTAGCCGTCCAAGTTTGTTTCCCCATCTTTCTCTAGCCGAATTTCATCCCCTTGCTGCTCCGTAGTTCGATCATCATTCCGTAGGTATTCATCTTCTTCATCTTCTCGATAGGTTGTTTTGCTGGCGGAGGTAAGAGGAGGTGCCCATGTGTGTGTGTGTTGTTGCAGAGTGCGCTTGCGCGCGGATCGCCCACCACCGCCGCCAGATCGCTGGAGCAAAGACGCCCGAGATCGCACCAATGCCGAGCGGCGCGCGCCCAGCAGCAGATCCAGATCTGCCCGAGCAAAGACGCTGGAAACGCGTCGGTCACCATGCGCCGCGCGCACACGCCGGCCGCCGAATCGATCCATCGCACGCCCGATTCGCGCAGCCGCGCCGCACTGCGCCACGATTGCAGCAGCGGCAGCGAATCGCCAGCGCCCGCGCGCGCCTTCGCCCTGCTGCGCGCCGCCGCGCTACCCAGCGTCACGCGTCGCACAGCCGCCGCCGCGCGCCGCAGCGCCTTCGCCCGAGACGCTCGCCGCCGCGCGCATCGCGCGCTGCCGTGCAACCGTGCGTCTGTGCATAGCGCAGCCAGCGCCCAGCCCTGCCGTGCGTGGTCCGCGCAGCCTGCATCCCCAGCGCCCAGCCAGCGCCAGCCAGCAGCCGCACCACTGCAAGAAGACTCACCCCGTGTGTCGTCGTGTCGTGTGAGTGCCCTTGAGCCGAGCTCGCTTGTTTTATTATATTTTTTAGGGCTATGATTGTGATTTCTATTGTGTTTGTTAGGTTCTCGTTAGCTAGCTCGGGATCGATCGCAGCGTGAGGATTTTGTGTGTAGTTGCCCCGCCAAGGTAAGGATCTCTTACCGGAGTTGTGTGGACCTGCGATGTTCTATGTGATTGTTGTTTGTATGTTTGTTTGTGATTATCGGCATGTATAGTTTAGGTGCTCTGTTCAATTCTCGACTAGCATGACTTCGTATGTTGTTCTCTCATGTTAGCCCATGCTAGGTTGTTCCGTTCTAGCATGCTCATATCTGCTTCTTGCTTCGTAGTACCATGCTAGGTTCGTTGTATCCATTGAGCACGTTTTGGATTGTATGTTATTGATATGATAGGTTAAAGTGTAGGTAGGTAGCATCATCCGGCCTAATGCATAAAGTATCTTGCATCCATGGCGGGGACGCCGAGACGATTCTCAGTCCCTCGACCCCGTTAGGGTTTAGCTAACCCGGCCAGAGGCCCCGCAATCTTGGGTGAGGGTGGCGCATCGTTAAATGCCCCAACGGTCGGGATGATGACTTGGCATTGCCTCGCCCCCGACGATCGGCACGCCCTTAGCGTGTTCGGCCGTAGCCCTTGATTGCCACTGTTAGGGCAAGGACCGCTTCGGTGTAAGCCTACCACGGCCGGTTCCTTAGCCTCAAAGCGGTGGTTCAGCCGATATAGTTCACGTGTCCGGTCTCTCACACCCTATGTCGCTGACACCGATCCGTAGATTTAGTTAGGCGTGGTGATCGGACATGGGCGACTTGCCACTGGACCCGGCACCCCCATAGTCTGCAGTAGCACGCGGTGCATGCTTACGCTCATTACTGGCGCCCGACCGGAGAGCTCCTCGGGATCTTGAGCTAGTGCACCTTTCGTATCGACGATGAGAGCAGTGAGGCCGAGACTTGGTTCCCGTATAGCGCGTATAGTGTGTTGTGGAATTTTTCCGGACTAAGACCCTGAGATGGCATCCGAGGTCCAAGTGTGGACTTAAGCTATGTGCTCTGCTCGTGTTTGTACTCATAGCTTGCATACAATCTTCTAGATGATCATGTATATCGTATTGTACCCCGGTTGGGGATTCTTCTTGAGTAATTCGTTACTCACCCTTACTTATCTTTCAGTAACCATGGCGCGAGGCGGGATGATGAAGGAGGAGCTGTGATCATGGAATCCTGCTGTCATCTCTGATTATTTTATTTATTTATCATGACTCTTGACTTTTGTTATTTCCCTGAATGCATGTAGACGGGCACAGAGCCCCGGGATGTTTTCTTACGTTTTATGGATTCCAAAGATATTTGTACTTGTGGATTGTTTTAATGGTTTAAATAAATCTCTCGATCGAGTATGCTTTTAGAAATGTATGTTTTGGTTGTTGAATGTTTCTGCTTTTTACTTGGGATCCGAAATGTATTTTTCATGATGTCTTTTATTTTCACTACATGCATTGGGGTAAAGGCCCATTTAGAGCCCCTTTTGGGTCGGGTCTTTACAGTTAGCTAAACCCTAACGGGATCAGGGACGGAGTACCATCTCGTACGTCCCTGTCGGGGATGCAAGTTACGTTATGCATCCGGCCCGGATGATGCTACCTACCTGAACTCTAAACCATAGCAATAATAATAATTCAAACAATGCAGTCCAATACGTGCTCAACAGATACAAGGAACCTAGCATGATACTACGAAGCAAGACAGATATCGAACATGCCAGAATGGAACAACCTAGCATGGGCTAACATGAGAAACAATACAAGAGTTCATGCCATCAGAATTGAGCAGAGCACCTAGGGCTAAACATGCTAGTAATCATACACGTGCATACAAAGCAACAATCACAAATATACCAAGGGCCCACACGACTCGGTAAGAAATCCTTACCTTGGTCGGGAGGCTTCTACACACAAATCCTAAGTCGCGGAACAATCCCGAGCTAGCGAGCGGGAACCTAGCAAACCAACAATAATCGGCATCTAAAATGTCTAAACAACAATAGAACGATGCTCGGCTCGGGAACTCACGCGGCACGACGACGACACGAGCTTGGAGCCTGCTGCAAGCCGGCACGGCAGCGGCTGGGCGCTGGCCGCGAGCCGCACGGCAGACGGCAGGGACGCGCTGCGCTGGCCGCGCTACCGCAGCACGGCACTGCAGGACACGCGCTGCCGCCGCATACCGCACGCACACGGCAGGGACACGCGCGCGCGGGCGAGCGTCTGGGCGAAGGCGCGCGGGCGCTGGCGTGCGATGCGGACACGGCGAGCAGCTCGGTAGGGACGCGCGCGCGGGCGAACGTCTGGGCGAAGGCGCGCGGGCGCTGGCGTCTGGCGTCTGCTGCTGCGCGCGATCCGCACGATCCGAGAGCGATGGCGGCGTCTGGCTGCTTCAACAAACAGATCCGGGCGACTCGTGAGCGACGGCGACCGTCGTGCGGCGACGGCGAGGCGATCAGGCTTCTTCTTCTTTGGCGCAATCCGGCGTCGCGATCTGGCCGGCTGGGCGTCGCGGCGACAGGCGATCTGTCTTCTTGGGCCGGGCTTCTCTCGGCTGGCTGCAATCAACACAAACACACACAACACACCTCTTTTCACTTGGCCAAACGCACACCAAACGGATGAGAAGAAGAAGAAGAAGATCAATACCTACCCGGAATGATGATGAACGATCCAAGGGAGCTGCAAGGATGAAGAATCGGCAAGGCTATGGAGAGGGAGAGCTTGTGCGGCCAAGAGGGGATTTGGAGAAGAAGATGGAATAAACCTAATTCTATTTCATTTAACCAAATGCACCAAAGCTCCAAAATCCAAGGTTAACTAAGATGTGATGCAGAAAGAGCAACAAGAGCACCTAATGGCTCAATTGGCACACAACTCTACAAGCTTCCCGGAGACCCGGTTCAAACCCCACTGCAAAGACAAATCCCTTTATTTTTACTTTTGCAACAAACCTTGCTCAAACCAAACCACAAACCCCTCCAAAAACCTACAAAAACCATCCAATAATTTTAGTAACTGGAAAAGACACAAACGACCCTGACGGCCCGACCAAATTACCAAATTACCCCTAGGGCATACCTGGAAGACCGGGAAGAAAAACCTGGGTCGTTACAGTTGGGAACTCAACAACACCGCGGAGTGCGACGTCTTCCTACTCAAAGCATCAGCTACAACATTTGCTTTGCCCGGATGGTACAAAACCTCGCAGTCATAATCTTTTACCAACTCTAACCATCTCCTCTTCCTCACATTCAGCTCCTTCTGAGCAAACAGATACTTGAGGCTCTGGTGATCGGTAAACATCTAAATCCGCTCACCATACAGATAATGCCTCCAAATCTTGATTAAACAACACCACTCTTTGCCATTTCCATATCATGAGTCGGATAATTCTGCTCATATGGCTTCAGCTGACGGGAAGCATAAGCAATGACCTTCCCGTGCTGCATCAACACACAAACCAACACGAACTTGGAAGCATAATTGTAAACCACGAAACCACCTGTCCCCTCCGGATCGCCAACATCTAGTCTTTGAAGTCAAACTGCGCTTGAGCCTGGCAAAGCTCTCATCACACTTACCGTCCCAAACAAACTCGACACCCTTCCTCGTCAGACGAGTGAGGGGAGAGGCTATGGCGGAAAAATCCTTAACAAGCCGACGGCAGCAAACTGCCAAACCCAGAAAGAAACGGCTCCTACGAGCAGACAACCAAAGGACAGAGAGCTCCACATACACTCACTGTCTTGCTCCACTGAAGCAACAAAATCAAAATCTCACGGGGTAGCAACAGGGGTTCACCACGGACTAAACCTCCAAATACCAACGGGGCAACTCTCAACTTCCCTGGAAACAGGAAGACAACCAACAGGGCTCGAACCATTCGCCCCACGAGCAAAACTGACTTCAAGCAATTTCAATCCACATCTTGGTCAACACCAAGCATCAACTTGTCACCATACCGGAACCAATCCGGACTCTACTCCAAACAAATTTAACTTGCTAGGCTACCAAGACTGCCAGCAATTCCCCCGAGGCTACGAACTACACGGCTCCAGCTTGCCAAATGCAACTCACTACTTGGCCTGACTGAGCTCTAGAGAGGCTCTTCACAACCCAGGGTTCTCCGACAACCCTCGACACCCACTGCCAACTAACGGCCTGACCAACCAGCACGAACAACAACAACTCCATTTTCCAGCAACACAACCATGCTGACCAACTCCAACTCCTTGGAAACCAAGAGGACCCAAAACGCTATCGAATGCGTCATCCTCCTACTCAGACGTCAATCACAACATAACTCCTATCCAAGGAAGGATCCGAACGACTCTCTCAGTCATGACGATTAACAAGAAGATCCGCCAACCAAGCTTAGGTCCACTTAACAAATCTTACCTAAGCAACAACCTGATACCACGAGCATGGTATCCTTACCACCTCACTCAAGCCTTACAACATCCACCTGGAGTCCAATTTTTTTTTTCCAAGAACTGAGCACCAGATCCCCAAAGCAAACCCTACATGGATCTGACTCTCTCGCCACAGAACGAACCACACAAAACACACTTGTGTGCACAACTCCCAACCTTCATTTAGCGATCCAAGTCTAACAAATGCTTTTCCCAAAAGCCACACTAGCTCCTGGCAGAGATACAACCAATCAACGGAACACCCAAAGTTCCATCTCCACACGATGCTCGAAGCTGTGGCAACCTTGTTCTACCAAAGCATAACCATGCCAAACCACACTTACTTTACCATGCCTCTACCAAGGGTGCTTACCCATAAGGCATCCAACTCCTTTCACAAGGCATTCTACTCACCTCATAGGCATCCAACTCATGGTCCCTCAGCTGGACCCAACTTGCTTCTACGATGCTCAACTCTCCTGAGATTTAGGCACTCGAAGGTAGTTGACCGCACTACCAACCACAAAGATCTCTTGGCCTTAACACTAGCGTGAGATGCACGCGCACTAACACTTACCAACCGTCAACCTGCTTGACTTACTCAACCTCCAAAGAACACTGGGAAAAGGCTCCTTTCGAACATCCTTCGCTTGAAATCTTTCGATTACCACCGAACTAGCCCTTTTGCACGACCTCCACAGTGCAACTACCATAAACGGATCCAAGGCTAAAGGAGTACGCTAAACTCCGAACGGCATAGAACCATCTGCTATGCCCATGCCAAACTCAGGCCTTCACCAGATTTAGTGCCAAAGTGGCACACCAACCAAGGCACCTCAAGTGCCACTACTACCAAATCCACTTCTTACTACCAACGGGGCCAACAAGGTCACAACCTCAGGTGACACGAACTCTGGCTCGGCATACAAGGGCTCAACTCCAACAACCATGCCTAAGGCATCCCATCAAGCTGAAGGCTCACCGCCTACTCTTGCATCTCCACATGATGCTCAACAAACTCTGGCCGGCTCTCTCAACATGCAGCAGCTAGCCCTACTCTAGGGATTCACCAAAATAAGAGTGTTCGTCTCTATCAAACAACTGAGGAAACTACCAACGGATCCAGTCCGAAGGGAACACTGTTTGCTGCACCCTTAATCACAGGGTTCCGACTTACTTGGCTGCAAACAACCACACTTCACAGAAGCACAAAGATGCCTCATCACCTCCTCGAATGCTACCAACTTTGCAACCACCCTCTGGGCAACCAAACAATCTAACAAGGCTCAAGATCAACACTTGAGCTACCCAGGCTAGTCCACACGGGGACTTACTCTACCAACATCCACATCAACACAACCACATCTAACTTCTCTCTTGGAGTGGCATTCCAAGGCAAAGCACCTCCACCCTCTCACTAGGGGAAAACCATCAACTAGGCCACAGTTGGCCTATGGGAGTCTAATCTCTACCTCCCTCTGGAACGATGTCCCAGGGCATCCGAACCTACCTGGATACCACAACAAGCCACAACATACATCACACACTGCGGGAAGTTGGCATGATGGCGCTCTATACCCAAACCAATAACGAGTCAGAACCTGGTCGTCTCCGCTCCACAACACTACACAAGGCATACACTCGATGACAGGTATTGTAAATTCTTAACCCTTTTTCAACAACAAATAGTAAACTTAGGCGTACCTGATGACTGTCGGAGTGCTAGTGATCATGGGAAAATGACCTACAACACAAGGTCAAACTACAGAATTTATGACTCTGAGCTCTGATACCAACTGTAAGGGACCGACCCGAATGGGGCACTAAATGGGCCCTTACCCCAATGCATGCATTCAAAGTAAAGGACATTAATCAGGCATGATTTCGGATTCCAATTAAAACAAAAGCATTCAAAATAACCCCTTTAAAAACTAGACAATTTCCCTGGAACCTGTCCCTGTTTCCAAGCACCTGTTCCAAGATAAATACATTTCCAAAGTTTACTCTGATCAGAGATTTACTAAAAACCATTCAAAACCTGTTCAGATACAAAATGCTGGAATCCACAAAACATTTAAAAAACATCCTAGGGCTCCGTGCCCGACTACATGCATTCAAGGGAAACAAAACATAAAGAGTCATAATACAAAAATCAGAGTTGGAAGACTGGGCCCCATGATCACAGCTCCTCCTTCAGCCATCCTGTCTCGCATAACTTGGTTACACTGTGGAAAAACCACAGTAATAAAGGTGAGCAACGAATTGCTCAGTAAGAATCCCTAACCGGGGTACAATACGATATACATGGTCATCTCGATGAGCGTATGCAAGCTATGAATATAAACACAGAATAGAGCACATAGCTTAGCCCACACTTGGGCCTCGGATGCCAGCTTAGAGTCTTAGTCCGGAATAATATCACCACATAGTCCAATATATAAGTCGCCCTATACGAGAAACAAGTCCGGCCTCGGCTCTCTCATCGACGAAAGGTACACTGGCTCAAGATCCCGATGAGCTCTCCGGTCGGTGCTGTAATGAGCGTAAGCATGTACCGCGTGCTACTGCAGACTATGGGGGGTGCCGGGTCTAGAGGCAAGCTGCCCATGTGTAACGGCCCGGAAATTTCATCCCGGTCTTCTCGGGAGGCATAGGGGCATTTTGGTAATTTTGGGTTGGGCCGACAGGGCCGGTTTTGAAATTGTAAATTGCCGAAAAAATTATGAGTCGATTTGAATGGGATCGAGAATTTTGGTGAAGGCATTTGGGCTTGGAAGAATGTGAAAATAAATAGGGAATTAAATAGCTCGTCGAGTGAGATTCGAACCAAGGACGTGTCGCGTGCTAGGCAGTGGGCGCTGCCAATCGAGCCACCGGGCGTGTTTGTTATTTTAATCGCGCGATCTAATACATATGCGTGTTTTCGAAGGTGGTTGGTATAAAAACAGAGTCGGCCGAGGCTCCTTCCCCATTTCCTCTTCTTCTTCTTCGCGGATTCCCTTCGACCGACCGGCGATTTCCTTGCGATTTCTTCCTTCTCCAGCTCTGTTCGACCAAGCTTCGTCTCCAATTCGAAGTCATTTTTCCATCCCCGAGCAGCAGGTAAGCTTCTTCTTCCTCCTTTCCTTCAAAAATCCGATTTCTTTCTCCCTGGTTTCGATTTCGTTTTCCGGCAGAGTCGAGGCGATTTGAGGTATGGGTTTTGTGCAGCTAGTGTAGGGGAGTTTGCCATCTAAGAATCGCTCGTCGAATCCCCGTGGATCGCTCGATTTCGGGTTTCTCCTTCGCCCCTGTTCGCGCCCAGAAACAGATCCCCTGCCGCCGAGCCGCGCCGCGCATCGCCTCCCCCAGCTCCGTGTCACGCTGCTCGCCTGCGCGCGCCCTCGCGCCTCTGCATCGCTCGCGCGCCCGCTTCCGCGCTCAACGCCCTGTTCGTCTCACGCGCTTCGCGCTCCCGGCTCTGTCCGCACTTTTATAGCGCCACGCGCCCATTTCTGCGCCCATTTCGCCCGGCCAGCCCCGTTCTTTGCCCGTTCGTCGGCAATCGGCTCGTTCGTGCGTTAAATCGTGCCTCGTGAGTTACTCCCAGCCGAGCCTCGTTTATTTTATTATATTTAGGCTCATTGTGTGATTTTTGTTGTGATTGATAGGTTCTCGTAGCTAGTTCGGGTTCGTTCGCGCTTAGGATTTCGTGTCAAATTGTCCCCACCAAGGTAAGGATTTCTTCTCGAGTTGTGTGGACCCTGCGATATATTATGCGATTGCTGATTGATTGCTTGTTTGTGTTTATTGACATGTGTAGCTAGGTATTCTATTCTAAATTCCCGATTAGCATGATTTTCCTGATTTAATTCTCATGTTAATCCATGCTAGGTTGTTCCCTTCTAGCATACTCGTATCTGTTCCTTGCTTCGTAGTATCATGCTAGGCTCGTTGTATTCTTATTGAGCACGTATTGGATTTTATGGAATTGTTTGCTGTTTGCTAGGGCAGGTTAGAATTGCAGGTAGATAGCATCATCCGGGCCTGATGCATAAAGTACCTTGCATCCATGGCAGGGACGTCGAGCAAGTCATTCCGCCCCGGACCCCGTGAGGGATTAGCTAACCTGCCGGTAGGCCCCGCAATCTTGGGTGAGGGTGGCAGTTGTTAATGCCCCAACGGTCGGGATGATGACTTGGCATTGCCTCGTCCCCGGCAGCCGGCATGTCCTCAGCATGTTTGGCAGTAGCCCCTGATTGCCACCTGTTAAGGCAAGGACGGCTTCCTGGTGTAAGCCTACCACGACCGTTCCTTGGCCCTAGGTGCGGTGGTTCAGGCTGACATAGTTTACGTGTCCAGGTCTCACACCCCTATGTCAGTGACACCGATCCAAAGATTTAGTTAGGCGTGGTGATCGGATATGGGCGCTTGCCTTCGACACTGTGCACCCCCATAGTTCTGCAGTAGCACGCGGTGCATGCTTACACTCATTACAACGCCGATCGAGAGCTCCTCGGGATTGTGAGCCGGTGTACCTTTCGTCGACGAGATAGCGCAGTGGCGGGACTTGTTTCTCGTATAGGCGACTTATGTATTGGACCGTGTGGTGATATTATTCCGACTAAGACCCCAAATTGGCATCCGAGGCCCAAGTGTGGGCTAAGCTATGTGCTCTTTTACGTGTTTATACTCATAGCTTGCATACATTCATCGAGATGACCATGTATATCGTATTGTACCCCCGGTTGGGGATTCTTCTTGAGTAATTCGTTACTCACCCTTATTTTGTGGTTCTCCACAGTAACAGTGGTGCGTGACAGATGCTGAAGAAGGAGGAGCTGTGATCATGGGGCCCAGCTCTTCCAACTCTGATTTTTGTATTATGACTCTTTATGTTTTGTTTTCCCCTGAATGCATGTGGCGAGCACGGAGCCCTAGGATGTTTTGTAAATATTTGTGGATTCCAAATTTTTGTATCCGAATGTGTTTTGAATGGTTTTTAGTAAATCTCGATCGAGTAAACTTTGGAAATGTATTTATCTTGGAACAGTGCTTGGAAACAGGGGACAGTTCCAGGAAATTGTCTAGTTTTTAAAGGGGTTATTTTGGATGTTTTTGTTTTAATTGAAATCCGAAATCATGTCTGTTTAAATGTCCTTTACTTTGAATGCATGCATTGGGATAAGGGCCCATTTAGTGCCCCATTCGGGTCGGTCCCTTACGCTTGGTATCGAGCTCGAGTCATAAATTCTCAGTAGTATGACTGTTGTTGTAGTCGTTTTCCCATGATCACTAGCACTCCGACAGTCATCAGGTACGCCTAAGTTTACTATTTGTTGTTGAAAAAGGGTTAAGAATTTACAATACCTGTCATCTAGTGTATGCCTTGTGTAGTGTTGTGGAGCGGAGACGAGCAGGTTCTGACTCGTTATTGGTTTGGGTGTAGATCGCCAGCATGCCAGTTACCCACGCCGGAAGAGGACGCCCGAGACGAGGCCGAGGTGTCAGGATCGGATCTGACACCGCAGGGACATCGTCCCAAGCTGAGACTGATAGCATTCCGCCTGTAGCTCCCCCTGTTGAGCCCAGAGTAGGCATTGAGGCGACTGTGCGCAGTGAGACTGCTCCAATACGTGCTCAATAAGAATACAACGAGCATAGCATGATACTACGAAGCAAGGAACAGATACGAGCATGCTAGAAAAGAACAACCTAGCATGGATTAACATGAGAATTAATCAGGAACAACATGCTAATCGGGAATTCAGAATTGAGTACCTAGCTATACATGTCAATAAACACAAACAAGCAATCAATCAGCAATCGCATAATATATTGCAGGGTCCACACAACTCCTGTAAGAAATCCTTACATTGGCTGGGGACGATTTGACACGAAAACCTAAATGGCGAAGGAACCCAAACTAGCTACCGAGAACCTATCAATCACAACAAAAATCACACAATAGGCCTAAATATAATAAAATAAACGAGGCTCAGCTCGGGAGCAACTCACGAGGAGCGACGAACGCACGAACGAGCCGATTGCACGAACGGGGCAGCAACGGGCCTGGCTGGGCGCGTGGGCGCGCTGGCTGCGCGCGGACGGGCGCGCGGCGACACAGGGGCGTGCGGGCGAGCAGCGCGAGGCTCGGCTGGGCGCTGGCGAGGACGCGCGTGCGAGGACGCGAGCGTCACTGGGCGACGAGGCACGACTCGGCGAGCAGGGGCTCGGGCGACGCGATGCGGAGTTGGGCGACACAGAGGTGCTCGGGCGCGGCGTGGCTCGGCGGCAGGGCGCGCGACAGGCGCATGGACCAGCTTCTGCGCGCGGACGGACAACACGCTGGCGAGCTCGGCGTCTGGCTCTGTTTCTGCGCGAAACAGGGGCGATGGAGAAAACTCGAAATCGAGCGATCCGAGAGGATTCGACGAGCGATTCTTTGATGGCGAACTCCCCTACACTAGCTACACAAAACCCATACCTCAAATCACCTCGAATCGGCCGGAAATGGCATAGCCTGAAATAGGGGAGAAGAAATCGAATTTCGAATGAGAAGAAGAAGAAGAAGAAGAGAGCTCACCGGAGGGACGAACGGCGAGGGAGAGAACGCTGGTCGGCGAGGCAGGAGGAATCGCGAAGGAGAGCTCGGTCGGTCTGAGAGAATTTGCGAAGAAGAAGAAGAAATGAGGAAGCTTCGGGCGAGCTCTGCCTTTATACCAACACTCAGCACAAACCAGCTTATATACAAGATCGCGCATTTAAAAGCACAAGAGCGCTCAGTGGTTCGATTGGCAGCGTCCTCTTCTTAGCACGCGACACGTCCTTGGCTCGAATCTCACTCGACGTGCTATTTAATTCCCTATTTATTTTTACCTTTTTCCAAGCCCAAATGTCTTCACCAAAATTCCCGATCCTATTCAAATCGACTCATAATTTTTCCGGCAATTAACAAATACAAAACCGGCCCTGCCGGCCCGACCAAAATTACCAAAATGCCCCTGGGCCTCCCGGGAAGACCGGGATGAAATTTCCGGGCCGTTACAATTATCTCGAGCGATTGCTTAGCCCGATATTCCACTTTCTTCTGAAACGAGGTTCTCGCATGCTTGCTGAGCACGCATTCTTCACAAACTCTCCATAGTAATCCATGTTAGGTAGCCCATGCACCATATTTTTCTTCACTAACTTTTTTAGTCCACCATGATGTAGGTGACCAAAACGAAGATGCCAAAGTGATGCTTTATCTTTTACAACGACTTGCAAACACTTTTCTCATACGCTTCTCAGACTTAATCTATACAGGCGATTTCTTCCCATCTAAAAAATATATAGTCAGTCTTTCAAAAATATCAAAAAATCCTTCTCTGTCAATTGCCTCAAACTCAAGATATTTTTTTTGAGATTTGGTACACAGTAGACATCCTTGATTGACCCTATCAAGCCATCCTTTTGCAAATAATAAGTCATACCTTTGCCTTTGACTTCCACTTTTGACTCATCGCCAAAAGAAACATGATCATCTTCAACCTTTCACATCTCTTTGAATAGATACCCGTGACCGCACATATGGTTGCTTGCTCATGAGTCGAGATATCATAAAGTATTATCGTTGGCGTTGTCATCATTTTACGCCATCAAAAGAAGACCTTCATTCGCTTCATCTTCTAATGCTAAATTGGTTGTTTCTTCACCGCTCAGCAATCTCTCGCAAAATGTCCCACTTTTCCGCAATTGTAACATTTGTCAGAATTGCAATCACTCACATAATGACCATACTTGTGACTGTTGTAGCACTCAATGTTTGAATAATTTGATCGTCCACCTCTTCCTCGACCACGTCCTCTTTTCGCCAATTCGCTTTGCTCTATTGTCCATTCTATTCATGACTGTCACTTTGACCACCGCGACCATTTCTACAACCTCCACGACCACGTCCTCTACCCTGAAAGTTTTTAGAATGGAGTACCTTTTCGTCTTTGATGCTTTGGTTTAAAGCGCTTGCTCAAGCATTTCCTCCTCCTTGTTCTTTTGTTGCTCATGTGCCTCAAGAGAATCGAAAAGCTCATCAACAGTGAGCGTCGCAAGGTCCTTTGACTCTTCTATTGCGCACACAATATTCTCGAAATTATTGGTCAATGATCTCAAAATCTTTTCAACAACTTGCGCATCGGTTAGGTTTTCTCCATTGCTATTGAGTTGGTTCACCATCGTCTGTACACGTGTGATGTAGTCAAATACGCTTTTTTACTCCATCTTAATGCTCTCCAACTCGCCGCGAAGAGTTTGAAGACGCACTTGCTTGACTCGGTCGGTTCCTTTGAACACTTTCTCTAAAATGTCCCACACTCTTTTTGAAATAGTTGCACTCGCAATCTTCTCAAAGTTTGACTCGTTAACTGCTCGGAACAACATTTATAATGCCTTGCTTGGCCTAGGGACGGGTGTGGTTACCTTATTTCAAAAAAAAAAAAAAACAATCATTTGGACAAAAATAAATATGGAAGGAAAAGTGCCATATTACTTTCATCTTTTTAGAAGTACAATATGACATACATAATATGCACATTATGTTATCTATCTCTTGCTAATTGTTAAGGTTGATATCTTGCTTGCTTATACGTCTCTCACGCATTCAGGCAAAGTTCTTCTCACCATATTTGAAACATGCCATGTTAGTTGCAGTGTGCAACAAAATGAGCTGATATTCGGCCTTTCTTCACAATTTTGTACCAGTTAGCTGTGGTCAATGCTTTGGCTTACGGTTTACCAATTCAACAACCAACTTTTATGGGGACAAAATAGACTTTCACCTGGTAGGTACCTTCAATATTCCTACATTTTGAGATGCTTTCCATCATCCATGTAGGGATGTCGTGGAGTTTGTGACGGTGTTTGTGGATGGATTATCACGATGCACCCACGTGCCACACACGTTCTGTGGAGTATAGACTCTCTAAAACAAATGAAGGTGTAAATTCTTTTGTACTAGGAACTTTTGGTTTAGTAAAAAGGTGGATTTTTCGACTTGATAGAATGTAAATAAACAATCTTCATCCTCTTGGTCTTAGGTTTAAAAACTAAGGCAAACCACCTTTTTATTTGCCAAGTTAACTAGATTTCAAAACAATGTATGCATATCGTTTCATTTTAGATTTATTCTGTCGGTTGGTGAGGAAAATCTCACCACGTTTTCACGTGCGGCAGATGGTGGGAAGCCAAAGTGATCACATATTCTTACTTTTTTGTGTTTGAAAACTATCGTTTTTCTTCTTTTGAGAATGTGTTTGAAAACTATTTATTCATATTTAATAGAGGAATATTTATATCATGCCCATGCATTATATATAAAATTATGCCCATCCATGTGATTCAATATGAGCCACAATCTATTTGATTTGAAATTCAAAAGATAAAAAAAATAAAATAACAAAATAGATTGTGGCTCGTATTGTGCCACATAGGTGGACAATATTTTATATATCATGCTCGTGCATGATGTAAATATTTCTCTATTTATTAATGCACTACTAGTTCTTTTTGTATTGATATCCGTGATTGTCCCGACGAACTTGCACATCGAGTATTGTTCATGTAATTAAGAGCTTGTGACTAAAGAATCGCATCTTTATTCAATGAAAGGCAATGCCTTTATATAAGAGTTACAATGGGCCACGAGCCTTATGGGCCTAGATCTATTAAAGCAATAAACTATACAAGAAATACAAATATACATTTAATCTCTAACACTCCCCTTCAAGCTGGAGCAAATATATCTATCATGCCTAGCTTGTTGCAGAGGTAGCTTATCCAGACTCCATTCAATGCTTTGGCGAAGATATCACCCAACTGTTCTCAAGTCTTCACATAACTTAACGAAATCAAACCTTGTTGTATCTTCTCTCGAATAAAATGCCATTGCACTTCCATATGCTTAGTTCTCTCATGAAACACTGGATTAGAGGCAATGTGGATTGCTGCTTGATTGTCACACCATAGTCTAGTAGGCATCGCGGTTTTCACTCCAATTTCATTCAGCAGTTGAACCAACCATACTATCTCACAGGTTACTTGAGACATAGCTCTGTACTCTGACTCAGCACTGGAACGAGACACTACATTTTGTTTCTTACTCTTCCACGATACTAGATTACCTCCCATAAACACACCGTAACTTGAGGTTGACCTCCTATCCTCTTTAGAGCCTGCCCAGTCAGCATCCGAAAAACATTCGATATTGGAGTGCCCATGGTTTTTGTATAAAACACCCCTTCTAGGAGCAAACTTGAGATAACTTAGAATCTGTTCCACGACTTTCCAATGATTGACTGTGGGGGAACGACATAAACTGACTCGCGATACTCACAGAATAATAGATATCTAGTCTCTTGACTGTCAAATAGTTCAACTTCCCAACCATCTTCTTGTATCTCTCATGATCGGTAAATGCTTCACCTTCCTTGATAAGCTGTTGATTCGGTATCATCGGGGTACTATACGGTTTCACACCTAACTTCCCCATTTCAGTCAACAAATCAAGAACATACTTCCACTGAGGCAAAAAGATTCCCTTCTTGCTTCTCATGTCTTCAATACCCAAGAAATATTTTAGAGTTCCGAGATCTTTAGTACTAAACTGGCTATGAAGGAAGGCCTTTAGTGAGACCATCCATGAATCATCACTTTCGCTAATCACGATATCATCGACATATACCACAAGCAACACAATCCCGAGTACAGATCGACGAAAGAATACAGAATGATCTGAAGAACACTTTATGCATTCCAAACTTCTCAAGAGCTTGACTGAACTTACCAAACCATGCCTGTGGGCTCTGTTTCAAGACATACAAGGATTTACGAAGACGACAGACTTTGGCATTCTCCCCCTGAGCAACAAACCCAGGTGGTTGCTCCATATAGACTTCCTCAAGGAGATCACCATGCAAAAAAACCATTCTTAACATCCAGCTGAAACAACGGCCAATCAATCGTTGCCACTAGAGAAATGAACAGGCGAATGGACGACATCTTGGCAACGGGAGAGAAAGTCTCACTATAATTAATCCCATATGTCTAAGCATACCCCTTAGTGTAAGGACCCGACCCGAATGGGGTTCTAAAATAGGCCTTTACCTCAATGCATGCAATCAAAACTAAAATCAATATGCAGGAATGGTTTTCGGATTCTAAGAGAAAACTAAAACATGCAAACAACCATTTGAAAAGTCAACATAAAATTCCTGAAACCTGTCCTTGTTTCCAAGCACCTGTTCCAAGACAAATACATTTCCAAAACTCACTCTGATAAGAGATTTATTTAAAACATTCAAAGCTTTACAATAGTTACAACAGTGCTAGAATCCAGAAATACAGTCAGAAAACAACCTAGGGCTCCGTGCCCAACTACATGCATTCAGAGGAAAATAAAACACAAAGAATCATAGTCATAAACTCAGAGTTCGAACAACGGGTTTCCATGATCACAGCTCCTCCTCCAGCCATCCTGTCTCGCACCATGGTTACCTGTGGAAAACCACAAAATAAGGGTGAGTAACGAATTACTCAGTAAGAATCCCCAACCGGGGTACAATACGATATACATGGTCATCTAGCAGAAAGGTATGCAAGCCATGAATATAAACAAAGAATAGAGCACATAGCTTAAATCCACACATAAACATCAGATGCCATCTCAGGGTCTTAGTCCGGAATAATCCACCACACAATACGCCCTATACGAGAAACAAGTCCAGGCTCACCGGCTGTCTCATCGTCGATACGAAAGGTGCACTCTCTCACAATCCCGAGGAGCTCTCGGTCGGCCTCAGTAATGAGCGTAAGCACGCACCGCATGCTACCGCAGACTCTAGGGGTGCTGCGGGTCTAGTGGCAAGCTGCCCGAGTCCATCACCATGCCTAACTAAATCTCCGGATCGATGTCAGCGACATAGGGTGTGAGACTGGACACGTGAACTATGTCACCTGAACCACCGCACTTTGAGGCTAAGGAACCGGCCGTGGTAGGCTTACACCAGAAGTCGTCCTTGCCCAATCAGGTGGCAATCAAGGGCTACTGCTGAAACACGCTGAGGATGTGCCGGCTGCCGGAGACAAGGCAATGCCAAGTCATCATCCCGACCGTTGGGGCATTAACAGTCTGCCACCCTCACCCAAGATTGCAGGGCCTACCGGTAGGGTTAGCTAAACCTTAACGGGGTCCAGGGACGGAGAACTGTCTCGTACGTCCCTACCGTGGATGCAAGGTACTTTATGCATTCTGGCCCGGATGATGCTACCTATCTGAACTCTAAACCTATAAACAGATACATCAAAAAATCCAATACGATCCAATACGTGCTCAACAGATACAACGAACCTAGCATGATACTACGAAGCAAGAACAGATAACGAGCATGCCAGAACAGAACAACCTAGCATGGACTAACATGAGAAACAACATAGGAAATCATGCCAGTCGGGAATTCAGAACAGAGCACCTATCACTAAACATGTTAATAAACACAAACAAGCATACAATCAGCAATCACATAATATATCGAAGGGCCCACACAACTCCGGTAAGAAATCATTACCTAGTCGGAAGGCAACTGCACACAAGAATCCTAAGCTGCGATTGAACCCGAGCTAGCTAACGAGTACCTAACAAACATAATAATAATCACAATCCATAGGCCTAAATATAATAAAATAAACAGGGCTTGGCTCGGGAGCAACTCACGTGGCACAGCTGATGCGCGGACGGACAGGTTGCACGGGCGAGGCTGCTACTAGGCGGCAAGGGCTGCGTGCTGGGCGTGCTGGCACGGGCTGGGGCGCGGAGCTGCGCGCGGACGAGCTTCAGGCGAGACAAGAGCGCGCACACGCGGGCGCGAGCTCGGCTGGGCGATGGCGTGCGGCGCGGCTCGGCACAGGGAACGGCGCGCAGGCGACGCATCTTGGCTACAGGGAACGCGCGCGGGCTGGGCGACGCGACAAGCTACAGGGACGCGGGCGGGCTGGGCGACCTGGTGCAGAGCTGGACGACGCTGGGTCGGCACAGAGCAGGGCTGGACTGGGCGATCTGGTGCGGAGCTGGGTGGCATGGCACGGGGATGAGCGATGCGACACTATGCAGGTGATGATGCAGCTAGGCTAGGCGCGAGTAGGGGTCAATGGGCCGAGAGGAAAGAGAGAGAGAGAGAGAGAGAGAGAGAGAGAGAGAGAGAGAGAGAGAGAGAGAGAGAGAGAGAGAGAGAGAGAGAGAGAGAGAGAGAACAAAAGGGGAAAATGGGATTTTTCCTATTTTCTCCATCCTTATCCAATTTAAATAAGCCTTAAAGACCTAAAATCCCATTCCACGGCTTCCTCCTTCGAGACCCGGCTGAAACAATCTTTTCCAATAAATAAAACTCACTTAAATCAAACTCCCAAATCAACATTAAGGGCAAGAGCTCAAATCCCAATGGAATCACTCAAACAACAATAATTTTGCCAAAACCCAAACCACAACCAAACTTCCAAACGACTAGCCCAAACATCTTGGGTCTTGCAACCAACAACAAACAAGCCTCGACAAAGGCAGGAGCAACCTTGGAATCCTAAAATCCACAAATCCTGCCCGAGGAGCAAAAGACCAAAATACCCCTAAGGGTTACAATAGCTCTAACGGCCCAACCGAACAACCGAATCTTGAACCGAAGGCACCTGGAAAATCGGAATAGAAAACTGGGCCGTTACACTTAACAACCAAGCATGCTTTGAGCAGAGAAACTGATCCATCAAAATTCATCTTGACAGCAAACACCCACTTACAACCAATCGTCTGTTTTTCTTCTGGACGAGCTACTAGTTCCCAAGTACCATTTGAATCCAATGTAGCCACCTCCTCCACCATTGCTTGGTGCCACCCAGAGTGGGACAAGGCTTCACTAGTAGTTTTAGGAACCGGCATAGAATCAAGTGAAGTAAGAAACAAAAAATAGGGTGGGGATATCTGATGATACGACACAAACGAAGAAATAGGATACGTACAAGAGTGTTTACCTTTACGAAGGGCAATGGGAAAGTCAAGATCATCGCTAGGTTGCAAGTTAGATGACGAAGAAGTCACAGGTACGGGGCATGCCTCTGAGGGTCGTGGACTCCGAGTGTACACTTGAGTAAGAGGTGGATCAGACGGAATAGAGAGCGACGGAGGAGGGTTTGAACTTCCAGACGAAGACACCACCTCATAAACCAACATATCATCCTCTATAGATGGAGGACTGGATACCAGACTGAACAGAGTATCCTAAAAAAAGGTAACATCAGAGGAAATAATGTACTGGTTCGTGCTCGGGCAATAACAACGATAACCCTTCTGGACACAAGAATACCCTAAGAAGATACATTTCAAAGACTTAGGATCAAACTTGGTTCATTGAGGACGAACATCACGAACAAAAGACGCACACCCGAAGATCTTAGGTGGGGTATGAAACATTTCTTTAGAAGGACACAAGACTTGGAACGGAATTTTGTTACCAAAAACAGAAGATGGCATTCGGTTAATGAGAAAACATGCAGTAGAAACAACATCAACCCAAAAATGTTTTGGAACATTCATTTGGAAGGACAGGGCCCGAGCTGTTTCAAGCAAATGCTTGTTCTTGCGTTCAGCCACCCCATTTTGAGATGGAGTGTCCGCACAAGATGGTTGATGAATAATACCCTTCTCCTAAAGATAGGAACCGAGAATACCCAAAAAATATTTGTCTCCATTATCAGTGCGCAAAACTTTGATTGACACATTAAATTGATTGTGAATCTCAGCATTAAAGGCACAAAAATGAGAAAACAATTCAGAACGATTTTTCATTGGATAAACCCAAGTGAGACGAGAAAAGTCGCAACAAATGTAACAAAATAGCGAAATCCTATTTTAGACACAACAGGACTCGGACCCCAAACATAAGAGTGGACTAACTCAAATGGAGCGGTAGCTCGTTTATTAATCCTAGGACTAGAACTCAAATGGTGAAACTTTGCAAATTGGCATGACTCACAATTTAAAGACAACACTTTATTGAATTCTGGAAACAACTTCTTCAAAATAGATAAAGAAGAATGACCCATCCGATAATGAACCTCAAACACAGATGTAGTACTCGCACATGCCATAGCTTAGACTGGTTGCTGATCCAAGATATAGAGACCCCCAGCTTCATGTACCCTACCAATAATCTTTTTCGTCAAATAATCCTGAAACAAACAATAACCAGAAAAAACGAAACGAAACAAAGTAAGTCGCGAGATAGCTGACTCATAGAAATCAGGTTATACGAAAACGTAGGTAGACACAAGACAGAAGACAAGGACAAGATAGGGGTGAGTGTGATTGATCCTGACCCCTTGACAGGAGACAATGATCCATCAGCCAAGGTAACAGCAGGAAAACGGACAGACGATAACGAAGTAGAAAACAAATTTATGTTACCTGTCATATGAGCAGTCGCCCTAGAGTCAATTACCCACTTTGTAGACGACGAAAGAAGACAGTGATTGTTACCTAATTCAGCTAGAGTTGTAGTAGGTGGGGGTTTTGAAAACGATGGCTGCAATGAAGTAGAAGAAACCCAGAGTTTAGCAAACTCATCAGGAGGAGCTCTGTCATTAGACACAGTAAGGGCTGCTTGGAGCCCTTGATTCGGATATTGCAATTTTTTGCAATCCCTCTTGATGTGACATGACTTATGGCAATAATAACAAGTCATTTCTCTTCGATCTCTTCGAACTTTAGGATGCCGGCTGTCACCACTAGTATCCTGGCGTCGATCATAACCAAATTTTGACACGAGAGGATTTAAATTTCTACCATTATGTAATCTGTATGTCCTCGTATCTTGTTCCTTTCCAGAGTACAAAAATTCTGCAAACGTCATAAGTTCTTTCACTATAGTACAATGACTCACCAAATCCACTATCTCATCATTCAGTAAGTTCATGATCTGGTTATACAGTCGTGCATCAATTCGATCCCACCTTTTTTTCTCCACATCTTCCTTGGGTGGATCTCCATCGATGTGATCCGCCATCTCATTGCTCAACAAATGATTCTGAATCGTTCGATTCTAATCTAGGTAATTTATGCCATTCAACTTATGTTCAGTGATTTCCATTGAGTGAGAAATAACGCTTGTTTGCTTATTCTCAACCATATTCCCTCAATTTAAACAAATTAGGGCAGTAAATAGACTAAAAATTGCATTTTTTTAAAAAAAACAGATATGAAATAGTAGCAAAAGGAATGCCTAAAACAACGTGCAATTGTCAATCCCGAGACAAACCGATCTCAGAAACCAAAAATGAAATACCCGAACCTGTAGATCTTGCTGTCTCGCACAAAACCCAATGAAAAACACTTCGATAGGAGCTGAGACGCACCTCCACGCGCAGCTGCAAGTTGGTAGTGGTTAAACTACTCTGGCCACTATTGCGGACTAACGACTGGTTAGAATCCTTCGATATTTGGACAGATTGTAGATCGGGACTTGGGCTACCAGATTCTGTCATCGGTGTTGCTCCGTTGACTTTCCGACGACTTCCCAACGGCGCTCCGGCGACTTTCCGGTAGTGCTCCAGAGGCGCTCTAGTGACTCCCTTGACTAACAAAAAACCTCAATGCTCTGATACCATGTAATTGAGAGCTTGTGACTAAAGAGTCACATCTTTATTCGATGAAAGGAAATGGCTTTATATAAAAGTTACAATGGGCCCGACAGGCTTTATGGGCCTAGATCTATTCAAACAATAAACTATACAAGAAATAAAAATATACATTTAATCTCTGACAGTTCATACAACATTTGAGTGTCAATAAAACTTTATTTATTTAAGGTCTTCTTAGTCAACAAACCACTTTATGATAGTTAATGCATATACTAGCTTTAACCATCTAGAGCGGTTGTTTAGTTAGATATTCCACTTTCTTCTGAAACGAAGTTCTCGCGTGCTTGTTGAGTACGCATTCTTCACAAAATTTTCCCTCATAGTCCATGTCGGATAGTCTGTGCACCATATTCTTCGTCGCTAACTCTTTTAGTCCATCATGATATAGGTGACCAAAACAAAGATACCAAAGCAATGTCTTGTCTTCTACATTGACTGACAAACATTTTTCTCGTACTCTTCTTAAATTCAGTCTATACATACGATTTCTTTCCATCTTGACTTGAGCTACCAAGTGCTCTTGCTTGTCTTTCAAGTGTAATAGCTGGTCTTTCAAAAATATCGAGCAATCCTTTTCTGTTAGTTTCCCCAAACTCAAAATATTTGTTTTGAGATATAGTACATAATAAACATCTTGGATTGACCCTATTAAGTTATTCTTCTGCAAATAAAAAAATCGTACATTGACCTTTGATCTCCACCTTTGACGCATTGACAAAAGACACATGACCATCTTCAACCTTTTGCATCTCTTTGAACAGATACTCGTGACCGCACATATGATTTCATGTCCCTAAGTCGAGATACTGCATAGTATCATTGTTGATGCTGACTTTATTGTGTGCCATCAAGAGAAGACCTTCATTTGTTTCGTCTTCTAATGTTAAGTTGGTTGTTTCTTCAACCCTTTTATCTGCTCGACAATCATTTACAAAATGCCACACTTTTCCACATAACATTTATCCGAGTTCCAATCACTTGCATAGTGACCATATTTGTGACATTTGTAGCACTCGACCGTCATTTCCTCGACCGTGTCCTCGACCGCGCCAATTTTCTTGGTTCGATTGCCCCTTCTCTTTATTGTACGCTTCATGACTGTCGCTTTGACCACCGCGACCATTTCCACGGCCTCCACAACCACGACCTATACCTTGAAATTTTTTAGAATAGAGTATATTTTAGTCTTTAATTGATGCCTTGGTTTGAAGTGTTTACTCCAACGTTTCCCCTACTGTTCTCAAATAAATGAGAGCCAAATACCACCAAACAATGAAATCATCAGGTCACTAACTCTGGTGGTATATATATATTTTAAAATTATTCGTAGTATAGAATTAAAAAAAATTCTTATAAAAAGAAATCAATTTTGGTTTTTATCCCGAAAAAATGGGATAAATAACCAATTGTTGGAAACCAATTAACAAATCTAGTCATTTTTTAAAAAGAAATATTTAACTTTCATTGATGAATGAAAAGTTACAAAAAAAACAAATTCAATTAATATCACAAAAAGCTTTTCCAATAAGATAAACGATTTGAAAAACTATAATTCTTAAAAGGTTGTTTCATATAAACCCATGATAATGCAAGAACCGTAAGGAACTCAAGAATGCTATTTCTTTTATGCCCTTACCCTCCAAAGAGTTTAGCATTTCTTCGTCTCCATAGAGTCCACCAAAAAGTCATAAGAAAGCATTTCCAAAGAATCTTCATCTTATCATCCTTGAATGAATGTCCACTAAAAGCACAGACGATGTAGTTGTTAAGATATTAAATCATTTAACATTAAATTAAAATAAGACTCGTTGTCATCTAGCAGTTAGGGTATTTGGCTTTCATTAGGAGACTCGTGTTTGATTCTGGGAAACTAAATATTTTTTTATCTAAATAATAATAATAATAATAATAATAATAATAATAATAATAATAATAATAATAATAATAATAAAAAGTGGGCAGCATTCCATTTCAATTTTCTCTTCTCCGTTTCTTTGAGAGACAATTGATTTTTCTTTTTAATTCTTTCATCATTTTAAGGGACAAATTTGTTGGCAAGGAAATGTTGTATAATTGCCTAAATGAGTAATCACATAAATCCGGATCAAATTTGAAAAAAACAAAGATAGAACTAGAAAAATTTGCGATACAAAGCTACACCACACAAATTTGATTCTTAGGGAAAATCAATTTCAATTTTAGATACAGAATTCACCACTTAGCTTGAATTAGGGACTTTAGAACACCGTTCAATATGCCAAAGTTGAATTAGCAAATGATAATCATAGACTTCGTTTGATAACCATTTCATTTTTTGTTTTGTGTTTTTGTTTTTACTTATTTGAAAACAGGTTTGTTTGATAACTAATTTTGGTTTTTGTTTTTAGAATTTTTAAAATATTTTTAAAATATTAAAGAAATTCTAAAAACTAAAAAAATTAGCTTTTAAAAACTGGTTCTTATTTTCGTTTTAAAAAAAGTTAGAAAAATCAAGAATAAATTGTAAAAAACAAAAAACATTAAAACAAATGTGATGTTTGAAAACAAAAAGCAGTTATCAAACACGTTTTTTGGTTTTTAATTTTTAAAAACATAAAACTAAAATCAGTTATCCAACATTCAATTAATAAAACAAAAAGCAGTTATCAAACACGCGACAAGTCATACAACATTCAATTCTTGTAACTCCTATCATGCAATTATTCACATACTTTAAGCCACAAACCCGGATCGTAACTCCTATCCTTACCTTCCCGACGACTTGACTGAAACTCCACGAGAACTCACAAGCTAAAGGACGAGTCGAAACGAAGAAACCCAAGAGCACCTAAACATAGAATCACTAGTAAAAGTCAACGAAACGTAAAAACAAAGCTGAACTAGTCAAAATGGAGTTCACCACGCAAATGGGGTTTCAAAATAGAGTTCGCAACACGTTGCCGGTGTGCGGCGGTAGTGGCGGTGGCTGGCGCACACCATGGAACTTAACAAAACTTTCCTCTTTTATTCGTCTCGTCGCCCTGAGCACGGAACTGATCTCGGAATCATGAACGAAGCTCTCTAACTCCGTGAAACTTAAAAAGAAGAAACGGGTTTCAAAACCCCCTTGCCAAAAAAATCCATAAACCAGCAAATCTTACCTTGTTTTATAGCCCTCGACGCCATGAGCACAGAACTGGTCTCAAAATCGCAAATTGAGCTCTCTAGCTCCATGAAACTACAGATTAAGAAGTGGGTTTCCTGAAGCTTTTTCACCGGAACCCATGGTGTTTGGGTTTGAAAATAGTGTACGAATAGGAGAAACTTACCACAGAGTTGGCAGATGGACTGAGAACAAGCTTTCCGAAAAGTAACTCGCAAAGGGGACAAAAACCCCTCTTCTATAAGTAAATAAACCCAAAACAAATAAAGTGATTTCAATATTGACCCAATATAAGCATTTTATTATTTGAAAAAATTGATGGTTGCTTTTGCATAAATAAAAGAGAATATAATTAAGTTTAGCACTATATTATGAATTTAAAAAGAATAATAAAGGGTTGAAAATGATTTAACCATAAATAATAACATAAATATATTTAAAAGGAAAACTAGGGTGTTAGAGTGTTTCCATGGTTTTGGGTGATTTACTAACTATCTTTTTTTTGCGGAAAAAGGGTGGAATGCCTCGTGTTGCTGACTTTATACATGATTCTGATGGACTGGGGAATATATTTCTACCTTCCCTAAGCACGAAAAAAATTGAAAAGTGTGCTGCTGAATTTTTAGTCAAGACGGCCTCTCAGCATCCTGGTGAAAGATCTATACTTGCACTTGGGCCTCACACAAACATGGCTATGGTAAGTTTCTACAAGATCAATCATTCTTCTCTTACATGGCTTCTTCATATATGAAAAGCTTATATTTCTTGTATTTCTCATATTGCATGTTCAGACAATCAAAGCCACTCTACCTTTGTGAGCAAGGTGAAGAGGATTGTCGTTCTTGGTGGTGCTTTCTTCGGGTTAGGGAATGTAAATCCTGCTACTGAAGTTAATGTGAGTTGTTGTTTTCTTTTCAAAATCTGCTTTTCATGTTAAGAAATTTAGCAATGTGGACTCAAGAGAGTTTTATGGAGTTCTATGAATGTTTATTTTTTCTCGGAAAGCTAGTTGATCACAAAGTTTTTAATATTCTTCACCATGTCCTCCCGAGTTAAATTTGTTGACTTTAGAACCAAATGCAAGAAATTAGTGAAAACAATCAGTTATTTATGCATATAACATTCATATAGATTACCAATTTAATTATGCATTGTGAAATCTGTTGCAGATTTATGGAGATCCAGAAGCAGCAGATTTTGTATTCACATCCAGAGAAAACATTGTTGTTATTGGGATAAACATCACTACACAATTTAAATTTTAAGGTAGTGTTTTCACTAGTTAAATTTTCAGGTAGTGTTTTCTTTATCTTTGTTGTTTTTCTTGGACTCAAATGATTTGAGGAACTATCAGTGACACCTATGACCTACCAGTGCCATTATTCTCACTGTAAGTTTGCACATTCCTTATTAAATAAAATTGAATTCTACTGCGAAATTTGTTGGGTGCCCACCAAAACATTTTTATATTTGCAGACGAGGACCTCGTTAAAATAAGGGAATCCAAAGGAAATCAAGCTAAGTCTTATGTGATGTGTTCAAATTCTACTAAGATTGGCATATTAAATCTGATGGGGTTTATGGTTATTACCAGTCATGATTTCAGAAAAAAATGTCTAATCTAAGAACCAATCTAAATTATGTGTAGATCCCATTTGAGTTAAAAATTCTAAGTTTTGTGTCAGACATTTTCCTCCATGACCCTGTTTCATTTGTGGCTTTAGTTTGTCCCGACCTCTTTACATACAAGTCCGGAGTTATGAGAGTTGAAACACAGGGCATTTGTGTAGGTCATACATTGCTGGAGCAAGAAATTAAGAAGTATGTCCAGAGCTACACAAATTCTTTTTCAGAATCTTTTCGGCGGTTTTCTAATTGTTCAATTAATAATCGCTTCTCGTCTCTCTATTATATGTTGCAGATGGAATGCTAGCAATCCATGGTCGGGTCATTGTAAGAACCCAACCCAAAATGGTCCTAATCTAGGTCCTTACTCAGCATGGATTTCAAATCCATCTTTAAATCATTAAAGGCAACTATGCATTAGGGAAAAATAAAACTCCTTTAATTCAAATAAACATTCAAAAATAAAAACCTGTTAAAACAGAAAACATATCTTGGACAGTAAATTATTAAGACATCCTTAACAATTTAAAAACATCATAATGCAAAACCCCCTAAGGACTCCGTGTCCAACTTCATGCTGAATAAACAAAGACAATAATAGAGTACGTCGGCAGCTCCCATGATCAATTAGCTCCTCCGCTAGCCTTCCCAGTGCTGTTCCAAGTTACCAGGTGGAAAAACCACAGAAAATAAGGATGAGTACAAAGCACTCAGTAAGAATCCCCAACCGGGGTACAGTACGAAATATCAAATCATCTAGCATCCTAGTATACAGTAAACAGTTACCAACACAGATCTTTGCTCTTGAGCTAACGGTGCAAGTCCAGAATCCTCGGAAGTCTCCTACTTCTGGCCTAATGATTGGCTCCCCTAACCAATCCCAAATGGCATCCTCGAGGGTCTTTCTCCCTCGGCCAAATGACCAACTCAAAAGCTGATCCCAACTAGATGTCAGACATCCTCGAGGGTCTTTCTCCCTCGGCCAAATGACCAACTAAAAAGTTTATTCCAACTAGATGTCCTCGAGGACCTCTTACGCTCCGCCAAACTGTTCCTATGACAAATAGGAGACTACTCGGTGTCTGGTTCTAAACTGGAACGGAAGTGGAGTACTCATGAACATTAGCCCGATGGAGCTCTCCCTCGACGCATAATGCGTGTGCGCGCACACCCATGCTGCTAAAAACCGTGTAAGGATTTGGGACATGTATAAACTACACCGATCCATGTATGCAGGTCTAAAGACTCGGAAGCGGTGTCACTCATCTATAATAGTGCGAGGTCCTCGACACTCAACTCTAGTAGCCTGAATACCACCGACCTGAAGCTAAGAACTGTCCCGGGTAGGCTTGTACCCGTGATGGGTTTCGCTCTAGCAGGCTATCAACTAGACTTATGTCGGTGTGGTGAACTAAACCACGCTTGGCTGCTGGGGGCGGGACCGACTTGTGGGGACAAGATAAGTTATGTCTGCTCTCAGCCTCTAGAAGATGATAACTTGACAAGTTCTATCTAAGAATACACATCTCGTTCCTAACAGATCAAACATGCTCAATACATACGGCCTAGCAGGATACTAACAGCTCAACATAAACATCAGGGTGAATGCTGGAAGAACAACCTAGCATGGTACTAATGTAAAGACTCGACCCGAAAAATGGTCTCTAACCTAGATCCTTACTTAGCATGCATGATTAAGAACATAAAAACACCATTCAGAGTACCAATTTAAGACTTTTCAATCAACACAATTAAAACAAATCCATAAATCCATTAAGTAAAACCAACAAGTAAGGTGACTGATCAGTACTTTCTTAAAATCAAAGAAAACGGTTCGAGAAATCTTAAACAAGTTTTTGTATGTTTTCTTAAGGACTCAAGTCCAACTACATGCTAAACCCAAATAAAAGAAAAGATAGAATTTGTCTCAGAGTTCGGCCATCCATGATCATCCAACAGCCCCCTCCTAGCCATCCAGCCTCTGTCCCAAGTTACCTGATGGAAAAACCACAGAAAATAAGGGTGAGCAACGAGTCACTCAATAAGAATCCCCAACCGGGGTACAATACGAAAACATCTCATTTAGCACACCGACATGCAACCATACAATAACTTAGAGAAAAACAGTTGGTTTAGGCTATACGCCACTCCTAGAGCTTGCCTATTGTAACGGCCCAGGTTTCTGTCCCGGTTCTCGAGGAGCTTCCAGTTCAGATTCAGTGGTTCGGTTGGGCCGTTAGAGCTATTTTGACCCTTAGGGGCATTTTGGTCTTTTTGCTCCCCGGGCAGGATTTGTGGTTTTTCGGGGCTTCGAGGCAGCTCCTGCCTTTGTTGAGGCTTGTTTGTTGTGGACTGCGAGTCCCGAGATGTTTGGGCTATTCGTTTGGGAGTTCGGTTGTGATAAAGGTTTTGGGCAAAGTGATGGTTGTTTGGGTGTTTCCTTTGGGATTCGAGCCCGGGCCCTTGGTGTTGATTTGGGAGGTTGATTTCAGTGAGATTTGTTGTTTGGAAATGGTTGCTTCAGTCGGGTCTCGAAGGAGGAAGCCGGGAAATGGGATTTAAGGACTTTAAGGATTTTTGGAAAATTGGAAATTTGGATAAAATGATTTTGGATAAGGATAAAAGAGAAAAAGAAAAGAAAAAAAAGGAAAATCCCATTTTCCCCCCCATTTTTCCCTTTCTCTCTCCTCCAACTCGAGCCCCCCCCCCCTTGGCCGCTCACCTCCCAGCCCGATCCCCTGGCCGCCCGAGCTCGCCCCTGGTCGCCCAACCCTAGCGCCCAGCTCGCCAGACCGCGCCGAGCCCAGCCCTGCTCGCCCAAGCCTGCGTCGCCCAGATTTGCCTCGCCTAGGCCGTCCCCGCGCGAGCTCGCACTGTGCCGAGTCCTTGCGCCCCTATAGCTCGCCGTGCCGAGCCCGTGCGCCCTATAGCAGTCGCGTTGCGTCGCCCCCTGCGCGCGTCCCTATAGCGCGTCGTGTTGCTCGCGCCCTCGCGTCGCCCATCGTGCGCGGCAAGCGCGCGCGCGCCGCGACTGACCCCACCGCTCTCCGCGCCCGCGCGCCCTCGCCTCGCCCTAGCCCGCACCCGGTGCGCGACTCGCCCCATGTCGCCCGGCGCCCGGTGCTGCGCTGCGCCACCCAGCCCCATCCCTGCGCCCAGCCTGCTTGTGGTGTGTTGGCTTGGCCCGAGCCTTGTGGCTTCTCGGATGGTATTTCCCGAGTCTTTTCTTCGTTGGGCCCGGATTTGTTGGCTGCTGGTTATTGATTTATTTGGGCTGTTTTATGTATTTATTTGGGTGCTTTGTTTGATGTTCAGGCTGTTCGGGATCGATTAGAGGCTCGAGGGTCGTTCGTTGATTTGTGATTATTATTATTGTTTTTCTGCTTGTTCCAGGTAAGGATTTCTTACCGTGGTTGTGTGGACCCTGCGATATATCTCGATATGCCTTGCTTGTTTGCTGACTGTTATGAGCATGTTAGAGATAGAGCAGTTTGTTTGATTTCTTGCTAGCATGTTTGCCCGATTTTACATGTTAGTGCCATGCTAGGTTTGTTCTCACAAAGATGCTTATGATTCCTGCTTAAGTTGTAGTATCATGCTAGGTAATGTGATTTATGTCGGTCATTGCTTGCTAGCCAAGAATCATTGATTTTGCTCTGTACTCTTAGATAGAGTTGTAGGGTTTGTCATCATCCAGAGGCTGAGCGGACATAACGTACTTTGTCCCCACTGATCAGGAGTAAAGTGTGCGAAGCATAACGTATCTTGCTACCCCCCCCCCCCCCCGACCCGCCGGTTGTGGACTTAGCTACCCACTTCGGCAATAGGACACACTTTTTTTTCTCCATTTTTCTTCTTTTAAAAACAAGCCTCCAAATCCCTTGTCATCACCCCTCGAGTCGCAGCAAAGACACTAATTTTTTCTTATTTTCCTCTTTTAACCGAATGACCTCCAAACTTCTCAAAATGCAACTCTAGCCTTGGAACCTGAAACCGAAAGAATAATCGAACTCAACAAATGACAGAAACAACCCTGAAACCCTAGTTAATTACAGAACCGACCTAGACGAAAAATTACCACAATGCCTCTAAAGGCTCAAACTGCCCTAACTACCCTCTCAAGGATCTCGAAAGGTCCAACAAACCTGGGGTTCAGTTTCCCCCTTTTACCAAACATACCTGGGGAACCAAAATAGAAATCTGGACCGTTACAGTCATTCACAAGTTTCAGTTGCTTGGACTATCAAAGTAGATGAAATCACTAATTACATTAAGAAGATTGATAGCTCTCAAATAGAGCGTATTTAAGGCTGTTTTAGTTTGCATTATTCAAGAACTAAAGGGGGGGGGGGGGGGATGAGCGCTAACAGAAGAAATGCAATGAAATAAAATAGAAAATCAACATGCATTCATAAATTAGCATCGAAAACATAGTTTCGCAGTTTTGGCATAAATCTTGAGTAAGCTGTTTCTAATCAATGCTAATGGCAGGATATATTAAGCTACACCGCGAAAATAACGATCAGCGTGGACGATGACCAGCAACGCAGAAAGGCGCGAATTCAAAATGAAGACACGTTAGGAAAATACATGTCAACAAGAAAATAATCGAGAATCAATTAGTAATTAAGGCGCCGTTAATACAATAAATTCCAACGGAAATCAAGAAATCTTGCATTAATAGAGATTTCATAGCTCACCTCAACTTGTCGACCAAGTAAATCAACTCTATAAATACCAAGGCAAGGAGTCGAGAAGGGCGAGTTGGTAGGTTTGCCATGAAGCCTATCGTGGAGAGATGCAAATGGTGGTGTTCGTAGGAGCCGATGACAAGGGGGATTGCACATATTTAGCTGTGCCAATTCCATTTTACAATTTTATTAGGAGTAGATTGTAGTTTTAAACATTTCATAGTTGCAATAAAATCGTCTTATTTAACTTCTATTTGATGTTTATCTCTATGGTTGCGCTATAGAAGTTTCGTTAATTATTCATGAATAAAAGTATGCTACGAGCGTAAGTCATAGAGTTTTACATTGCTGCATGTAATTTTACATATATCTGCGTCGATTAGCTACCCACGCATGTACCTTGTGGTGAGTTCGGAAGAAGGAACCGCATGTTGACCCAATATGCTACATTAGGTTGTGTGAAAGTCTTTTCACCGTTTAAAGTGTTAGAAATAATCTTACTAAATGCTTGCGTCGCCCTATTTCTAGTATGGAGTTTGAAGTGGAAGCTGGCTCTGGCTTAAACCATTAAGTGCGAAAGCACTTATTTGTTAGGGAAACAAGATTCTCTTTGATTAGTCCGCGCCCTTAGTATCTTCTAGGATTTTTAATTGTCATTACTCATTGCATCATATTTATTTTAGTCTTGGCATCATATTTATTTATGAATTCAATTTCAAACAAATCACAACAGGTTATATAAATCATGCTTTACTTTTCTGCACGACTCTTATCTTAATAATTTTAGCTCTAGACATCAATCTCTGTGGGGTTAATAAAATTATATACTTATTACGTGCTGCATAAGTTGACTTTGAATTAGTTATTGGACATTATATTAGCACCGAAATCGCACCCGATCAAGTTTTTGGCGTCATTATTGGGGATTGATTATTTAGAGTTATTATTAGTAGGAGAAGAGTAGTTCTCTATTGTCTAAAAGGTTGCATTTTTTAATTTTAGGAAAATCGAGATTTAGATTTATACAACCAACAAGGAAATAGAGTCCCACAACATTACATTACTATAGGCACGAGCATAAAAAGTGGCATTCAATCATTTTGCGAATCAACAATTGAAGCATAATAACATTCTGCAGCAAACATACAAATTTTAGCAACAATGCTATACGGAAAAGATCAACACAACACAATTCTGTTTAAACTGGAACTATTAGTTGCATCTTGGGGGAGATCATAACAGCATCTATCAGCATCATTTCGATCTGCAAGGAGATTGCAGCAACATGGGACATGTATGGGACACTAGGAGTCATGAACTTCGGAATGGATGAGGGACAATGATATTATATCAGGCCTAATAGGCGAATAAGAGACGCAACTACAGAAGAAGAAGAGCAGCTAAGACGAAGACAATGGATGATGGACAATGATATTATATCAGAACCTTAATGGACCAACAATGAACATCAACAATCTCTGTCAAAGCTAATAGCAGAACGCACAACAAGCAATATAAGGTCAGAAGAGACATATTTAGAGGGTAGCGTACTTGATGGAGGAGCAACGATGGATCTTTTTAGCAAGGGAGAGCTCTCATGGGAAGATTTTCTGCTGGCCACAATCACAAGAGCAAGAAAAGCCAAGGAATTATAACTTGCAGCAAAAATAGACAGAGAACAAGAGAGACATTTTAAGCAATAGGAGGAAGCATGGGTAAGGTTGGCCACCCTTGCCAATCTTGAGGTTGACGAAACAAACTATGTTTTGATGGAAAACGAAGGAAGTTCCAATGTTGATGCTGAGCAAAACTCAAATGATGAAAGCAAAAATGAAGATGAAAATCTTCAACAAGATAGCATGGAAGGTAATGAACTTGAATAGCCAATTAAAGAGGTTCTACATCAAACCAGAAGGGGATATGCAGAATTGATTATACAGGAGAAAGATAGTTATAGCGCCAAAGATCACAACGTACAACAATGGTACCTGAGATTTTCTCGTTATCAGAAGCCGAAGCATCTAAGAATTGATCAGTCGAGAAAGCGACACTTGGGCAATTCAAATGAGCTTCAACTTAGAATTTTGCACCCTATCAATGCTTGGGTTGGTAGGACATTTACGCATCAAGGCGCATGGTGAAGAAAGGCAAGAAAAGGCGATCAAAGATGCCATCGTCCCAAAAAATTTTAAATGACCCAAGCAAAGATGAATTATGCTGGACGGAATTAGTGCAAAGGTTTCGCCCAAATCTGCGCAGTAGCATTCTTGGAATGCAAAAATCTGGTATCTCTGACTTTGTGCAATTTAATTATAGGGTTTCCTTAGAATAGGAAGTTTTTCTATATTTGAAATTTTCTCTTTTTTTTATTGCATTTTTAAATTTTCGTAGTTTAGGAAGGAATTGGTTCAGATATTTGAATTTAGGTGTAGAATTTTAGTTTTCCTTTTGTGATTATTTCTTTCCTTGCACGAGGATTTTCGAAAATCTTTGAAAATTCTATAAAACCTTTGTGTGCGGATGAATCAACCACTGTAATTCGACCATAACCCTGAAATCAGAAACTTTGAGTATTCCCTTAAAATGGCATCAACCAGCAATTTATCACGAAAGGGTAAGGCAGTTGAAAGCAGCGGTGATAAGGGAAGTGAGGCACTAGTTGAGGGTAAGTATGCAACATTGGTAAGAAGAGATTTTAGCAGGATCGAGGTTGACCCAAACCACTCATGGCGCTACTTAAAAAAAAGATTGGGAACCTAGGGTGGACAAGTTTAGCCATGCGACGACGGATGCAAGGCAGGATTGGGTTCGCTAGTTCTATACAAACCTGAACAAGGAAAGGAAATTCTTTTCTCGAGTCGAAGGAGATTTGATAGATTGTAGAGCCACATCTCTAAACGAACTTTCCTACTTCCTGACAATTTCAAAGAAAAAGACCGAAATATGCTCAAGAAACCAACAAAGAAGCAGTTGTAGGAGTTGCAAGGTGAATTGGAATAGAAGGGGCCAATTGGAAAAATCAATGGACATTTCGGATGGAGGATATTAAACCAAAACTATAAAATTGGGTCAAATTCGATTAAGAATGCACTTATCCCGTTCACCAATGCAAATATAGTTAGCAGGGAACAAGCTCTATTGCTCTATGCAATAGAAGTTGGAATAAATGTGGATGTAGGCAAGATAATAGAAAAATAGAATCAGCGTTGGGCTCCGGTCAGATGTAGAAAGATGTTTTTCCCGCATGTTATCACAAGATTGTGTTTGGATCAAGGAGTACAACCACAACCAACTGACAAAATTCTAAACGTGCACACTAACCATCATGAAAAGGCTATGAAGTAGAGTAGTAAAGAGTGCATAAAAGACATTCGAGGAATTCCTAGGCAAGGACAACCTGATCAAACACTTCGAATTGCTCTTCATAAATTCACGAGACCTCTAGGAGTATACGAATAAAATAAACTAAGTCATACTAAAAGCAGTTGCATCACTCACAGACGACTCCAAATGGCCAGAGATTCCAAAAGAGTTATTCTAGCAGAGGGAGGCAAGCTAGGAGGCAATAATGCGACAACTTAGATGGAAGACCCGTTCTTATGAATATTTTCAATATTTTATTTCCCTTCCGCATGCATTTCAAGATTAGTCCCAATTTTATTTTGATAAGAGCATGCATTTCATTTTAGGATGCAATTTATTTTATTTCCCTTCTGAAAATTTATATAAACTTCAGTAATTTCCCTTTGAAATTTTAACTAAGCATGATTATCGTAAAACTGAATTTAGCAAAAAACGTAATTTCAATTAGAAGAATTATTAAGTTCCTTTAGATTCAAACCTAGCAGTAGAATAGTCCTTATCATGAACGACGGAAAGAACCAAAAATTCGCAAGGAAGTCTTAGAGCTTGAGATAGAGTAGAGCAATCACAGTAATAACTAAGTTTGGGGGAACTATACCTCACCTTCATTAAGGGCAATGAAGAATTTAAGTTTGGGAGTGGGGGAAGCCCGAGGAGTGTGAAAAGAGTGATTTAATTTCAAAAATATGGAGAGTTTATAAAATAAAGATCAACCTACTCTGGCAAACTTGAAAGAAAGGCACATAAGCCCAAAGAACCTTAAGTATTCTGCTATCTACAAATTAGCACAAGCTTAAATTTCTTCTCCTTAGGTGAGTTGCTTGATGCTCAAGCAATTTATTCTAAGAACTAACGAATTTAGTAAATATGCGTGCAAACCAAGAGGAATGCGGAAAGCATAACTGAAATCCTCGAGGGATATAATAAGCTTGGATAAACCACCTTGGCAGAGTAAGTTGGGCAAACTTAGACCAGAAGTGATTACGATACAATAAATTGAGCAATGAGAAATACTTCTGATGAGGAATAATCTGTCAGTCATGGTAAAGAGGATTTTAAGGTTAAACCTGAATCTTTAGGAGAGTTTGAAAACTGAAAAGAGAGAGAATTTTTTCCACTAAGAATATGATATGCGATAAGAAATGCGAATTTAAGCTTGAAGAGAAGAAAATGTTGAAGAGTAACTATCTAAACAAATGAGTATTACATGAGGACAAGCACTGATTTAAGTTTGGGGTTTGATAGCTCTCAAATAAACCGTATTTTAGGCTGTTTTAATTTGCATTATTCTAGAACTAAATGGGGAAAATGAGGGCTAACAGAAGAGATGCGATGAAATAACATAGAAAATCAGCATGCATTCATAAATTAGCATCATAAGCATAGTTTCGCGCTTTTGGCATAAATCTTGAGTAAAATGTGCCTAATTAATGCTAATGACAGGATATATTAAGCTACAAAGCGGAAATGACAATCAATAAATTAACTCTATAATGACAAAATGAAGACACTTCGGAAAAGACACGTCAACAAGGAAATAATTGAGAATCAATCAGTAATTAAGGCGGCATCAATCAAATAAATTCCACTAGAAATCAAGATATCCTATATTAATAAAGATTTCACAGCTCATCTCAACTTGTCGACCAAGTAAATTAACTCTATAAATACCAAGGCAAGGAGCCGAGAAGGGCGAGCTGGTCGGTTGGCCATGAAGCCTACCGTGGAGAGAAGCAAATGGTGGGTTCATAGAAGTCGATGACAACGGGACTGCACATCTTCAGCCGTGCCAATTCCATTTTACTGTTTTATTAGGAGTAGCTTATAGTTTTAGACATTTCATAGTTGCAATAAAATCGTCTGATTTAACTTCTATTTGATGTTTATCTCTATGGTTGCGCTGTAAGAGTTTTGTTAATTATTCATGAATAGAAGTATGCTAGGATCATAAGTCATAGAGTTTTACACTGCTGCATGTAATTTTACATATATATGCGTCGATTAGCTACTCACACATGTACCTTGTGGTGAGTTTGGAAGAAGGAACCGCATGTTGACCCAATATGCTACATTAGGTTGTGTGAAAGTCTTTTCACCGTTTAAAGTGTTAGGAATAACCTTAATAAATGCTTGCGTCGACCTAATGCTAGTATGAAATTTGCAGCGGAAGCTTGCTCTACCATAAATCATTAAGTGCGGAAGCACTTATTTGTTAGTGAAATAAGATTCTCTTTGACTACCCCACGCGCTTAGTATATCTTCTAGGATGGTTAATTGTCATTACTCATTGCATCATATTTATTTTAGGCCTAGCTTTATATTTATTAATGCATTCAATTTCAAACAAATCACAACTTGTCTAAATCATGCTTTACTTTTTCTGCACGACTCTTAATTTAATAGTTTTAGCTCTAGACATCAATCTCTATGGGATTGATAAAATTATATACCTATTACTTGCTGCAATTTTCAACTGCATATACTTGCGCGTATGTGATTCCGAGTTACACTTAGCATAAGTTGACTTTGAATTAGTTACTGGACATTATATTTGCACCTGAATCGCACCCGATCAGAGATATTGAAGAAACCGTACGTGAGTGTTGAATGTCGTACTGTCATTGGAAATGTCACAAGAAAAACAGTCTTTATTTGCTGATTCTTTTTTCTTTCTCGAAGTCTCATTTGAGTAGTATTCTGTGCCCCGTTTGATAAACAAAACCTTTTTTTTTGTTTTTGAAATTTAAACCTACAACAACTATCATACTATATGTTTTTTTCTACATGGATATCCAGATCTTACATTCGTAGAAATCAAAATAAAATTTGAAAACAAAAAAATTAGCTTCCAAAAGTTTATTTTTGTTTTTGAAATTTGGTTAAGATCCACATATTTTCTTAAGGAAAGTTAGATACATTGTAGGAAAAATGAAACACATTGTACGAAATATGAGTAAAATTAAGCTTAAATTTTAAAAACAAAAAACTAAGGCTCGTTTGATAACCATTTTATTATTTGTTTTATGTTTTTGTTTCTACTTTTATAAAAATAGGTTTGTTTGATAACCAATTTTTGTTTTTTTACAAAAAATTAATTTTTTTAAAAAATACTAAAGGAATTCTAAAAACTAAAAAAAGTAGCTTTTAAAACCAAGTTTTTGTTTCTATTTTAAGAAGTATGAAAATAATGAAGAATAAATTGTAAAAAACTAAAAAAATCAAAACAAAATGTGATGTTTGAAAACAAAAAAAGAAACCGTTATCAAACATGTTTTTTGGTTTTTAATTTTTAAAAACATAAAACTAAAATTAGTTATCAAACATATACAGTTTTTATTTTTTAAAACTAAAATCTAAAAATAAAAAATCAAACATCAAAAAACAAAAAATAAATTTGTTATCAAACAAGGCCTAAATAGTTATCAAACGGGTTCTAAAATTTTTAACATTCACTTTTTCTTGTTGATATTTGAACTGAAATTTAGTTATTTACCAGAAATTTCTTTTGCCTTTTAAATTATTGTTAAAATCTTAAGTTGCTGCTGCTTGTTAGGATCATGAAGTTTATTTTTTCTTCTTCGAATTCAACATGGGAATTCCAACTTCTGACCTGTTTGGGCGATTTTATATCATACCTCTTAATATGGGCAGGTACATAAATCAAATAGGATTGGTTTTGGTTCCATGTTATAACAAACCAAACCGACCATATACTTTTGTTGTTTGGTTTATATTTTTTGCATTTTAGAAACTGTGAGGAAGAATAGAGTTGAAATAATCTTCTGATCCGATCTCGTTAGTAGAGATTTTGGAGTCATTTACGCTTGAAAATTCCGGTTCAAATCAAACGAATGAGCTTAATTATAAATCGTTTGACTATCCCTTTAATCGGAACTTTGAGATGAGTGCAAGTGCTCCAAATATTTCTCAGGATGAATCTCCTAACTCTTCATTACAAAATAATAAAAAAAAAACAATCATAAGAATAGTTCTTACAAGTGAGCCCTCTTAATAATGGAAACCGTCTTTGAAACCTCCACATGATTTTACATATATGTTCTTTTTTAATCTAATCAAAATGAATGCTTAATAGAATTATTATTGATTTTCTTATGTAATGGTTTTGCATGATTGGGACCTGGGTTTTAACTAAATTTTGGGCTTAACTTCAGAATATTGCAAGGCTCTATGATTGCTTGTTTTGCTTCCAATCTAAATTAATTAAGGCAGCTTTTAATCATAACTGTGATATTGTATGGGTTAAGATTTAAAAATAATTTCTCTCAAAAAAAATATATATATTTAATTCAAAATTTTGAAATTCATCATAATTATATTAGAATCTTAGATTAAATTTGCGTGTTTGGTTTAAAAGACTACTCAGAAAGTTCACACGCTCTCTCGATGTCCATGGATTTTGGAGTGTTTAGCTTATTTCCATTTTGATTTTGGAGTTTCAATGTTTTTCAATTTAGTTATAAGAATTTCAATGAGGTATAGTTGTTAAGTTTCATAAATTATTAAATTGAAACTCGACGTAACAAAGTATCACATTTGAGGTTGAGACATCAACATTCATTGTTTTATTATTATTATTTTTTCTGAAACATAGTTTTTTTTAACACTTTTCTGAAGCAAAGTTTACATGTGTACTTTAAGTGGGTTTTTTCTTTTTTTCTTTTTTGACAATGTACTTTAAGTGAGTTAAATGTTGGTTTCAAAGCAAATATAGATTTCTGTTAAATGATAAAATCAATAGTTAATAACAAAAACACACTAAACTAAAGTTTTGAGACTTGAAACATAATTTACATAACAATTTTAGAAAAATTCATTCTTATTTATATTCTTACCTCATCCTATGAAACTCTAAATTTGATAACTGTAAAATTAATATTCTTTTTAAAAAATAAATTAAAAATTATACGAAATGTGGATATATAATGTTTCGAGGTTAGGAAGGGTACATATATTTGAATGAGAGATATGTAAATAATAAGTAAGAAATTAAAGATTAGAAAGACAAATAGCTACTATCTATACTCATAAGATACACTTTCATATTTAGTAGCTCTATCATAGAAACTTTAAAATTAGCTGCAATTAGCTTTGAATAATTTTAAGTTGGGTGACTTTTTTTATAAAAAAAACTCAGAAGTATATGAGCGTAGACAAAACATATTAAAAAGAGTTGTGTCGATTTTTTTAAAATCTTTTTTTAAAGAGTTGTGTTGATATGTGAGGACAATCTTCATTTAGAAGTAGTTCAAGAGAAGTATCTAACGTGGCCACGTCGAAGGCAAGGAAATGCTAGGGTCGAGAGGAGTTGAATCTTGATCCAAATCTTCTTAGACTTGTGGTGTTACATAATAACTGGCCAAAACCAATAGATCCCAAAAAAGAGCCAACCAACCAGACACTCAAATTTAAACTAAATTATAGAAACACCAAAACACGGGTCATGAAAAAACATCCACAACTCAACACAAAATCAAACACATTAAGAACCAAGGAAATTCGACAACAAATGCCGAAATACAACCGAGAAACAACCCCGAAAAACTAATGCTAGCGACAAATAGTTAGCGAAACAATATATTACTCAAATTAATCTCCCAAAGGTTAAAAATTAAAAAACATAAAAAAGAAGTTAAAAACATGATTAAATCATAGGCAAGAAGAAGCCTCCTCCCATTTAAGTAGGTAGTTGAACCAACCACACTTTGTTTCTACTCTTCAAACCTTCTTGCTAATATATCCATATCTACTTCTAATTTGAAGGAACCTTTCAACTGCCTCTCAAAACTCACCCACTCCAACTACCTTGTAACCCTTTAAAAAAAAACCCTAATTTTTCACTTCAAATCTCTTATATATGATACAGCACCATATTCAAGAAAATAACTTGAGAAATCAAAAGCTACCCAATTTTGGAGCACAAAAATCAAGAGCAATGCATGGAAATTTAGGTGTTGTTTTGGTATTGAGTTTGTGGTGTTGTTGCAAGAGCCAAGAGTTATTGATGGATTGTGATGAGATATATGTGGTTCGTGAAGGAGAAACTTTGCAAAGCATTAGTGAAAAATGTGGAGATGTTTTTATTGTTGAAGAGAATCCTCATATTAATGATCCAGATGATGTTTTTCCTGGTTTGGTCATCAAGATCACTCCTTTTCACCATATTCTCCATCCTTTTCTCAGTTGAATTCTTGGGGTTTTTTTTTTTTTTTTTCCAATGTCTCATTCTCTGTCATTTTTCTTTTGTCTTGTTTTTGATTTTTTTTCTTGAAGTTTTGAGGATGGGTTAGGTGTATAGTCGTTGCAGTTGCAGCAATTTTGCCCATCTTTTTGTATATAAGGTAAAGAGGACTTTATGTTCAATCACATATGGTGAGGTGTGTTAGGACATCAGACTATGAGAAATCTCTATATTGATATGCTACTAATTGTTTACTTTAATCATAACTTCTTATGACTGTTTTTGGTTTAACCAAAAGATCTCATACTAATATTCTCAAAAAAAAAAAAAAAAAAATCTCATATTGATGAAAGATAGTTGTCCTCACTTATATATACCTATGATTTTTCCTTTATCCAATCTCAGTGAAAAAATGCTTATAATAAAAACAATCTGTGAAAAAACTTTATATGTCAATAATCCTCCATTTGAACAAAGTACCACTTAGCTTTTCCTAAGCTTTTCTTTCATGTTCAACACTAAGAAATGCCACACTTAGCCTCTCCTAAAACAATCGATCCATCTAATTGATATCTATATCCAATCCATCTAATTGATAGCTATATCTAAGACCAACTCCTCTGATTAAGAGTACACTGCCAATATGATAAAACTTACCATAGATTTCTATCATGACTATATCTTCAGGTTCCAACATCTTTGTTCTACACTAGAATATTGTTAAAGAATTGATCAAGTCTTGAATATTTGGTTTCTTTATTGTTATAATTTCTAGTCTTTTGCATTACTTTACTCATTCAACTAGCTATTTTTAGGGTTTGTTTGTTTTGTCAAGTTAGTTTTCCTATTTTCTAGCTTATTAGTTAAACTTTAGATATAATGTCTTGAGAATGTTCAACAAATTATTCAATTCATTCTCTCAAAACTTATCTTTTGGTTGTCAAACACCTCCATTCTTGAGTTCTTTCATTTTCTTATTTATTTTCGACAACTGCTATCAAAGCAAAATTATTTTTAAGGGACCTGATGGAAGGACAATCAAACATTCCACATCTTGCACCACCTATTTTTTATGGTGACAATTATCAAACTTGGGCAATAAGGATGGAGGCATACCTAGATGCTTTAGACCTTTGGGAAGCTATAAAAGAGGATTATGAATTGGGTGAACTACCCAATAATCCTACTGTGCCGTTGCACAAATGAAAACCTATAAGGAGAGAAAGACTAGGAAGTCTAAGGCAAAAGCTTGCCTTTTTGCTACAGTATCCACATCTATCTTCACCAGAATAATGAGTCTCAAGTCAGCAAAAGCTATTTGGGAATACTTGAAGACTCAATATTCATGAAATGAGAAGACCAAGAGAATGCAAGTCCTCAATCTCATTCGAGAGTTTGAGTTGCAAAGGATGAATGAATCAGAAACCATCAAGGAGTACTCTGATAAATTGCTAAATATAGCAAAAAAAATCAAATTATTTGGGGCGGACTTCCCTGATAATCGATTAGTATAAAAAATACTAGTCACAATACCTGAGTGGTATGAAGCATCTCTTACAACTCTGGAGAACACAAAGGATCTATCAACAATCACTTTGTCAGAGTTATTGTACTCTCCACAGGCTCAAAAGCAAAGAAGACTTATGAGAGAAGAAAGTGGAATTGAAGGAGCCTTGGCAGCAAAGTATCAAGCTTTAGCCAAGAAGAAGTTCAACAACAAAAAATAAGTACAAGGAATTCATGGTGGTTCTAGCAAAGGAAAAGGTCAGAATTCGTCTTTCCACCTTGTGTACATTGTGGAAAGAAAGGAAATTCTCCCTTCAAATGTTGGAGAAGACTTGATGCAAAATGCAGTAAGTTCAACCAGTTGGGTCATGAGGCGGTAATATGCAAGTTTCAAAAACAAGAAGCTCAACTTGCAGACCATGAAATTGAAGAGGATGACCAAATATTTGTAGCACAATGTTACTCGACAAGTAACATCACTAAAAACTGGTTGATTGACAGCTAGTGCACAAACCATATGATCTACAATAGGTCCCTATTCAAGGACCTAGACGCTACTGTAGCCAACAAAGTTAAAATTGGAGATGGTGGCTTTCTTAATGTGAAAGGAAAAGGTACCGTGGCCTTAACAACCAAAACAGGTACCAAGATCATATATGATGTTCTTTATGTTCCAGACATAGACCAGAACCTATTAAGTGTAGGGCAACTAGTTGCAAAAGGGCTTAAAATTACATTTGAGAACAATTATTGTCATGTTTACCACAAATCTGGAGAAGAAATTATAAAAGTTCGAATGAAAGGTAAAAGTTTCACATTCAACCCAGTTGAGGAGGAAACTACAGCATATCTTACTCAGTCAAGTGAAACAGAAACTTGGCACAAAAGATTAGGTCATTGCTACCTCCCAAGAGTAATAGAGTTGAAGAAGAAAGATCTATCAAAAGGTTTACCAAAACTTACCTCTACTATCCAAGACTGTAGTGCATGTAAGTTTGGAAAAATGAATAGAAAGCCTTTTCCAAAGTCATCGTGGAGAGCCACGAAGAAGCTACAAATTGTGCATTTAGATGTGGTTGGACCTCATAAAACTCCCTCCTTGCAAGGTAGTCGTTATTTCATCCTGTTCATTGACGATTTCTCACGAATTTGTTGGGTCTATTTTTTGAAGCTCAAGTAAGAGGTTCCTGGGGTATTCTAGAAATTCAAGAACTTGGTGGAAAATCAGAGTGGTTGTAATCTTCAAACTTTGAGGACAGACAATGGAACAGAATACAATTTGACAACATTCAATTCTTTTTGTCATAAAGCAGGAGTCGAGCACCAACTCACTACTCCTTACACACCCCAACAAAATGGAGTGAGTGAGAGAAGAAATAGGTCAATTATGGATATGGTAAGATGTATGCTCCATGAGATGAAGTTACCAAAGGAATTTTGGGCAGAGGCCTCCAACACAGCAGTGTTCATTCAAAATAGGATTCCAACAAGAGCTTTGAGGAACCAGACTCCATTCGAAGCATGGTATGGTCACAAACCGTCACTTAATTTTCTTAAAGTATTCGGTTGTGTATGTTATGTTCATATCCCTCATCAGAAAAGAGATAAATTGGATAATAAGGCCATTCCAGGTATCTTTCTAGGGTATAGCTCTGCTTCGAAGGCTTACAGAGTATACCATCCTCAAACTAAGAAAATATCAATTTCGAGAGATGTTCACTTTAGTGAGTCTGAAATTTGGAGTTGGGAAAATTCAAATTCAAGAAGCATGCCTCAAATTATAAACAATCCTTCTTATGAAGTACAGTTGGAAGAGATAGAAGACGACGAGATTCCAACTAGAGGAACAAGATCACTGGCTGACATCTATCAAAGGTGCAATGTAGCTCTATGTGAACCTGCTGATGTCGAGGAAGCTCTTGAAGATGATAAATGGAGGAAAGCGATGGAGGAGGAGCTGCACATGATAAGAAAGAATGAAACTTGGGTTATGGTCAGCAGGCCACCAGGGAAGAACATAATTGGAGTAAGGTGGGTTTACAGAACCAAACACAATGCAGATGGTTCTATCAACAAGCATAAAGCCAGGCTAGTTGTAAAAGGCTATGCTCAATTTTTTTGTATTGATTACTTAAATAATTTTGCCCAGGTTGCTAGGCTTGACACCATTAGGATGTTGTTAGCGGTTTCAGCTCAAAATGGTTGGAAAATACATCAATTAGATGTCAATTATGCATTTCTCAATAGAGTTCTAGAGGAGGAAATTTACATTGAGCAACCTTGTGGATTTGAGGTAAAAAGAGAAGAAGACAAGGTCTACTTGCTTAAAAAGGCACTCTATGGTCTCAAACAAGCACCTAGAACTTGGTATAGCAGGATCGATGATCATTTATCAAGTTTGAGAATCAAGAAAAGTCTTTCTGAAACAACTTTATATGTTAAATACAGAGGGAAGAACACTATCATAGTGTCTCTATATGTTGATGACCTATTTGTTACTGGCAACAACATTGAGATGATTGAAGAATTCAAGAGTGAAATGAAGAAGGTTTTTGAGATGACTGATCTTGGTCTCATGACCTACTTTCTTGGATTAGAAATCAAACAAGGAACAAATGAAATCTTCATCAGTCAACATAAGTATGCCAAAGAAATTTAAAGAAGTTCCATATGGAAAGTTGCAAGGACATGAGCACTCTAAAGAATAAAAAAGAAAAGCTAATGAAAGAGGATGGGACTGAAAAAGTTGAAGAGAAACACTATCAAAGTCTAGTTGGGTGTTTGATGTGTATTTATCAGCAACACGACCAGACATTCAATTTGTTTTAAGTCTTCTCTCACGGTTCATGCATTGTGCAAGTGAGCTTCATTTTGCAGCAGCAAAAAGAGTGCTAAGGTACATCAAGGGTACAACTGATTATGGGATAAGATTTAAGAAGAATCAAGAATTTAATCTTGTCGGCTACTCTAACAGTGATTGGGGAGGATCAATTGATGATAAGAGAAGCACAATTGGGTACTGTGTTAGCTTTGGCTCAGGTATATCCTCTTGGTGCTCAAGAAAGCAAAATTCAATAACGCAATCCACTGCAGAAGCAGAATTTGTAGCAGCAGCAGCTACAATAAATCAAGGCTTATGGCTAAAGAAGTTGCTGGTGGACAAACGAGTAGAGATAGATGAAGCTACTAAGATATTTGTTGATAATCAAGCTGTTATGCGATATCAAGAAATCCCGTCTTTCATGGAAAAACCAAATATTTCGACATCAAATTATTCTTTGTTAGAGAAATTCAACAAAAGGGTCAAATAGCTCTAGTACATTACAGAACTCAAGATCAATTGGCTGATATATTCACCAAAGCTCTTCCAATAGATAAATTCAACACTATCAAAGAACAATTGGGAGTCTGCAATCCTTGATCAAAGGAAGAGTGTTAAAGAATTGATCAAGTCTTGAACATTTGGTTTCTTTATTGTTATAATTCCTAGTCTTTTGCATTACTTTACTCATTCAACTAGCTATTTTTAGGTTTTGTTTGTTTTGTCATGTTAGTTTTCTTATTTTCTAGCTTATTAGTTAAGCTTTAGACTATATAACGTCTTGAAAATGCTCAACAAATGATTCAATTCATTCTCTCAAAACTTTTCTTTTGGTTGTCAAACACCTCCATTCTTGAGTTCTTTCATTTTCTTATTTATTTTCAACAAATATACTATCAACATGACTAAGTTAGGAACATGAGTTCAAATAGCACTAGTTAGGACAACCGATCCTCAAACTCATAGGTCGATGGTCAGGAGGACTAAGGGGGCCATAATCCCTAAAATTTTAGAAATTAGGTATTTTAGGTGTATAAATAGGTCTACATTATACCTATTTTTATCATGGGGTGGCCCCCCCCCCCAAATTTTTTTAGTTTTTTTTGTAATTAAACCAACAATTTTGCGTTTACCAAACAATTTTAGCCCCCCTTAATATTACATGGATCCATTCCTACTCGATGACATATGGTTTGATATTGTCAATTTTAGACATAAACTCTTTTGACTATATTCTCACGATTGTCTTTACTTATATATTCAAAACTTTTCTCTTATCTAACTTATGCATGGGAAATACCTTTATTTGTATCTCAACCAGGTTTATTAAATTCACCATCACTTTATTTTCTTTATGATATATTAAAAGAGAAGATATGCATAATATTGCGAATGTGACAAGGTATATCGACACTTAGTATATATAACAAGGTGTATCAACCTCACCACTTAGTCAGAGTCTATAAATTTTCTCTCTAATTATTTTATGATATATATACATATATAAATGAAGAATCTATAATAATATGAACCTCACGAAGTGTGTCGATCTGTACCAACTTCACCTTTTGGTTGAGTACGTATGAATTTTCTTTCTAATTACTTTATACTAATCTTACTTCTTATAGTAGAACTTTTATTGATATTTGTGTATTAATCAAGTTAAATAATTTTGTATATGAAGCTATATTTCTGTTGAGTGCCTGTGATTTGCAAATTTAAAAGTTTAAGGTATCTGATACCTTACTAGTTTCAGAGAACCACGTAACAATACCAAACACCATTTGTAAAACTAAATTCCAGATCTAACTAATCTTAATCCAAGAACAATTAAACAATAGAGATGAACAATCCAAATATTAATTAAAGAGAAGGATCAAAGAAGAAGAGAAAAGCACATCGATTTAAAGTGGTTCGGACTTGTCTACTCCACTATCACAATGTGTGTTGTTCTATCTTGATTATCCACACTCATAATACCATTGATGAATTCAAGAGCTCTCAAATGGTGGCTTGGGTCCTAATTTTCTCTTTCTCAAAAGAAAGAGAAACCCAAAAGGTGCTTTATATATAGCACATGATTACACCACTCACATTGTTAGTTAACTAACCCCTAATTAACCCAAGTTAACATAACGCTCACCTTATGGGCTAGTACATGATGTGCAATTCACCAAATAACACCGTTGAAATGTGAATAACAGCAGGATTCTAAATATATTCGATATAATATTTAAAATTCGACTAATACTTTGTTACAACCTAATAGTAATAACAAAGTGAAGGATAAAAGAGAAAGATAAATAAAATGATAGCCAACTGGTGATATTCGAGAGCCATCAAAACCTCTCATCCAAGTCACTAAAACTTAGCCTCCACAAAATAAGACTTCCCCCTCTCCCTATGTAATGGCCAAGTTTTCAGAGTTCAGTTCCAGGTCGGTTGGCCGTTATTACCGTTATTAATTCTTGGTTAGGTTTGGAAATTCTAGTTGGAATTACTAATTTATTTGTTAAGCTTGGCAGGAATTGTCCCGGTTGGATTGTGAGGCTTGGAAGTTTTCCTTGTAAATAAAAAAAGTAAAAGAGGAGTTTATTCAGGCCTTGGTGGCTTTCGAACCCAAGATCTCGTACGAGGAGGTGGTGTAGCTTAAAAGAAAATTAAAAGGAGAAGGAGCTCGACCCAAGGCTCGAACCCAAATTGTCCTGGTTGTAGAAGTTCCAGTTTAGCCAAAAAGGTAAGTTATGCTCTTGATCATTTGTGTTTTACTTGTCCCGTGGTTACGCAAAGTTAAGAACTAATTGGAATTAAAGGGGTTTTTGTGTTTTGTGGTTTGTAAAGAAGGAAAAGAAAGATAGTCGCTTCTTGTTCTTCCTCTCGAGTTCGCAAGGTTCTCTCCCCATTTGCATCGCACCTCCACTTTGCCCCTTTATCGATCGATCGAGCCTGGGAAGGTATGGTTCTTCTTCTTCTTCTTCCTTCCCCTTAATCGATCCCATTCCTTTTGGAGAGCAGCCTAATCATGTTCTATTTTTTGGCTACCGAGCAGCTCCATCGTTCGCCCAGCCCACCCTAGCCCTTCGCATCGCACGCAGCCAGTCGCCTTCGCAGCCCCATCGCTCACCCGAGCCGTGCCGATCGCAGCCGTCTGCACGTAGCGACTGGAGCGCTGCCAATCGCCAGCACCAGCGAAGCCGCAGCACAACCGCCTTCGCGCCCCCTCGCCCGCTCTACGCTTTGCCGCACCGACCTGCATCACCTCGCCGCTGCCGCGCGTACGCGATCCCGCATCTGTTCGCGTCAACCACGCGAGTCTTGTTGTAGAGAAGTCCCACGCAGCCTTGTTGCCGAGCTGCTGCAGTACCGCACTCTTACGCCTGCTGCACCTGTTCGCCAGCCGCACGCACTTCGCCGAGAGTTGCCGCACACACACCTGCCGAGGTTGTTGAGCTGCCGTATTGGAGTGCTCTCAGTTTTGGGTAAAGCCCTAATCTCGGGAGTTTGTTATATTGTTTTGTGTTGTGTAGATGATTAATTGATACATCTCTGTCTGTTAGGTTTTTTTTATTGTTCTGTAGCTTGGGAAGTTCGATTTGTTGTCCTATGTTCGTTTCTAATTTCAGGTCAGGATTTCTTATCAGGGTTGTGTGGACCCTACGTTTACTTTAATAGCACATTGATATCTTGTGATCTGTTTATGAGCATTCTAGTGGATAGGATTCTTGTTTTTTACTTGGTGGCATGTCTGTCGTCTTGTTCATGTTAGCTCCATGCTAGGGATTTTCTTACTCTGGCATATCCATGTTTCCTGTTCATTTTCTGTAGAGCCATGCTAGGATTGTGTTGCTATTGAATATTGCCTAGTCGATCTGTTAGCTTGTATTATTGTACTCAGGAGACTGTTAGGAGTTACTAGTTTAGGTCTCGCATGGGTAAGACCCCGATGGGCACCAATGCGTTGTCAGTGTATGTAAGTCCCCGATGGTCCTCACACTATTGCAGTATGTGTAAGTCCCCGATGGGCTTCCTTGTGCATAAGCAAGTATAAATTGTAACGGCCCAGTTTTCTATTCCGGTTTTCCAGGTGCCTTCGGTTCAAGATTCGGTTGGGCCGTTAGAGCTATTTTAACCCTTAGGGGTATTTTGGTCTTTTGCTCCCCGGGCAGGATTTGTGGATTTTCATAACTTCAAGGTCGCTCCTGCCTTTGTCGAGGCTTGATTGATTGTTGGTTGCAAGACCCAAGATGTTTGGGCTAGTCGTTTGGAAGTTCGGATGTGGTTTGAGTTTTGGCAAAGTTATTGTTGTTTGAGTGCTTACTTTGGGATTTGAGCCCTTGCCCTTAATGTTGATTTGGGAGTTTGATTTTAAGTGAGTTTTATTTATTGAAAAAGATTGCTTCAGCCGGGTCTCGAAAGAGGAAGCCGTGGAATGGGATTTTAGGTCTTTAAGGCCTATTTAAATTGGATAAGGATGGAAAATAAGAGGAAAAAATCCCATTTTCCCCTTTTTGTTTCTCTCTCTCTCTCTCTCTCCCTCTCACCAAGCCCGAGCCCCAGCTCAGCCCAGCCCCTTTCTCGCCCTAGCCGCCCAGGGTCGCCCAGATCTGAGTCGCCCAGCCCTGCCCTGTTCCGAGCCGCTCATCCCCGCGCGCGTTCCTGTAGCTCGTTGCGTCGCCCCTCGCTCGTCCCTGTAGCTCGTCGCGTCGCCGCCCGCCGCGCGCGCTTCTCTGTAGCCTGGAGCGCGCGCCTCCCGTGACGCCATTCCTCGTCTTGGAGCCGCACAGCGCCATCGCCAACCTGAGCCAGCGAGCTCGCGCCCGCGTTCGCCGTTCGCGTCTGCGCCCCGCGCCCCAGCGCTCATCCGCGTGCAGCTCTGTGCCCTAGCGTCCGTGCCAACACGCTCAGCGCCCAGCAGCAGCCTCGCCTGCGCGCGTCTGTCCGTCCGTCAGGCGTCGGCCGTGCCTCGTGAGTTGCTCCCGAGCCGCCGAGCCCCTCGCTATTTTATTATATTTAGGCCTATGGATTGTGATTATTATTGTGCTTGTTAGGTTCGCTTTAGGTTGCTCGGGTTCGATCGCAGCTTAGGTTTCTTGTGTGTAGTTGCCTTCCGACCAGGTAAGGATTTCTTACCGGAGTTGTGTGGGCCCTGCGATATATTATGTGATTGCTGATTGTATGCTTGTTTGTGTTTATCAACATGTTTAGTGATAGGTGCTCTGTTCTGAATTCCCGACTGGCATGATTTCCTATGTTGTTTCTCATGTTAGTCCATGCTAGGTTGTTCTGTTCTGGAATGCTCGTTATCTGTTCTTGCTTCGTAGTATCATGCTAGGTTCGTTGTATCTATTTGAGCACGTTTTGGATTGTTTGCTGTTGATATTATAGGTTAGAGTTCAGGTAGGTAGCATCATCCGGGCCGGATGCATAACGTAACTTGCATCCACGACAGGGACGTATGAGACGGTGCTCCGTCCCTGATCCCGTTAGGGTCTAGCTAACCCTAACGGTGGCGCCCCGCAATCTTGGGTGAGGGTGGCGCATCGTTAAATGCCCCAACGATCGAGATGATGACTTGGCATTGCCTCGTCCCGCCGATCGGCACGTCCTCGGCGTGTTCGGCGTAGCCCTTGATTGCCACTGTTAGGGCAAGGACGGCTTCTGGTGTAAGCCTACCACGACCAATTCCTTAGCCTCAAAGCGGTGGTTCAGGCTGACATAGTTCACGTGTCCAAGTCTTACACCCCTATGTCAGTGACACAGATCCAGAGATTTAGTTAGGCATGGTGACTAGACATGGGCAGCTTGCCACTAGACCCGGCACCCCCCATGGTCTGCAGTAGCATGCGGTGCGCGCTTACGCTCATTACAGCGCCGACCGGAGAGCTCCTCGGGATCTTGAGCTAGTGCACCTTTCGTATCGACAGTAGACAGGCTGAGGCCGGGACTTGTTTCTCGTATAGGGCGTATTGTGTGGTGGTTTATTCCAGACTAAGACCCTGAGATGGCATCCGATGTGTATTTGTGGATTTAAGCTATGTGCTCTATTCTGTGTTTATATTCATAGCTTGCATACCTTTCTGCTAGATGACCATGTATATCGTATTGTACCCCGGTTGGGGATTCTTACTGAGTAATTCGTTACTCACCCTTATTTTGTGGTTTTCCACAGATAACCATGGTGCGAGACAGGATGGCTGGAGGAGGAGCTGTGATCATGGAAACCCGTTGTTTTGAACTCTGAGTCTTGTATTTATGTTTTTATGTTTTAAATGTCCTCTGAATGCATGTAGTTGGGCACGGAGCCCTAGGTTGTTTTCTGACTGTATTTCCGGATTCTAGCACTATTGTAACTATTGGAAAGTGTTGAATGTTTTAAACAAATCTCTGATCAGAGTAAGTTTTGGAAATGTATTTGTCTTGGAACAGGTGCTTGGAAACAAGGACAGGTTTCAGGAAATTATGTTGACTTTTAAATGGATGTTTTATGTTTTAGTTTTTACTTAGAATCTGAAACACCATCTTGCATATTGACTGTAGTTTTGAAAGCATGCATTCAGGTAAAGGCCTATTTTAGAACTCCATTCGGGTCGGGTCTTTACAGACCCCGATGGGCTTCCTTGTGTTTGAGCAGGTGTAAGACCCAGATGGTCATCCTTGAGCTTAAGCAGGTGTAAGACCTCGATGGGCAACCGTGAGTGCTGATTCAGTAAGACCCCGTAGTGCATCATCACGCCCTAAATCGAGTAAGACTCCGATGGGCATCCACGTGTTCTAGCTGGTATAAGACCCCGATGGGCATCCATGTGTGAAACCGAATGTAGGTTGTAGTAGTAAGTCCCGTAGGGCAGCTCGGTAAGTCCTTGATTAGGCAAGTTCTAGAATGACGATTGGCTAGAACCAAGTTTATTTCTCTGTGCTCGTGATTGGTTACATGCATCTGTGTGCTAGATGATTTGTTTTCGTATTGTACCCCGGTTGGGGATTCTTACTGAGCGACTCGTTGCTCACCCTTACTTTTCTGTGGTTTTCCACCAGGTAACTTGGGACTGAGACTGGATGGCTAGGAGGAAGCTGCTGGATGATCATAGATAGAGTTAATCTGAGTCTTGTTTCGTCTTCTCTTTAACTCTTGTTGCATGAAGACAGGGCACGGAGCCCTTAGATGGATTTTGATGTATTTCTAGATATTAAACTATTTGTTTTGCTTTTGTTGGATTTGTTCTAGATGTTTTCACTTGCAAATAAAAGAAACTCTGGCCAGGGTTGGATTTGATAAATGTTTTGACAGGTGCTTGGAAACAGGGACAAGTCCAAATAATTGAATTTCACTGAAGGCTTAATTTTTTTAAAGTTTTTATAATTCTGCATTTACGATTTCGAGTCTATTTACATGCATAAGAGGTTTAAGACCTAGGTTAGGACCCTATTCGGGTCGGGTCGTTACACCCTACTCATGCTAACCTATTTATACCCACAAAATATTCTCCACTCTTCCCTCACAAGAAAACCTTATTAAGGAATTACCCAATTTTTCCTTCCCAGCCTATTTATAGAAATTGAGGTCCTTACATTATTGTTTGGTTCAAGACACACCTTGTCCTCAAGGTGGGAAATCAATAACTTGTGCTTGCTTGGCTTTGCTACTCTTGGACTCCTCCTTTTGAATGAGATTTAAATGAATTCCCAATAACCTCGTGAGAAACTTCGTGTCGAGTTCTTCAACAAAGTTAATCTCACTCCTCCATCTTCTTGAAGCTCACTCTCAAAATTATCACACTAGTGCATGTAATAGAGCCACCACAAACAAAAACCAAGATCCACCACATTTTGATTCTAGTTTCTCCTCAATCAGGATGCAGAATAGCCACCCAATGATGGCACACAATAACAGCCCAAAATTCATAATAAATTCATCAGAATAATAGTGTTGCATAATCTCCACTTTAATGATCCAATGGCCCAAAACGAAGAATATTGGTCCAAGTCCAAGCCCTCTGATTAGTAATTGACGACTCTTCCACCAAATTTTTTAAGGCCCACTTATTTTGTTGTCCGTAACTAATTGTCATTAAATAGGAAAATGTCTAAATTTTCAAATAAATTGAACAAATATATATCATCCAAATAAAATATTTAAATTTGATGTTTCCAATTAAAAAATCATACCATAAATTGCTCCTATGTGAACCTCGCGCCCGAATTTTCACCTTTGCCATCATTTGAAGCAGAACTGCAGAAAGCCAAAGGTTTGTCAATCTCTCACCTACTCATCTCAAATTGGAATCCATGTATTACAAACCTAAACCTAATAAAAATAGAAGCATCAGCATTGGGAGATAATTTCGCTATTGCCCAGCTTTGTCTCCACCAGAGGAACTCTGCCCATCAATACTTTCATCTCTAGTGAGTCGAGTTTGATTAGGGTTTTATAGTTACGCCACTTCCACCAATTATTCCAGCATGCAAGCAGTCTCTAAATTCTAGGTTTTGTAGATATGACAAAAAATCCCTGATATTTCGGGATTCTATTGTTGCTTTTATAGTTAAACTATTTATGAACTAACCGGATTAATCTCAAATTACTTCATGAAGATGACATGGCTAAGGATCGTGATACTGTGAAACATAGAGCTAGCCAACGTCTAAAAGAAGTTGGTGTCTTGTCGAAAACACCAAGAAAAAAATAAAATTCACCGATAGAATTGGTACGTAAAGTACATGAAACTTACTTCGATTTTGAACGATGAGTATCCTTTAATATTTTTCTAATTCTGAAACAAAATTACTCTACATTGTTGATAAGTGTTGGGACGAATCAATAAATAATAGAGTAGAAGATATGGCAATGGGGTTCAAACGACAAAGAGATGAAACAACTAAAAAAGACACTGAAACTACAAGAGTAGCAGTCAAGAAACCAAGTAAGGGAAGAGACGAGATTGAGGAGGAAGAGTCTGAACAGGAGGGTGAAAAGGTAGAGATTTTTTCAAACATTCTAAACAGTTTTAAAAAAGGTTTATTATACTTATCAACTTATTCTTGTGGTCAATCGGAGAACAAGGAGATACTTCATCGAATTCAAGGGCTCACAGAGGTGATAGTTGAGATGAAGCAAGCTTAAGTAGGGGAGCGATGAAAGAAGATAATCCCCCAAAGAAGAGAAAGGTCACTAGCCCAAATAAGAAGAAGTTAATTTGTGCTTCTTTTGTTACAAATATTTTCAACAGATAGTAATTTATGATATGCCTATTAACTTGTCTGTTTTAATAGAATGTTGATGATATCAAAGGAAAGGGGATAAAGTAAAGGACGCTACATCAAAGAGATATGTAGAGGTGGGCAAAGTCCTTTCACCAATATAATTACATGCATATTATTGATTGTACCATACATGTGCCCCTCCGGTTATAGATAGTGTGTATAAATAGGTAGAGCTGGTTATGTATTTTTGCCTATAAATGTGCACTGGTATAGAAAACCTCGAACACCCTAAACTGCGTATTTATGAATACATGGTTAACAAGAATGGAATTATTGCATTCTTTGTTAGTCTGTATCTTTGTCTACAGACTAGTATATATACCCCTGTATTGCAGTTTGTGTATATACAAAGATTTAGTTCTTTCTGTGATGTCAACTGCATACGCATGTTTCACTAATTATGTGTGCTGACTATTGTAGCTTTATACTGCATGACTATAATGGTGTATATAATTTTGACAAATTTGGACTTGGTTTAGGATGATGACTACGTTATGATAGACTAGAGAAGATTGCGGAAAATCAAGTTAAATCATTGTTACAAGGGTAACATCATGGATGCAATACAAAAAAAAATCTAGGAGATGATTACGAGGCCGCATTTAAGGTGACATACTTCGGTCATCATCTAATGAAGTTTTCTAATAAGCGACCATCGTCCTAACTACTGTTGTACATGATCCAACGGTAATGTAAGCTGAAGAAGTTCTCAGAATTAACATTTAAGATTGGTAAGAAATACCTAACATTAAGCCTTCAGGGATTTACCCTGATTACGGGTCTCAACTGTGGAGAAGTGGTAAATCAATAAGGGGAGGACGGACGACTGAAAAAGGACAACTTTGAGGATGATGAAGTAATAAGGAGGTCAACATGAAACATGGGTTTTTAGAGTTAACAAGAGAGCTTCTGAAGATGACATGATAAAGATGTCCCTCGTGTATTGCCTTGAAAGTTTACTTTTAGCAAAGAAAGAGAAGGTTGTGATAAAAAAATGATCATTTATTAATGGTGGAAGACCTCGAAATGTTTAACAATTGCCCTTGGTTTCGGGTTGCATACAAGCTCCTTGTTGCAAACATCCGAAGTGCGGGGATTGCGCAAAGAAACTACAGCATCGGTATGGGTGGGGTCATCTATGCCATATTGGCTGGGGCGTACAAAGTGATCCCAACCCTGAGTTCAGCACCAGCAAAACATGCAACCCGAACTGGAAATGACCTACCTATATTACTAAATTGGGAGTCGGACGCCTAACTTGAGTGGCGTGAACTTCTCATGGAGATCTTTGATAATATTTCGATAAGAGTATTGAACATTCTTTGTTGTTTTGGTTATTGATATTTATACTAACCAAGTTTGATATTGTTTTGTAGCTGGAGGTTCATCCCCTGGTAGCAAGCGAAAAGGAAATGAGCATGCCATATTTCGCTCCATTCTTTACAAAAAGGTGGCAGCCTTCGATAGGAATACACACCTGGCAGCAGCTACTTGCATGGATCTACATATTCTATAACTTTTAATAAAGAGGTCACCACTTGACTTGACAAGATTGAGAAGATGCAAACAACCTTGGGTGACCAGGTGTCTAAGCTTATGCTTGGGATGAAAAAAATAATAGACTACCTAAGTATAGTCTACGAACCATATCTTTAGCCCGCTGCTGAGGAAGTAGGGGGGACTGGACAAGCTACTGACCATGTACATAGATTAGATTGTATGTTTGATGAGTTTGTATTAATATCATACAATCTAGTTGAATGTGAGATTTATTTCTGGATGTTGAAGCTGAGAAATCGTGTGATCACGTGGATGATCACAACCTACATAAGCAAGTGTGAATCATCTAACCAGTTATCATGTTTTGTGTAGGTTATGGAGTATCTTGATGATGATATAAATTTGGTAATAGGCTCGATAAGTGAGCCAGCAATGATAAACAAGCTTAAAGCACAAAAAGGCATGCTGAGATTTTAAGGGTAAGTGTCCCTACAACTAATACATGCGTAAACATATCCCCCAACCCCCTATTGCTTGTCTGTGTGTATCCACCCCTCCCCCATGAGTATAAGTCTATATATATTATATATATAAAAATTTATTCTTATTATATTGAACAATAATTTGTGATGCATATGAACAATCTATCAATATGTGTAGTCTAGAATATTATGTGTATCGTATCGATGAAATTCACTGTCCCTTTGAAATTCACGGTTGATGAAAATAAGACATATTTTAAAAATTAAAATATGTAGACTTTAAGTAGATATTTTCTACGATTTCTCCTTCAAAATTCAGCCTTTAAAAAGGAAAGAGAAGTACATTTGCAAGTGGACACTTCCATGATTTTAGGTGGATTAGACTTCCACAAAAAAAGCCCAAGCCCATGAGTAATAATTAGCAATTTTCTTCTAGATTTTTCCTCCATATGTGTAACGGCCCGGTTTTCAGAGTTCAGTTTCAGGAATTGTTCTGGTTAGATTATGAGGTTTGGGAGTTTGCTTTGTAAATAAAAGTAAAGAGAAATTTATTTAGGCCTTGGTGGGTTTCAAACCCAAGATCTCGTACGTGGAGGTGGTGTAGCTTAAAAGAAATTAAAAGGAATTAAAGTGCTTCCATAAGGATTTGAACCCTTGACCTAAGGGGTTTTTTTAGGCTTGGATTAAATGAGTTTAATAAGGGGAAAAAGGTTGTTCCTGCTAAGACTCGAAGGGGGAAAGCCCAGGGAAGGGAATCGCCTAAACTATTTAGGAAAAGGAAAAGAAATCGTTTCTTTTTTTCTTCAAGAACTCCTTTCCTCTTTTCCATTTCTCCAAGCACTGAGAGAACCAGTCGAGGACAACCCTTCCGCCGGCGTGAGTGTGTGTGTGTGTTTGCCGCCCAGCCGAGACCAGCCTTGCCTCGCCCGCACGCTGCCATTAGCCCCTGCACCGTACGCTGCCGCCAGCCCGTTGACAGAGCCTTGCCGCGTCGCAGCACCATCGCCCGCTCGCTCCCCCTTGACAGTCGCAGCACAGCAGCAGCTCTCCTCACCTTCGCCACTGTGACGTGCACCGCATCCCCTCTCCTCACCTTCGCGGCCGTGCCAGCCGCAGCGCAGCAGCAGCTCTTCGCGCCCAGCCAGCCATGCCCACACCAACGCAACGACAAGCAGCCCGTGCCCCCTCATCGCTTGCTACCGCACGCTTGCCGCTTGTCGTCATGGCGCACGTCGCGAGCCACCTAGTGCTTTCTCAGGTGGTTCGGGTTGACTTTACAGCTCGAGGGTTGTTTGTTTGTGGTGATTGTTTACCGCATATTTCGGGTAAGGATTTCTTACCGGGGTTGTGTGGACCTTGCGATTACTTTAATGGCACGTTGATATCTTATAATTGTTTAAGAGCATTCTAGTGGATAGGATTCTTGTTTCTGACTTGCTGGCATGTTCGTTGTCTTGTTCATGTTAGCTCCATGCTAGGGATTTTCTTACTCTAACATATCTGTGTTTCCTGTTCATATTCTGTAGAGCCATGCTAGGATTGTGTTGCTGTTGAATATTGCCTGGTCGATCTGTTAGCTTGTGATCCTAAACTTAGGAGACTGTTAGGAGTTACTAGTTTAGGTCTCACATGGGTAAGATCCCGATGGGCACCAATGCGTTGCTAGTGTATGTAAGTCCCTGATGGGCATTACACTGTTGGCAATATGTATAAGACCCCGATTGGCATCATAGTGCAGCTAGGGAGTGTAAGACCCCGATGGGCATCTTCGTGTTCCTAGCAAGAGTAAGACCCCGATGGGCATCCTTGTGTTTAAGTCGGTATAAGACCCCAATGGGCATCCTTGAGTGCTGGTTGAGTAAGACCTCGATGGGCATCATTGTGTCTAGTATGTGTAAGACCCCGATGGGCATCACGGTGTAAAATCGAATGTAGGTTGTAGTTGTAAGGCCCGATGGGCAGCTCGGTAAGTCCTTGAATAGGCAAGTTCTAGGAGTGGCGGTTAGCCTAAACCAAGTTGATTTCTCTGTGTTAGTGTTTGGTTGCTTGTATCTGTGTGCTAGATGATTTGTTTTCATATTGTACCCCGGTTGGGGATTCTTACTGAGCGACTCGTTGCTCACCCTTACTTTTCTGTGGTTTTCCACCAGGTAACTTGGGACCAAGACTGGATGGCTAGGAGGAGGCTGCTGGATGATCATGGACAGTTGTTACTCTGAGTCTTGTTTGTTCTTTTCTTAACTTTTTATGCATATAGACAGGGCACAAAGCCCTTAGGTGGATTTTGATGTATATCCGGAGGTTAATGCATTTTCTTTTGTTGGATTTGTTCTGGATGTTTGAATTTGCAATAAAAAGAAACTCTGACCAAGGTTGGATTTGATAAATGTTTTTGACAGGTGCTTGGAAACAGGGACAAGTCCAAATTCTTGGAAATTTCACTGAATGTTTTATTGTTTTTAGAGTTTTATAATTCCGCATTTGTGATTTCGAGTTTTATTACATGCATAAGAGGTTAAAGACCTAGGTTTAGGGCCCTGTTCGGGTCGGGTCTTTACAATATGACAACCCACGTGAGACATAATCTTGAACCTCCTAATTCCCTCTATATGAATTTATTTCCCCTTTAACAGGATAAGGATTTCAATCAGCTTCTCTCGAATGTCACAAAAAAACTTAATATCTTTCTTCTTTAGTACTCCACCCATTTCTTGGTCATATGAATTCGGTTATGGGTGTGACTCGAATTGATTGACCAAGGTGAAGCTAAACATTGACTCCATCAAGCAATAGCCTATTGTTCCCAAGATTACACGCAGCTCTAGATTTATGCTTCAGCTCAGCTATATACCATTCAATTATCTCAACGCATTTCTTGGATTAGAGTGTGCAAGTATACAAAGTCTTGTTGTTGCAAGTTTTAATTTCAGTAAAAGGTCATCTCCACAGGCATTTGATGTAATATTCATTTCATTCATAAAAGTAAGAGTCAAAGTAACGGGGAACATTGTGTGTTGCAATCCTAATTATTATGTTGCACAATGTAAATGCTACATTGTAGGAAATTCTCAATAGTAGAACATGCTTAAAAGGATAATTTATTAAGACGCAAGGTAAGATGAAACTAACTTCAATCAATTAAAAGGTATCGGATGGGAATTATGACTATTCAGAATATCAGGCTGCAGCGGCAAGGTACTTTTTGTTAGAAACGAACTACTGCTCTACTCACACATAGTCTCTCTCGAACTCAACATTTTAGCTAAGCACAAAGTCAACAACACTAGTAAGAACATTATCTCTAATAGCTCAGTAAATTGAAAGTTTAAGCTTAATACACCTACTGTTTGCTATACAAGATCTTTCTGCCATTCTCCTCTTGAAAATACAACAAATCATACACAAACGGTTGATCAAACAAAATTTATGTTAAAGTTAAAACAACAAGAAGTCATAGTTTGATTCCTCCCTACCTCTATGCTACAAAATTTTACTCCTACTTCTCTTATTCCTTCCGATTATAAGTTTAGTAAATCATGATAGAAAACATGTTCATGGAAAATTCTAGAACAAAGTTCATATTCATTCAAATAACAATGTACAATCTGAGTTCAACAAAGCTTAAGCAAAAATAACACAGATACAACAAAAGGGGATGAAAAGTTAAGAAGAAGTCTGGTTGGAATCGTAAAAACAACAACTTTAAATCCAGCTCCGGCCAAATGCTTTCAAACTTCGATTACTACTCCGAGTAAATGCTAAAGCTAAACCGTTCTATTGGAAAACAAAAACAACTAAAGTTAAGTACTAACTTGTAAGAACCCGACCCAAAACATACGGTCCTAAACCTGGGTTCTCACTCAGCATGCAAGTTAAATATGATAACAAGCGGTTTAGTGCTCATATTTAAAAATTCTTCAAAACATATGAGAAGGGGGAACCCTTAAAACATAACCAACAATTTTCATTTAAGCAAAACCAACAAAGTAAAACAAGCCTGGCCAGTGTTTATAAAAACATACAATACAATTTAAACAACTTTTTAACAATGTTCCCCTAGGACTCCTGTCCATCTACATGCTGAATAAACAATGCAATAACAATAAATGACAGAGTGCCGGCAGCTCCCATGATCAATCAACTCCCTCCGCTAGCCATCCTGGTGTTGTCCCAAGTTACCTGAAAGATAAATAAGGGTGAGTATAAACATACTCAGTAAGAATCCCCAACCGGGGTACAATACGATACATCAGTCATCTAGCACCTCAACATGCAAGCAAACAGCTATCAACACAGATCATAGCTCAACGAGCTCACAAGGCAAGATCTGGAGTCATCGGAAGTCTCCTACTTCCGGCCTAATGATTGGTTCTCATAACCAATCCCGGGACATCACCAGGTCTCTTTCACTCAGGGGATTGATCAGCTCAAAAATTGATCCCAAGGATGTCCTCAAGGGCCTCTTTGCCCTTGCTAATAACTGACTTACGGAGTACCCAAGTCGCTCTAAAAGCGGAAGGAATGGTGTACTCACGACATTAGCCCGGGGGAGCTCTCCGAACCGGCAACTAACGCGTGTGCGCGCACACCGCATGCTGCTGCAACCGGCGTAAATGTGGGGGCCTAAGGACAAACTACGCGGGCCAGGTATGCATGCCTAAGACTCGGAAGCGGTGTCACTGATCACAGTAGTGCGAGGCCCTCGGCGCTCATCTGTGCAGCCTGAACCACCAACCTGAAGCTAAGAACACGCCAAGGTAGGCTTACACCGTTGGCAGGGTTCCGCTCTAGCAGGCTACAAACTAGGCTTATGCCGATGTGGGTAGCTAAATCCACATCGGCGGCCGGGGGGGTATGATGCGCGCACTTTACTCCCGACCAGTGGGGACAAAGTACGTTATGTCCGCTCTCAGCCTCTGGATGATGACAAACCCTACAACTCTATCTAAGAGTACAGAGTAAAATGATTCCTGGCTAGCAAACAATAACCGACATCAAACACGCTTACCTAGCATGATACTACGAACTTAAAGTAGGAATCATAAGCATGCTGGAAGAACAAACCTAGCATGACACTAACATGTAAAATCAGGCAAACATGCTAGCAAGAGATCAAACATAGCTGTCCTATCACTATCATGCTCATAACAGTAAACAAGCATACAAGGCACAATCATGATATATCGCAGGGTCCACACAACCACGGTAAGAAATCCTTACCTGGAACAAGCAGAAATAATTGCCACAAATCAACCAAGCGACCCTCGAGCCTCTAATCGAACCCGAACAACCTAAACATTTAATAAAACACCCAAATCAAATACATAATCAGCAGCCAGAAAATCAGGGCCCAACGAAGAAAAGACTCGGGAAATACCATCCGAGAAGCCACAAGGCTCGGGCCAACCAACACACAACAGGGTAGGCTGTCGGCAGGGTTGGGCAGGCTGGGCACAGGCGCTGGGGCGCGAAGGCTGCGCGCGGACGAGCTGGGGCGAGACAAGGGCGTACAGGCGCGGGCTCGAGCTCAGCTGGGCGAAGGCGCGCGGCGTGGCTCGGCATAGGGAACGGCGCGCGGGCGCGAGCGACACGACGCGCTATAGGGACGCGCGTGGGGCGACGCGACGCGACGGCTACAGGGCGCACGGGCTCGACATGGCGAGCTACAGGGGCGCGCGACTCGGCACAGTGCAGGGCGCTCGGACCTAGGCGACGCGGGGCCTGGGCGAGGGCTGAGCGACGCGGTCGGGGCAGAGGTGACTCGGGCTGGCACTGTGCGCGGCTGGGCTGGGCGACGCGACACAGGGCGAGCAGGGGCTGGGCTCGGCGCGACCTGGGCGGCTAGGGCTCGGGATGGCGAGCTAGACGGCTAGGCTGGGCGACTAGGGGGCTGGCTCGGGCTGGAGAAGAGAGAGAGAGAGAGAGAAAAGCGAAAAATGGGAAAAAAGGGAAAATGGGGAAAAAAAAGGGAAAAATGGGATTTTTATCCTATTTTTCCATCCTTATCCATTTTATCCAATTTTTAAATAAGCCTTAAAATCCTTAAAATCCCATTTCCCGGCTTCCTCCTTCGAGGCCCGACTGAAGCAACATTTTCCAATAAATAAAACTCACTTAAATCCAACTCCCAAATCAACACTAAGGGCCCGGGCTCGAATCCCAATGGAAGCACTCAAACAACAATGATTTTGCCAAAACCCAAAATCACAACCGAACTTCCAACGAATAGCCCAAACATCTCGGGACTAGCAACCCACAACAAACAAGCCTCGACAAAGGCAGGAGCTGCCTCGGGATCCTGAAAATCCACAAATCCTGCCCAGGGAGCCAAAAGACCAAAATACCCCTAAGGGTCAAAATAGCTCTAACGGCCCAACCGAACAACTGAATCTGAACCGGAAGAACCTCGAAAGCCGGAATAGAAAACTGGGCCGTTACATAACTCTAAGAATTGTGGAAGTAAAAAAACTAAAGCTGAGGAACTTCATGTGATGATGGGTGTGCCAGCGATGAAGGAACAACAATAGAAAAAGAACTGCAGCACCCAAGGTTCACTAACATTCGAATAAAAGCTATGAGGAAACTAAGGGCAAGAGCATTCCCAGCGGTCAAACAACCACAGTCGGCCCTAGAGATAAGAGTCAGAAAGGATGCAACTTTTGCATCCATCTACTCTAAAAGTAAATTTCTCGAGTTACAGAATAAAGGATTTATGCGAGAAGTGGATCTGACTATATCGAATGACATTAAGATCGTGATTCATCGTTTTGGATGGCTAAAATATTTCTTCTCTATAATAGATGCAAGAGCAGATTGGGTGTGACAATTTTATGCCAATCTGAACGAGGTAGTGCCAACATTCTCAAGATTCGATGGTTAGTTGATTGACTGCCGAGCAGCTGCATGGAATAAGGCCTTGGCAGCACCAGATGCACCGACGTCATTCCTTCAGAAATTGATCAACTCCCCCACTGCGGAGTAGATGAAATAATGACTATCGTTATTAGGAATAATGGGAGCATAATAGAATGACCGAACGTCGATACAAAGACAGATGATTCAAGAAGACTTGCAGAAATGGCTGAAAATAATAAACACCGCACTTCTACCATCAACAAATAGAGCACTAATCCAGAAGGATCAAGCTATGCTACTAGTAGCAATAAAGCTTAGGGTACGCATTAATCTAGAAAAACTTCTGGAAACACAAGTGAAAATTTGCGCTAGTGAAGAGCACATGTACTATTCATTTACGATTACTCAGCTACGTGCAGACTAGGGAATCCGACCGCATCCATATGATAGAACCTTGAGCGTATTCCCATCAAGAAAAAGCATAGAAAGTGAAAGAAAATGAAGTGAAGACAAATTCGGATAAGTAGACTTAGAGAGAGGATAGCAAGACTCGAGGAGGCTATGTAGAATTATCTGAAGCAGGGAAAAAAAAGCGGCAGAACAACAAAGTAGATGGAAGTCTCGCTCCCTTTTTATTGCGCTTTCCTTATGTTTTGTTATGTTTTGTTTACTTACGAGTGCATTTCATGATTAGATTCTTTATTAGGATCATGCATTTAGGACACAATTTACTTAATTTTTATGCTATTTCTTTAATCCAGTAGTTCTTTTCTTTTGAAAGTCTAATAAGTGTTTTTATCACAATAATTAAATCTAGCAGAAACATTAGTTCAAGTTGTAGAATTCTTAAGTTCCCTTCGATTCAAACCTAACATTAGAATAATCCCCATCATAAATGATAGAGAGCACAAAAAATTCGCAAGGAAGCCAAAAAAACTCACAATAGCGTAGAGCAATCGCGTCAATAGATAAGTTTGGGAGAACTAAGCCTCACATTCATTGAGGACAATGAAGATTTTAAGTTTGGGGGTGAGGGCATCCCATTTTTTCTATAAAAAAAACATCAACTTGCTCTAGCAAAAATAAGAAGGTCGTTACTGGCGTATGATCCCAAGGATACCTTAAGTATTCCGCAGTCTACATTAGCAAAAGCTTGAAATTCCTTTGCTAAGAGAAATTTTTTTATGCTCGAATGATTTACGCTAAGAACTATGAAATTTAGTAAATATGAATGCAACTTGCGAGGAATGCGAAACGCATATAGAAAAATCCTCAAGAGACACAAGGACCGGAACAGATACCTTTGGAGAGTAAGTTGGGCAAACTTTGAATTAGATGCGATGGCAAAGCAATGGGTTGAGCATTATGGAATAGTACTTTCGATGAGGGGTAATTTGTCAGTCATGATAGAGAAGATTTTAAGGTTTAAGCTGAGTCTTTTGGAAAGTTTGAAAACTGTGAGGAGAATGAAGTTTCTTCTTGGAAATAAGATGTGTGTTAAAGATCATGAAAATAGACGGGAAAAAGATAGAATTGCTGAGTTAATGAAAATAAGCATTTTAAGGAGATGAGCATTGCTTGAGTACAAGCAATGATGTAAGTTTGGGGGTGTGATAACTCTCAAAGATAGCATATTTTAGGCTGTTTAGGATGCATTATTTTAATACTTGGGTAAAGAATATTTGAGTTCTTAGAAGGAATACGAAGAATTAACATAGAAAATCAGCATGCATTCATAACATCACATCAAAAGCATGAATCCACGCTTTAGCGCAAATCACAAAACAATTGTGCCTAATTTACGCTTTTTAGTAGGATTTTGCGCAGCTTCAAGGAAAAGGCATGATGCGAACGCTGATCGGACCACGCAAATACGCTGAACTCAAGAAGGAACTACGATCGAAAAAGTTTCGTCTACAAGGAAAGAATCAAAAGAATCAATTATGTAATCAAGGCAATGGCAATCGTATAAATCCTGATGGAAATCATGGAATATGCATTGGTGATGATTTGTACAGCTCACCTCTACTTGTGGACCACGAAATTCAATCCTATAAATACCAAAGCAAGGAGCGAAATCCATTGAGCTGGTCTATTGGCCATAAGCCGATCGAGGGACTTGAGTCTACTGTATTGAAGCTGATGGTAGTGCTGTGGAAACTGATGACAAGGAGACTACTCACCTTCAACTGTGCCAATTCCATTTACTGTTTTTATTAGGAGTAGTTGTAGTATTTATTCATTACTTTAGTCGTAATAAAATTGTCTGGTTTAAACTTCTATTTGGTGTTTATTTACTATGATTGCTTTATAGGAGTTTATGATGATTAAGTATGAATAGAGCATGTTATTAGTGTAAGTCTTTGAATGTTACACGTATGTACCTTGAGAAGAATCAGAAGTAGAATTGCATGTTGACCCAGTACACTACTCACTACTACAAAAAATGGGTTAGTTGACGCGCATAAAATGTCAACTATAAGGTGTAGTTGACGCTTTTCAAAACGTCAACGAATCGACTGTCAACTAAAGTCAGTATAGTTGACGCTCGATAAAGCGTCATCTATGGTTATAGTTGACATGTTACAAATGTCAAGACTATGAGTAGATAACACTTTATAAGCGTCAAGTGATGGTTTGATTGACATTTTGTGAACGTCAACTTATGTGAACAAAACCGTCAAGTAAATATACATATATTGACAATTTGTAAGCATCATTGAAATATAAGGTTGACGCTTAACAAATGTCAAGTTCGTTCTTATTGTTGATTCTTATAAAACGTCAATGGAATATAATAATAACTAATTTTATTTTCGAATTGATCCCATTTGTCTAGTCATCCTGTCAATATATATATACATAATGATATCTAGTTGCACATAATCCAATAATAAATAAAAATTTCTACCTCTCGACTTAAGCATTAAACAAAATATATATACATTTCAAGTACTAATCTTTTACATGATACAGAATCACAAAGAAAAGTATGGAACAACTTCCAAACTTCATAAGGATTTAAAAACTACAACCTATGGACTTCAATTGAAGTGTCAGTCATTTCTAAAATTATTGTATACACAAAAAGAATTTGAATCATTCAAATTTTATACTCTTCCAAAATATTGTCACACCAACATATATCAAACCATCATATGTAGAGCCCAAGGAAGCTGTCTCATTCTACATAAACCTCATCTTGTTCAGTTTGCATGAAGCATTTCATCCAAATTTCAATTTGCATGTATGAATCCTTCATAATACGTAAGTGGCCTACATTTACAATAGAATAGACATGAGCTTACTAAATCATAAGTGTCTTACATTTAAAGATTACTTTTTTAAACCCATAAATTGGAGTTTCACCCCACTATAGTGGAGCAAATCTGAGACCTAGAGGGAAGCACACCCTCAAAGCTCAAGTCTTCAACCACTTGTGCCACCCTTCGAGGACCATTTAAAGAGTAATTCTTGAAAAATAATGATTAAGCATCACATCAAATAAGTACTCCAAAAAAAACAACATATCAAACAAACTAAGAATTTAACACAGAATAGTATTCACAAACCAAATGAATAGGTGAAATCTTATCTCTACAATTGTAAAAGGTGATTTTAAGACAAAAAGTAATGTAAAGAAAATGGAGTTTTGATTGTAATACTATGTGCTATCCAAAAACCTCACAGATCACGTGTTGCTTATGGTAATTAAACATCAGAGTCTCGACCACTCATTTGCCCTCATCATAGCAACTTCGAACGCCTGCAAATGTTTAACAAACGCATGATCAATATTCAATAATGCAGCTAACTGAGCCATTAGTTGTTGGATTGTCATATTCAGACTATTATCTATTCACATAACTTATTATAAAAGAATATATCAGTTTCTTTTTTAATTAAATAAAGAAGATATCAGTGTCTTTTTTAATTAAATTACCAATTGGGTTGGCATTTCCCCAATAGCTTTCATCTTGAGGGTGAATGAATCGAGAGATAGAAATAGAACGGACATCTCGAAAACCTTGCTCGAACACACTTGGCAAGTCCAAACATGTTCAATGTGTCAATCACATTCCTCTTTGTAGTCTTTCAAAGCACCAATGAGAAGGCCATATAATCAAGTATTCACATTTTGCTAATTCTTGAACAAAATCCAATTCACTACTCAGAATATAGATAAGGGTTCATCCAATAATTGAAAAGTACAAAGAGTTCAAATAAAGTACTAAAGAAACTACCTCATTCTTCCCATTTTCCATCAATTTGTCCATGAGGTGTGAGCCAATGAACCCAACTCCTCTAGTCACCAAAATTCTAGTATCTGCTTTGTAAAGGGTAAGATCAAAATTGATTAAGGAAAACGAAAAGAAAGTAAAAATGAACAAATATTCTAGATACCAAAAGGTATGTTGATAAGATTGGAGTTTAATTTGATCCATAAGATGGAGAGGGTGGTGCGTTTGAGGAAATATGAGAATTTCTATTGGACCTTCTTTAGTCATTACTCTAAGATCTTTACTTCAAATCATGAATCATCAACACAACCAAACGTCATTAATACTAATAAACTCCAAAATAGAACCAAAATGCTTTAAAGTTATCATAAAAAAAGACCCAAAAAAGTCAACAGTTAAAGAATCTTGAATTGGATGCAAATGAAGAAAATAAGTCAAACCAAAAAAAGAACCAATCCTTCAAAGAAATTCATCGAAATCTAAGGTTTGGTTCTGCAGAATGAAAATATTAGCAACAGCCTATGGCTTTTTATAAAGCTATTGGGGCATTAAAAAAAATCAACATAATGATTGCATAAAAGAATCATTAGACCAAAGTGCAACAATCGAAGAAAAAACTCAACCATAGTCTATACAGTGTTTTAAAAAGTTCAAGGCGCACTAAGGCGCATTGGCTCTTTGGAGCCTGAGGCACAAGGCGTACCAAAAGGCACGGGCTTTATACTAAAGGCGCATACATGTATGCATACACAAAACATATATATTAATCTCTTTCAATATAGAGTTTTTTACATAGTCATCCCATGGGTTGACGATTAGGTTTTAATTGTTTTTTTTTTAAATAAAACTTTGAAGTAATTGTTGATTGAATTTGAAATTGTATAAACATATAGAGAAAAATGAGTAAAACATTACCGTTTGAGTCTTTGACTTAGATTTTAAAAAAGTCCTCAAGAAGTGCGACTTGCGCCCTTGAGGGCTTTATGAAACGGCGCGTGCTTGGACAGGCGAGGCTCCAACATTGAGCTTGGGGCTTTTTTGAGCCTGAGGCGCGCCTTTTCGGGCTTTTTAAAACACTGAGTCTATATGTATCATAGTTGGTTTTATTTCACACTCTTTATCTATTCAATCTTGCATCCTCTTAGAGTGAATGTGAAACTGAATGCAATAGAATCTCTTTTATTCTAGCATAACCATCAAATATATTCTCATAATACGAAAGGTGAAAAATATTCCGAGCAAAACAACAAGTAGAACATTTGAATCTAATCACCCCTTAAGCGAAAATTAACAATAAAAAGACTCTAATTGTAATCTTTGAACAACATTGTTCATTTTCATAACGAGATAAACTATCTATAGCAGAGAAATTACTAAATACATAACACTACTTTAGATGGGATTCTCACATTGTTTTATTACTAACAATATTAGACTAAAAAAGTGGATATCAAATTTAATAGTAATTAGAATACATATGGATATGTGTCATCCAACATATCTATTAACTATCATATACTAGATCTAATACCACCGGAAAAGCTTTAGGGATGAAAATATATTATTGAATAACATGTCGTTCCAAGTAATGAGAAGAGATAGAATCTAAATACCAACTTAATATAATAAACTCTCACATCTTATTAGATATATAAGAAAAAGTTCATATCAAAATCAATTAATAATGAAAAAACATTTATAAATGTTGAGAAGACTCCTCAAATTTTCAAAGTATAATAAACTGGAAATCTCCAACATTAAAATAGGTAAGAAATAATTATTTCAATATCAATCTTGTTACTTATGCTTAGTCTCAAAGAAAACAAGTAAGAACAAAAATAGCTATTTAATACTAACCACGGTCCTAGTTAGTTCAGCGAGCTCCAAATTTTGTTGTTAGCTTAACTTTTTAATCACAAAAACAAAACACATTAGCAGATGAAAAAATGTGCATAAAGCATGAGCGGTTTAAAATCATTTTAGTTGAAGAAATGCTAGAGAACATATCGTCACGGTGGAGCATAATTTCTCCAAAAAAAAAACCAATAAACGGAGTTCAGCAATTAGATTAGATAATCGTAGAGCAGAAAATGAACAAAAAAAAAACTCATCAAGAAATTCCATCAATGACCAATCCATTGAGATGAAAAGAGATTGAAATACCTGAAACTGTGAGGCCAAGCGGTGGTGTCTGAATTAGGCTTCTTCTTAAAAAAATGAGCTCTTCTCTTTTGAAGACTCAAAACAACGAGACTTATATGACCAAAATCCCCAAAAAGAAGCCAATTACAAAAGTGATGCAAGTAGAATACACAAAACGTAAGGTTTTATCTGGAACGCATTATAAGTATTGAAAAAAATTTACAATCTCAAAGTCGAGTGATGAACTTATAGTGGTAGGATCATAAGAAGCATAGGGCTCAAGGAAAATATAGTCAAGGTGTTCAAAAACAAGCATCGGAAGCAACAGAGAGTGGAGTTAAAGGTGAAAAAGCATTGGGGTTTTTAGAAGAGGAGGAGATTAGTGCGTACCTGTAACGACCCAGGTTTTTCTTCCCGGTCTTCCAGGTATGCCCTAGGGGTAATTTGGTAATTTAGTCGGGCCGTCAGGGTCGTTTGTGTCTTTTCCAGTTACTAAAATTATTGGATGGTTTTTGGAGGGGTTTGTGGTTTGGTTTGAGCAAGGTTTGTTGCAAAAGTAAAAATAAAGGGATTTGTCTTTGCAAATGGGGTTTGAACCTGGTCTCTGGGAAGCTTGTAGAGTTGTGTGCCAATTGAGCCATTAGGTGCTCTTGTTGCTCTTTCTGCATCACATCTTAGTTAACCTTGGATTTTGGAGCTTTGGTGCATTTGGTTAAATGAAATAGAATTAGGTTTATTCCATCTTCTTCTCCAAATCCCCTCTTGGCCGCACAAGCTCTCCCTCTCCATAGCCTTGCCGATTCTTCATCCTTGCAGCTCCCTTGGTTCGTTCATCATCATTCCGGGTAGGTATTGATCTTCTTCTTCTTCTTCTCATCCGTTTGGTGTGCGTTTGGCCAAGTGAAAAGAGGTGTGTTGTGTGTGTTTGTGTTGATTGCAGCCAGCCGAGAGAAGCCCAACCAAGAAGACAGACGCCCGCTGCCGTCGCCGCACGCCCAGTGGTCCGACGCGCACGCGCGGATCGCGCCAAAGCAGAAGAAGACAGATCGCCCCGCCGTCGCACAGTTCGCCACACTCACCAGTCGCCGGATCTGTTGAAGCGGCCCTGCGCGCCGCGCCATCGCTCGCGGATCGTGCGGATCGCGCGCAGCAGAAGCAGACGCCAGACGTTCGCCGCGCGCCTTCGCCCGACGCTTTCGCCCGCGCAGTGTCCCGCCATGCCGTGCGGTTGCGCGCACAGCGCAGCGTCCACTGCCCTCGCCGTGCGCCGCGCCAGCGGCACAGCCGACCACCTACCGGCTTGCAGCGACTCCAAGCTCGTGTCGTCGTCGTGCGCGTGAGTTCCCCTGAGCCGAGCTTGTCGTTCTATTGTTGTTTAGACATTTTAGATGCTGATTATTGTTGGTTTGCTAGGTTCCCGCCGCTAGCTCGGGATTGTTCTGCACTTAGGATTTGTGTGTAGAAGCCTCCCGACCAAGGTAAGGATTTCTTACTGAGTTGTGTGGGCCTCGCGGTATATTTGTGATTGTTGCTTTGTATGCCCGTGTATGATTACTAGCATGTTTAGCCCTAGGTGCTCTGCTCAATTCTCGATCGCATGAACTCTTGTATTGTTTCTCATGCTAGCCCATGCTAGGTTGTTCCATTCTCGCATGTTCGATATCTGTCTTGCTTCGCAGTATCATGCTAGGTTCCTTGTATCTGTTGAGCACGTATTGGACTGCATTGTTTGAATTATTATTATTGCTATGGTTTAGAGTTCGTAGGTAGCATCATCCGGGCCGGATGCATAACGTAACTTGCATCCCCGATGAGGGACGTGCGAGATGGTACTCGTCCCCGATCCCGTTAGGGTTTAGCTAACCCTAACGGTGGCCCTCGCAATCTTGGGTGAGGGTGGCGGTCGTTAAATGCCCCAACGGTCGGGATGATGACTTGGCATTGCCTCGTCCCCGGCAATCGGCACGTCCTCGGCGTGTTCGGCGTAGCCCTTGATTGCCACTGTTAGGGCAAGGACCGCTTCACGGTGTAAGCCTACCACGACCGGTTCCTTAGCCTCAAAAGTGCGGTGTACAGCCGACATAGTTCACGTGTCCGAGTCTCACACCCTATGTCGGTGACACCGATCCGGAGATTTAGTTAGGCATGGTGGTCGAACACGGGCGACTTGCCACTAGACCCGCACCCCTCGAGTTTGCAGTAGCATGCGGTGCGCGCTTACGCTCATTACAAACCGACTAGAGAGCTCCTCGGGATCTTGAGCGATTGCACCTTTCGTGATCGACAATGAGACAGGCCGAGGCCGGGACTTGTTCCCGTATAAGCGCGTTTAGTGTGTTGTGGTATTTCCGACTAAGACCCCGAGTTGGCATCCGAGGTCCAATTGTGGACTTAGCTATGTGCTCCGCTCTGTGTTTGTACTCATAGCTTGCATACGTTCTTCTAGATGATCATGTATATCGTATTGTACCCCTGGTTGGGGATTCTTACTGGGTAATTCGTTACTCACCCTTATTCTGTGGTTTTCCACGCTGTAATCAAGGCGGGAGACAGGATGGTCAAGGGAAGCTGTGATCATGGAATCCTGCTTGTCATCTCTGATTATTTTATTTTATCATGACTCTTGACTTTTGTTATTTCCCTGAATGCATGTAGACGGGCACAGAGCCCCGGGATGTTTTCTTACGTTTTATGGATTCCAAAGATATTTGTACTTGTGGATTGTTTTAATGGTTTAAATAAATCTCTGATCAGAGTATGCTTTTAGAAATGTATGTTTTGGTTGTTGAATGTTTCTGTTTTTACTTGGGATCCGAAATGTATTTTTCATAATGTTTTTTTTTATTTTCACTACATGCATTGGGGTAAAGGCCCATTTAGAGCCCCTTTTGGGTCGGGTCTTTACAGTACCTAAGACGTGTTTTGGTTGAGCCGACGGTACCTAAGACATGTTTTGGAATAGAGGTCGACGGAGGGCGGGTTTGTGTTGGGCAGAACGGCTCCGGCGAGCGGTGGTCGATAGGGGCAGCAGAGAAGAAGAGAAAAGAAGGGGTTAGGGTTTGAAGATGGAGAAGATGGAGGAAATGAGGTTTTCTTTTTTCCTTTTTCTTAATGTCGTGTTTCCTTTATTTAAAAATTACTCTATTCCTTTAATTTTTTTTATTTAAAAATCCTCTTTTTCTTCTTTTTTTCCATGTTTTAAAATTAGTGACTTTAAATGAATTTTTCCCTTCTTCTTTTTTTTCACTTATTTAACAAAACACAACCCAAATTTTTATTTAAAATAGATTTAATACTTTAATTTTTAATGAGTATTAATTGACGTTTGTTATAAGTCAACACATGTATCATAATAGTTAACGCGCATACAACGTCAACTAAAAGGGACCAACAAAACCATCTCCGGTTTTTTGTATTAGTTGACGTTTTTTATACACAACATGTATTACTTTACGCTTTTTTCCCATAAACGTCAATTATTTAAAACTACTGAGCGTCAACTATACTAATTTTTGTAGTAGTGACTCTAGGTTGACTGAACAGTAGTTCATCATTTAGGGAGTTAGGAATAACCTCACTATTGCTTACATCGCCCTATGCTTAGTATGGTGTTCGCAGCGGAAGCTGGTTCACTCATAAATCATGAATCACAGAAGTGATAATTGTTAGGGAAGTAAGATATTCATTGGCTAGTTCACACTTTTAGCATTTTCTAGGAATGCGTAGTTAGCATTACTCATTGCATGCATTTTATTTTATCTTATTAAACAAAATAAAAAAAATCCACATATTCACTTATTTACTTTTTCACATGACTCTGACTTAAAGGTATTTGCTCTAGACATCAATCTCTGTGGGATCGATAAAATTATATACTTATTACTTGCTGCAATTCCCGACAGTGTATACTTGCGCGTAAATGATTCTGATTGCGTCTCACATAAGAATGAGTTACTGTTCAATATATTGGGAGTGGAATCGCGAGGTCACATCTCCTCTATTTTTACCATTCTTGTTTCCATTTCTCTTCTTGACCGAGGTTCGTAAAGTGCTCTATACCAAACACCGTTGAAAAGAAAATAATAGTAGAAATTTAAATATGTTCGATATAATATTCATAATCCAACTAATACTTGGTTACAACCTAATAGCAGTAACAAGGTGAAAGATAAAAAAGAACGATAAAGAAATCAATAGCTAACCAATGATGTTTGAGAGCCACTAGAACCTCTCCTCCAAGTCCTTAAGACTTAGCCTCCACAATATAAGACCTCCCTCTCTCCCTTCTCATACTAACCTATTTATACCCTCAAAACCCTATTAAGGAATTACTCACTTTTCCTTTCCCAGACTATTTATATGAATTGAGGTCCTTACACACTGATTTTATTGATGGACATTTATTATTTGAGGTTAACAATGGCAACAATACCAACTTTTTGTTTGATAGATGGGCTAGGAATTTTAAAATTAGAGAGTTGTACCCTTGTTTCCTGGCTAGTAGTTACAACAAGCATTTCTCTGTTAAAAGAGGCTTGGGACCCTGACTTAAAGCAATGGTCTTGTAGACCCTTTCGTACTTTGCTCTCTCACGAAAAGGAAAGGTGGATCACTCTTGCTACTGCCTGGCCCCAGCTCGGTCTGTCATCTTCTAATGATGAGCTCTTGCGGACTCCAAACACTCGTGCTTCGTGTAAAAACTAAATTCAAATAACAAAAATAGTAAACATAATTAACAATCGCGCAAGCTTTTCGCTTCGGGATTGGAGAGACAATGCCCACAACAATTTCTCTAAAAAACACTTTTTTTTATTTCTTAATTATTTCTCAACAACTCTCTACACAACCTTTCCTCTCTTCACTCTCTTTCGCTCTACAATTGGCTTTATGATTCACAATGAAGGACACTCTATTTATATCCCATTACAAATTGGTCTATGTAAGAACCCGACCCAAAAAGTGGTCCTAAACCCCCGTTCTCACCTAGCATGCTTGAATTTAAAAACATTTAAATTAACTTTGAAACTGCTTAACAAGAAAGCTCATTTATTAAATATGTAGGAAAACATCCATTCAAATAAACATCATTAAACAAGTCCTGGCCAGTATTTAAAATCCAATAATTAAAACAACTTTTCACAACAAAACAATTTCTCTAGCATGCTATCAAGGAATTAAAGACTCATAAAGACAAATAGAAAGATAGAGTGTCGCGGCTCCCATGATCAGTCAGCTCCTTCCGCTAGCCGTTCTAGTGTTGTCCCAAGTTACCTGGTGGAAAAACCACAGAAATAAGGGTTAGTACAAACATACTCAGTAAGAATCTCCAACTGGGGTACAATACGATATAACAGTCATCTGGCATCCTAGTATACATGCAAACAGTTACCAACACAGAATATTGCTCAACGAGCTAACGGGGCATTTCTGAAATCCTTGGAAGTCTCTTACTTCTAGCCTAATGATTGGCTCTCCTAACCAATCCCAAGACATCCCCGAGGGTCTTTCTCCCTCGATCAAATGATCAGCTCAAAAATCGATCCCAATAGATGTCAGACACCCTCGAGGGTCTTTCTCCATCGGCCAAATGATTAGCTCAAAAACCAATCCCAAATAGGTGTCCTCGAGGGCCTCTTACCCTCGACTAGCTAAAACTTGACTAATGGGAGAGTACCAGAAGTCTGGCTCAAAACTGGAACGGAAGTGGTGTACTCACGAACATTAGCCCGGGGGAGCGCTCCGAACCGGCGACTAACGCATGTGGGCGCACACCACATGCTGCTGTAACCGGCATAAATGTGGGGGCCTAAGGACAAACTACGTGGGCCAGGTACACATGCCTATGACTCGAAAGCGGTGTCACTGAATACAATAGTGCGAGGCCCTCAGCAGTCATCTGTAACAGCCTGTACCGCTGACCTAAAGCTAAGAACAGGCCAAAGTAGGCTTACACTATTGGCAGGGTTCTGCTCTAGTAGGCTACAAACTAGGCTTATGTTGATGCGGAAGCAAATCCACATCGGCTGTCGGGGTGGAAGCAAAGTACGTTATGCTTCGCACTAGATCCCGACCGGTGGGGACAAAGTACGTTATGTTCGCTCTCAGCCTCTAGATGATGACAAATCCTACTATTCTAACTAAGAGTTCAGAATAAACAATTCCTGGCTAAACATACATGCTCAACAATATAAACACAAAACCTAGCGTGATACTATGAACTTAAGTAGGAATCATAAACATGCTGGGAGAACAAACCTAGCATGGCACTAACATGTACTAGCAGGGCAAACATGCTAGCAAGAAGTCAACACAAGCTATCCTATAACTAACATGCTCATAACAGTCAACAAACATACAAGGCACAGCATGATAATATCGCATGGTCCACACAACCACGGTAAGACATCCTTACCTAGAAACAAGCAGCAGAACATTAACATAAACTAAAAACTCCTCGAGCTGCAGGCTACCAACAAAGCACAACACCTAACATGGATAGTAAGATGGTCAACACACCTGAAAGCACCTAACTCAACCAAGAATGCAAGGGGAATAGAAGTTACCCAAACCGAGAACCGAACAACAACCGGGGTAGGCCACTCCACTGCTCGGGGGTTCATTGAAGCGAAGTTCTGCCTAGCGAAGGGCACGCTGCACGGCAGGAGCGGAGGCGAGGGCTGCTGGGCAATTCGCTGCGACGAGATGACGTGCGGGAAACCTCGGTAGGAAAGGCGAGTGCATGCGGGCCCGTGAGGCGCCGCGCTTCGATCGCACACGGGCGCCGGCGGCTAGGCTAGCGCGCGCTTCGCGCGGCGCGCGGGATCGCCTCGCGCGGCTTCTTTGAGGCTAAACGATGTGTGCCTAGGCGATCGGCTGGGAGTGCAACAGTGGGCGAACGAACGGGGCTGCTGCTGGCCGTGCGCGGGCGGCAACAAAGCTCGGCTGGGGATAGGTACACATACATAACCTCCGATTAGGGCTTGGCTGAAGTTTTTTCGGCTAGGGGAGAAGAAGGAGAAGGAAGAGATCTTACCTCTCGGTTCTTGGCTCAGGTTCTTGGAGAAACATCAAGAAGGAGGAGAAATCTTGGAGAATTCAGCAAGAAGATGATGGGAAGGGCTAGGGAACTCGTGCGGCAAAGAGAGGAGGTTAAAAATACGATTTCTTCTTTTTCTTCCTTAAATAGGTTAAGCGATTCCTTCCCTGGGCTTTCCCCCTTTGAGTCCCAGCTGAAACATTCTTTTCTCTTTATTAAAACTCATTTAAACCAAGCCTCCAAATCCCCTTTAGGTCAAGGGTTCAAATCCCAATGGAAGCACTTTAATTTTCTTTAATTTTGCTAATAACCAAACCACCTCCAAGCTTCCGAACAACCAGCACAAACTTCTTGGATCTTGCAAGCAACAACAGTCAAGGCTCAACAAAGGACAGGAATAGTCCGGGAATCCTGAAAATCCACAAACCCTGATCGGGGAGAAAAATGACCAAAATGCCCTTAAAGGTTAAAATAGCTCTAACGACCCAACCAAACATCCGAATAACGAACCGAAAGTACCTGGAGAACCGAAACAGAAATTTTGGCCGTTACAGTCTCCAAGTTCTTACCATAAATGTTTCCCACTAATTACTAAATTAAGGATCTGCTAATTTCTTAATTAACTCCTAAATTGATTACACATTTATTCTTTAATTGTCTACCTACTTATTTCCTCAATTAACAATTATTTCAAATATATTTAAGTTTATTAAAAAAAACTCCATAAACTTAAATGCTTCTGTCATCCGCAATGCCAAACATCTTCTTAAATTTCTCAAACAATACTTTTGGCAACGATTTTGAAATATCCGCAACTTGATCCTTGCTCCCTTCAATTCCTTCCAATGTGAATAAACTAACTTCTCCCTGAATCGATTAACAACGACAACATTTAATGCGAGATCCGTTCTCGCAACGGGAGCAAGACTTCATCATAGTCGATTCCTGATTTCTACTTGTATCCCTTTGCAACATGTCGCACTTTATTCCGCTCTATCTTCGCTTGCACATTCATCTTCTTCTTGAATACCCACTTTACACCAATCGGCTGACTTGCGTTTGGAAATTCTATCTGGCTCCATGTATCATTCTGCTCTATATCATTAATATCTTCATCCATTGTAGTTTTCCACTTCTTGTCTCGCACTGCTTTCTCAAAACTAGCACTTTCTACATCTCCCAAAATACATACAAGATGGCACCTCATTTGTTGCATCGTACAACTCTTACAAACTCCACATTCTAGGTTGTTACAGTTCATCTTCATCTTAAGTTGTTTCAAAATCTCTTTGCATACTCTTTGATGAAAAAAATAGTAATTCTCCAACTTCGATGCCAACTTCCATCGAATCGTTCCAGTCCCATTCACTTTCTTCATTTACTTGCACATCGCGACTCACCATCACCTTCTTGCTTATTGGGTCAAGTAGCTTGTACCATTTTGTTCTCTCATCATAGCCAATAAACACATACTTCTTGCTCTTATCGTCGAGCTTCGTTCTTCACTGATCAGGTATGTGTGCATAAGCCACACTACTAAATACTCTAAGATGTGAAATTCTTGGCATTCGTCTACTCCATGCCTCTTCCGGTGTTTTATGACCCAACTTCGTATGTGGATATTGATTTTGCACATAAATTGCACTTTGCACTACTTCTGCCCAAAGTTTCTTTGGCAAACTTTCACTTTTGAGCATTGCTCGAACCATGTTAAGAATGTTTTTGTTCTTCTTCTCAGCCATGCCATTTTTTTAGGAATGTTTTCATTCTTATGCCTTGCTTCTTGCAATACTTCCTAAACGTCGTCGAATTATATTCTCCACCTCTGTCAGATGGCACAGGTTTGATATGTCTACCAATTTCCTAACTTGGAGCGTCCTGAATGGCGCTGGGACCTGTGTTACAAACGTGGTTATGAATAGCGTGAAATGATCCCATGACACACAAGTATACGTGGTCTGTAGCAAGTAATAAGTAAATTATCATACTCCACAGAGACTGGAATTTATATTGAGGTAATGTTTAGAATTGAAAGTAAATTGCATAAAAAGATGTTGTTGAAAAGATTTTGGGTTGTCACAAGGAAAAGGAATAACTAAGCACAATAACAGTTTTGATAAGTAAGGCTAAACTAGGATACTTGTGAGAGTAGTAGCAATGTAATAGCGAGAAACATGCAGTAAGGGGATCTATCATACTACGCTTACAAACTAATACTTCCGCTTTCGTTCAGCACTTAGCCCAAATTCTGCTGTGACTAAGTGTAATTAACCCCGCGCTACGTACATAATAGTTTCGCGTTTATTCCTAAACTCCAAATTAAAATGTTGCAGCAGCAACACTACCTATTACATGCTCAATAGACTTAGATCATTCCTCTTTCGAATTACAATTGTAAAGACCCGACCCAAAATGGGCTCTAAATGGGCCTTTACCCCAATGCATGCATTCAAAGTAAAGACAATATACAAATATGATTTCGGATTCCAAGTAAAAATTTAAAACATTCAGCATTCAATCAGAAATCAAAACAGTTTATTGAAACCTGTCCCTGTCTCCAAGCACCTGTTTCAAGACAAATACATTTCCAAAGGTTTACTCTAATCAGAGATTTATTAAAATCATTCAAAACCTTCTCAGATACAACAATGTTGGAATCCACAAAAACATTGAGAAAACATCCTAGGGCTCCGTGCCCAACTACATGCATTCAGGGGAAATAAAAAGACAAGAGTCATAATATGAAAAGGTCAGAGATGACAGCAGGTTCCCATGATCACAACTCCTCCTTCAGCCATCCTGTCTCGCACCTTGGTTACCTGTGGAAAACCACAAAATAAGGGTGAGTAACGAATTACTCAGTAAGAATCCCCAATCGGGGTACAATACGATATACATGGTCATCTAGATGAATGTATGCAAGCTATGAATATAAACACAGAATAGAGCACATAGCTTAAGTCCACACTTGGACCTCGGATGCCAACTCAGGGTCTTAGTCCGGAATAATCCACCACACAATACGCCCTATACGAGAAACAAGTCTCGGCCTCACCGCTTCTCATCTCGTCGATACGAAAGGTGCACCGCTCACAATCCCGAGGAGCTCTCGATCGGCGCTGTAATGAGCGTATCGCGCGCACCACATGCTACCGCAACTCGAGGGTTGCCGGTCTAGTGGCAAGCCGCCCGAGTCCGATCACCATGCCTAACTAAATCTTTGGATCGGTGTCACCGACATAGGGTGTGAGACTCGACACGCGTGAACTATGTCACCTGAACCACCGCACCGAGGCTAAGGAATCGGTCGTGTGGTAGGCTTACACCGGGAAGTCGTCCTTGACCTAACAGGTGGCAATCAAGGGCTACGGCCGAACACGCTGAGGACGTGCCGGCTGCTGGGGACGAGGCAATGCCAAGTCATCATCCCGACCGTTGGGGCATCGCGCAGACTACCACCCTCACCCAAGATTGTAGGGCCTACCGGTCGGGTTAGCTAAACCCTCACGGGGTCTAGGGACGGAGTACTACCTCGTACGTCCCTGCCATGGATGCAAGATACTTTATGCATTCGGGCCCGGATGATGCTACCTACCTATACTCTAACATATCATATCAATAACATACAATCCAATACGAGCTCAACAGATACAACGAACCTAGCAGGATACTACGAAACAAAAACAGATACGAGCATGCCAGAACGAAACAACCTAGCATGGACTAACATGAGAAACAACATATAGAATCATGCCAGTCGGGAATTCAGAATAGAGCACCTAACACTATACATGCTGATAATCACAAACAAACATACAAACAACAATCACATATAATACCGCAGGGCCCACACAACTCCGGTAAGAAATCCTTACCTGGCCGGGAGGCAACTACACACAAAAACCTAAGCTGCGATCGAACCCGAGCTAGCTACCGAGAGCCTGACAAAAACAATGATAATCACAATCCATATGCCTAAATATAATAAAATAAATAGGACTCGGCTCGGGAGCAACTCACGCGCGCGGGCCGACACGCGACAGCAGCAAAGACGGCCGGCCGGCTGGCTGAGCACTTCTTGGCGGTAGGGCTGCACGCTGGCACTGCGCTGGGGCGCGGATGGGCGTGCTGGCACGGACAGACACGCGCGGGCGCTGGGACGGAGACGCGCGAGCGCGGGGCGCGGACGCGGACTTACGAACGCGGGCGTGCGGGCGCGAGCTCGGCTGGGCGATGACGTCTGGCGCGCGCGACACGGCTGGGCGACGGCTGCTGCGGGCGCGCGCGCAGCGAGCAGCAATGGCTTTGGCGAGATCTTGCTCGCCGCGATCCGGGCGGCTGGGCTGCGATAAAGAGGCTGTCTGGGCGTCTTCTTTGGCAGATCTGGGCGTCTTTGGGCAACTGCAACAAAACACACACACACACCACCTCTTCCTTTACACTCGGCCAGCAAGGACACCAAAACGAGAAGATGAAGAGGATGAAGACTTACCCGAAATGACGATCGAATCTTGGGGCTACAAAGGAGAAGAAATTCGGCTTGGGGCTTGGGAGAGCATGGCTTGGGCGGCAAAGAGAGGTGTGTTGGAGAAGAAGGACAAAAACCTAATTTCTTTTTCATTTAACCAAATGCACCAAAACTCCAAGATCCAAGGCTAACCATAATATGACGCAGAAAGAGCAACAAGAGCTCTCCATAGCTCAATTGGCACGCATCCCCACAGGCTTTCCCAGAGACTTAGGTTCGAATCCCAGCTGCAACACAAATTCCTTTATTTTTACTTTTGCATCTACCCATGCTCAAACCAAACCACAAAGCCTAAAAAACCTTCATAAATCCATCCAATAATTTTAGCAACTGGAAAAAGACATAAACGGCCCTGACGGCCCGACCAAATTACCAAAATACCCCTAGGGCATACCTGGAAGACTGGGATGAAAACCTGGGCCGTTACAATATTCCCTCATTTTTATGACTTTCGTCCTCGAAAGTCCTTAAGACTGAAACAGCACAGGATACTGCAATCTCATCACGAGCGGCCTCCTCTAAACTCTGACTCCTCCACTGAACTTTTATCAAATGGATCTCACGATTACGCAACGTCTTCGTCTCAAAGACCAGAATACTCACATTCTTCCCCTCGAAGCTCAAATCCTCAATCAGCTGCAAAGGCTCAAAGTCCACAATGAGCGATGGGTCCGACACATTCTGCCTCACACCGATACATGAGAACACTGCACACGGTACCGACAATGACGTAAAAAAGCTAACCAATATGCAACTCTGCCAATCCTCTCGAGAATCTCAAATGGTCCAACAACAGGAGACTCCACTTCTCCCGCTTACTAAACCTCAACACAACTCACAACGACACAACCTTAAAACTACGCACTGTCCAACCTCAAACTCTAAAACTCGACGCCGAACATCGGCGTAACTTTTTCTCCGCTGCTGAAATGGCCGACAACACTAGCTCTAAACTCCTGCACATCACCTCTGGTCAAATGCAGCAACTCAGGATCCAAAACAAAATTGATGGCCACCAACCTTTTCCCAGAACACTGGAATCCTGCAATACTTACAACACAACGCCTCAACGGAACTATATGAATTAACAGCTAGGAACTGCTACCCAAGGCAAATTCATAAAACCAACACTGGTCTCTCGCTGCCTAATCACGGAAACACCAACACACAACAAGTTCTGAAGGATCTGGCTCACTCCTCCCAAAAGACCATCGGTCCGAGGGTGAAAACACTACATGATTGCACTCGGCTCATAAGCCTCTTAACAACGCTCTCCAGAACCACAGCTCATCAACGCACTCCCAGAATAACCTTTGTTGCCACACCCTGGTGCCAACAACTCTAGCCTGAAACTGCCATGCCACTACTCCACAGTAATGACATCTCCACCTAGGCGAGGTGCGAGCTCTAGCTACTGAAACTAATCCACCAAAAATCCAAACTCACACAACAACCTCAACCAGCTGTCAGCTTCCACACGGACTCCTTCAAACCAACAACTTGAATGCTACGAACTCGGTAGCCTAACTATCCACACACTGCATAACCACACCAATCTACTCAACTCCAACCCGACCTAGATCACTACTAGAAAAGTCAACCTGCTATCAACAGGGCCTTAGAGGGCTCCCTCCACCAAACTTACCTCTATGCAAGCAATGGAACGAAGCTTGCCTCAAATATGAAACACATCTCACAAGTCCAAACGATAACACATACAAGCTTAATCCTCTAGCTTAGGCTTATTACACCTTCCCACCGAAACTTCATAAACGGAACTCCACTACTCAGTTAACACCAACTACCAAGAACCAGATTACCAAAAATGGCTGGCAGAGCACAAGCCACACTAACCAGCAATGATCCCTCAAAAGATCAAGACCCTAATCCAACCACAATGGTGCAACCTCAACCCACAACTGATACAAAGGAGTTCTTCAACTACAAAGGTGCAACAGCTTCCATGCCAACACACAAAAACCTTAACCAACTATGCCAAACACTCATAGGAGGCAGAACAACCCTTACCGCAACTTCCAGAACACCACTCAAGAGTTCGCCTAACTAGACAAACAACTGCTTCCTAGCAGCCAACAAACTTTTCCTCCTACTAGCACCACTACCACCAATTCCAAGACCAAGGAATAACCTGACAACTCCCAAGGAGAAACAGATCCTTACAAGCAGACATCCGAAGGACAGAGAGCTTCACAACCGCTCTCTGTCTTGCTCAGCTAAGCACAACATCCAACTCTCCTAGAGGCAACAACAAGGGGTCCAGCACAGATTGGACCGCCAACCACGGGCAAGAGAAGACTCACCCCAAACACAAAAAAAAAGGCAACTCTCAAACTCTGGAAACAGGAAAGACATCCGCCAGGGCAAAACCACTTGCCCCACGAGCAAGGCTAACTTCTAGCAACTCAAAAACCACACCTTGGTCAACACCAAGCACCAACTTGCCACCACACCGGAACCAATCCGGACTCTACTGCTAACAAACTCCAGCTTGCTAGCCTACCAAATCTGCCAGCAACTCACCCGAGGTCTACAACCTACACGACTCCGGCTTGCCAACTGAAACTCACTACCTGGGCCTCACTGAGCTCTGGTGAGGCTTTCCACAACTAGGGTTCTTCGGCAACCCTCGACACACATTGTCGTCTAACGGTCTAACAGCCAACTGCCTGAACAAACAACTCCTTTTTGTTTTTTTTTTTCCAGCATCACAACCATGCTGGCCTGCTCCGAACCTCGAAACCAAAAAAAAACCAGAAACGCTTCAGAATGTGTCATCCTCCTACTCAAAGCATCAGCCACAATATAGCTTCCACCCAGGGTAAGGATTCGGAGCAACACTCTTAGTAACTACGGTCAGGAACTACGCGGCTTCACTACAACCACCATTTGTTCAGTACCATCTGAACTCCAACCATGAACACAAGAGGTTCCACCAACCAAGCTTAGGTTCAACTTAACAAACTTGCCTAAGCAACAACCCGACTACGAGCACGGTATCCTTACAACCTCAACTAAAGCCTTACAACATCCACCTGAAGTCCAACTTCTCCAAGAACTGAGCACCAGTTCTCCAATGCAAACCCTACATGGTTCCGAAACTCTCACCACCAGAACGAGCTACACAAAACACACTTGTGTGCAATACTCTCAACCTTCATTCAGAGATCCAAGACTAACAGGTGCTTTCCAAAAAGGCAACACTAACTTCTGGCAGAGATACAATCAACCAAAGGAACACCAAAAGTTCCATCTCCACACGATACTCGAAGCTGCGACAACCTTGCTCTACTAAAGCATAACAATGCCAAACCGAACTTACCTTATACCAAGTCTCTACCAAGTGTGCTTACACATAAGGCGTCCAACTCCTCTCATAAGGCATCCTACTCATCTCATAGGCATCCAACTCGCCTCATAGGCATCCAGCTCATCTCATACGCATCCAACTCATCTCATGAGCATCCCACTCACGGCCCCTCAGTTGGGCCAACTCGCATCTATGATGCTCAACACTCCTCAGATTTAGGCACTCCAAGGTAGTTGACCGCACTACCAACCATAAAGATCTCTTGGCCTCAGCCCTAGCGTGAGACTTGCACGCACTAACACTTACCAACCGTCAACCTGCTGACTTACTCAACCTCTAGTAACACTGGGAAGAGGCTCCAGCTCCTCTCAAACATCCTTTCACTTGTAGTCCTTCGACTACCACTGAACTAGCCCTCTTGCACGACCTAAACAAGTGCAACTGCCATAAACGGATCCAACAGCTAAAGAAGTGTGCTGAACTCCGGACGGGTCATAGAACCATCTGCTATACTCATGCCAAACTCAGGCCTGAACCAGACTTAGTGCCAAAGCGGCACACCAACTATTGCACCTCAAGTGCCACTACTAACAAATCCACATCCTACTACAAATGGGGCCCGCAAGGTCACAACCTCAAGTGACAAAAACTATGGCTAGGCATACAAGGGCTCAAAACTCAAACAACCAGACTATGGCATCTCATCAAACTGAAGGCTCACGACCTACTCTTGCATCTCCACATGATGCTCAACAAAACCCTGGCCGGCTCTCTCAACATGCAGCAGCTAGCCCTACTCTAGGGCTCACCAAAAGAAGAGTGCTCAACTCTATTAAACAACTGGGAAACCACCAACAGATCAAGTCCGATGGGAACACTGCTCGCTGCACCCTTAACTACAGGGTTCCGACTTACTGGCTGCAAAACAACAACACTTATAAGAGAACAAAGATGTCTCAGCAACCTCCTCGGAGGCTACCAACTCTGCAGCTACTCATTGGGCAATCAAACAATCTGCTAAGGCTCAAGATCAACACTTGAGCTACCCAGGCTAGTCCACACGGAGACCTGCTCCACAAGCATCCACAAAAGCAAAGCCATAGCTAACTCCTCTTCTGGAGTGGTACTCCAGGGCAAATCACCTCCACCCTCTCACTAGGGGAAAGCCAACAACTGGGCCACACGTGGCCTACGAGAGTCTAACCTCTGCCTCCCTCTGGAACGATGTCCCAGCGGTATCCGAATCTATCTGGATATCTCAACAAACCACAACATACAACTCACACTGCGGGAAGTTGGCATGATGGCGCTCTAAACCCAAACCAACAACGAGTCAGAACCTGCTCGTCTCCGCTCCACAACACTAAACAAGGCATACACTAGATGAAAAGTATTGTAAATTCTTAACCCTTTTCTAAAAATGTAAAACTTAGGCGCACTGATGACCGCCAGTCTTTGGTGATCATGGGGAAAACGACCTACAACAAAAGGTCGAGTCTACAGAATCTATGACTCGAGCTCGATACCAATCAGAAAGACCCGACCCAAAAGAGGTTTCTAAATGGGCCTTTACCCCAATGCATGCATTCAAAGTAAAGACAATATACAAATATGATTTGGATTCCAAGTAAAAATTTAAAACATTCAAAGATTCAATCGAAATCAAAATAGTTTATTGAAACTCGTCCCCTGTCTCCAAGCACCTGTTTCAAGACAAATACATTTCCAAAGGTTTACTCTAATCAGAGATTTATTAAAATCATTCAAAACCTTCTCAGATACAACAATGTTGGAATCCACAAAAACATTGAGAAAACATCCTAGGGCTCCGTGCCCAACTACATGCATTCAGGGGAAATAAAAAGACAAGAGTCATAATATGAAAAGGTCAGAGATGACAGCAGGTTCCCATGATCACAACTCCTCCTTCAGCCATCCTGTCTCGCACCTTGGTTACCTGTGGAAAACCACAAAATAAGGGTGAGTAACAAATTACTCAATAAGAATCCCCAACCGGGGTACAATACGATATACATGGTCATCTAGATGAATGTATGCAAGCTATGAATATAAACACAGAATAGAGCACATAGCTTAAGTCCACACTTGGACCTCGGATGCCAACTCAGGGTCTTAGTCCGGAATATACCACCACACAATACGCCCTATACGAGAAACAAGTCTCGGCCTCAGCCTGTCTACTGTCGATACGAAAGGTGCACTGGCTCACAATCCCGAGGAGCTCTCTAGTCGGCGCTGTAATGAGCGTAAGTGCGCACCGCATGCTACTGCAACTCTTGGGGTCGCCGGGTCTAGTGGCAAGCTGCCTAGGTCTAGTCACCATGCCTAACTAAATCTCTGGATCGGTGTCACTGACATAGGGGTGTGAGACCTGGACACGTGAACTATGTCAGCCTGAACCACCGCACCTGAGGCTAAGGAATCGGTCGTGGTAGGCTTACACCAGGAAGTCGTCCTTGCCCTAACAAGTGGCAATCAAGGGCTACGGCCGAAGACGTTGAGGACGTGCCGGCTGCCGAGGACGAGGCAATGCCAAGTCATCATCCCGACCGTTGGGGCATCACACAGACTACCACCCTCACCCAAGATTGCAGGGCCTACCGGTCGGGTTAGCTAAACCCTCACGGGGTCTAGGGACGGAGTACTACCTCGTACGTCCCTGCCATGGATGCAAGATACTTTATGCATTCGGGCCCGGATGATGCTACCTACCTATACTCTAACATATCATATCAATAACATACAATCCAATACAATCCAATACGTGCTCAACAGATACAACGAACCTAGCAGGATACTACGAAACAAGAACATATACGAGCATGCCAGAACGGAACAACCTATCATGGACTAACATGAGAAACAACATATAGAATCATGCCAGTCGGGAATTCAGAACAGAGCACCTAACACTATACATGCTGATAATCACAAACAAACATACAAACAACAATCACATATAATACTACAGGGCCCACACAACTCCGGTAAGAAATCCTTACCTGGTTGGGAGGCAACTACACACAAAAACCTAAGCTGCGATTGAACCCGAGCTAGCTTCCAAGAGCCTGACAAAAACAATGATAATCACAATCCATATGCCTAAATATAATAAAATAAATAGAACTCGGCTCGGGAGTAACTCACGCGGCGCGCGGCACGCACGCGGACAAGCGGCGCAACGCTGGGCCGGCTTTGGGCATTCTTGGCGGCAGTGGCTGCACGCACGCAGTCTTTGGGCGCGGATGGGCGTGCTGGCACGGACGGACATGCGCGGGCGCTGGGACGGCGACGCTCGCGCGCGGGGCGAGGACGCGGACTTACGAACGCGGGCGTGCGGGCGCGAGCTCGGCTGGGCGATGGCGTTTGGCGCGCGCGACACGGCTGGGCGACGGCTGCTGTGGGCGCGCGACAGGGACGCAGGTGCTGGGCGAGATCTGGCCTGCTGGCGATCTGGCGGCTGCTGGCCGCGACGGGCTGTCTGGGCGTGTTCTTTGGGCGGCTTCGGCCGCGATAGCAGGCCGCTCTGGGCATCTTCTTTGGCGCGGATCTCGGGCGTCTTTGGGCACTGCAACAAAACACACACACACACCACCTCTTCCTTTACACTCGGCCAGCAAGGATACCAAAACGAGAAGATGAAGAGGATGAAGACTTACCCGGAATGACGATCGAATCTTGGGGCTGCAAAGGAGAAGAAATTCGGCTTGGGGCTTGGGAGAGCTTGGCTTGGGCGGCAAAGAGAGGTGTGTTGGAGAAGAAGGACAAAAACCTAATTTCTTTTTCATTTAACCAAATGCACCAAAACTCCGAGATCCAAGGCTAACCATAATATGACGCAGAAAGAGCAACAAGAGCTCTCCATAGCTCAACTGGCACGCATCCCCACAGGCTTTCCCGGAGACTCGGGTTCGAATCCCAGCTGCAACACAAATTCCTTTATTTTTACTTTTGTATCTACCCATGCTCAAACCAAACCACAAAGCCTCAAAAACCTTCATAAATCCATCCAATAATTTTAGCAACTGGAAAAAGACATAAACGGCCCTGACGGCCCGACCAAATTACCAAAATACCCCTAGGGCATACCTGGAAGACTGGGATGAAAACCTGGGCCGTTACAACAATCTAGTAGCTTGTGTGGATGGCTGGTCAACACTTATTGTTTTAATGAAGTTCCTATCTTACATGCTCTAGATTAACCCTTCCTGATTCTCCCTATGACATGCTACTATCACTCACGTTTCCCCAGTTTCACCTTACGAAAATTAGTTCATAATAACAACAAAGAACAAAAAGCACAATGAAGAAAGCATCATAGAATTGTATTATTGAATTGAAATAAGTCTAACAATACGTCTTAACAAAACAAAATAAAATAACGATAGTAAAGTGAAGCGTAGATCGATTCTCTACAGTTCTCCTAGAAAACAAACAAGGCCAAGATCCAGCTCGCTTTCTTAATTACATCATGTCCCCTTTTATAGAGCTAGGTCGTCGAGCCTCTAAAGGTTCTAGAATAGTGAGAATCAATTTGCACGAAGATTTCTCCTTTTAATTTCTTGCCATATGTGTTCGATTTGTCTAAGGCAAGAATCTTGTGATTTCAGCAATCCGTCTCTTAATTGTTTGGTTAGTCAACTTCGTCCTGGCGGATACTTCCTTCCTTATTTACTTGTAGTGCGATTAGCCTTGATCTTCCGAGCTTAAGTACTTGTGCTCGTGCGTTTTGATTTCCTTCTTAGCAATGCTCCATTTAACGCTGATCTTACGAAATAGAAATAATCATAAGTTTCTGTGACTTTAGTGATATCTATGCTTCTTTTGTCTTTATTTTGCATGATTCCAATATTTAGCATTCAACTCCGCTAATGCACAACGTTAGCGAATTACACATTAAAGCACGAACTTTTTTCCTTGTGGACGCTTGATATGAATTGAATAACACGCAATACGATCTGAATAGATGTTGATTTCTGACTCTATTCCAGAGTCATCAAACCCCCAAACTTGAATCATTGCTTGTCCCAAGAGATGCTAACGCTGGTGTAATAACTTCTAAGCTAGTGTTAACCTTAATGCCGCAAAACCAATTTCTTCTACTAAAAAAAAATTCTTTGAATATCATTGCCTTGGTAAACCGATCGCTTACTCATTCCAAATCATCATTTACTAAGTTCCTAGCAATCCCACCTCAGATCTTCTCCTATTTCCCTTAATCCCAAGTTCACTCTATAGTGAAGATTTCTGCTGTAGTGTAAGTCATTTTTCCTTCCTTATCAACTAAGTTTGTTCAAAACATTTTGTCCAGGTGTAATGACCCAATTTTTCATTCTGGTTCTCCAGGTATGTTCGGTTGATTATTCGATTGTCTGGTTGGGCCGCTACGTTGTTTGAGCCTTTAGGGGCATTTTAGTCATTTGGCTTTCAGGGGTAGTTTGGCAATTGTCCATGGTTTTGGTTTGTTTCCAAACTTGTGTTGAGTTTATAATTTTGTTTCGATTTCAGGTTCCAAGACTGGGAGTTTCTATAGGGAGGTTTGGAGGTCGTTCGATTTTAAAACAAAAATTAAGAAAATAAAGTGACCTTGCCAGGACTCGAAGGGGGAACCTCTTGAGACACTTGGCATTTGGAGGATTTTCTAGAGTTTTATTAAAGGAAAAATAGGAGAAAAATCCTTTTCTCCCTCTCAAGCCCTAGCCGAATTCCATCTCCCTTCCTTCTACCCCTTAGTTGACTCACCCATCATCTCCACTTTTATCTTCTTCTTCATCTCACTTTTGGTCAAACCTCCATTGCTGCACATTGCCATCACCCATCGTCGATTAGCCCAGCCTCACGCCGTATGCACAACACAGCAGCATCACTGAGAGCCACGCCCACGCCATCGCAGCCCTCGCTCGTAGACGCCCAGCCTGGCATCACCGTTGCCCTTGTCTTCGTTGTGCAGCCGCTCTCCCGCGCAGCAACCTCTCACCTTTTCTCTCGCTTGCCTAGCCGAACGGCAACGCACATCACCTTCACCTGCACAACCGCATACCTTCACCTACAGCACTACACGCAGCTTCGCCCAGCCTTGTGTGTTGCCGAGACCTGCCGCACATGACCTGTAACGGCCCAAGTTTTCATTCTAGTTCTCTAGGTACGTTCGGTTGATTAGTCAGTCATTTGGTTGGGTCGTTAGGGTTGTTTGAGCCTTTATGGGCATTTTGGTCATTTGGCCTTTAGGGGTAGTTTGGTAATTTTCTAGGGTTTCGGATTGCTTCTTAACTTGTGTGAGTTGGTATTTTATTTTGGTTTTAGTTTCCAAGTCCGGGAGTTTCTGTTGAGGATTTGGAGGCCGTTCGAGTTTAATCAAAAAATAAGAAATTGAAAGTGTTGTTGCCAGGACTCGAAGGGGGGATTTTTCAAATGAATTAAAAATGAGAAAAAGAAGAGAAAATCCTATTTGCCTCCTAAGAAGCCCTAGTCGACTACCTTGTGTTCTCCCATCTCTCTTTTGGCTGAATTCTCTTCTCCATCCATTCCATTGCCGAAATCTCAAGTCCTTCTTCAAGCTTTCTTCTTCTTCTTTTCCTCATGGCCAAATCACTTCCCTTTTGGCCGAAAAACAAAGCCCTAACAATTGTTTCTTCCAACTTCATTGCAAAATCACCATCTCCAAGCTTGGCCAAGAGCTTCATTGCCAAGAGTTTCTTCTAGATCTTCTCTTCTTGTTGGTTGAATCTGAGAGCACAATTCCATAGCTTCATTGCTGAGATCACCAAGGTGAGTTTTTGTTGTTGTTTGTGATGGTGTTTAGCCCTAGCCGAGATCCAACATATCTTGGTTGGGTGTGTTTTAACCGAGATCATTTATGTGTTGTGCATGTTTAGCCTAGCTGAGATCCATTGTTGCTTGTTTGGGAGTGTTTTAGTCCATACTACCTTACTTGTACTTCTCTCCTTGCTGAGAACATCAAAGTGAGGCGCTATTGTTGTTGGTTGTGTTTATGCTACCCGAGATCTACATTGTGGCAGAGAGCTACATGGTAGCTTGTTTGTTGTGTGTTGCATACTCCTTGGCCGAGGCTAGGGGGTGTGTTTGAGGTGTTGCCGAGATTAACTTGTGTGGTTTATTGTTACTTGTGATGCCATAGCCGAGACTTGGTAGGTGGACTTTGGAGTTACTTGGTCGAGACCTCCCTTGGAGAGTTGGTGCTTGTTTGGGTTTCGGTAAAGCCTTAATTCTTGTTTCGGGTTGGTTGCATAGTTGAATGAGCATGAGTTATTAACCGTTTGTTGGCTTAATTGTTAGGTTAGCTAGGTTGGTGATTGATAACTGACCCAGTAATTGAGAGTTACTGGCTTAGGACTATAGACGAAAGAATATAACTGACCAAGGTAAATACGTTCGCGTTTCAACATAGGCGACCGCGAAAAGACAATTCGCGACCCTGAGCAAATCTTTTAGAAGCTAAGCATTTCTTTACAAGCATATGAACATTCTGATGTTTTTATTTTCTTAGCATATCATTTACAGCGAACGCAAGAAGCGAACCTGCTGCTTTGAAGGAAATTTGACGAATTGGGCAACTCGGTGAACACCAAGGAATCGATCAAACCACGACCACACGTTGTGAACAGAAAAAGTGGAAACATGATAGATCATGGGGAACCAGCGATAAACCCGGATACAGTAACAGGGCCTTTATAAGGAAACTTGGATCTAAAGAGATCAGGAGTTAATTTTTCTGAAGAGAATACGGCTAGTGATCGGAGATTGGATAAAGAGGTGAGCGAGAGCTATCAGAGAATTGCAGAGTTCATAGTGGATCTTCGTGTCGTGCCCGGCTGTTTTCATTTGGTTAACTCTTTTAAGTTGTTTTTGTTTTTTCACATTAGCTAGTCCAGAAATTGTAGTTTTCTACTATTTATTGTTTAATTGGATCATTTGTTATTTATGGAAATTTATATTACATGTCTTTATTGCTTTCAATGTTGAACATGAGTAGCTAGATTCGCTTTTGGAATTTACAAGTTGTGCATTTCGAGATGTGAAGAATAGTTGAGTAAAAACGAGCTAGTTATCTGAGAGGCTGCCTTCCGGTTGACATGTTCGAGAGATTAGGTTAAGCAACTCATATAACTGCCTTAGGTTTTGTTAAGACGACACTTGCAATTCATTTGTCTTAGAGACAAAGGGTACTGGGGCGTGGTTTTCATTAGACGGCGAGTTCGAGAGAACCCTGCGTGTAGTTGAACTGCCCACTGTTGAATCTAGCGAGAGATAACTTATAAATTTCGACTCCTATCAATTAATATTTGTGTAGTATAACTGTAAGGACCCGACACTAAACAACCCTAATGGCCCTTACTCAACATGTAAATTTAGTGAAAATCATTCAAGGGCTGGAAAAGAACATCTGTATTAAAAGTAATGGAAACATAAAATCTGTTTGAAAATACTTTAAGGGAAAATAATAAACATTCTCTGGCCAGAGTTTACAAAACATTACAAATAACGATAACATAAATCCAAGTTCACCAATACAAGTTTCCCAAAAAAACACTTTCAAGATGCATTATAAAGACTCAGACTATGCAGCGGCCTTCCCATGATCCATCAGCTTCCTTCTTTAGCCACCTCGATGCTGTGCCAAGTTACCTGGTGGAGAAAACCACAAAAAGGGTGAGTACAAATTGCACTCAGTAAGGATTCCCCAACCGGGGTACAATACGCACAACAAATCACCTAACAATCTAGCATACAAACAACAATACATAACATGCCAGTCTTAAACAGTTCAACAGGATAATCATCTACAAGGTCTAAGCTCACAGCCAGACAAGGTTAGCACACACTAGGCTAACTAACAGAAGTACCATACAAGAAATCCTCAAGTTATAACAGCAAAGTAAACAAGATTATCACACCCTGTGCTAACTAAGGCAGCGACACACTGGGCTAGTCCTGGCTGCATCACAATGGGCAGCCCTGAACTGCAACACCCTGGGCAGTTCTACTCAACCTAATTAGCAACAGGGGATAGCAACACACTGGGCTAGTCTCGGAGCAACATGGGTAGCAACTGTAAAGACCCGACCCGAAAGAGGTCCTAACCTAGGCCTTTACTTCAATGCATGCTTTTAAAACATGAATACGTTATGCATGATTACCATCCAGATTCTGTATAAATTTAAAACTCTTAAACATACATTAATTTAGCAAGCACAAAAACAACCTGAAACCTGTCCCTGTTTCCAAGCACCTGTTCCAAACTATAAATAGTTCAAAACATACTCTGATGAGAGATTTATTTTAACATTCAGTTCCAAATCGTTTTAAATGAAAAGACAGAATCCAGATACAATCCCAAAACATCTTAAGGGCTTCGTGCCCTAACTACATGCAATCAAGAATATAAAAAGGAAAATCCATAACATAAGACTCAGAGTTTAAATAGCTGGATTCCATGATCAACAGCTCCTCCTTCAGCCAACCGGTCTCGCGCCCTGGTTATGTGGAAACCACAAAAGTAAGGGTGAGTAACGAATTACTTAGTAAGAATCCCCAATCGGGGTACAATACGATACAACTGGTCATCTAGTAGAATGTATGCAAGCTATAAATACAAACACTGAAGAGAGCACTTTACTTTAATCCACACATTAACATAAACGGATGCCATCTTACGGTCTTACTTCGGGAGTTATCTTAAAACTCAAAACTCTACGAGAAACTAGTCTCGGCCTCATCGTTTCTGCTATACTGACTATACGAAAGGTGCACTAAACTCAAGATCCCGAGGAGCTCTCTAGTCGACGCTGTAATGAGCGTGAACGCACACCACATGCTGCTGCAAACTAGGGAGGTGCTGAGTCTTGGGCAAGTTGCCCTGGTCTAGTACGCATGCCTAAAAGAATCTCTGCATCGGTGTCACTGAACATAGTGGTGTGAGACCAGGACTCTATGACTATGTCAACCTGTACCACCGCACCTAAGGCTAAGGAACTGCTCGTGGTAGGCTTACACCAGAGATCAGCCCTTGCCCTATTAGGTGGTAATCAAGGGCTACTGCCGACACGCTGAGGTCGTGTAGACTGCTGGGGACAAGGTAATGCCTCGACATTCCCCCGTCCGTTGGGGCATTTAACAGTCTGCCACCCTCACCCAAGATTACAACTGGGTTGCCGTTAGGGTTAGCTAAACCCTAACGACGGATCAAGGACGGAGTACTGCCTCGCGCGTCTCTGCTACGGATGCAAGTTACGTTATGCATCCTCGCCTGGATGATGCTACCTATCATGACACTATGCAATAACAGCTAACAATCACATACCAACTCGTGCTCAGCAGAATCAACGAACCTAGCATGGCACTACGAAACAAGAACAGAATACGAACATGCCATAACAGAACAACCTAGCATGGAACTAACATGAGAATAATCACGAGAACTCATGCCAGTCGAAATTCAGAACAAAGCACCTAATAACTAAACATATTGGTAATCATAAACAGGCATACGAACAACAATCACAGCAATATCGCAGGGTCCACACAACCCCGGCAAGAAATCCCTACCTGAATCGGAAGACAACAATCACACAAGTGGGCACCCGAGCTGCAAATGAACACGGGCTAGCTAACGGAACCTAAAAATCAAATAGTAATTAAATTACAAACTATAGGCCCTAAAAAAGATATGAAATAGAAGCTCATCTCGGGAGCAACTCACGCGGCTCGGCTAAGCACCAAGGGTGTCTCAGCTGCAAGGCACACGACAAGGGAGCTGGCGCGAGCGGCAAGGCAAGCGAGCAAGGGGAATGGCGCGCGGACGGCTACAGGGCGCGTGGTTGTGCGCGGGTGAGCGGCTCGGCGAGGGCGTGCGACACGGTGCTGCTGCGCGGCTGGCATGAGCTAGGCGACGGGCGTGATCGACGGGAAAGGGTTGTTGCTCGTTGCTGGGCATCGGGCGGCACGGATCGGTGAGCAAGGGTTGCTGCTCGTGTGGGCGTCGGGCGGCACGGATCGGCGAGGTGAGCGGTGGGGCGGCTGGGAAATGCGGGTGGCGATGGACAGTGATGGCAGTGCAGATCGGCGACGGGGCGTGCTTGCGGCTGAGCGGCTGGGCGTGCGGGTGAGCGGCTGCAAGGGGCTGTCTCGGACGAACAAGGGGTTGTAATTAGGCTGGAAAGGAGAAGAAACGAATAGAAACCGAGAGAGCAAAAGGAAAAGACCAGAGCTTACCTTCTCGGGCTTGAACGATAGGAGACGGTGCTTAGAGAGGGGATGTTAATTGGGAGAGGGAGAGGGAGAGACCAATGTGTATTTCTTGGATCAAATGAAACAACCCCCAAACCCCTAAACTTCTAATTTTACTCCAAACCCCAAGCAACCACGGGATATGCAAAACACCAACGAACAAGAACATAAACTACTTACCCGGCTCAACTAGAAATGCCTCCTTTTGCTAACTACTCTACAACCAAGACAACCCAGGTTCGATCCTTGGCTCGAACACCTTTTTCTTTTTAATTTCTGTTTTGCAAGCCAAGGCCATAAACCTCCCCAAACACTCTCGGGCAAGGAACCTGCACACCCAATAAATCCCCAAACTCAGCAAAGGACTCAAACAGCCTCAACGGCCCGACCAAATTACCAAAATACCCTTAGGACATACCTGGAAGACCGGGATGAAAACCTGGGCCGTTACAGCAACACACTGGGCTAACCTGGGATAAGCAACACACTGGGCCAATCCTAGCAACTGGTCAGCACACCCTGTGCCAACAAGGGACAGCTCACACTAGGCTAGTCCTAGACTGCAGCACACTGGGCAGTCTTGAGCAAACCAAGCCAGCACACAACTCGACTGACACTCGGGACTCTCTAAGGACTCTAACACCCTATTACAGTCATGGTATAATAAATACTAAGTCCAGGATACAAGAATATAAAGCAGACAGATAGACAGTCCATAAGCAGGGAAGCACATAAACAAGATATATTCTACATGCCAATCCTAACAACAATCCAGGAGGAACCTAGCTACACCATGCTAAAGCATACATCCCCACAAAACACATACAGCATACAATTTCATTTTATACACAATAGAGAATAAACAGAGCTAAGCATCTACAAGCACAAACTTCCTCCAAGGTACCTGCAAAAGCCTATCCACTAACAGTTTATATTATCCAGACAACCTACATAAAAGCCTATCCACTAACAGTTCATATAATCCAGACAACCTGCATAAAAACCTATCCACTAATAGTTCATATGATCCAGACAACCTGCATAAAACCTATCCACTAACAGTACAGTACAAACACACAACTAGAAGTTATCAATGAGGTGCGCAGGGCCCACACAACCCGGGCAAGGAACCCTTACCTGTCAACAGTAGAATCTCAAATCCCGAAATGATTCACAAGCTAAAGAACACCACACAGTTAACCTAACAACAGAACAATCAAGTCACAAACCTAACCACAACAAACTAGGCAACCAAAGAACCAGGAATTAGGGCTTTACTAGAACCCGAGCAAGAAACTCACTCCCAAGGAGGGTCTCGGCCAAGCTAAGTCAAACACAACCCAAGAGAACTTCCAACTCCTTCCTCTTTACTCTCGGCTAGGGCATACAAAGCAACACAAAGCAAACATTAGGTTCAAATGCAAGCAACTCCCAATCCTAAACTCCTCATGGTGCTCTCGGCTACCAAGGGAGAATTGACCAAGTAACAAACATCAAACACTCTAAGGCTCACCTTGAAGTCTTGGCCAAAGAAGGATGCACAAGAGGTCTCGGCTAGGGTTAGACCACAATCACCAATACTCACCTTGTTTTCTCGGCCAAGGAGAAAAAGAAGAAGCAAGGTGAATTCGGCAACAACAAAAGAGAGGTAACCTCGGGTCTTCAAACACAAGAGGAAGAACAAGCTCTAAACCTTCTCTTCTCAACAAGGGCTAGAATCTACGAGGAGAGAACAAAATCCATCTTTGAGTTAGAGTGTGTCTCGGCCAAACAAGAAAGAAAGGAGAAGAGATTTGCAAAGAACTTACCTTGGAACAACAATGGAACTTGTAGGCTTGAAGGAGGAAGCAAGGGGAGCTCGAAACAATGGGGAGGAATGGGGGAATGGAAGATTTTGACTAAAGAGAAGGAAGAAGAAGAGGTTGGGCGGCTAGGGCAATTTGGAAGGGGAAGGGATGGATTTTTCTTATTTAAAATTGCACAAAATCCCTCATTTTGACAAGTGTCAAATGAGGTTCCCCCTTCGAGTCCCAACTCCAACATCTTTTTAAAACATTTTATTTTCCCTCTACACTTGCCTCAAATTCGACCACCACACACCAAGGATCAAATCCTAGCTCAACCCCAATTTATTTTAATTTACTCCTTTTACCCGGGAAACCACCAAACATTCCTAAAATGGAACTCTTGCCCTGGAAACCAAAACCAGAGGAAACTAAAGTCCAAAACCAACACAGACATTCTTGAAACCCTCAATAACTATGAGAACAACCTGGGGGAAAAATGACCACAATACCATGGAGGATAAAATGACCAAAATACCCCTGAAAGCACAAAAGCCCTAACAACCCAACAACTCACTAGAAGAAACAACCTGCTAGGCCTGAAGAACCGGAAGGAAAACATGGGCTGTTACAATAACTTAGGAAAACAAAATCAAAATTTCATTCATGTTTTATTATCTTGACTTGTACTTCATAGTGTTAACGAATAAATTACAATTCCCTAAGGAGACGATCTTACTTACTTTATAACTTGCTGCAAATGTGATTGTGTATACTTGCACATTCTTGGGAAATCTTGCACTTTGCGTATTTCACATACGGACTTCGCTTCAATGAACATAAACCAATCTAATTATCTATTATCAATTGAGTTTACGATTTCGCAAACAATGATCTGCAACTCAATGAGCACTCATTTACTGTTAGTTTATCTACTTGCTTTACATGTAAGGGTTCCTTGTCGAGGTTGTGTGGGCCCTACGCATGGCGATGATATCTCCTAGTTGTTTGCTTTGTATGTTGTATTGTTAGTGGATAGGTTTGTGCAGGTTGTCTGAATTATACTGTTAGTGGATAGGTTCGTGCAGGTTTCCTGGATACTGCTCTGTTAATAATTATGTTCTGATCTTATATGTCTGTTGATCTATTCTTGTCTGTTGTATGCCCTGGTTCATATGTTGTGTGTAAGCATGATAATGGTTAGGGTTTCCTGGATTGTGTGTTAGAGCTTGTATGTAGAATGACGGACTCTGTTAATATTCTGTTTATGTTGTACTCACTGTTAATGTTAAACTATGCTAGCTCTAGGTTGTGTAGCAATAGGTGATTCTATTAACTTTACCCATGACTAGCCCAGTGTGTGTTGTCCAAGGTTGGCCCAGTGTGTTGTTGATCGAGTTTACTCAAGACTAGCCCAATGTGTTGTTGTCCCCTGTTGGCCCAGTGTGTGCTAACATGTATGAGTCGGACGAGCCCAGTGTGCTCTATCCCATTGTTGGCCCAATGTGTGCGTACCAGATTATCCAGGATTGGCCCAGTGTGATGGTGGTCTCGGGTAGCCCAGTGTGATGGTGATCTCGGGTAGCCCAGTGTGTGCTGCCCGAGTTGCTCAAGACTAGCCCAGTGTGTGTTGTCTTCTGTTGGCCTAGTGTGTGCTGACCAGGTATGAGCAGGACTTTCCCAGTGTGTGTGGTACAGGACTAGCCCAGGTGTTGTTGTTCTTTGTTAACCCAGTGTGTGCTAACCTCGTCTAGCTTTGAGTATAGACTTGATGTTGTTCATCCTGCTGTTTATACCTGTTAAGACTCTCATGTTATTGTGTATTGCTTGTATGCTAAGATGCTAGAGGATTTTTCTTGAGTATTGTACCCCGGTTGGGGAATCCTTACTGAGTGTTTTTGTACTCACCCTTTCTATGGTTTTTCCACCAAGTAACTTGGCACAGCATCGAGGTGGCTAGAGGAGGAGTTGGATGATCATGGGAAAGGCCGCTGCATCTTCTTATTCTTGCATATTTATGTAGCCGAACTGTTTTATCCAGAACTTGTAATGTTTTTAATTGTACTCTGGCCAGAGGCTAAACCATTTTTAATGTTTTCAGTTTGAGACATTTCGGAACTTGATTCTTTTATAATATGAATCTTTGAAATATTCTGTTTTAAGTGTTTTGAAATTGAATTGCATCACTTAGTAAAGGCCATTTTGGACCATTTAGTGTCGGGTCTTTACACAACTAAAACCCCAACTTGTGTTGTAACTCCAAAGGCAACTCGATGATTAAAGCTCCAACTGAGCAATTGGAACTCACTAACTAGGTCTGATTGAGCTCTAGCAAGGATCTCCATGAGCTTAGGGTCCTTCTGACGACCCTTTGACACACACTGTCGTAAATGCGGCCGGCCAGCCAACGGACTAAACAAGAAGAAACCTTCATCCTCATAACATCTGCACTAGGTAACTCCAACTATCTAGATATAAGGGCAAGAGCCTAGACACGCTGCAGAATGTGTCGTCCTCTTACTCAAACCATCAGCCACCTCGTAGCTTTACACTGGGTAAAGATCTCTACCAATCCCTTAACAAAACCAGTCGATTACTAAGTGGTTGCTAGTCAACCACAACTTGCTCAATCTCATCTGGGCTCTAACGAAACAACATCAAGGATTCTTACCACCCAACATCACGTTCCAAACTAACAACTCTTGTCTGGCAAAAAGTAATCCAACCACGAGAAGATTACATCTGCAACTCAAGCTAAGGGCACTTTTCAAGGTATTATCCTCGAACTGAAACCCAACTTCTTCAAAAACTAAGCACAGTCTCGCTCCAACGAATCAGCTCTAACGTGGTTTCCAATAACCACCCATACCAAGGACAAGCTACTCGCAGGTACACATGTGAGTACACTGACTAGTCATTCCTGAAGATCGGAGTCTAGCTGACTCTCATTGAATTTGTAGCAATTGAGTCCCATAAGAGTCATAACCTGTGACGAACCCGACCCAAAACATGGTCCTAAACTGGGGTTCTCACTCAGCATGCAAGTTAAATATGATAACAAGCAGTTTAGTGCTCATATTTAAAAACCTTTCAAAACATATGAGAAGGGGGAACCCTTAAAACATAACCAACAGTTTTCATTTAAACAAACCAACAGAAGTAAAACATCCTGGCCAGTATTTATAAAAATATACAATACAATTTAAACAATGTTTTAAACAATGTTCCCCTAGGACTCCTGTCCATCTACATGTTGAATAACAATGCAATAATAAATGACAGAGTGTCGGCGACTCCCCATGATCAATCAGCTCCCTCCGCTAGCCATCCTGGTGTTGTCCCAAGCTACCTGAAAGATAAATAAGGGTGAGTATAAACATACTCAGTAAGAATCCCCAACCGGGGTACAATATGATACATCAGTCATCTAGCACCTCAACATGCAAACAAACAGCTATCAACACAGATCATAGCTCAACGAGCTCATAAAACAAGATCTGGAGCCATCGGAAGTCTCTTTCTTCCGGCCTAACTGGGATTGGATACACTGACCAATCCTGGGACATCACCGAGGTATCTATCACTCGGGGGGAATACACTGATCCCTAGAATGTCCTCAAGGGCCTCCTTGCCTTTGCACTAATCTGGACTTACGGGAGAGTACCCGAAGTCAGGCTCTAACGGAAAGAATGGTGTACTCACGACATTAGCCCGGGGGAGCTCTCTGAACCGGCAACTAACGCGTGTGCGCGCACACCGCATGCTCTCTGCAACCGGCGTAAATGCGGGGGCCTAAGGGCAAACTACGCGGGCCAGGTACGCATGCCTATGACTCGAAAGCGGTGTCACTGATCACAGTAGCGCGAGGCCCTCGACGTTCATCTGTGCAACCTGATCCACCAACCTGAAGCTAAGAACCGGCCAAGGTAGGTTTACACCGTTGGCAGTGTTCCGCTCTAGCAGGCTACAAACTAGGCTATTGCCGAAGTGGGTAGCTAAGTCCTACAACCGCGGTCGGGGGTAGCAAGATACGTTATCTTTGCGCACACTTTACTCCCGACACGAGCTAAATCCACCTTAGCGGCGGGGAAGCAAGATACGTTATCTTTGCGCACTTTTACTCCCGATCGGTGGGGACAAAGTACGTTATGTCCGCTCGGCCTCGGATGATGACAAACCCTACAACTCTATCTAAGAGTCAGAGTAAAATCAATGATTCCCGGCTAGCAAGCAATGACCGACATAAATCACATTACCTAGCATGATACTACAACTTAGCGGGAATCATAAGCATCTTTGTGAGAACAAACCTAGCATGGCACTAACATGTAAAATCAGGCAAACATGCTAGCAAGAGGTCAATCAAAGCTACCCTAACAATATCATGTTCATAACAGCAAACAAGCATACAAGGCATATCATGATATATCGCAGGGTCCACACAACCACGAAAAGAAATCCTTACCTGGAACAAGCAGGAAAACAATAATAATAAATCACAAATCAACGAGCGATCCTCGAGCCTCTAATCGATCCCAAACAGCCTGAACATTCAAATAAAACACCCCAAATAAAATACATAAAACAGCCCAATAAATCCATAACCAGCAGCCAAAAAATCCGGGCCCAACGAAGAAAAGACTTGGGAAATACCATTTGAGAAGCAATAAGGCTCGGGCCAACCAAAGACACAACAGGCAGTGTGCAGCGCAGGGCTGGGCTGGTTGGCGCAGCGCTGGCGCGCTGGGTGCAGAGGGTCGAAATTTGGCTGGGCGCGAGTCGCGCGGGGAGCTGGGGGGCGGCGGCGCGGCTCGGCCTGAGGGCAACGCGCGGGCTCGAGCTCGGCAAGCACAAGGACGCGCGCGGGGCCACGAGCTCTGAGCGCGCTCGGCGCGGCGACGACGAGCTCTGAGACACTCGGTGGCCGCACAAAGACGGCACGCAAGCCTGGTGGGCGACGGACGAGGCGAGCCGCTCGGGGACGCTCGGGCGAGCGCGCACGGCCGGGCGGCCTAAGCGCGACGCATAGGTCGGTAGCGCGACTGGCTAGCTGGGGCTAGCGCTGGGCCTTTGTCTTGTGGCCGGGTTGATTTGCGAGCCGAGTGAGGTGGCAGGTGTGGAGGAGAGAGAAAAAGAAAAAAATGGAATTTTGGGATTTTGGGAAAAAAAGAAAGGAAAATGGGATTTTTAAATAAAAAAAAGAAATTTCCTTTTTCTTTTTATCCTTATCCAAAATAAATCCAAACTTATCCAATTTTCCAAGTTTCCAAAAATCCTTAAAATCCTTAAATCCCATTTCCCGACTTCCTCCTTCGAGACCCGACTGAAGCAACCTTTTCCAATCAATAAATCTCACTTAAATCAACCTCACAAATCAACACTGAGGGCCCGGCTCGAATCCTGAAGGAAACACCCAAAGAACCATAACTTTGCCCAAAACCCAAATCACAACCGAACTCCCAAACGAATAGCCCAAACATCTCGGGACTCGCAGCCACCAACAAACAAGCCTCAACAAAGGCAGGAGCTGCCTCGAAGCCCTGAAAATCCACAAATCCTGCCCAGGGAGCCAAAAGACCAAAATGCCCCTAAGGGACAAAATAGCTCTAACGGCCCAACCGAACCACTGAATCTGAACCGGAAGCTCCTCGAGAACCGGGATAGAAAACTGAGCCGTTACATAACCAACAAATGAACACCAAGGGCTCAACCCTGCACGCTACGAATCTAACTTTCACCCAACTCTGGGTAAACTTAGGGAATGACACTCTCGGCCATTCCTCGCACAACCTTCCTCTCGTGGCCATCGAGCTACCATCAACTACATCACTTATGCTACCTCAACAGGTACAACAACTGGCACTGCAAGTGCAACGTCTGGAGAACATGCTGAACTTTTTTCCAAGTAAGTCATACGAATCATCATCGCTGTGATTAAAAGCGGGCTGAACCTAGGCCTACACCCAAGCTTGGTGCCAAACGAGCATTCTCTAACCATATCACGAAGTGCTTCTAAAACAAAACTCTAGGCCCTGCTATAAACAGGCCAATAAGGTCACAACCTCTGGTGAAGGCCACACTAACAACTCGCACAAGCACTTCCAGACTTATCAATCTGGCCCTTGACATCTCATCCATCGGACATGTTCAATATCTCCTCTTGAAACTCTGCTTGATGCTCAGTGAGCATCACTTTAACCATAGCTCTCATGGCTGTTGCAAACTCTGCTCTGGGAGAGGCACTCAAAAAGCGAGCTAGTTGTAAAGACCCGACCCGAATGGGGTCCTAAAATAGGCCTTTACCTCAATGCATGCTTTTAAAACTTAGAAAAATAATTTGCAATGTTGTATGCCAGATTCTGATTAAAACAAAAAGCAGTAAACATCCAATAAAAACAACAACAAAATGTCCTGGAACCTGTCCCTGTTTTCAAGCACCTGTTCCAAGCTAAATACAGTTTAAAACGTACTCTGATCAGAGATTTAATTCACATTCAAATCCAAATATGGTTTACATCAGTGTCAGAATCCGGGCAACAACCAGAAAACAACCTAAGGGCTCCGTGCCCAACTACATGCATTCAGAGGACATTTAAAACATAAAAACATAAATACAAGACTTAGAGTTCAAACAACGGGTTTCCATGATCACAGCTCCTCCTCCACCCATCTGTCTCGCACCATGGTTACTGTGTGGAAAACCACAAAATAAGGGTGAGTAACGAATTACTCAGTAAGAATCCCCAACCGGGGTACAATACGATATACATGGTCATCTAGCAGAAAGGTATGCAAGCTATGAATATAAACACAGAAGAGAGCACATAGCTTAAATCCACACATAAACTGTAACGGCCGAGTTTTCCATTCCGGTTTCCCAGATACTTTCGGTTCAGTATTGGGGCAATCGGTTGGGCCGTTAGAGCTTTTTAACCCTTGGGGGTATTTTGGTCTTTTCGCTCCCCGGTCAGAATTTATGGATTTTCAGGACTTCGGAGTCATTCCTGCCTCCGTCGAGGTTTGATTGTTGTTTGTTGCAAGACCCAAGGAGTTTGGGCTAGCTGTTTAGAAGTTTGGAGGCTTTTTGGATAATGGCAAGATTAATTGTTATTTAAGTGTTTCCATTGAGATTTGAACCCTTGCCCAAAATGGTGATTTGGGAGTTTGTAGAAAATAAGTTTTAATTAAAAGAAAAGCTTGCTTCAACTGGGACTCGAAGGAGGAAGCCTTGGGAAGGGAATTTTAGGTCTTCAAACCTATTTAAATTAGGAAAAGAAGGAAAAATCAAGAAAACCCTTATTTTTCCCTTGCTTAGCCGCACACATCTCTCTCTCTCTCTCTCTCTCTCTCTCTCTCTCTCTTTCTCACTCTCCTTACCGAGCCACCAACCCTAGTCGCACCACACCCAGCCGAGCCACCCTAGCTGCACCACACCCCAGCCCAGCGCTGTCCACTGTCGCCCAGCGCCGCACCACACCGAGCCACCACCCAGCCCAGACGCCCAGCCGTCGTGTAAAGACCCGACCCGAATGGGGTTCTAAAATCGGCCTTTACCTCAATGCATGCATTCAAAGCTAAAATCAAAATGCAAAATGGTGTTTCGGATACTAAGTAAATACTAAAACATAAACATCCATTTAAAAGTCAACATAAAATTCCTGAAACCTGTCCCTGTTTCCAAGCACCTGTTCCAAGACAAATACATTTCCAAAACTCACTCTGATCAGAGATTTATTTAGAACATTCAAACTTTCCAATAGTTACAACAGTGCTAGAATCCGGAAATACATTCAGAAAACAACCTAGGGCTCCGTGCCCAACTACATGCATTCAGAGGACATTTAAAACATCAAAACATAAATACAAGACTTAGAGTTTGAACAACGGGTTTCCATGATCACAGCTCCTCCTCCAGCCATCCTGTTCCGCACCATGGTTACCTGTGGAAAACCACAAAATAAGGGTGAGTAACGAATTACTCAGTAAGAATCCCCAACCGGGGTACAATACGAAAACATCTCATTTAGCACACCGACATGCAACCATACAATGACTTAGAGCAAAACGGTAGGTTTAGGCTATGTGCTAACACTAGAGCTAGCCTATCAAGGGCTTTCAACTACAGCCTATCCTAGGTTCTCCACCTGGATGCCCATCGGGGTCTTAAACAACCTAGGATACAATGACACAATGATGCCCATCGGGGACTTACACACAAGGATGCCCATCGGGGTCTTACACCTTTAAACAATGATGCCCATCGGGGTCTTACACATACGGATGCCCATCGGGGTCTTACACCTCAATCAATGATGCCCATCGGGGTCTTACACATACGGATGCCCATCGGGGTCTTACACCTACGGATGCCCATCGGGGTCTTACACCTCTAGCTATCAATGCTGCCCAACGGGGTCTTACACATCCAGGATGCCCATCGGGGTCTTACACCAGCTAGGATCACAAAGATGCCCATCGGGGTCTTACACATACGGATGCCCATCGGGGTCTTACACCTCTAGCTATCAATGCTGTCCAACGGGGTCTTACACATTTAGGATGCCCATCGGGGTCTTACACCAGCTAGGATCACAAAGATGCCCATCGAGGTCTTACACATACGGATGCCCATCGGGGTCTTACACCTCAATCAATGATGCCCATCGGGGTCTTACACATACGGATGCCCATCGGGGTCTTACACCTACGGATGCCCATCGAGTCTTACACCTCTAGCTATCAATGCTGCCCAACGGGTCTTACACATCCGGGATGCCCATCGAGTCTTACACCGGCTAGGATCACAAAGATGCCCATCGGGTCTTACACATCGGATGCCCATCGGGTCTTACACCTCTAGCTATCAATGCTGTCCAACGGGGTCTTACACATTTAGGATGCCCATCGGGGTCTTACACCAGCTAGGATCACAAAGATGCCCATCGAGGTCTTACACATACGGATGCCCATCGGGGTCTTACACCTCAATCAATGATGCCCATCGGGGTCTTACACATACGGATGCCCATCGGGGTCTTACTCCAGCTAGGATCACAAAGATGCCCATCGGGGGCTTACACACAAGGGAACAGTGCAGTGCCCATCGGAGACTTACCTACATTATTGATCACCTGCCTAGCACTAACATGGAACTATCAGAATATAACAGGTACAAGAATATGCCAAGATAAAAGACCCTAGCCTGTAACTAATACAACAGAAACACCAGTACAACACAAACCGGGAAGCAAGCGAAAACATGTAACCTATCCACTAGAATTTCATACAATCACAAGATATGGCATACTATCAATTATTCGCAGGGTCCACACAACCTCGGTAAGAAACCCTTACCTGGCCAGAAGGCAACTACACACAAGAATCCTAACCTGCGACCAATCCCGAGCTATCTAACGAGAACGCCAGCACGACCGGCGCTTTCGGACGGGTTGGGGCCACCAAATGAGGTCTTGAGGGGGCACCGATGGGCGCGAGGTCGGGCGCTAGGGCTCTGAGGCGCGCGACGAGAGGAAACGGGCGCGCGCGGGCTCTCGGTTGGCGGCGCGCGCGGTCGCGGCTCGGCCACGAGGAACGGTCGCGCGGCCGGGCGACGCGACGATCTACAAGGACGCACGCGGGGCGACGCGATGCGATAGCTACAAGGACGCGCGATCTGGTGCGGAGCGGCCTGGGCGAGGGCTGTGCGACTCGGATCTGGGCGATCTGGCCCGGAGCGGCCTGGGCGAGGGCTGTACGACTCGGATCTGGGCGATCTGGCTCGGAGCGGCCTGGGCGAGGGCTATGCGACGCGACGGTTATAGAGCAGGGCGACTCGGGGCTGGGCGGCTTGGCACTATGCGCGGCTGGGCGTGCTGGGCTCGGGCTCGGGGCGAGCTGGGCGGCTAGGGCTTGCGACCTGGGCGAGCAGGGGGCTAGGCTCGGGCTGGGGCTGGGGCTTGGCTGAGAGGAAGAGAGAGAGAGAGACAAAAAGGGGAAAATGGGATTTTCCTATTTTTCTCCAACCTTATCCTATTTTAAATAGCCTTAAAATCCCTAAAATCCCATTCCCCGGCTTCCTCCTTCGAGACCCGACTGAAGAAATTTTTTCCAATAAATAAAACTCACTTAAAACGAACTCCCAAATCAACATTAAGGGCAAGGGCTCAAATCCCTAAGGAAGCACTCAACCAACAATAACTTGCCAAAACCCAAACCACAACCGAACTTCCAAACGACTAGCCCAAACATCTTGGGTCTTGCACCCAACAACAATCAAGCCTCGACAAAGGCAGGAGCGACCTTGGAATCCTGAAAATCCACAAATCCTGCCCGGGGAGCCAAAAGATCAAAATACCCCTAAGGGTTAAAACAGCTCTAACGACCCAACCGAACAACCGAATCTTGAACCGAAGGCACCTCGAAAACTGGGTTGTTACTCGTCGCACGCCGCAGCGACCGAGCGCCCGACCATCGCGACGCCCACAACAGGACCGTCGCTGCGTGCGCGACACCCCGATGAAGCCGGACGTCTCTCCGCGCCGCCGTCCCCGCAGCCAGTCCGCTCGCCCGTGCACCGACCCAGCGAGCCGTCCGCACGCACACTGTCTTCGTAGCCCAGTCGGCCTCACCGCGCGCCGCTCAAGCGTCGTCCGCCGCACGCGCTTTTTTCGCCAACGCCCTGCCGCACTGCGGCGCCCTTCCCCCCCGCTTTGCCGAGACCACGTGTCTTCTCGGTTGGTAATTCCCGAGTCTTATCTTTTTTGGGCCCTAAGTTGTTGGTTGCTGTTTATTTAATTAGGATGTTTTATTAAATACATAGGTTGTTCGGGTTCGCTTAGGAGCTCGGGAGTTGCTTCTTGACTTGTGATAGTTTTTCCACTTGTTTCCAGGTAAGGATTTCTTACCGTGGTTGTGTGGACCCTGCGATGTTATCTTGATTGTGCCTTGTATGCCTGTTTACTTTTATGAGCATGATAGTGGGTAGGACAGCTTGTGTTTGATTTCTTGCTAGCATGTTTTCTTGTTTGTACATGTTAGTGCCATGCTAGGTTTGTTCTTCCAGCATGCTTTCGATTCCTACTTAAGCTCGTAGTATCATGCTAGGCTATGTGTTTTATGTTGAGAATGTATGTTTAGCCAGGAATCGATTATTTTGTACTCATAGCTAGTGTAGTAGGGTTTGTCATCATCTAGAGGCTGAGAGCGGACATAACATACTTTGTCCCCAAGGGTCAGGTGTTAGAGCGAAGGATAACGTACATTGCTTCCCCCCGGTCGCCGATGTGGATGTAGCTACCACATCGGCATATGCCTAGTTTGTAGCTTGCTAGAGCGGAACCCTGCCAACGGTGCAAGCCTACCTTGGCCGGTTCTTAGCTTCAGGACGGTGGTACAGGCTGCACAGATGAGTGCCGAGGGCCTTGCACTAATGTGTTCAGTGACACCGCTTCCGAGTCTCTAGGCATGCGTACCTGGCCCGCGTAGTTTGTACCTAGGCCCCCACATTTACACCGGTTGTAGCAGCATGCGGTGTGCGCGCACACGCGTTAGTCGCCGGTTCGGAGAGCTCCCCCGGGCTAATGTTCGTGAGTACATCAGTTCCTTCCCGTTAGAGCCAGACTTCAGGTACTCTCCCGATAGTCCAGATTATTAGCGAGGGTAAGAGACCCTTGAGGACACCCATTAGGATTGGTTTTTGAGCTAATCATATGGTCGAGGGAGAAACACCCTCGAGGGTGTCGGACATCTATGGATTCGGTTTTTGAGCCGATCAATTGGCCGAGGGAGAAAGACCCTCGGAGATGTCCCAGGATTGGTTATGAGAACCAGTCATTAGGACGGAAGTAGGAGACTTCCGAGGATTCTGGATTTTCCTTGTGAGCTCGTTGAGCTAAGATCCGTGTTGATATCTGTTGCATGTGTACTTGGTTGTTAGATGATGGATTGCATCGTATCGTACCCCGGTCGGGGATTCTTACTGAGTATGTTTGTACTCACCCTTATTTCTGTGGTTTTTCCACCAGGTAACTTGGGACAGCACCGGGACGGCTAGCGGAGGGAGTTGGGAGATCATGGATGCTGCTGACACTCTGTCGTGTCTCATTTTACTGTTTTTTGAATTCAGCATGTAGATGGACATTGGTCCGTAGGGAAAACTTATGGTTGGAACTATTTTTATGTTTTTAAGAAAAGTACTGATCAGTCACTGTTTTAACTTGCATGGTTTACTAAATGAATGTTTAGTTTGTTTTTAATGTTTTCCACTCTTATCATTGAAAAGTTTTTCAATACGACCCCTGTTTGGGTCATTTATGCTTTTCACTTGCATGCTGAGTAAAGACCTAGTTTTAGCACCATTTTTCGGGTCGGGTCTTTACATAAACTTCGGATGCCATCTCAGGGACTTACTCCGGGATAATCCACCTCATGATACGATCCTATACGAGAAACAAGTCTCGGCCTCGGCGCATCTCATCATCGATACGAAAGGTGCACTGGCTCACAATCCCGAGGAGCTCTCCAGTCGGTGCTATAATGAGCGTATGCGCGCACTGCATGCTACTACAAACCATGGGGGGTGCCGGGTCTAGTCGCAAGTTGCCCAGGTCCAGTCACCATGCCTAACTAAATCTTTGGATCAGTGTCACTAACATAGGGGTGTGAGACCTGGACACGTGAACTATGTCAGCCTGAACCACCGCACCTGAGGCTAAGGAACCGGTCGTGGTAGGCTTACACCAGGAAGTCGTCCTTGCCCTATCGGTGGCAATTAAGGGCTCTTTGCCGAACACGCCGAGGACGTGCCGACTCACGAGGACAAGGCAATGCCATGTCATCATCCCGACCGCTGGGGAATTTAACGATCGCCACCCTCACCCAAGATTGCGGGGCCTACCGTTAGGGTTAGCTAAACCCTAACGGGGTCCAGAGACGGAGTACTGCCTCGTACGTCCCTGCCGTGGATGCAAGGTACTTTATGCATCCTGGCCCGGATGATGCTACCTATCAGAACTCTAAACTTTAACATCAACGATAAGCAATCCAATACGTGCTCAACAGATACAACGAACCTAGCATGATACTACGAAGCAAGAACAGATAACGAGCATGCCAGAACGGAACAACCTAGCATGGACTAACATGAGAAACAACATAAGGAATCATGCGGTCGGGAATTGAGCAGAGCACCTATCACTAAACATGCTGATAAACACAAACAAGCATACATACAGCAATCACATAATATATCGCAGGGCCCACACAACTCCGGTAAGAAATCCTTACCTGGTCGGAAGGCAACTACACACAAGAGTCCTAAGCGGCGATCAATCTCGAGCTAGCTAATGAGAACCTAACAAGCACAATAATTATCACAATCCATAGGCCTAAATATAATAAAATAAACAGGGCTCAGCTCAGGAGCAACTCACGCAACACGATCGCACGGCTGGGTCGCTGCTTTGGCGCTGATGGCGCAGAGATGGCGGCAGAGCTGCGCGCGCGCTGCCTTCATGCGGACGGACTTTCTGGGCGCGCGGCGCGGACAAGCGATCGCGATGGCCGACGCGGCAGCGGACACGACGGCGACGGGCGCGAGACAGCGACGGGCGCACGGGCGTTGGGGTTGCAACGGGCGCACGGTAGAGCTGCTGGCCAAGGCGTCTGCGCTTCTTCTGGCCGCGACAGTTCTTTGGCGAATCTATTCTGCTTGGGCTGGGAGACAGCGTCTCTGGGCGATGGGTCTTTCTTTGCCGCTTTGAAATTTCTTCGCTCTACTGATCGCACAACCCCAAAATAAAATCTTCCCTCTCTCGGCCAGCAAGAACAGAACCACAACTAAAGAGAGAAAGGGGGATCGAGATTACTTACCTGGGATGACGAACGAGGCTGCGAGGGAGAAGGAAATCGGCTTCGGGCTTGGGAGAGAAGGGCTTGGGCGGCCAAGGAGCTTTTTGGAGAAGAAACCCAAAAACCTAATTTCCTTTCATTTAATCAAATGCACCAAAACCCAAAGGACTCAAGGCTAACCAAGATATGCCGCGGAAAGAGTAACAAGATCAACTGGTGGCTCAACTGGCCACACCACCCACCTGACTTCCTAGCAACCTGGGTTCGAATCCCAACAAACACACCTTTATTCCTCAATTTTTCTTTTACATCTCACCATGCCCAAACACATCCACAAAGCATCAAAATCCTACTTAAGTCCATCCAATAATTTTAACAACTGACAAAGACATAAACGGCCCTGACGGCCTGACCAAATTACCAAAATACCCCTAGGGCATACCTGGAAGACCGGGATGAAAACCTGGGCCGTTACAATATTCCCTCCTTTTTATGACTTTCGTCCTCGAAAGTCCTTAAGACTAAAACAGCTCAGGATACTGCAATCTCATCTCGTCCTCCCCGCTCACGAGCGGCTTTCTGTGAACTCTGACTCCACCACAGAACTTTTACCAAACGGATCTCACGATTACGCATTGTCTTCGTCTCAAAGACCAGAATACTCACAGGCTTCCCCTCGAAGCCCAAATTCTCAATCAGCTGCAAAGGCTCAAAGTCCACAATGAGCGATGGGTCCGGCACATACTGCCTCAACATCGATACATGAAAACACTGTACAGCTGGCAATGACGGGAAAGAACTAACCGATATGCAACTCTGCCAATCCTCTCGAGAATCTCAAATGGTCCAACAAAATGGGGACTCCACTTCCCTCGCTTACCAAACCTCAACACACTTCACATCGGTGCAACCTTAAAACACGCACTGTCCAACCTCAAACTCTAAAACTCGACGCCGTACATCGGCGTACCTCTTCTGCCTGCTATGAGCTGACACAAAAGAGCTCTAATCTTCTGCACTGCACTGCTGGCCAACTGCAGCAACTCAGGACCCAAAAACTGACAGCCACCAACCTTTTCTCACAACACTAGAAACCTGCAACATTTACCATACAACGCTTCAACGAAACCTCATGAACTATCAGCTGGGGACTGCTACCCAAAGCAACCTCGTAAAACCAACACTGGTCCCCCGCTGCCTAACCACGGAAACACCAACTCGCAACAAGCTCTGAAGGATCTGGCTCACTCCTCCCAAAAGACCATCGGTCAGAGGGTGAAAACACTACAGGGCTGCACCCGGCTCATAAGCCTCTTAACAACACTCCCCAGAACCACAGTTCATCAATGCACTACTCAGAACAAACCTTTGTTGCCACACCCTGGTGACAACAACTCTAGCCCGAAACTACCATGCCACTACTCCACAGTAATGACATCTCCACCTAGGCGAGGTGCGAGCTCTAGCTACTGAAACCAATCCACCAAAAATCCGAACTCACACAACAACCTCAACCAGCTGCCAGCTTCCACACGGACTCCTACAAACCAACAACTTGAGTGCTACGAACTCGATAGCCTAAGCAACCGCACACTGCATAACCACGCCAATCTACTCAACTCCAACTCGACCTAGATCACTTACTGGAAAAGTCAACCTGCTATCAACAGGGCCCCAGAGGGCTCCCTCCACCAAACTTACCTCCATGCAAGCAACGGAACGAAGCTTGCCTCAAATATGAAACACGTCTCACAAGTCCAAACGATAACACATACAGGCTTAACCCTCTAGCTTAGGCTTATTGCACCTTCTCACAGAAACTTCACAAACGGGACGCCACTACCCGGTTAACACCAACTACCAAGAACCAGAATACCAATAATGGCTGGCAGAGCACAAGCTACACTAACCAGCAAAGATCCCTCAAAAGGCCAAGCCCCTAATCCAGCCACAATGGTGCAACCTCATCCCACAACTGATACAAAGGGGTTCCTCAACTACAAAGGTGCAACAGCTCCCAGGCCAAACACACAAAGTACCTTAACTGACTAAGCCCAACACTCACAAGAGGCAGAACAACCCTTACTGCAACTTCCAGAACACCACTCAAGAGTCCATTTAACTGGACAAACAACTGCTTCCAAGCATCCAACAAACTTTTCCCTCTTGCTAGCACCACTACCATCAACTTCAAGACCAAGGGAGTAACCTGACAACTCATATGAGGAAACGGTTCTTACAAGCGGACAACCGAAGGACAGAGAGCTCCACACACGCTCGCTGTCTTGCTCTGCTAAAGCAACAACATCTAAATCTCACGGGGGCAACAACAGGGGTGCGGGGGGTTCCACCACAAACTGAACTGCCAACCACACACTAGCCAGGACTCACCTCCAAATGCCAAAGGGGCAACGCTCAACATCCTGGAAACAGGAAAACAACCAACAGGGCACGAACCACTCGCCCCACGAGCAAAACTAGCTTCTAGCAATTCAAAACCACACCTTGGTCAACACCAAGCACCAACTTGCCACCACACTGGAACCAATCCGGACTCTACTCCAACAAACTCTAGCTTGCTAGCCTACCAAATCTGCCAACAATTCACCCGAGGTCTACAACCTACATGACTTCGGCTTGCCAACTGAACTCACTACCTGGGTCTGACTGAGCTCTGGTGAGGCTCTCCACAACTAGGGTTCTTCGGCAACCCTCGACACACACTGTCGTCTAACGGTCTAACAAACAACTGCCTGAACAAGCAACTCCCATTTTCCAGCATTACAACTATGCTGGCCTACTCCGAACCTCAAAACCAAAAAGACCAGAAATGCTTCAGAATGTGTCATCCTCAAACTCAAAGCATCAGCCACATCGTAGCTTCCACCCAGGGTAAGGATTCCGAGCAACACCCTTAGGAACTATGGTCAGGAACTATGTGGCTTCGCTACAACCACCATTTGTTCAGTACCATCTGAACTCCAACCATGAACCACAAGAGGTTCCACCAACCAAACTTAGGTCCAACCTAACAAAACTTGCATAAGCAACAACCCGACTATGAGCACGGTATCCTTACAACCTCAACTAAAGCCTTACCACATCCACCTGGGGTCCAACTTCTCCAAGAACTGAGCACCAGTTCTCCAATGCAAACCCTACATGGTTCTGAAACTCTCGCCACCAGAACGAACTACACAAAACACACTTGTGTGCACAACTCTCAACCTTCCTTCAGAGATCCAAGACTAACATGCGCTTTCTAAAAGAAACAACAACCAACTCCTGGCAGAAATACAATCAACCAAAGGAACACCAGAAGTTCCATCTCCACACGATACTTGAAGTTGTGGCAACCTTGCCCTACTAAAGCATAACAATGCCAAACCAAACTTACCTTATACCAAGTCTCTACCAAGTGTGCTTACACATAAGGCGTCCAACTCCTCTCATAAGGCATCCTACTCATCTCATAGGTATCCAACTCATCTCATAAGCATCCAACTCATGGTCCCTCTGTTGGACCAAACTCGCATCTACGATGCTCAACTCTCCTCAGATTTAGGCACTCGAAGGTAGTTGACTGCACTACCAACCACAAAGATCTTTTGGCCTTAACACTAGCGTGAGACTCACGCGCACAAACACTTACCAACCGTCAACCTGCTGACTTACTCAACCCCCGGTAACTCTAGGAAGAGGCTCCGGCTCCTCTCGAACATCCTTTCGCTTGTAGTTCTACGACTACCACTGAACTAGCTCTCTTGCACGACCTAAACAGGTGCAACTGCCATAAAAGGATCCAAAGGCTAAAGGAGTGTGCTGAACTCCGAACGAGTCATAGAACCATCTGCTATACCCATGCCAAACTCAGGCCTGAACTAGACTTAGTGCCAAAGCGGCACACCAACCAATGCACCTCAAGTGCCATGTAACAACCCGACCCAAAACATGGTCCTAAACCTGGGTTCTTACTCAGCATGCAAGTTAAATATGATAACAAGCGGTTTAGTGCTCATATTTAAATACTCTTTAAAATATATGAGAAGGGGGAACCCTTAAAACATAACCAACAATTTTCATTTAAGCAAAACCAACAAAGTAAAACAGGTCTGGCCAGTATTTATAAAAACTATCAAAACAGTTTAAACAACTTTTAAACAACATTCCCATAGGACTCTTGTCCATCTACATGCTGAACAAATAATGCAAATAATAAATGACAGAGTGCCGGCAGCTCCCAAGATCAATCAGCTCCCTCCGCTAGTGTAAGAACCCGACCCAAAATGCGGTCCTAAACCTAGGTTCTCACTCAGCATGCAAGTTAAATACTTCATCAAGCGGTTTAGTGCTTCATATTTAAAACCTTTCAAAACATTTAAAAGCGTGGACACTTAAAACATAAACAACAACCTTCATTTAAGCAAACCAACAAAGTAAAACAAGCCTGGCCAGTGTTTATGAAATCATACAATACAATTTAAACAACTGTTAAAAACATCCCCCTAGGACTCCTGTCCGTCTACATGCTGAACAATTATGCAAACAATAAAAGACAGAGTGCCGAAGACTCCCATGATCAATCAGCTCCCTCCGCTAGCCGTCCCGGTGCTGTCCCAAGTTACCTGGTGGAAAACCACAAAAATAAGGGTGAGTATAAACATACTCAGTAAGAATCCCCAACCGGGGTACAATACGATACATCAATCATCTAGCACCCTAGTATACATGCAAACAGTTACCAACACAGATCATAGCTCAACGAGCTTACAAGGCAGAATCTGGAATTCTCGGAAGTCTCCTACTTCCGGCCTAATGATTGGTTCTCATAACCAATCACGGGACATCTCCGAGGGTGTTTCTCCCTCGGCCAATTAATCAGCTCAAAAACCGATCCCAAAGATGTCCGACACCCTCGAGGGTCTTTCTCCCTCGACCATATGATCAGCTCAAAAACCAATCTCAATGGGTGTCCTCAAGGGCCTCTTACCCTCGCTAACAAATCTTGACTATCGGGAGAGTACCCGAAGTCTGGCTCTAAACTGAAAGAAACTGGTGTACTCACGAACATTAGCCCGGGGGAGCTCTCCGAACCGGCGACTAACGTGTGTGCGCGCACACCGCATGCTGCTGCAACTTGCATAAATGTGGGGGCCTAGGTACAAACTACGCGGCCCAGGTACGCATGCCTAAAGACTCGGAAACGGTGTCACTGAACACAGTAGTGCGAGGCCCTCGACACTCATCATCATGCGGCTGTACCACCGACTGAAGCTAAGAACCGCCAAGGCAGGGCTTGCACCGCTGGCGTGGTTCCGCTCTAGCAGCTACAAACTAGGCTTATGCCGATGTGGTAGCTAAATCCACATCGGCTGCCGGGGGGAAGCAATGTACGTTATGCTTCGCTCTACTCCCGACCGGTGGGGACAAAGTACGTTATGTCCGCTCTCAACCTCTGGATGATGACAAACTCTACTATACTAGCTAAAAGTACAAAATAACTGATTCCTGGCTAGACATACATATCATCATCAATCACACATAACCTAGCATGATACTATGAACTTAAAGCAGGAATCTCAAGCATGTTGGAAGAACAATCCTAGCATGGCACTAACGTGTACAAACAGGCAAACATGCTAGCAAGAGTGCAATCACAAGCTGTCCTATCCACTAATCATGTTCATACAAGTAAACATGCATATAAGGCACGATCAAGAAAGCATTGCAGGGTCCACACAACCACGGTAAGAAATCCTTACCTAGAAGCAAGCAGAAATAACTTTCACAATCAATAACGACCCTCGAGCTTTAAAGCGAACCCGAGCAACCTAAGCATTTTAGTAAAAACAACCTAATTAATTAAACAGCAGCCAACAGCCTAGTGCCCAAAGGAGAAAATACTCGGGAATTACCGACCGAGAAGACACAAGGTCACGCCCCAACTCGCACGGCAGGTAGGTGTCCGTCCGCAGAGACAAGCGGTGGCGCGCGTTAGCGCTGCGCTGCACTGGGCGCTGGGCGCTGGCGCTAGCGAGGCAGGGGACGTGCAGACGCGGGCTGTCGCAGGCGAGCGAACACGCTGGGTCTGGCGCGCGGGCGAGACGTCGAGTCTGAGAGGACAGCGCGCGGGCGACGCGTCTGGGCGGCAGCAAGCGGCGTTGGGCGATGCGTCTGGGTGGCTCGTGCAGACAGCGCGCGCGCTCTGGCGCACTTTTGCCGGCCGGCGGCCACAGGCGCGCGGGCGGCGCGTCTTGGACGGCAATGAGCGGCGCGTGCGCAGGCGGCTCGTGGTACGCGCAGCGCACGTCGTCGGGCGAAATGGTTGGGCTTGTGCGGCGCGCGTGCTGAGCAGGTGGCTGGCACACACGGTGGCTCGGGCCGAGCAAATGATGCGGCGGGGTTGGGTTTTCTTGGTGAGGTCGGCTAGGAGAGAGAGAGAGAGAGAGAGAAAGATTGCAAAACAAGGGGAAAGGGACTTTCTTGATTTTCTTCCCTTCTTCCTAAATTAAATGGGTCTAAAATCCCTTCCCAAAGCTTCCTCTTTCAAAACCCGGCCCAGACAAACTTTCTAATAAAACTCTTTTCCTACAAACTCCCAAAACCATTTAGGGCAAGGGTTCAAATCCCAAAGAAGCACTCAAAAACCCATTAATTTTGCCAATAACTAAAATACCTCCAAACTCCCACACAACTTGCCCAAACCTCTTGGGTCTTGCAACCAACAACCACCAAACCTCGACGAAGGCAGGAAAGGCCCTGAAATCTTGAAAATCCTCAAAACCCTGACCGGGGGCAAAAGACCAAAATACCCCTAAGGGTTAAAACAGCTCTAACGGCCCATCCGAAAATCCGAATAATGATCCGAAATCACATGGGTAACCGAAATAGAAAACTGGGCCGTTACAATACTCCTTCCTTTTAAGACTTTCGTCCTCGAAAGTCGTAAGATGAAAACAACTCAAGGAAAAAAAACTCCACTGATTCTTAACCAACCAAGCTCCCGATTAAGACAACACAAATCCTTCTTGGCAACCAACCCTCTTGGGTTCCCAAAGGCTCAAAGGCCACTTGACACCGAGTGCGCCACGAACTATCTCAACCAAAACTGAACCAATACTGAGCTTCGAAGAAAACATGCGATAACTAGTCGGTGAGCCACATCCTCTGACTCGCACCAACTCTCAAACGGTCTACGACTCTAGGGTTCACTTATCCCTGCTAACCCAACTCGGAACGCCTCTCTACGGCGCAACTCTCAAAGAAACTCGTGGGCGGGTCACAAGCTCTAAAACTCACGCCACGCTCGGCGTAACTTCTCTCGAATGCTCATAGGCATTGTTATCAAACAGCCTTGACCCTTCACCATGCTGACCAAACAACTGAACCTCCCAGGTTTCAGAAACAAAACGGCCTACTCTTACTTCGCAAGAGACCTGCGAACCCCACCGGTTGCCTACAATCCTTAACGAAATCCAATTCGAACCACCAACTGGTGATTGATCCCAAGGCAACCTTCTCCAACTAGCATGCGTCCACAACACTTAAGCAACCATCTTACGAGAAATCGAAGCACCCAAGCCAAGGGGCACTTTTCTGGTTCACCAAGCGGCTACCACCACTCACACTAGCTGAAACTTCAGCTTCGGCCACCCTTGAACGACAAGGTCCAGGAACAGGCTCCACTCAACCAAACTAACAAACCGGAGCCCCTCATCGGCCGACAACAAACTTTCCAATGCAATCCGATCAGCCATCGGCCTAGGTGAACATCGCGAGACAGAAAAACAAACAACATTCCTCTCACGGAAACCTCGGCAAAGAAGGAATAAAACAACACGCGCGCCTACTAGCAACACAATAGCTTGAGGATCGCAACTCAAGGGCTTTACCAACCAATGCCACGGCACCTCTGTGCCAACTCACTCAACTGTGGCTCAGCTAAAATGCCAACTGCGAATGCACAACAACTAAAAGAAAAGCCCGAGAAAGGCTTGCTTAGAAGAAACTCAAACCAAGCTCATAACGAGCAAAGCTCGCCTCCAAGCTACCACTCAACTTTTAAGTCCAATCAAGCACTCAAAGGACTTCCTCCTTTAGCCTAGGCCTATCTCATCTTGTGACTAGAAACTCCACACTCAGAACATCGCAAGGAATACGAACTGACGAGGCTATCTCCAAAGATAATACTTGCGGCTGGCATCCATGGTGCAACTCAACCACAAAGGAAACTAGAGGTTCCTCAAACCCCAAAGAACCAACAACTTTCCAGAAAACTCAACTCTTAAACTGGCTGGCCTCCGCCCTTGCGGGGGCAACAACTTTCGCTTGCTAACAACACAATGCAGGGACCCCCTCGCTGGGCTAACCACTGCGCTACTCTTATCAAATACACAACTCAAGAGCTACGCCGACTCCTTCTAAACGGGAACGATTTCCCAGCAAGCGAACTTTGAAGTGCAGCGAACTTCACACACGCTCTCTGACTAGCTCAAACCCAAGGGCAACAACAACCAACTCTCTTGGAAGCAACACCCAAGGGAAAACCCAACTGATTGGACCACCAATCCAGAACTAGCAGAACTTTACTCAACCACCGAGGGGGGGTCAACTCCCGAAACCTCCTGACTAGAAGCAAGTCCTCAGGGCAACGCCCTCTGCTCGACCCGAGCTAGCTCTTGAAACAACAAGGGAACCAAATCTTGGTCAACACCAAGCACCAATTAGCCACCTCACCGGAACCAATCCGGACTCCACGCCAAACAAGCACTAGCCGGATAGACTACCAAATTTACCAGCAACTCACCCAAGGACACTGCCTGGGTCTGACTGAGCTCTGGAGAGGCTCTCCACAACCTAGGGATTCTCCGATCACCCTCCGACACACACGGTCATCAAACGATCTAAGCAGGACAACCGGCTACACGGGCACAACCTCTCGGCAAAGATCTCAACTACGCCGGCCAACCCCAACTTCTTGAAAACCGGAGAACCGGAAACGCTGCATCGCGTCCTCCTCCTACTCAAGCATCACCCACAACATACCTTCTACGCCCAAGGTAAGGATCCGAACACTCTCTTAGCCATGATGATCGAAATCTGCGCGGCTTTGCTACCACCGCTCTTGTTCAGTTCCAACTGAACTCTGACCAGGGCAAGGACCAACTAGCAAAACTTACTTAAATAACAACCCGGCTACGAGCACGGCATCCTTACAACCAAAGCTAGGGCAGTTGCCAAGGACTAAAGCCTTGACAACTCAAAGATCGAGCATCGCTCCTCAACACGAACCTCTCGTGGTTCCCAAACATAACCACGAAACGAGCTACACAAAAAGTACACCGGCGTGTACAGCTCCAACTTGGTTCCTTAAGATCCAAACTCAACAAGTACTCTCACACAAGGCAACTTTCGCCTCCCAATAGAGCCACAACTAGCATAGAAGCAACAAGAGTTCAAACCACTCGGGGGCAACTCACCACGAAAAGCTACATTGGTCAACTCACTCTTACCAGAGCATAACTACACCAAGCCGACATACCTCATACCAATGTGCCCACTAAATGCTCCACTCAACCATCCAACTCATGGCTCTAACACTGGATCAACCACGCATCATCGATGCCAACCCTACTCATATTAGGGTAACTCCAAGGGTAGTCGAAACACACTACCATCAAGCTGGCTCACAAGCCCACACACAAGCGCGAGAACTCGGACGCGCTAGCCCTCACCAACCTACAACATCCTTTGCACCCATCTCTCGGTGACCCTGAAAAGCTCCTACTTTTCCCTCGAACGACCTCACACTTGTAGTTCTCTGACTACCACCGAGCTAGATCTCTTAAGCAATCCAACAGATGCAACTTCAGAAAAACGGGTACAAGGCTGGTGGGGATGCTATACTCCGGGCGGGCATGGAACCATCTGCACCAAAAGTGCCAACTGGCCTGAATCTAGGCCTCCTCTCAAAGCTTGGTGCCAACAGGCACAACATCCTTTACAACACAAATCAGCCCAAACCAAGCTTTATGCCCCTCTGAGGATAGGGAAGGTCACACTCCAAGTGACGGGCAAAGGCACTCAACACAAGAGTCCAAACACTCGAGCAGCCTAAACTCTGGCATCTCGCCTAACAGACATGCCACGGCCTACTCCTGCATCCCACTCGATGCTCAACGAATACTCAGGCCAACCCTTCGGGTGGCAGCACCTAGCTCCACACCTGGAACATGCTAACAGAAGGTGCTTCTCTCTACTAGCCAGCTGAAAACCACGGACGGATTAAGTCCTGACAAGCAAACTCCACACTACCCCCTAGCTACGAGGGTACTAAAAGAACTGGCTGCAAAACGACTACAGGCTTGTAGGAGGACAAGATGTCTCTACATCTTCCTCAAAAGCTATTAACTTGGAAGCTTGCCAATCGACCGGGTGGCTGGTGGAGACTCTGCTGGTCCACCTCTCACAGGGGACTACCACCACCACCACCTTCTTTGCATCAAACAACACCAGAATGGCGCGCCTCGACCTCTAAACATCTGGTCATCGGCCTCTGAACACCAGGTCATCCCAACACTTGGATGATAAACTCGATCCTGGCCAACCACCTTGCTGCTAGCAGTAGGTCTCAAAACATCCAGCTCTACAGGCTTCCACTTGCCAAACTCGGTGGCTCGATCAACGCCAACTACTTATCAGCATAAACCTGCTGATCAAGCCCTCTCGGGAACCTCTGGGGCTACTGGAGCTACAAGAAGGGGTGTCTCCTAAATAAACTCTGCCAGCTGGGCTATCTGTGCCCAAGACTCCTCACTACGCGCTACAAATTGCGCCTGGGTCTCCGCTCTATGTTAGCTAAAAGACCTGCCATCAACTCCCTCATGGCTGGAGCACACTCTGCTCAAGGAGTCTCACTCTGAGGCGTGCTAGCCTCAACCCGCCCTACTCTTGGCAACTCATCTGCCAGGGCCAAAGGTGGCCTACGGGTCTAGACAACCCTGGACGCGGTCTCGTCATCAACAGGAACAGTCCAACTCCTCGGTTGGAAATACCGAACGTCCCTGCTCCTATAAGTGCAATCAACCTACTAGCGATCCACACAAAGCATAAAAGCTAGCCCACGCTGGGGCTCTCACTGCCAATCAAGGGTAACACATGTATACTAGATGCAGTATTGTAAAATAAAACCCTTAGCTTAATGAACTCGGACAAACTGACGGCGGAGTCTTGATGATCATGGGGGCAACAACACATGCAGCGGGTTAGTCTCTGAGAATCTATGACTCGTGCTCGATACCAAGCGTAAGAACCCGACCCAAAATGCGGTCCTAAACCTAGGTTCTCACTCAGCATGCAAGTTAAATACTTCATCAAGCAGTTTAGTGCTTCATATTTAAAACCTTTCAAAACATTTAAAAGCGTGGACACTTAAAACATAAACAACAACTTTCATTTAAGCAAACCAACAAAGTAAAACAAGCCTGGCCAGTATTTATGAAATCATACAATACAATTTAAACAACTGTTAAAAACATCCCCCTACGACTCCTGTCCGTCTACATGCTGAACAATTATGCAAACAATAAAAGACAGAGTGCCGGCGGCTCCCATGATCAATCAGCTCCCTCCGCTAGCCGTCCTGGTGCTATCCCAAGTTACCTGGTGGAAAACCACAGAAATAAGGGTGAGTATAAACTAACTCAGTAAGAATCCCCAACCGGGGTACAATACGATACATCAATCATCTAGCACCCTAGTATACATGCAAACAGTTACCAACACAGATCATAGCTCAACGAGCTTACAAGGCAGAATCTAGAATTCTCGGAAGTCTCCTACTTCCGGCCTAATGATTGGTTCTCATAACCAATCCCGGACATCTCAGAGGTCTTTCTCCTCGGCCAATTGATCAGGCTCAAAACCGATCCCAAAGATGTCCGACACCCTCGAGGGTCTTTCTCCCTCGACCATATGATCAGCTTAAAAACCAATCCCAATGGGTGTCCTCAAGGGCCTCTTACCCTCGCTAACAAATCTGGACTATCGGGAGAGTACCCAAAGTCTGGCTCTAAACTCGAAGGAACCGTGTACTCACGAACATTAGCCCGGGAGCTCTCCGAACGGCGACTACTAACGCGTGTGCGCGCACACCGCGCATCTTCCGCAACCGGCGTAAATGTGGGGCCTAGGTACAAACTACGCGAGCCGTGCACGCATGCCTAAAGACTCGGAAAGCGGTGTCACCGAACACGAGGTGCGAGGCCCTCGGCACTCATCCGTGCATGCGGCTGTACCACCGACACGAAGCTAAGAACCGGCCAAGCGCAGCTTGCACCGCTTGGCGGGGTTCCGCTCTAGCGAGGCTATAAACTAGGCTTATGCCGATGTGGTAGCTAAATCCACATCATTTGCACTGGGAAGCAATGTACGTTATGCTTCGCTCTACTCCCGACCGGTGGGGACAAAGTACGTTATGTCCGCTCTCGGCCTGCTGGATGATGACAAACTCTACTATACTAGCTAAAAGTACAAAATAACTGATTCTGGCTAGACATACATATCATCATCAATCACACATAACCTAGCATGATACTACGAACTTAAAGCGGAATCTCAAGCATGCTTTGGAAGAACAATCCTAGCATGGCACTAACATGTACAAACAGCAAACATGCTAGCAAGAGTGCAATCACAAGTCATCCTATCCACTAATCATGTTCATACAAGTAAACATGCATATAAGGCACGATCAAGAAAGCATCGCAGGTCCACACAACCACGTTAAGAAATCCTTACCTGGAAGCAAGCAGAAATAACTTTCACAATCAATAACGACCCTCGAGCTTTAAAGCGAACCCGAGCAACCTAAGCATTTTAGTAAAAACAACCTAATTAATTAAACAAAGAGCCCAACGACCTAGTGCCTAAAGGAGAAAAGACTCGGAATTACTGATCGAGAAGACACAAGGTCACGTCCCAACTCGCCGCGGCAAGGCGGGTCATCCGTCGCCAGAGACAAGCGGTAGGCGCGGCGGCAGCGCTGGCGCTGCATCTGGCGTTGGTGTAAGAACCCGACCCAATGGTGCAAGCCTGCCTTGGCCGGTTCTTAGCTTCAGGTCGGTGGTACAGGCTGCACAGATGAGTGCCGAGGGCCTCGCACTACTGTGTTCAGTGACACCGCTTCCGAGTCTTTAGGCATGCGTGCACTGCCCGCATAGTTTGTACTTAGGCCCCACATTTACGCCGGGTTGCAAAAGAAGATGCGGTGTGCGCGCACACGCTTTAGTCGCCGGTTCGGAGAGCTCCCCCGGGCTAATGTTCGTGAGTACACCAGTTCCTTCCTGTTTAGAGCCAGACTTTGGGTACTCTCCCGATAGTCCAGATTTGTTAGCGAGGGTAAGAGGCCCTTGAGGACACCCATTGGGATCGGTTTTTGAGCTGATCATATGGTCGAGGGAGAAAGACCCTCGAGGGTGTCGGACATCTTTGGGATCGATTTTTGAGCTGATCAATTGGCCGAGGGAGAAAGACCCTCGGAGATATCCCGGGATTGGTTATGAGAGCCAATCATTAGGCCGTAAGTAGGAGACTTCCGAGGATTCCAGATTCTGCCTTGTAAGCTCGTTGAGCTATGATCTGTGTTGGTAACTGTTTGCATGTATACTAGGGTGCAAGATGATTGATGTATCGTATTATACCCCTGGTTGAGGATTCTTACTTGAGTATGTTTATACTCACCCTTATTTCGTGGTTTTCCACTGTAACTTGGGACAACACCGGACGACTAGCCGAGGAGCCGATTGATCATGGGGCCGCAGCACTCTGTCTTTATTGTTTGCATATTTGTTCAAAGATGTAGATGGACAGAGTCCTAGGGGAACCATTATTAAAAGTTGTTTGAACTGCTTTGAATGTTTTTACATATCTTGGCAGAGCTTGTTTTACTTCGTTGGTTTTCTTAAACAAAATTGTTGATTATGTTTTAAGCATTCCCGTTCTCTAAATGTTTGAAAGGTTTTAAATATGAGCACTAAACCGCTCGGTGAAATATTTAACTTGCATGCTGAGTGAGAACCTAGGTTTAGGACCGTATTTTGGGTCGGGTTTCTTCACGGTTGGTATCGAGAGCACGAGTCATAGATTCTGTGAGACTAACCTTGCTTTGTAGGTTGTTGCCCCCATGATCATCGCACTCTCTGCGGCCGTCAGTTTTGTCTCGAGTTCATTAAGCTAAGGGTTTTATTTTACAATACTGCATCTAGTATACATGTGTTACCCTTGTTTGGCGGTGAGAGCCCAGCGTGGGCTAGGTTTTATGCTTTGTGCGAGATCGCCAGCAGGTCGATCGCACCGGAGGAGGCGAGCTTAGACTCCGTAGGCCATTTGTGGCCCGATTGTTGGTTCTCCCCAGTGAGAGGGTGGAGGTGCTCGTGCGCATCGCCGGTGTGTGGATCGCACTCACGAGGAGCGGGGCGCTTGGCATGTCCGGCCCGAGGAGTTGGACCGTTTGTATGGATGTTGAGGCCGCGTCCAGGTTGTTTAGCCCGTTGGCGAGTTGGCCCCCGCGATTGAGTTGCCTAGAGGAGGGGTAGAGGCTAGCACGCCTCGAGTGAGACTCCTTGAGCGAGTGTGCTCCAAACATGAGAGATTTGATGGCGTGTCTTGGCTATCGAGAGCGGAGACCCAGTGCGATTTGTAGCGCAAAGTGAGGAGTCCCGGCACGAGATAGCCCACCAAGCGGAGTTTGTTTCAGCATTTTTCCCCCGGTAGCTCTTGTAGCCCCGAGAGGTTCCCGATAGGGCATGTTCATCGTGTTTTTGCCGATGAGTTTGTTGGCGTTGATGGAGCCGCCGAGTTTGGCAAGTGGAAGCTTTGTGAGAGTTGGATGTTTTTGGGACCTCATCGCTAGCGAAGAAGGTGGTTGGCCGGGATCGAGTTTATCATCCAAGTCTTTGGGATGACTCGGTGTTCGGGCCGATGACCGGATGTTTAGAGGTCGAGGCGCCGCTACTCTGGTGTTGTTTGATGCAAAGCAGGTGTGGTGGTGGAAGTCCTGTGTGAGAGGCGGACCAGCCAGAGTCTCCACCACCACCCGATCGATTGGCAAGTCGCCAAGTTAGTAGCTTTTGAGGAAGATGTAGAGACATCTTGTCCTCCTGCAAGCCTCTGATCGTTTTGCGGCCAGTTCTTTTAGTACCCTCGTAGCTGGGGGTAGTGTGGAGTTTGCTTGTCGACTTAATCCGTCCGTGGTTTTCACTGGCTATTAGAGAGAAGCACCTTCTGTTAGCATGTTCCGTGTGTGGAGCTAGGTGCCGCCACCCGAGGGTTGGCACAGGTATTCGTTGAGCATCGAGTGGGATGCAGGAGTGGGCCTTGGCTTGTCTGTTAGACGTGATGTCAGAGAGTAGTCTACTCGATTGTTGAGACTCTTGTGTTGAGTGCCATTGCCCTGCCACCTGGAGTGTGACCTTCCCTACCCTCAGAGTGGCTTAAAGCCCGTGAAGGGATGTTTGTGTTGTAAAGGAAGTAGTGCCTGTTGGCACCAAGCTTTGAGAGGAGGCCTAGATTCAGGCCAGTAGGCACTTTTTGTGCAGGTGGTTCCATGACCCGCCCGGAGTATAGCATCCCCACTAGCCTGGTACCCATTTTTCTGAAGTTGCATCTGTTTGGATTGCTTAAGAGATCTAGCTCGGTGGTAGTCAGAGAACTACAAGTGTGAGGTCGTTTGAGGGAAAAGTAGGAGCTTTTCACGGTCACCGAGAGTTGGGTACAAAGGATGTTGTAGGTTGGTGAGGGCTAGCGCGTCTGAGTTCTCGCGCTTGTGTGTGAGCTTGTGAGCCAGCTTGTTGGTAGTGTGTTTCGACTACCCTTGGAGTTACCCTAATACGGGTAGAGTTGGCATCGAGAATGCGTGGTTGATCCAGTGTTAGAGCCATGAGCTGGATGGTTGAGCGGAGCATATAGTGGGCACATTGGTATGAGGTATGTCAGCTTAGTGTGGTTATGCTCTTGTAAGAGTGAGTTGACCAATGTAGCTTTTCGTGGTGAGTTGACCCCGAGTGGTCTGAACTCTTGTTGCTCCTTTGCTAGTTGTGGCTCTATTGGGAGGAAAAAGTTGCCTTGTGTAAGAGTACTTGTTGGTTTGGGTCTTAAGGAACCAAGTTGGAGCTGTACACGCCGGTGTACTTTTGTGTAGCTCTTTCCGTGGTGTATTTTGCAGGAACCACTAGAGGATCGTGTTGAGTAACAAGTGCTCAGTTCTTGAGGTGTTAGGGCTTTAGTTCTTGGCAAGTGCCCTAGCCTTGGTTGTGAGGATACCGTGCCTGTAGCCGGGTTGTTGCTTAGGCAAGTTATGCTAGTTGGCCCTTGACCTGGGTAGAGACATTTCTTGTTGATCGATGGTTGGAGTTCAGTTGGAACTGAACAAGGGCGATGGTAGCAAATCGCGTAGTTGCTGGCCGTCATGGCTAAGAGAGTGTTGTTCGGATCCTTACCCTGGGTAGAAGCTATGTTGTGGCTGATGCTTGGAGCAAGAGGAAGATTGGGTCTTCCGGTGGTTCCCGCTCAGGTGGATAGCAGACTCGCCGACAGGGCCAGTCTAGGGGTCGGGATCAGCGCCGACCGCAGGTCATAGCTCTGGATCATCAGCAGGGCGGGGCCAGGCAGCAGGCTAATTGCATCAAGTGTGGTAAGGCGCATTCTGGATTATGTGGAGCATCGCCCCATGCGCGCTTCAGGTGTGGCAAGGAAGAGCTTTTGGCTAGCATAGTTGAGATGCTGGAGGGGGTTGTGCTCGTGTAGCCAGATGTCTGTTAGACCGTTTGTCGACAGTATGTGTTGGAGGGTGATCGGAGGAACCCTAAGTTGTGGAGAGCCTCACCAGAGCTCGGTCAGACCCAGGCGTGTTCCTCGGTTGAGTTGCTGGATGCTTGTAGACGGTGACAAGCTAGAGTTTTTCTTAGTATCCTCCGCGTTGGTTTTTAGAATTCTTAGCAAGGTGGTGTTTGGCGTTGGCCAAGGTTTGGTTCCTTTGCTGTTTTCTAGGGCTAGCTTGGTTCGACCAAGCTGGCGTCGCCTGAGGACTTGTTCCTAGTCAGGTAGTTTTGGGAGTTGGCCTCCCCCTCAGCGGTTGAGTAAGTACCGCTAGTGCTTAGTTGTTGGTTCAAGCGATTGAGGAACCCTTGGATGTTTCTTCCGAGAAGAGTTGGTGGTTGTTCTTCACGAGTTTGAGCAAGGCAAATGAGCGTGTGTGAAATTCGCCGTCCTTCGGAAGTCCGCTTGCTAGGAAATCGTTCTGTAGAGGAGGAGTCGACAGCTCCCGAGTTGTGTAGTTGATCGAGTAGCACAGCTGGTCACCTAGCGAGAGTGTCCCTGCGTCTGTTTGATAGCAAGCAGAAAGTTGTTTGTTCCCGCGAGGGCGAAAGCCAGCCAGTTCCAGGGCTTGAGTTGTTGGCGGATGGTTGTTGGATCTTTGGAGCTTGTAGACCCCCCTTAGTTCTTTGGTGGTTGAGCTGCACCGTGGATGTCGGTCTCGAGTTTTAACTTTTGAGGTAGTCTTGCTGACTCGTATTGTTCTTGATCCGCCAGCTTGAGGTCGACGCTATCCTTATCCCTCGCGCTGTTTCGTGCGTGAAGTTCCTAGCTGGAAGTTGAGATGAGTCTAAGCTTAAAAGGAGGAAGTCCATAGAGCAGCCAGATGGACTTAAGAGTTGAGTGGCAGCTTGGAGGCCAGCCTTGCTCGTTATAAGCTTGGGTTGAGTTTCTACAGAGCAAGCCTTCTCGAGCTTTGTCCCTAGTTGATGTGCGTTCGCAGTTGGCGTTATAGCTGAGCCACAGTTGAGTGGGTTGGCACAGAGGTGCCGTGGCATTGGTGGGTAGAACCTTTGAGTTGTTATCCTCCAGCTATTGTGTTGCTAGTAGCCGCGTGATGTTTTATTCTTTGCTGCTCGAGGTTTCCGTGAGAGGAATGTTGTTGTTTTCCTGTTTGGCGATGTTCCCTTAGACCAGTGGCTAATCAGATTGCATTAGAAAGTTTGTTGTCGGCCGGTGAGGGGCTCCAGTTTATTAGTTGGTTGAGTGGAACTTGCTCCTGGACCTTGTCATTCAGAGGTGGTCGTAGCTGAAGTTCAGCTAGTATGAGTGGGTTAGCCGTCTGGTGAACCAGGTATGTGCCCCTGGCTTGAGTGCGTCGTTGCTCTTCAAGATGGTTGCTTAGTGTTGTGGACGCGTGCTAGTTGGAGAAGTTTGCCTTCAGGATCAGTCACCAGTTGTGGTTCGATTTGGATCTCGTTAAGGATTGTAGGCAATCATTGGGGTTCGCAGATCTCTTGTGAAGTAGGAGGAGGCCGATTAGTTCCAGAAACCCGAGAGGTTCAGTTGTTTGGTCAGCATGGTGTCGAGTTAAGGCTGTTTGTTAACAGCTGTGAACCAGAGAAGTTATGTCAGTGCTCTGCGAAGAGTTTAGAGCTTGTGACCAGTCCTCGAGTTTGCTGTGAGTGGCGCCGTAGAGAGGCGTTCCGAGTTGGGTTAGCAGGGATAAGTGAGTCCTAGAGTCGTAAGACCGTTTGAGAGTTGGTGCGAGTCAGAGGGTGTGACTCACCGACTAGCTATCGCATGATTTCTTCGAAGCTCAGTGTTAGTTTAGTTTTGGTTGAGATAGTTTGTGGCAGACTCGGTGTCTTTTGGGCTTGGAGACTTTGGGAAACCAAGAGGTTCGGTTTTCGAAGAAGGATTTGTGTTGTCTTAACCGGAGCTTGGTTGGTTAAGAATCAGTGGAGTTTTCCTAGAGTTGTTTTCGTCTTAGGACTTTCGAGGACGAAAGTCTTAAAAGGAGGGAGTATTGTAACGGCCTAGTTTTCTATTTCGGTTACCCAGGTGATTTCGGGTCATTATTCGGATGTTCGGATGGGCGTTAGAGCTATTTTAACCCTTAGGGTATTTTGGTCTTTTTGCCCCTGGTCGTGGTTTTGAGGATTTTCAAGATTTCAGGGCCATTCCTGCCTTTGTCGAAGCTTAATGGTTGTTGGTTGCAAGATCCGAGAGGTTTGGGCAAGTTGTTTGGAAGTTTGGAGGTGTTTTAGAAAATGGCAAAATTAATTGTAATTTTGGTGCTTTCATTGGGTTTTGAGCCCTTGCCTAAATGGTCTTGGGGAGTTCAGAGGAAAAGAGAGTTTTATTTTTAAAATAAGTTTGCTTCTACTGGGTTTGGAAAGAGGAAGCTTTGGGAAGGGATTTTAGACCTATTTATTTAGGGAAAAGGAAAGAAAATCAAGAAAATCCCTTTTCCCCTTGTTTTGCAATCTCTCTCTCTCTCTCTCTCTCTCTCTCTCTCTCTCTCTCTCCTAGCCGACCTCACCAAGAAACCCTAGCCGCCCTAGCCGCACCCCCGGCTCAGCCCTGCTCAGCCCAGGCGCACCAGCGGCCAGCGCACTGAGACAACCCGCCAGCTCCGCACCAGCGCCCAGCGCGCCGCACCGACCAGATCGGTCGCCCAGACGCGCCATGTTGTCCCGCACTAGCCGCCTGCCGCGTGCCGCGCCCAAAGACCGTCGCGTCTGCGTGCGTCTTGCTCGTCCGCGTCCGCCCACACAGCGCGCCGCGCGCCATGTCGCGCTCCGCCCCAGCGCCCCACCGCCAAAGAATACGCCGTTAGCGCCCGAAGAAGCGCCAGCGCCCAGCCACCGCACAGCGGCGCCAAAAATCGCCCCTTGCTGCCGACCCCGTGCCTTCTCGGTTGGTAATTCCCGAACCTATCCCTTTTAGATTTTTAAGTCTGCTGTGCTCTTGTATATTTATTTAGGATGCTTTTAAAATGCTTAGGTTGCTCGGTTTCGCTTTAAAGCTCGAGGGTCATTATTTGATTGTGAAGGTTATTTCGCTCGTTTCGGTAAGGATTCCTTACCGTGGTTGTGTGGACCTGCGATGCTTTCTTGAATGTGCCTTATATGCATGTTTACTTTTATGGACATGATTAGTGGATAGGACAAACTTGTGATTGCATTCCTGCTAGCATGTTTGCTTGTTTGTACATGTTAGTGCCATGCTAGGATTGTTCTTCCAAAGATGCTTGAGATTCCCGCTGTAAGTTCGTAGTATCATGCTAGGTTATGTATGATTGATGATGATTATGTATGTTTAGCCAGGAATCGTTTACTCTATACTCTAGCTAGTGTGTTAGGGCTGTCATCATCTAGAGGCTGAGAGCGGACATAACGTACCTTGTCCCCACCGGTCGGGAGTAGAGCGAAGCATAACGTACATTGCTTCCCCGGCGGCCGATGTGGATTTAGCTACCACATCGGCATAAGCCTAGTTTGTAGCTCGCTAGAGCGCGGAACCACGCCAATGGTGCAAGCCCGCCTTGGCCGGTTCTTAGCTTCGTGTCGGTGGTACAGTGCCGCAGATGAGTGCCGAGGGCCTCGCACTACTGTGTTCAGTGACACCGCTTCCGAGTCTTTAGGCATGCGTACCTGGCCCGCGTAGTTTGTACTTAGGCCCCCACATTTACGCCGGTTGCAGCAGCATGCGGTGTGCGCGCACACTCTTTAGTCGCCGGTTCGGAGAGCTCCCCCGGGCTAATGTTCGTGAGTACACCAGTTCCTTCCTGTTTAGAGCCAGACTTCGGGTACTCTCCCGATAGTCCAGATTTGTTAGCGAGGGTAAGAGGCCCTTGAGGACACCCATTGGGATCGGTTTTTGAGCTGATCATATGGTCGAGGGAGAAAGACCCTCGAGGGTGTCGGACATCTTTGGGATCGGTTTTTGAGCTGATCAATTGGCCGAGGGAGAAAGACCCTCGGAGATGTCCCGGGATTGGTTATGAGAGCCAATCATTAGGCCCAAAGTAGGAGACTTCCGAGGATTCCAGATTCTGCCTTGTAAGCTCGTTGAGCTATGATCTGTGTTGGTAACTGTTTGCATGTATACTAGGGTGCAAGATGATTGATGTATCGTCGTTGTGTACCCTGTTGAGATTCTTACCGAGTATGTTTATACTCACCCTTATTTCTGTTGTTTTCCACGAGTAACTTGGGGCGGCAAAAGACCGGACAAATAGCGGCGGAGGAGCCGATTGATCATGGGAGCCGCCAGGCACTCTGTCTTTATTGTTTGCATATTTGTTCAAATGTAGATGGACAGAGTCCTAGGGGAACCATTATTAAAAGTTGTTTGAACTGTTTTGAATGTTTTTACATATACTGGCCAGGCTTGTTTTACTTCGTTGGTTTTCTTAAACAAAATTGTTGATTATGTTTTAAGCATTCCCCGTTCTAAATGTTTGAAAGGTTTTAAATATGAGCACTAAACCTCTCGGTGAAATATTTAACTTGCATGCTGAGTGAGAACCTAGGTTTAGGACCGTATTTTGGGTCGGGTTCTTACAGATTGCGCTGCACTGGCGCTGGCGCCGGCGCTAGCGAAGGCGAGGACGTCAGACGAGCTTGCAGCCGCCGCAGCGAGCGAACACGCTGGGTCGGGCGCGCGGATGAGACGTCGGGTCTGCGAGGACAGCGCGCGGGCGACGCGTCTGGGCGGCCTGGTGCGGAACGGCGCGGCGCGTCTGGGCGCACCTGGGCTGAGTGGCACGGGGCGGCGCTAAGCGACGCGTGCGGACGGACGCAACGAAGCGGGCGGTGCAGGCGGCTTTGTGCGGGTGGCGCGCGCGCGTGTGGCGGAATGGTTTGGGTTGTCTTGCTAGTGCCTAGTGCGCGATCGGCACAGGCACGTGGCTCAGCTCGAGCGGCGGTCCGATGCGCGGCCGGTTGGGTTTTCTTGGTGAGGTCGGCTAGGAGAGAGAGAGAGAGAGAGATTGCAAAACAAGGGGAAAGGGACTTTCTTGATTTTCTTCCCTTCTTCCTAAATTAAATGGGTCTAAAATCCCTTCCCAAAGCTTCCTCTTTCAAAACCCGGCCCAGAAAAACTTTCTAATAAAACTCTTTTCCTACAAACTCCCAAAACCATTTAGGGCAAGGGTTCAAATCCCAAAGGAAGCACTCAAAAACCCATTAATTTTGCCAATAACTAAAATACCTCCAAACTCCCACACAACTTGCCCAAACCTCTTGGGTCTTGCAACCAACAACCACCAAACCTCGACGAAGGCAAGAAAGGCCCTGAAATCTTGAAAATCCCCAAAACCCTGACCGGGGGCAGAAGACCAAAATACCCCTAAGGGTTAAAACAGCTGTAACGGCCCATCCGAACATCCGAATAATGATCCGAAATCACCTGGGTAACCGAAATAGAAAACTGGGCCGTTACAGCTAGCCATCCTGGTGTTGTCCCAAGTTACCTGAAAGATAAATAAGGGTGAGTATAAACATACTCAGTAAGAATCCCCAACCGGGGTACAATACGATACATCAGTCATCTAGTACCCTAGCATACATGCAAACAGCCACCAACACAGATCATAGCTCATCGAGCTTACAAGGCACGATCTGGAATCCTCGGAAGTCTCCTACTTCCGGCCTAATGATTGGTTCTCCTAACCAATCCCGAGACATCTCCGAGGATCTTTCTCCCTCTGCTATTTGATCAGCTCAAAAACTGATTCTAAGGATGTCCTCAAGGGTCTCTTACCCTTGCTAACAAATCTGGACTTACGGGAGAGTACCCGAAGTCTGGCTCTAAACTGGAAGGAATGGTGTACTCACGAACATTAGCCCGGGGGAGCTCTCCGAACCGGCGACTAACGCGTGTCTTGCGCGCACCGGATCTTTGCTTTGCTCCGCGTAAATGTGGGGCCTAATGACAAACTACGCGGGCCGGTATGCATGCCTAAGACTCGGAAGCGGTGTCACCGATCACGAGAGTGCGAGGCCCTCGGCACTCATCATGCGGCACTGAACCACCGACTGGCTAAGAAATCGGCGAAGGCGAAGCTTACACCGTTGGCAGGGTTCCGCTCTAGCAGGCTACAAACTAGGCTTATGCCGATGTGGTAGCTAAATCCACATCGGCGGCCGGGGGGGAAGCAATGTACGTTATGCTTCGCTCGCTCTACTCCCGACCGGTGGGGACAAAGTACGTTATGTTCGCTCTCAGCCTCTAGATGATGACAAACCCTACTTTACTAGCTAAGAGTACAGAGTAAATGATTCCTGGCTAGCAAACAATAATCGACATCATGATACTACGAACTTAAATCAGGAATCATAAGCATGCTGGAAGAACAAACCTAGCATGGCACTAACATGTACAATCGGGCAAACATGCTAGCAAGAGATCAATCATAGCTGCCCTAGCACTATCATGCTCATAACAGTCAGCAAGCATACAAGGCACATCATGATAATATCGTAGGGTCCACACAACCACGGTAAGAAATCCTTACCTGGAACAAGCAGAAAATAACTATCACAAATCAACCAAGCGACCCTTGAGCCTCTAATCGAACCCGAACAACCTAAGCATTTAAATAAAACACCCTAATTAAATACATAATCAGCAGCCAAAAAATCAGGGCCCAAAGAAGAAAAGACTCGGGAAATACCATCCGAGAAGCCACAAGGCTCGGCCAAACCAACACAAATTGGGCAGTTTGTCGACAAAAGAGGGGTGCCGGGCCGGGGAGCTGAGGCTGGGGTGAGGCGAGCGCAGACAAAACACGCGCACGCGCGCGCGCGGCCGGGCGAAGCGCAAAAGCGACTCTGCAAAGTGCGGGCTGGGGCGAACCTGGACGACGCTGGCACAGGGTGGCTCGGCACAGTGCGGATGGGCTAGGCGAGTTGGGGCGAACAGGGGGCTCGGGCTGGGCTAGGGCTGGGGTTTGGGTGAGAAAGAGAGAGAGAGAGAAATAAAACAAATGGGGAAAAATTGGGATTTTCTTTATTTATTTTCCTTATTTTTCAACCTTATCCAAATATAAATAAGCCTTAAAATCTCTAAAATCCCATTCCCGGCTTCCTCTTCGAGACCCGGCTGAAGCGAACCTTTTCCAATAAATAAAACTCACTTAAATCAACCTCCCAATTTAACATTAAGGGCAAAGGCTAAAATCCCAATGGAAACACTCAAACAACCATAATTTTGCCAAAACCCAAATCGCTTCCAAACGACTAGCCCAAACATCTTGGGACTCACAACCAACAACAAACAAGCCTCGACAAAGGCAGGAGCGACCTTGGAATCCTGAAAATCCACAAATCCTGCCGGGGAGCAAAAAGACCAAAATACCCCTAAGGGTTAAAATAGCTCTAACGGCCCAACCGAACAACTGAATCTGAACCGGAAGCACCTCAAAAACCGGAATAGAAAACTGGGTCGTTACAATACTCACTCCTTTTAAGACTTTCGTCCTCGAAAGTCCTAAGACGAAACAGCTCTAGGAAACTCCACTGATTCCTAACCAACTGAACTTCTCGGTTAAGACAACACTAGCCCTTCTTTGAAAACTAAACCCTCTTGGGTTCCCAAAGGCTCAAAGCCACAATGCTATCCAGTCTGCCACAAACTATCTCAACATCGAAACGTGGAACACAAAATGCATTGCTGCCAAAGACGGGACAAAGCTAACCGAAAGGCCACTGCTCCGATCCGCTCAAGGATCTCAAAAGGCCCTACAAACCTGGGGCTCAATCTAAACCCTGCTAACCCAACACGGAACACCTCTCTACGGTGTTACTCTCAAAGAAACTCATGATCGGTCACAAGCTCCAAAACTCAACGCCACGCACTGGCATAACTTCTCTGAATGCTCACAACTGTTAACAAACAGCCTCAACTTTACACCATGCTGACCAAACCACTGAACCTCTCAGGTCTCAGAAACTAAACGGCCTACTCTTACTTCACATGAGGCCAGCGAACCACAAGGCTTGCCTACAGCCTTAACGAAATACAATCGAACCACCAACTGGCGACTGATCCTAAAGGCAAAATTTTCCAACTAGCACGCACTTACAACACTTAAGCAACCATCTTAAGAGAAATCGACGCGTCAAAGACAAGGGCACAATCCTGGCTCACCAGACGACTAACACTACTCGCACCAGCTGAAACTTCAGCTACGGCCAACCCTAAATGGCAAGATTCAGGCACAGGCTTCACTCGGCCAAACCAACAAACTGGAGCCTCTCATCGGCCGAACGCAAACTTTTCAATGTAAACCTACCGGCAACTGGCCTAAGAGAACATTTCCAGGCAAGGAAACAACCAACATTCCTCTCATGGAAATCTCGGGCTGCAAGGACTAAACCATCATGCAGCTATCTGCGACACAACACCTTGAGGAGAACAGCTCAACAGATTTACCAACCAATGCCACGGCACCTCTGTGCCAACTCACTCAAACGTGGCTCCGCTAAACGCCAACTGTGAAAGCACAACAACTAGAAGCAAAGCCCGAGAAGGGCTTGCTCAACAGAAACTCAAACCAAGTTCATAACGAGCAAAACTCGCCTCCAAGCTACCACTCAACTCTTAAGTCCAACTGGCTACTCAAAGGACTTCCTCCTTTTAGCCTAGGCCTAACTCATCTTCCAACCAGAAGATTCACTCCCGAAACATCGCAAGGAATACGGATAACGACAACCCCAAAACTTACGGATCATGAGCCACACGAATCAGCAAGACTACCTCAGAAGCTAATACTCGAGGCTGGCATCCATGGCACAACTCAACCACCACAGAGACTAGGGGGGGAATCTTCAATCCCCAAAGATCCAACAACTTTCCAGCAAAAACTCAACTCTTAAACTAGCTGGCCGCCACCCTTGCGGGGACAACAACTTTTCGCTTGCTAACAACACAATGCAGGGACCCTCTCGCTGGGCTGACCGCTGCGCTACTCTGATCAACTACACAACTCAGGAGCTAAGCTGACTACTCCTCAACGGGAACGATTCCCCAACAAGCGAACTTCTGAAGGGCAGCGAACTTCACACACGCTCGCTGACTTGCTCAAACCCAGGGCAACAACAACCAACTCTCTCGGAAGCAACACCCAAGGGAAATCTCAACCAATTGGACCACCAACCCAGAACTATCAGTACTTACTCAACCACCGAGGGAGGGGTCAACTCCCGAAACTTCCTGACTAGGAACAAGTTCTCAGGGCAACGCCCTCTTGCTCGAACTGAGCTAGCTCTTGAAACAACAAGAGAACCAAATCTTGGTCAACACCAAGCACCAACTAGCCACCTCACCGGAACCAATCCGGACTCTACTCCAAACAAACACTAGCTTGCTAGACTACCAAGTCTGCCAGCAACTCACCCGAGGAACACTGCCTGGGTCTGACTGAGCTCTAGTGATGTAAAGACCCGACCCAAAAGGGGCTCTAAATGGGCCTTTACCCCAATGCATGTAGTGAAAATAAAAGACATCATGAAAAATACATTTCGGATCCCAAGTAAAAACAGAAACATTCAACAACCAAAACATACATTTCTAAAAGCATACTCTGATCAGAGATTTATTTAAACCATTAAAACAATCCACAAGTACAAATATGCTGGAATCCATAAAACGTAAGAAAACATCCTGGGCTCTGTGCCCGTCTACATGCATTCAGGGAAATAACAAAAGTCAAGAGTCATGATAAATAAATAAAATAATCGTGAGATGACAAGCAGATTCCATGATCACAGCTCCTCCTTGATCCATCCTCGCCTCGCGCGCCATGGTTACCTGAAGATAAGTAAGGGTGAGTAACGAATTACTCAAGAAGAATCCCCAACCGGGGTACAATACGATATACATGATCATCTAGAAGAATGTATGCAAGCTATGAGTACAAACACGAACGGAGCACATAGCTAAGTCCACACTTGGACCTCGGATGCCATCTCGGGGTCTTAGTCCGGAAAATACCACAACACACTAAACGCGCTATACGGAACAAGTCCCGGCCTCGGCTGTCTCTTCATCGTCGATACGAAAGGTGCATCGCTCAAGATTTCGAGGAGCTCTCCGGTCGGCGCTGTAATGAGCGTAAGCGCGCACCGCATGCTACCGCAAATTCTGGGTGCCGGGTCTAGTGGCAAGTCCGCCCGTGTTCGATCACCATGCCTAACTAAATCTCTGGATCGGTGTCACGGACATAGGGGTGTGAGACACAGACACGTGAACTATGTCACCTGTACCACCGCACTGAGGCTAAGGAACCGGTCGTGGTAGGCTTACACCGAGAAGCGGTCCTTGCCCTAACAGTGGCAATCAAGGGCTACGGCCGAACACGCTGAGGACGTGTCGATCGCCGGGGACGAGGCAATGCCAAGTCATCATCCCGACCGCTGGGGCATTTAACGATCGCCACCACCACCCAAGATTGCGGGGCCTACCGGTTGGGATAGCTAATCCCTCACGGGGTCCAAGGACGGAGAACTGTCTCGAACGTCCTTGCCATAGATGCAAGATACTTTATGCATCGGGCCCTGATGATTCTATCTACCTCAATTCTAAACCTTAACAATAATAACGATTCAATCAATGCACGTCCAATACGTGCTCATCGATATACAAAGAACCTAGCATGATACTACGAAGCAAGAACAGAGATATCGAACATGCTTTGAATAGAACAACCTAGCATGGGCTAACATGAGAAACAATACAAGAGTTCATGCCACCAGAATTCGCAACAGAGCACCTAGGGCTAAACATGCTAGTAATCATACACAGCATATACAAAACAACAATCACAAATATACTGCGCAGGTCCACACAACCCCTGTAAGAAATCCTTACCTTGGTGGAAGACTTCTACACACAAATCCTAAGTCTGCGGAACAATCCCGAGCTAGCGAGCGGGAACCTAGCAAACCAACAATAATCGGCATCTAAAATATCTAAACAACAATAGAACGACAAGCTCGGCTCGGGAACTCACGCGGCGCGACGACACGAGCTTGGGGCTCAAGCGGCAAGCGGGCACGGCAAGGACGCTACTGGCTTCGCTACCGCGGCAAGGACGTCGCGGCGCCGGCCTGCTGCCGGCACGGCAAGGACGCTTGTGTGGCCGCGTCGCACGCGCACGGCACGGACGCTGCCCGGCTTGCGCGCGCCGCAACGCACGCAACGACGCGTGCGCACGCGGGCGAGCGTCTGGCGGCGCGCGCTGCGCCGGCGTGCGATGCGGACACGGCGAGCGGCTCGGCGAGGACGCGCGCGCGCGGCGAACGTCTCGGGCAAAGGCGCGCGGGCGAGCAGCTTCGGCAAGCGGACACGGCGAGGGCGTGCGATGGGCGACGCGGCCGCGGCGAGGGCGCGCGAGCGCCGGCGAGGACCTCTGGCGTCGCGAGCGATCGGCGATCTGTCTTTCTTTGGGCGAACGGCAAGGCTTCTGCTGGGACAGATCGGGGCGTCGCGGCGGGCGCTTCGACAGATCTGGCGTCGCGACGAAGCTGCCGCTGTGACGGAGCTGGCCGATGCGACGAGCTCGGGTCTTTGGACTTCCCTCATTTGGCCGCACAACACACACACACACAACCCCTTTTTCTTACATTCGGCAAAGAAACACCCCAAATGAGAAGATGAAGAAGACGAAGACTTACCCGAATGATGATGATCGAACCCAAGGAGATGCAAGGATGAAGAATCGGCAAGGCTATGGAGATGGAGAGCTTGGGCGGCCAAGAGGTGTTTTGGAGAAGAAGATGGAATAACCTAATTCTATTTCATTTAACCAAATGCACCAAAACTCCAAAATCCAAGGTTAACTAAGATGTGATGCGAAAGAGCAACAAGAACTCTCAATAGCTCAACTGCCACACCACCCACTGACTTCTCGGACCACACCGGGTTCAAACCCACCAAACACACTTTTAACACACCATTTTCCTTTTGCATCTCCCCATGCCCAAACACATCCACAAAGCCTCAAAACTTACATAAATCCATCCAATAATTTTAGCAATCGGGAAAAAGATATAAACGGTCCTGACGGCCCGACCAAATTACTAAAATACCCCTAGGGCATACCGGAAGACCGGGATGAAAACACAGGTCGTTACAATATTCCCTCCTTTTTATGACTTTCGTCCTCGAAAGTCCTTAAGACTGAGACAACACAGAGATCTGCAATCTCATCCCGTTCTTCCCGCTCACGAGCGCCTCCTCCAAACTCGACTCCTTCACTAAACTTTTACCAACGGATCTCACTTCTACGCAACGTCTTCGACTCAAGACCAGAATACTCACAGGCTTCTCCTCGAGCCCTAAACCCTCAATCACCGCAAGGGCTCAAAGTCCACAATGAGCAATGGGTCCGGCACATCTTTGCCCCAACATCGATACATAAAAACACTGTACACGGTGACAACAAACAAACTCAACCCTACAACAAAGCAAGCAAACAACTCGAACCTTCCAGATTCCAAAACTAAACGGCCTACTCTTACTTCACAAGAGACCAACAAACCTCAAACCTTGACTACAAACCTTAACGAGATACAAACGAACCACCAATCGGCGATGATCCAAAAAGACAAACTTCTCCAACTAGAACACGTCCACAACACTTAAGCAACCATCTTAAGGAGAAAATCGCCAGGCAAGGAACATCCAACATTCCTCTCAAGGAAAAACTCGGGAAGCAAGGACTAAACCATCACGCAGACTATCTGCGACACAACACCTTGAGGAAAACAGCTCAACAGCTTACCAACCAATGCCACGGCACCTCTGTGCCAACTCACTCAAACGCGCGCTCTACTAACGCCAACCGGGAACTCACAACAATTAGGAACAAAGCCCGAGAAGGGCTTGCTCAGAACTCAACCCAAACTTATAACGAGCAACGCTGCCTCAAAGCTACTACTCAACTCTTAAAATCCAACTGGCTACTCAAAGGACTTCCCCTTTAAGCCTAAGCCTAACTCATCTTCCAACCAGAAGCTCCACTACCAAAACCTCACAAGGAAAACTGATAACGACAACCTCAAAGCTTACGGATCCTGAGCCACACGAATTCGCAAGACTACCTCGCAAGCTATCACTCGAGGTGGCATCCAAGGAGCAACTCAACCACCACAGAGGCTAGAGGAAAGGAAATCTTCAATCCCCAAAGAACCAACAACTTGCCGAACAACTCAACTCTTACTGGTGGCCTCCGCCCTTGCGGGGAACAAACAACTCTTGCTTGCTAACAACACAAAGCGGGGAACCCTCTCATTGGGTGACCATTTGCGCTTACTCGATCGACTACACAACTCAAGAGCTAAGTGACTCCTGCCAAACGGAAACGACTTCCCGCTAAGCAAATTCCGAAGGGCGGCGAACTCCACACACGCTCGCTAACTGCTCAAACCAAACCCAAGGCAACAAGAACTCTCTCTGGAAGCAACACCCAAGAGAAAACTCAACCAATCGGACCACCAAAACGAACAAAATAAAGACTTGCTCAATCACGAGGGAGGGGTCAACTCCCAAAACTTACTGACTAGGAACAAGACCTCAGGGCAACGCCCTCCAGCTAGAACCGAACTAGCTCTCGAAACAACAAACGAACCAAATCTTGGCCAAACACTCACAGGAGGCAGAACAACCCTTACTGCAACTTCCAGTACACCACTCACGAGTCCGCTTAACTAGACAAACAACTGCTTCCAAGCAGCCAACAAACTTTTCCTCCTACTAGCACCACTACCACCAATTCCAAGACCAAGGAATAACCTAACAACTCCCAAGGAGAAACAGTCCTTACAAGCAGACATCGGAGAAGGGACAGAGAGCTTCACAACCGCTCATTGTCTTGCTCACCTAGGCACAACATCCAACTCTCCCGGAGGCAACAACAAGGGGTCCACCACAGACTGGACCGCCAACCACGGGCAAGAGAAGACTCACCCCCAAACAACAAATAAGGGCACTCTCAAACTCTGGGAACAGGAGAGACATCCTACAGGGCAACCACTTACCCACGAACAAGGCTAACTCCTTGGCAACTCGAAAACCACACCTTGGCCAACATCAAGCACCAACTTGCCACCACACCGGAACCAAATCCGGACTCTACTCCAAACAAACTCTGGCCTGTTAGCCTACCAAAACTGCCAGCAACTCACCCGAGGCTACAAACTACCCGACTCTGGCTTGCCAACTAAACTCACTACCTGGGTCTGACTGAGCTCTGGTGAGGCTCTCCACAACTAGGGTTCTTCGGCAACCCTCGACACACACTGTCGTCTAACGGTCTAACAACCAACTACCTGAACAAACAACTCCTTTTCCCAGCATCACAACCACGCTGGCCTGCTCCAAACCTCGAAACCAAAAAGACCAGAAACGCTTCAGAATGTGTCATCCTCCTACTCAAAGCATCGGCCACAATGTAGCTTCCACCTAGGGTAAGGATTCCGAGCAACACCCTTAGCAACTACGGTCAGGAACTACGCGGCTTCACTACATCCACCATTCGTTCAGCACCATCTGAACACCAACCATGAACACAAGAGGTTCCACCAACCAAGCTTAGGTTCAACTTAACAAACTTGCCTAGGCAACAACCCAACTACGAGCACGGTATCCTTACAACCTCAACTAAAGCCTTACAACATCCACCTGGAGCCCAACTTCTCCAGGAACTGAGCACCAGTTCTCCAATGCAATCCCTACATGGTTCTGGAACTCTCGCCACCAGAACGAACTACACGAACACACTTGTGTGCACAACTCTCAACCTTCCTTCAGAGATCCAAGACTAACAGGTGCTTTCCAAAAGGCAACACTAACTTCTGGCAGAGATACAATCAACCAAAGGAACACCAAAAGTTCCATCTCCACACGATACTCGAAGCAGTGGCAACCTTGCTCTGCTAAAACATAACGATGCCAAACCGAACTTACTTTATACCAAGACTCTACCAAGTGCGCTTACACATAAGGCGTCCTACTCATCTCATAGGCATCCAACTCATCTCATAAGCATCCAACTCATCTCGAGAGCATCCAACTCATCTCACGGGCATCCAACTCATGGTTCCCCTGCTGGACCGAACTCGCATCTACAATGCTCACTCAACTCAGGGTTAGGCACCCGAAGGTAGTGGACCGCACTACCAACCACAAAGATCTCTTGGCCTTAGCACTAGCGTGAGACTCACACGCACTAACACTTACCAGCCGCCAACCTGCTGACTTACTCGACCTCCAGAAACACTGGGAAGAGGCTCCGGCTCCTCTCGAGCATCCTTTAAACTTGTAGTCCATTGACTACCACCGAACTAGCCCTCCGCACGACCTAAACGGTTGCAAATCGCCATAAACAGATCCAAGGCTAAAGGAGTACGCTGAACTCCGAACGGCATAGAACCATCTGCTATGCCCAAGCCAAACTCAAGCTCAACCGGACTTAGTGCCAAAGTGGCACACCAACCAATGCACCTCAAGTGCTACTACTACCAAATCCACATCCGAGGAAGCTGGGTCATTAAACAACAAAGCGAGGCTCGCAAGGGGGCAAAGATGACCCTTCATCCGCCTCCGACCACTAACACGGCAACTTGCCAAACAATCAGCGATCGGTGGAGACTCGCTAGTCCACCTCTCACAAGGGACTTCCACCACCATCCGATGAACCAAACAAAGACAGAACGGCACACCTCGGCCTGCGAGCAGCGGGGCATCCCACACACGGATGCTAAACTCAAACTCGCCAACTACTTTACTACTAGCGGTAGGACTTACTAAAACATCGAGCTCTCTGAGGCATCCATTTGCCAACCCAGGCGTCTCCATCAACGCCAACAAACTCATCTGAATAAACTCTGCTGATCATGCCCTCCCGGAACCTCCGGGGCTACAAGAGCTACTGGGGAAAAATGCTGAAACAAACTCACACCGGACTATCTGTGCCGGGACTCCTCACTCTGCGCTACAAATCGCGCTGGTCTCCGCTCTCGATAGCTAAAGACTCGCCATCAAATCTCTCATGGTGGAGCACACTCTGCTCAAGGAGTCTCACTCACTGAGGCGCCGCTAGCCTCTACCCCTCCTCTAGGCGGCTCAATCTGCCGGGCTAAAATCGGCATGCGGGCCTAACAACCACCGGACGCGGCCTCAACATCAACACGATCGGTCCAACTCCTCGGTCGGACATGCCAAGCGTCCCGCTTCTCTGCAGGTGCGATCAACATACTAGCGATCGCACAAAGCACCTCCACCCTCTCACTAGGGAAAAGCGACAATTGGGCCACAAATGGCCAATGGGAGACTAAGCTCGCCTCCCTCGGGGACGATGTCCCAGGGGCATCCGAATCTATCTGGATACCTCAACAAGCCGCTAAACAAATCGCTCGCGACTCAAGGAAAGTTGGCATGATGGCTCACTAAGCCCAAACCAACAACGAGTCGAAACTCCTCTCGTCTCCGCTCCACAACACTACACAAGGCATACACAAGATGACAGTATTGTAAATTCTTAACCCTTTTTCAACAACAAATAGTAAACCTAGGCGTACTGATGACCGGGCCGAGATCTTGATGATCATGGAAAAACGACCTACAACAAAAGGTCGGTCTACAGAGAATCTATGACTCTGAGCTCGATACCAATCAGAAAGACCCGACCCAAAAGGGGCTCTAAATGGGCCTTTACCCCAATGCATGTAGTGAAAATAAAAGACATCATGAAAAAATACATTTCGGATCCCAAGTAAAAAGAAACATTCAACAACCAAAACATACATTTCTAAAAGCATACTCGATCGTGAGATTTATTTAAACCATTAAAACAATCCACAAGTACAAATATGCTGGAATCCATAAAACGTAAGAAAACATCCCGGGCTCTGTGCCCGTCTACATGCATTCAGGGGAAATAACAAAAGTCAAGAGTCATGATAAATAAATCTCTGATCAGAGTATGCTTTTAGAAATGTATGTTTTGGTTGTTGAATGTTTCTGTTTTTACTTGGGATCCGAAATGTATTTTTCATGATGTCTTTTATTTTCACTACATGCATTGGGGTAAAGGCCCATTTAGAGCCCCTTTTGGGTCGGGTCTTTACAAGTGAGGCTCTCCACAACCTAGGGATCCTCCGATCACCCTCCGACACACACGGTCGTCAAACGATCTAACAGACAACTGGCTACACGGGCACAACCCTCTCTAGCATCTCAACTTCGCTGGCCAACTCCAACTTCTTGAAAACCAAGAGGACCAGAAATGCTACAGAATGCGTCATCCTCCTACTCAAAGAATCAACCACAACATAGCTTCTGCCCAAGGTAAGGATCCGAACAGCTCTCTTAGCCATAACGATCAGAAACTACGCGGCTTTGCTACCACCGCTCTTGTTCAGTTCCAACTAAACTCTAACCAGGTTAAGGTCCAACTAGCGAAACTTGCTTAAACAACAACCCGGCTACGAGCATGCTATCCTTACAACCAAAGCTAGGGTACTTGCCAAGAACTAAAGCCCTGACAACTCAAAGACTGAGCACTGGTTCCTCAACACGAACCTCTAATGGTTCCCCAAACATACACCACCGAATGAGCTACACAAAAGTACACCAGCGTGTACAGCTCCAACAAATTCCTTAAGGTCCAATGCCAACAAGAACTCTCACACAAGGCAGCTTTTGCCTCCCAAAAGAGCCACAACTAGCAAGAGAGCAACAAGAGTGCAAACCCACTCGGGGTCAACTCACCGCGAAACGCCACATTGGTCAACTCACTCATGCAAGAGCATATCACACCAAGCTGCCATACCTCAAACCAATGTGCCCACTAAATGAGCACCGCTCAACCATCCAACTCATGGCTCTAACACTGGATCAACCACGCATCCTCCATGCCAACACTACCCATACTAGGGTAACTCAAAGGGTAGTCGAATCATGCTACCATCAAACTGGCTCACAAGCTCACAACACAGGCGCGAGAACTCGAACGCGCTAGCTCTTAACAGCCTACAGCATCCTTTGCACCCAACTCTCGGTGACTCTAAAATGCTTATACTTTCCCTTGAATGACCTCATACTTGTAGTTCTCTGACAACCACCGAGCTAGATCTCTTATGCAACCCAAACCGGTGCAACCTCAGGAAACGGGTACAAGACTAGTGGGGATGCTATACTCCGGGCGGGCCATGGAACCACCTGCACAAAAAGTGCCAACTGGCCTGAATCTAGGCCTCCTCTCAAAGCTTGGTGCCAACAGGCACTACATCCTTTACAACATAAAACAACCATATACGAGCTTTATGCCTGTAACGGCCCAGTTTTCTATTTCGGTTTCCCAGGTGTTTCCGGTTCATTATTCGGATGCTCGGATGGGTCGTTAGTGCTATTTTAACCCTTAGGGGCATTTTGGTCTTTTAGCCCCCGGTCAGGGTTTTGTGGATTTTGAGGACTCCAGGGTCACTCCTGCCTTTCTCGAGGCTTGATTGTTGTTGGTTGCAGGACCCAAGAAGTTCGGGCTAGTTGTTTGGAAGTTTGGAGGTATTTTGGTAATTAGCAAAATTATTGTTAATTAGAGTGCTTCCTTTGGGAATTGAACCCTTGACCTAACAGTTATTAGGAGGCTTGATTTAAATGGGTTTTATTAAATGGAAAAGAATGCGTCAGCTAGGACTCGAAGGAGGAAAGCCTTGGGAAGGGATTTTGAACCACCCAAAGCCTATTTAATTTAGGAAAAAATAAAAGAAAAGAGAAAAACCCTTATTCTTTCCCCTCTCTCTCTCTCTCTCTCTCTCTCTCTCTCTCTCTCTCTCCTTACCGACCTCACCAAGAAACCCAACCGACGGCAAGACACGAGCCACAGCACAGTGGCGTCAAAGCTGCCTCGCCTACAATCAGAAAACAACCCGAGCGCCCAGCGCCCCTGCCCTACTGTCATCGCGGCCAATACCAGCCAGACGCCCCGCCACAGCCACACATCGCGCCCGAGCGCCGCCCGCCACTGCTCGCGTCAGCGCCGCCCGCGCCCAGTCCGTGTCGTTGTGCCGTCCGCGCGCGCCCGTCCCCTGCCGCGCCAGCGGCCCGTGTCGCCGTTCCAGCGCCCGTCCCCTACTGGTGCCCAGCGCGCAGCCAGCGCCAGTTGCTCGCCTCTGCGCCCAACCTCGCCGCCTTTTGCCGAGAGCCTAATTTTTGCCAAGAAAGTTGGGTCGAGACCTTGTGCCTTCTCGGTTGGTAATTCCCGAGCCTCCACTCTTTTGGACCTTAAGATGTTAGTTGTTGGTTGCTTAATTAGGATGATTTTTATTGTTTGCTTAGGTTGCTCGGGTTCTCTTAGAAGCTCGAGGGTCGCTTGTTGGTTGTGGTCATTATTTTCCGCTTACCCCTAGGTAAGGATTTCTTCACCGTGGTTGTGTGGACCTGCGATGCTATCATGATTGTGCCTTGTATGCTTGGTTGTCTTTATTATGAGTATGTTAGCTATTGAACGACTTGTGTTTGAAATCTTGCTAGCATGTTGCTTGTTGTTCATGTTATTGCCATGCTAGGTTTGTTCTTCCAGCATGCCATGTCTTGTGATTGTATGAAATTTCCAGTGGGTAGGTTACATGTTTTCTCTTGCTTCCAGATCGTGTTGCTCTTGTGTCCCTTATATATTCTGTTAGTTCCATGCAAGAGGTTTAATTATCTTGGCATACCTTGTTCTATTTTATCCTGTTAAGTTCCATGCTAGGCATAGGCGGGTGATGTATAGTGTAGAAGACTATAGGGGTAACTAGTTTAGGTCCCGCTCGGGTAAGACCCCGATGGACATCTGGAGGTGTAAGACCCTGATGGGCATCCTAGGTGTGTAAGTCCCCGATGGGCATCACTGAGTTGGAGGTGTAAGACCCTGATGGGCATCCTAGGTGTGTAAGTCCCCAATGGGCATCACTGAGTTGGAGGTGTAAGATCCTGATGGGCATCCTAGGTGTGTAAGTCCCCAATGGGCATCACTGAGTTTGAGGTGTAAGACCCTGATGGGCATCCTAGGTGTGTAAGTCCCCAATGGGCATCACTGAGTTGGAGGTGTAAGACCCTAATGGGCATCCTAGGTGTGTAAGTCCCCGATGGGCATCACTGAGTCTGGAGGTGTAAGACCCTAATGGGCATCCTAGGTGTGTAAGGCCCCACTGGGCATCACTGATTCTGGAGGTGTAAGACCTTGATGGGAATCCTAGGTGTGTAAGGCCCCACTGGGCATCACTGATTCTAGAGGTGTAAGACCCTGATGGGCATCCTAGGTGTGTAAGGCCCCACTGGGCATCACTGATTCTGGAGGTGTAAGGCCCCGATGGGCATCCTAGGTGTGTAAGGCCCCACTGGGCATCACTGAGTCCTAGGTGTGTAAGGCCCCACTGGGCATCACTGAGTCCTAGGTTGTGTAAGGCCCGAAGGGCATCCAAGTGTAGAACCTAGGATAGGTTGTAGATGAAAGCCCATGAATAGGCTCGCTCTAGAAGTTGCTCATAGCCTAATTCAACCGTTTTGCTCTAAGTCATTGTTTTATTTGCATGTATACTAGGGTGCTAGATGACTGATGTATCGTATTGTACCCCGGTTGGGGATTCTTACTAAGTATGTTTATACTCACCCTTAGTTCTGTGGTTTTTCCACCAGGTAACTTGGGACAGCACCAGGACGGCTAGCGGAGAGAGCTGTTTGATCATGGGGGCTGCCGGCACTCTGTCGTTTATTGTTTGCATTTATTTATTCAGCATGTAGATGGACAGGAGTTCTAGGGGAATGATGTTAAAGTTGTTTAAACTGTTTTGAATGTTCTTTTATAAATACTGGCCAGGCTTATTTTACCTTGATTGGATTTGCTTTATGAAAATTGTTGGATATGTTTTAAGCGTTCCCCGTTTCCAAATGTTTTGAAAAAGTTTTAAATATGAGCACTAAACCGCTTGTTGAAATATTTAACTTGCATGATGAGTGAGGACCTAGGTTTAGGACCGTTTTCCAGGTCGGGTCCTTACAATGCCCCTCTGAGGGTAGGGAAGGTCACACTCCAAGTGACGGGGCAATGGCACTTAACACAAGAGTCCCAATACTCGAGCAGTCTAATCTCCTGCATCCCACTCGATGCTCAACAAAAGCTCAGGCCAACTTCTCGGGTGGCAACAACTTGTTCCACATTTGGAACATGCTAACAAAAGAGTGTTCCACTCTACAAGCCCGTTGCAATCCACACACGGATAAAACCCTGACAAGAAAACTCCACACTACTCCCTGGCTACGAGGGTACTAAAAGAACTGGCTGTAAAACGACAGCAGGCTTGCAAGGGGGCAAAGATGTCTCTACATCTTCCTACAACCACTAACCCGACAACTTACCAATCGATCGGGCGACTGGTGGAGACTCTGCTGGTCCACCTCTCCCAAGGGACTTCCACCACCCAACTGTTGTATCAAACAACCCAAAAACGGCACACCTCGGCCTCTGAACAGCAGGACATCCCAACACATGGCTGATAAACTCAATCCTGGCCAACCGCTTTACTACTAGCAGTAGGAATTTCTAAAACATCGAGCTCTACAGGCTTCCACTTGCCAAACTCGGGGCTCTATCAACGCCAACAAACTCATCGGCATACACCTGCTGTTCCTGCCCTTCCAGGAACCTCCGGGGCTACAAGAGCTACTGGGGGGGTCTCTTGAAAAACTCTGCCAGCTGGGCTATCTGTGCCCGGGACTCCTCACTACGCGCTACAAACTGCGTCTGGGTCTCCACTCTCTGATAGCTAAAGACCTGCCATAAATTCTCTCATGGCTGGAGCACACTCTGCTCAAGGAGTCACACTCTGAGGCGTGCTAGCCTCTACCCCCTCCACTTGGCAACTCAACTGCCAGGGCCAAAACTGGCCTGCGGGTCTAGACAACCATGGACGCGGCCTCAACAACAACACGATTAATCCAACTCCTCGGCTGGACATGCCAAGCGTCCCTGCTCCTCCATGAGCAATCAACATACTGGCGATCTGCACAAAGCATAAAAGCTAGCCCACGTTGGGGCTCTCACTGCTCATCAAGGGCAACACATGTATACTAGATGTAGTATCGTAAAAGAAACCCTTAGCTTAAAGAACTCAGACAAAACTGACGGCCGTGGAGTGCTGATGATCATGGGAACAACAACCTACAAAGCAGGTTAGTCTACAGAATCTATGACTCTGTGCTCTGATACCAACTGTAACGACCCGACCCGAAATACGGCCCTAAACCTAGGTCTTCACTCAGCATGCAAGTTAAATATTTCAACAAGCGGTTTAGTGCTCATATTTAAATACTCTTCAAAACATATGAGAAGGGGGAACCCTTAAAACATAACCAACAATTTTCATTTAAGCAAAACCAACAAAGTAAAACAGGCCTGGCCAGTATTTATAAAAACTATCAAAACAGTTTAAACAACTTTTAAACAACATTCCCCTAGGACTCCTATCCATCTACATGTTGAACAAATAATGCAAATAATAAATGACAGAGTGCCTGCAGCTCCCATGATCAATCAGCTCCCTCCGCTAGCCATCCTGGTGTTGTCCCAAGTTACCTGAAAGATAAATAAGGGTGAGTATAAACATACTCAGTAAGAATCCCCAACCAGGGTACAATACGATACATCAGTCATCTAGTACCCTAGCATACATGCAAACAGCCACCAACACAGATCATAGCTCATCGAGCTTACAAGGCACGATCTGGAATCCTCGGAAGTCTCCTACTATCCGGCCTAATGATTGGTTCTCCTAACCAATCCCGGGACATCTCCGAGGGTCTTTCTCCCTCGGCTATTTGATCAGCTCAAAAACTGATCCCAAGGATGTCCTCAAGGGCCTCTTACCCTTGCTAACAAATCTGGACTTACGGGAGAGTACCCGAAGTCTGGCTCTAAACTGGAAGGAATGGTGTACTCACGAACATTAGCCCGGGAGAGCTCTCCGAACCAGCGACTAACGCGTGTGCACGCACACCGCATGCTGCTGCAACCGGCGTAAATGTGGGGGCCTAAGGACAAACTACGCGGGCCAGGTATGCATGCCTAAGACTCGGAAGCGGTGTCACTGATCACAGTAGTGCGAGGCCCTCGGCACTCATCTGTGCAGCCTGAACCACCGGCCTGAAGCTAAGAACCGGCCAAGGCAGGCTTACACCGTTGGCAGGGTTCCGCTCTAGCAGGCTACAAACTAGGCTTATGCTGATGTGGTAGCTAAATCCACATCGGTGGCCGGGGGGGAAGCAATGTATGTTATACTTCGCTCGCTCTACTCCCGACCGGTGGGGACAAAGTACGTTATGTTCGCTCTCAGCCTATGGATGATGACAAACCCTACTTTACTAGCTAATAGTACAGAGTAAATGATTCCTGGCTAGCAAACAATAATCGACATCAATCACACTTACCTAGCATGATACTACGAACTTAAATCAGGAATCATAAGCATGCTGGAAGAACAAACCTAGCATGGCACTAACATGTACAATCGGGCAAACATGCTAGCAAGAGATCAATCATAGCTGCCCTATCACTATCATGCTCATAACAGTCAGCAAGCATACAAGGCACATCATGATAATATCGCAGGGTCCACACAACCACGGTAAGAAATCCTTACCTGGAACAAGCAGAAAATAACTATCACAAATCAACCAAGCGACCCTCGAGCCTCTAATCGAACACGAACAACCTAAGCATTTAAATAAAACACCCTAATTAAATACATAATCAGCAGCCAACAAATCAGGGACCAAAGAAGAAAAGACTCGGGAAATACCATCCGAGAAGCCACAAGGCTCGGCCAAACCAACACAGATGGGCAGGCTGTCGGCAGCAAAGGAGGCTGGCTGGGCGTTGGGCGCTGGGGGGCTGGGCGCAGGCGCGGGCACGACAAGGACACGGGCGCGCTGGTGCGGGCGCGATAGGGACACAGCGATTGCCGCGCGCGCGCGTTAGCGCGACGACTCGGCACGATTCGGGCTGGGCGGACTCAGACGACACTGCACGCATCTGGCGGCCGGGCTAGGCGAAATGGGCGAGGAGGGGGCTCAGGCTGGGCTAGGGCTCTGGTTTGGGTGAGAGAGAGAGAGAGAGAGAAATAAAACAAATGGGGAAAAATTGGGATTTTCTTTATTTATTTTCCTTATTTTCCAACCTTATCCAAATATAAATAAACCTTAAAATCCCTAAAATCCCATTCCCGGCTTCCTCTTCGAGACCCTGCTGAAGCGAACCTTTTCCAATAAATAAAACTCACTTAAATCAACCTCTCAATTTAACATTAAGGGCAAAGGCTCAAATCCCAATGGAAACACTCAAACAACCATAATTTTTCCAAAACCCAAATCGTTTCCAAACGACTAGCCCAAACATATTGGGACTCGCAACCAACAACAAACAAGCCTCGACAAAGGCAGGAGCGACCTTGGAATCCTGAAAATCCACAAATCTTGCCTGGGGAGCAAAAAGACCAAAATACCCCTAAGGGTTAAAATAGCTCTAACGGCCCAACCGAACAACTGAATCTGAACCGGAAGCACCTCGAAAACCGGAATAGAAAACGGGGTCTTTAGATGCCACTACTACCAAATCCACATCTTACTACAAATGGGTCCAGCAAGGTCACAACCTCAAGTGACAAAAACTATGGCTAGGCATGCAAGGGCTCAAAACTCAAACAACCCTGCCTATGGCATCTCATCTAACTGAAGTCTCACGGCCTACTCTTGCATCTCCACAAAACTCTGGCCGGCTCTCTCAACATGCAGCAGCTAGCCCTACTCTAGGGGCTCACCATAAGAAGAGTGCTCATCTCTACTAAACAACTGGGAAACCACCAACGGATCAAGTCTGATGGGTACACTGCTCGTTGCACCCTTAACCACAAGGTTCCGACTTACTGGCTGCATAACAACAACAATTAACAAGAGCACAAAGATGTCTCCACATCCTCCACGAAGGCTACTAACTCTGCAGCCACTCTCTGGGCAATCAAACAATCTGCTAAGGTTCAAGATCAACACTTGAACAACCCAGGCTAGTTCACACTAGAACCTGCTCCACAAGCATCAACATGAGTAAAGCCATAGCTAACTCCTCTCCTGGAGTGGTACTCCAGAGCAAAACACCTCCACCCTCTCTATAGGGGAAAACTAACAACTGGGCCACAAGTGGCCTACGGGAGTCTAATCTCTGCCTCCCTCTGGAACGATGTCCCAGCGGTATCTAAATCTATCTGGATACCCTGACTAGCTGCTATCATACTTCTTACACTGCGGGAAGTTGGCATGATGGTGCTCTGGACCCAAACCAACAACGAGTCAGAACCTGCTCGTCTCCGCTCTACAACACTAAACAAGGCATACACTAGATGAAAAGTATTGTAAATTCTTAACCCTTTTCTAAAATCAAACTTAGGCGTACACTGATGATCACTCAGATCTTGATGATCATAGAAAAATGACCTACAACAAAAGGTCAGTCTACAGAATCTATGACTCTGAGCTCTGATACCAACTGTAAAGACCCGACCCGAATGGGGTCCTAAAATAGGCCTTTACCTCAATGCATGCTTTTAAAACTTAGAAAAATAATATGCAATGTTGTATGCCAGATTCTGATTAAAACAAAAAGCAGTAAACATCCAATAAAAACAACAACAAAATGGGCTGGGCGAGCTGGGAGGCTGGCTTGGGCGTGGGAGGGGCTACTCGGGCTGGAGGAGAGAGAAAAAGAAAAAAATGGAATTTTGGGATTTTGGGAAAAAAATAAAGGAAAATGGGATTTTTAAATAAAAAAAAGAAATTTCCTTTTTCTTTTTATCCTTATCCAAAATAAATCCAAACTTATCCAATTTTCCAAGTTTCCAAAAATCCTTAAAATCCTTAAATCCCATTTCCCGGCTTCCTCCTTCGAGACCCGACTGAAGCAACCTTTTCCAATCAATAAATCTCACTTAAATCAACCTCCCAAATCAACACTGAGGGCCCGGCTCGAATCCTGAAGGAAACACCCAAACAACCATAACTTTGCCCAAAACCCAAATCACAACCGAACTCCCAAAAGAATAGCCCAAACATCTCGGGACTCGCAGCCACCAACAAACAAGCCTCAACAAAGGCAGGAGCTGCCTCGAATCCCTGAAAATCCACAAATCCTGCCCAGGGAGCCAAAAGACTAAAATGCCCCTAAGGGACAAAATAGCTCTAACGGCCCAACCGAACCACTGAATCTGAACCGCAAGCTCCTCGAGAACCGGGATAGAAAACTGGGCCGTTACATAACCAACAAATGAACACCAAGGGCTCAACCCTGCACGCTACGAATGTAACTTTCACCCAACTCTGGGTAAACTTAGGGAATGATACTCTCGACCATTCCTCGCACAACCTTCCTCTCGTGGCCATCGAGCTACCATCAACTACATCACTTATGCTACCTCAACAGGTACAACAACTGGCACTGCAAGTGCAACGTCTGGAGAACATGCTGAACTTCTTTCCAAGTAAGTCATACGAATCATCTGCACAACAGTGCAAACTGGGCCTGAACCTAGGCCTACACCCAAGCTTGGTGCCAAACGAGCATTCTCTAACCATATCACGAAGTGCTTCTAAAACAAAACTCTAGGCCCTGCTATAAACAGGCCAATAAGGTCACAACCTCTGGTGAAGGCAACACCAACAACTCGCACAAGCACTTCCAGACTCATCAATCTGGCCCTTGACATCTCATCCATCGGACATGTTCAATATCTCCTCTTGAAACTCTGCTTGATGCTCAGTGAGCATCACTTTAACCATAGCTCTCATGGCTGTTGCAAACTCTGCTCTGGGAGTGGCACTCGGGGCAGGCTAGTTGTAAAGACCCGACCCGAATGGGGTCCTAAAATAGGCCTTTACCTCAATGCATGCTTTTAAAACTTAGAAAAATAATATGCAACGTTGTATGCCAGATTCTGATTAAAACAAAAAGCAGTAAACATCCAATAAAAATAACAACAAAATGTCCTGGAACCTGTCCCTGTTTTCAAGCACCTGTTCCAAGCTAAATACAGTTTAAACGTACTCTGATCAGAGATTTAATTCACATTCAAATCCAAATATGGTTTACATCAGTGTCAGAATCCGGGCAACAACCAGAAAACAACCTAAGGGCTCCGTGCCCAACTACATGCATTCAGAGGACATTTAAAACATAAAAACATAAATACAAGACTTAGAGTTCGAAACAACGGGTTTCCATGATCACAGCTCCTCCTCCAGCCATCCTGTCTCGCACCATGGTTACCTGTGGAAAACCACAAAATAAGGGTGAGTAACGAATTACTCAGTAAGAATCCCCAACCGGGGTACAATACGATATACATGGTCATCTAGCAGAAAGGTATGCAAGCTATGAATATAAACACAGAAGAGAGCACATAGCTTAAATCCACACATAAACTTCGGATGCCATCTCAGGGTCTTACTCCGGGATAATCCACCTCATGATACGATCCTATACGAGAAACAAGTCTCGGCCTCAGCCTGTCTATTGTCGATACGAAAGGTGCACTGGCTCACAATCCCGAAGGAGCTCTCCAGTCGACGCTATAATGAGCGTATGGGCGCACCGCATGCTACTGCAAACCATGGGGGGTGCCGGGTCTAGTGGCAAGCTGCCCAGGTCCAGTCACCATGCCTAACTAAATCTATGGATCAGTGTCACTGACATAGGGGTGTAAGACCTGGACACGTGAACTATGTCAGCCTAAACCACCACACCTGAGGCTAAGGAACCGGTCGTGGTAGGCTTACACCAAGAAGCCGTCCTTGCCCTATCAGATGGCAATCAAGAGCTACTGCCGAACACGTTGAGGACGTGCCGACTGCCAGGGACAAGGCAATGCCATGTCATCATCCCGACTGTTGGGGAATTTAACAGTGTTCCACCCTCACCCAAGATTGCAGGGCCTACCGTTAGGGTTAGCTAAACCATAACGGGGTCCAGGGACGAATCTTTGCTTCCGTGCGTCCTGCGTGTGATGCAAGGTACTTTATGCATCCCGGCCCGGATGATGCTACCTATCAGAACTCTAAACTATAACATCAACAGCAAACCATCCAATACGTGCTCAACAGATACAACGAACCTAGCATGATACTACGAAGCAAGAACAGATAACGAGCATGCCAGAACGGAATAACCTAGCATGGACTAACATGAGAAACAACATAAGGAATCATGCCAGTCGGGAATTCAGAACAGAGCACCTATCACTAAACATGCTGATAAACACAAACAAGCATACATACAGCAATCACATAATATATTGAAGGGCCCACACAACTCCAGTAAGAAATCCTTACCTGGTCGAAAGGCAACTACACACAAGAGTCCTAAGCTGCGATCGATCCCGAGCTAGCTAATGAGAACCTAACAAACACAATAATTATCACAATCCATAGGCCTAAATATAATAAAATAAATAGGGCTCAGCTCGAGAGCAACTCACGCAGCACGGCTGACGCGCGGACGGACAGGCTGCACGGTTGGGGCTGCTGACGAGCGCAGATGGGCCGCAGGGCTGCTGCACGCGCGCGCTAACGGGCTGGCTGGGCGCAGGCGCACGGGCGCAGACAAGCAGACGCGATGGCTGGACGCGGGCGGGCAACACTGCACGGGCGCGCTGGGACGGCGATGGGTGCGCGGGCGCTGGGGCTGCGACGCGAACGCGCAGGGACGGCGACGGGGGCGCGGCAGGGATGGGAGTCTGCAGCCTATTCTTTGGGGCTGCGATAGGTTCTTTGGGCGAGATGTCTTTGCTACGGGGGGGACAGTCCAGGCAATGGGTCTCTTGCTCGGTGATGCACAACCCCAAAATCAAATCTTCCCTCTCTCGGCGGCAAGAATGTAACCACAACTAAAGAGAGAAAGGGGGATCGAGATCACTTACCCGGGATGACGAACGAGGCTGTGAGGGAGAAGGAAATCGGCTTGGGGCTTGGGAGAGAAGGGCTTGGGCGGCCAAGGAGCTTTTTGGAGAAGAAACCCAAAAACCTAATTTCCTTTCATTTAATCAAATGCACCAAAACCCAAAGGACTCAAGGCTAACAAAGATATGCCGCGGAAAGAGTAACAAGATCACCTGGTGGCTCAACTGGCCACACCACCCACCTGACTTCCTAGCACCTTGGGTTCGAATCCCAACAAACACACATTTACTCCTCAATTTTTCTTTTGCATCTCACCATGCCCAAACACATCCACAAAGCATCAAAATCCTACTTAAGTCCATCCAATAATTTTAACAACTGAAAAAGACATAAACGACCCTGACGGCCCGACCAAATTACCAAAATACCCCTAGGGCATACCTGGAAGACGGGGATGAAAACCTGGGTTGTTACACTAGTCTTTACTCCTCCTCTCGACAATCTTGCATCTGGGCCACTAGTGGCCTACGGGTCTAGTCAACCCTGGACGTCGTCTCATCTATAGCTGGCTCAGCACCAACTTCTCGGTTGGCAAAACCTGACGTCCCTGCTCCTCTACATGTGATCGGGATACTGACGATCTACACTCAACTACAAAGAGCTAGTCCACACTTGGACCCTCACGGCTAACAACAAACTGAAACAGGTATGCTAGATGCAAGTATTGTAAACTTAAACCCTTAAAATGAACTTAACGACATACCTGGCAGCTGTTGGAGTGCTGATGATCATGGGAAACAACGATCTAACTGAGTAGGTCAGTCTATAGAATCTATGACTCTGAGCTCTGATACCAACTGTAAGAACCCGACTAAAAAATTGTCCTAAACCTGGTTCTTACTCATGCATGTAATTAAAATACTTTCGTTTCACAATCCCTGTTTAAAACCTTAAAACAACAATACGTTGGTGAAATAACTTCTTTATTTCAAGAAACTTTTCAAGATAACAACTTGTTTAACAGAATACAATTTCTGGCCAGTTTTTTCAATTTAAAACATCCTTAAATGTTTAAACATCACAATTTAAAATCCCCTATAGACTCTATCTCCAACTACATGCTGAATAAATAAAATACACAATCCTAAACAGAGTACATCGGCAACTCTCATGATCGATCAGCTCCTCCGCTAGCTCCCCAGTGCTATCCCAAGTTGGGGAAAACGCATCTTGCTAGGGAAAGGTGTCCACACCATTAATAAGGAGTCCTTCGTTCCCCTTCCCAACCGATGTGGGATTCCCCTATGGGTTTCTAACCCCCCCCCCCCCCTTAAAGGTCCAGCGTCTCCATGGACCCGGCACACCGGCCTGATGCCTAGCTCTGATACCATCTGTAACGGCCCGGGTCATAAACTTAGGTCTTTAACCTCTTATGCATGTAATAAAACTCGAAATCATAAATGCGGAATTACAAACTTTAAAACAATAAAAACATTCAGGGAAATTTCGTTTATTTAGACCTGTCCCTGTTTCCAAGCACCTGTCAAAAACATTTATCAAAACCAACCCTGGCCAAAGTTTCTTTTTATTGCAAGTTCAGACATCCAAAACAAATCCAACAACAAATATTTTAACTTCCAGAAATACATCGAAATCCACCTAAGGGCTCCGTGCCCTGTCTACATGCACGAAAAGTGAAGAAAGGAATAAAACAAGACTCAGAGTATCTACTGTCCATGATCATCCAACAGCCTCCTCCTAGCCATCCAGTCTCGGTCCCAAGTTACCTGGTGGAAAACCACAGAAAAATAAGGGTGAGCAACGAGTAGCTCAGTAAGAATCCCCAATCGGGGTGCAATACAAAAAACCAATCATCTAGCACACAGATACATGCAACCAAACACGAGCATAGAGGAAACAACTTGGTTCAACCTAACCATCATTTCTAGAACTTGCCTAATCAAGGACTTACCGAGCTGCCCTTCGGGACTTACAACTACAACATACATACGGTTTAACACATGGATGCCCATCGGGGTCTTATACGAACCCAAACTCAAGAATGCCCATCGGGGTCTTACACCTAGTGATGCCCATCGGGGTCTTACTCACTTTAGAGCGCGATGATGCCCAACAGGGTCTTACTCAAGCAGCACTCGAGGTTGCCCATCGGGGACTTACACCTGCAGGATGCTCATCGGGGACTTACTCACTTTTAAGCGCGATGATGCCCAATAGGGTCTTACTCAAGCAGCACTTGTAACGGCCCAAATTTCAGTCTCGGTTTCCCAGGTACGTTCGGTTCAATATTCAGATGGGCCGTTAGGACCCTTTTCACCTCTAGGGGAATTTCAGTCATTTTGCCCTCATGACCGGGTTTGTGGATAATCAGGATTCCAGGGCTATTCCTGTCTTTTTCTGAGGCTTGATTCATTGTCGGTTGCAAGTTCCAAGAAGTTTGTGTTGGTGGTTCGGAAGCTTGGAGGTAGTTTGGTTAAGTTTAAAAAATTAAAGAAATTAAAGTGCTTTCGTTAGGATTTGAACCCTTGACTTGAAAGGGTCTTGCAGGCTTGGATTAAATCAGTTTAATTTAAGAGAAAAGATTGCTGCAGCTGGGACTCGAAGAGGGAAAGCCAAGGGTTTGGAATCGCCAAACCTAGTGATTAAAAGAAAAAGAAATCGTTGTTTTCTTCTCATTCCCCTTTGCCCACGTTTCCTCACCCTCACCATCTTGCCGACTCCAACTCTTCCTCCCGTCCATTCGTTTGCTCTTCTTCGTGTCGATTCTTCAAGAAGTCAAGATTAAGAACCGAGAGGTAAGTCTTCTTCATCTTCCCTAGCCGAAAAATCCTTCCTTTTGCTGCTTGGGCAAGCCCTAATCGGCAATGGCGTGTGTGTGTGTTTTCTCCCTAGACGAGAGCGCGCCAAGGACCAGATTGCCCAACACCATCCCCAAAGCCCCATCGTTGCTTGCTGACGAGCCACAAAACCCCACGTCGCAAGCTCTGCCGCAAGCAGTCGCGTCGCCCAACAGTCTCGCTGCAGCACAGCAGCTCCCCCACACGAGCTGCGCCTTCCCGCGTCGACGCCATCATCCCACCGCATCGCCGCAGCGACACGCCTGCAACGCAGCACTTCGTCCTCTCTGCCTTGACGCCGTGTCCTTGCAGTCGTGAGTTGTCGTGCTTCTCCAACCCGCTTCGCCCCAGCGAAGCTAACCGCCCAGTTCGTAGCCTTCGCCTCCGCAAACTCCACTTGTTGCCGAGAGCCTAACTCTTCTCGATTTTGGGTTATTGGTGCTCTTCCTATAGCTCGAGAGACCTTCTCGTTTGTCGACTTTTTCCCACTCTTCAAGTCAGGGTTCCTTGCCTGGGTTTTCTGGACCCTGCGCATGGTTTCGTTAGTCTCCTAGTTGTATGTTTTGCATGATCTATAAACTGTATGTTTGATCTGTTCTGTATGCATGACCTGTATGTTCTGTATGCCTGACCTGTATGTTCTGTAAGCCTGTTTAATTACCCTGTTCCTAGTTATTGGATTAAGCATGTTCTATTGCTAGGACTTGGCATGTAGATTCTGAGATTGATTGTAGCACTTCCGTGAGTAATAGGTGTCTTGATTGTCTTCACATGCTTTGTTGAATATAGTTTGTTGGTTGCTAGACACTGTTGGTACTAAGCTGCCTATTGTAGAAGAGCTTACTAGAGATTCCACGAGTGACAGTCGAGTGGCGTGCTGGCTCGTTTCCCCAAGTGACAGTCGAGTTACGTGCTAGCTTGGATGACCCACGAGTGATAGTCGAGTGGCGTGCTGGCTTGGATGACCCACGAGTGACAGTCTAGTTGCATGCTGGCTCGTTGTGCCCCGAGTGACAGTCAAGTTGCGTGCTGGCTCGGTTAGTGATAGGGTTAAGCCCAGTTGTGTGCTGCCCGGTGTAGTTAGGACATGCCCAGTAGCGTGCTGTCCCTAATTAGCCCAGTTTAGTGCTAACCTAGTTGTCTACAGATAGACATTCAGAGACCGAGGACACTTAGGTTGCCCTCCTGTTTAGTCAACCTAGTGGTGTGCTGACCCTGCTTGTCACTTTTTTACCCTTGTTGTTGAGACTGCTAATGTATATTATTGTTGAGTGCTTGTATGCTAGGATGTTAAATGATTTATCTTGCGTAATGTACCTCGGTTGAGGGATTCTTACTGAGTGCAATTATGCTCACCCTTTCTGTGGTTTCTTCCACCAGGTAACTTGGCACAGCATCGAGGTGGCTAGAGGAGGAGCGGGATGATCATGGGGACGAGTATGTTGCATCTTCCGTCTTGCATTTGCACTTTTATTTGAAAGATTTTTTATTATGTTGAGTTTGATGAGCTTTTGTAAACTCTGGCCAGAGGCTAAGGATTTTAAGACTTTTTTTTAACTATTGACTTTCTGGAACGTGAATAAATTTTATCAGTGCATGTTATCCAAGTTTTTCCTTAAGTTTATGCTATTTTAAATTCATGAGTTAAGGCATGTAGTAAGGATCATTGAGACCATTTAGAGCCGAGTTCTTACAGTTGGTATCAGAGCTCAGAGTCATAGATTCTGTAGACTGACCTACTGAGTTAGGTCGTCATGTCCCATGATCATCAGCACTCCAACAGCCGCCAGGTATGTGTCTAAGCTTGCTTAAGGGTTAAGTTACATTACTTACATCTAGCATACTAGCCTTGTTGTTGTTGGTAGTGTTGGTCCAAGTGGGGACTAACTTGTGTTTTGGGTACAGATCGCCAGTATGCCGATTACCCGACGTTGAACAGGATCGTCTGGTGCAGCCAACCGATGTGTTGGCATTGAGATAACGACTGATGAGGCGGCATCAGGACTGAACCAGACCCGTAGGCCGCCTGTGGCCCCAGTTGTCGATATGCCCCGAGCTGGGGGAGAGACTTCACAGCCCTAGACTACAGCTCTTGGAGCAGAGCTGGCATCGATGATGCGAGAGATGATGTTCATGATGGCTGAGTAGAGGGTCGAGGCGCAGGCACAGTTTTCAACACAGTTTGTAGAGCAGCTTGCAATACAGAGACAGGAGTCCCGAGCCCAGATGGCTCAGTTGGCTGAGTTGTTCAGGCAGGCACCACCAGTAGCACCTGCAGCCCAAGTGAACCCTCAAGGAGGCCAGTGCCCTGTGGTTGTTGAGGATGCTGTAGGAAATGGAGCTATCGAGAATGGCCACTGGCTCAAAGACTTTTGCAAGTGGAAGCCTAAGGAGTTTACTGCGACTGAGTGTCCGCTGAAGGCAGCGAAGTGGTTGGCCAGGATGGAGTATATTTTCTAGGTTATGGATTGCCCCGATACTCAGAGACCGCGGTGTGCCGCGCATGTCCTTGCTGACACAGCAGTGTGCTGGTGGGAGTCCATACTTCGAGGCAGACCTGCAGGATCCCTGTAACGGCCCAGGTTTTCATCTCGGTCTTCCAAGTATGCCCTAGAGGTATTTTGGTAATTAGGTCGGGCCGTCAGGGCCGTTTCTGTCTTTTTCAGTTGCTAAAATTATGGGTTGGTCTTTTGTAGGGTTTTGTTGCCTTGTGGATGTGTTTGGGCATGGAGCGATGTAAAAATAAATTTAGGAAGCTAAAAGTGAGGTTGTTGGGTTTCGAACACGGGTTGCCAAGAAGTCAGATGAGTGGTGTTGTCGGTTGCGCCACGAGATTTTATTGATGCTCATTCCGCGTTATGTCTTGGCTAGCTATGGGTCTTGGGGATTTTGGTGTGTTTGATTAAATGAAGAGGAAAATAGGTTTTATTCTCTTTTGGTTCTCCAAGCCTCCTAACCGCCCAACCCTTTCCCTCTAGCTCCTTGCCGTGCATCCCCTTGCCAAGCTCCATCGTTCGTCGTCCTGGGTAAGTGCCTCAAACTCGTGCTTCCTCGTTTTGGGTGTTGTTCTTGCTGGCCGAGAGAGGGAGAGGCTGAGTTTTAGGTTTTTGTTGCAGCTAGCCGAGAGAACCAGCCCCTACAGCGCCACATCCCCTGTCGTCGCACCAACAGCAGCCCCTGCCCGTCGCACCAACAGCCGAGCAGCCCAGACGCCACCGCTCAGCCCATGCATCGCGCCCAGACGCCCATCGCCCAGCCTGCACCACGTCGCATTCCAGCAGCCAGATCGCATCGCCCGTCCGCGCACAGCCTGCTAGCCGTCCCAATGCAAGCTTGCCCGCGCCCCAACGCTCATTCGCGTCTGCACGCCCACGCCCAGTGCTCTTCTGTATCTACACGCCCTCGACCCAGCGAGCCCGTCACGCGCCGCCAGTGCGCACCCAGCGCCCAGAGCTCGTGTCGTGCGCGCACACCACCGCCACACCCGCCAACAAACACGCCCGGCTCGTGTAGCTGCCCATCCGCGTGCCCGGTATCAGTGTGTGAGTTGCTCCTAAAACGAGCCCTGTTTATTTTATTATATCTAGGCCTATAGATTGTGATAATTTTTGTTGCTTGTTAGGTTCCCGTTAGCTAGCTCGGGGTCGATCGCAGCATTGGATCTTTGTGTGTAGTTGCCTTCCAACCAAGGTAAGGATTTTTTACCAGAGTTGTGTGGGCCCTGCGATATATTCTGTAATTGCTGTTTGTGTGTTTGTTTATGTTTATCAGCATGTTTAGTGGATAGGTGCTCTGTTCTGAATTCCGACTGGCATGATTCTCGTGTTGTTTCTCATGTTAGTCCATGTTAGGTTGTTCTATTCTGGCATGATCGTTATTTGTTCTTGTTTCGTAGTATCATGCTAGGTTCATTGTCTCGGCTGAGCACGTATTGGATTGTTCGCTATAACTGTTTATAGTGTAGAATTATGATAGGTAGCATCATTCGGGAGAGGATGCATAACGTAACTTGCATCCGTGGCAAGGACGTACGAGGCAGTACTCCGTCCCTGATCCGTCGTTAGGGTTTAGCTAACCCTAACGACAGCCCAGTGCAATCTTGGGTGAGGGTGGCAGACTGTTAAATGCCCCAACGGTCGAGGGAATGACGAGGTATTGCCTTGTCCCCGGCAGTCGACACGTACTCAGCGTGTCGGCAGTAGCCCTTGATTGCCACCTGATAGGGCAAGGATTGTTTCCTGGTGTAAGCCTACCACGACCGGTTTCTTAGCCTCAGGTGCGGTGGTACAGGCTGACATAGTTTACGTGTCCTAGTCTCACACCCCTATGTTCAGTGACACCGATCCAGAGATTTGTTAGGCATGAGTATTGGACCAGGGCAGCTTGCCCTACACCCGGCACCCCCCTGGTTTGCAGCAGCATGCGGTGCGCGCACATGCTCATTACAGCACCGACTGGAGAGCTCCTCGGGATCTTGAGTTCAGTGTACCTTTCGTATCGACAGTAGGAAGGTTGAGGCCGAGACTAGTTTCTCGTATAATATCGTATCGCGTGGTAGATTTTCCGGAGTAAGACCCTGAGATGGCATCCGAGGTTTATGTGTGGATTAAAGTAAAGTGCTCTCTTCTGTGTTTATAATCATAGCTTGCATACATTCCTGCTAGATGACCAGTAATATCGTATTGTACCCCCATTGGGGATTCTTACTGAGTAATTCGTTACTCACCCTTATTATGTGGTTTTCCACAGGTAACCATGGTGCGAGACAGGATGGCTGAAGGAGGAGCTACTGATCATGGAAACCAGCTGTTTACTCTGAGTCTTATGTTTATGTTTTCTTATGTTTGTATTATCCTCTGAATGCATGTAGTTGGGCACGGAGCCCTTAGGGTGTTTTATGATTGTTTCTAGATTCTGACACTGCTATAAACCGTTGAAGTTTTGAATGATTTGAATAAGTCTCTGATCAGAGCATGTTCTGGAAATGTATTTGGCTTGGAACAGGTCCTTGGAAACAGGGGCAGGTTTCAGGGATTAAATGTTTGACTTTTAAAATGGATGTTTATATGTTTTAATTTTCATTCAAAATCTGGAACTCAATCCTGCATATTGTTTCTAAGTTTTTAAAGCATGCATTGAGGTAAAGGCCTAGTTTAGGACCCTATTCGGGTCGGGTCTTTACAATCCCCACCCCCTACTTGGGAGTTCTTCAAGGCTGCATTCAAGGTTCAGTATATAAGTGAGGAAGCCCAACAAGAAATGTTTGAGGCATTCAATCACTTGAAGCAGAGAGATGATTCCATAGAGTAATATGAGCGGAAGTTTTCTAAGCACAGTCACTTTGCCCCAGAGCTAGTTGCCACCGAGGAACTTAAGATTAAGAAGTTTGTCGGAGGGCTCAGGTTGGAGGTTGCCCAAGACATTAGGGCACTCGCTCCAGATACCTACACCAGGACAATGGCGCTGGCCAAGATTTACAATAGGAAGTAATCCCGTGATAAGGTTGTTGTAGTGACACAGGATCAGTCGGCCAGTTCTGGGTAGAAGAGGAAATTTGATCAGAAGAGTCAGCAGCGCCGCCAGGGCCATTTTTCGCAGAGAGATCAGGGTCGCCAGCAGGGCACAGGGAGGCAGCCGCCTTACTGCCGAATGTGTGGCAAGAATCACTTTGGTATGTGTGGGACTTCACCAAGAGCTTGCTTTAAATGTGGCAAGGAAGGACACATGGCCAGAGCGTGTCCTCAGGGTGAGGCAGCAGTTAGACCGGCTCAGCAGCAAGGCCGAGTATTTGCCACGACTCAGTAGGAGGTCGAGAAGACTGATGCAGCTATTGCAGGTACTTTACTTGTCCTAGATCACTATGCTTATGTACTGTTTGATTCAGGCTCGGCCCATTCTTTTATCTCGGCATTGTTTGCTAGTCGAGCTTGTTTAGTGCTGGAACCTTTAGGGTTCGAATTATGTGTTGCCACTCCTTCGGGAGTTAGAATGTTGGCTAGTGACAAGGTTAGAGATGGTAGGATTCTAGTGTCCGGAGAGTCTTTAGCAGCTACCCTCATAGTGTTGCCTATGAGTGGGTTCGATGTGATCCTAGGGATGGATTGGCTAGCGGAGCATCATGCACTAATTCCGCCAGAAGAAAGTGGTGTTTAGGCCGCCCAAGAAACAGAGTTTCAAGTTCTGCGGTGTCCGGAGCGGAGTCTGTCCGCCGTGATTTCTGCAGTGAAAGACCAGCGATTGTTAGCTCGAGGAGCTTGGGGTTTTCTAGCAATTTTGTCTAGAGGAGACCGTCCTCCGTTGTCAGTTGATTAGGTGTCGGTCGTACAGGAGTTTGGAGATGTGTTTCCAGAAGAGTTGCCTCGGTTTCCACCCCAGTGGGAGGTTGATTTCGCTATTGAGCTCGAGCCGAGGACTCTCCCTATCTCGAAAGCTCCCTACAGGATGGCACCAGTAGAGTTGAAAGAGTTGAAAGTTCAGTTGCAGGAGATGTTAGACAGGGGTTTTATCCGACCCAGTGTGTCCCCGTGGGGAGCATAAGTGTTATTTGTAAAAAAAAAAGATGGTTCGACGCACCTCTGCATAGATTACAGAGAACTGAACAAGGTTACAGTAAAGAACAAGTACCCGTTGCCACATATTGATGACTTGTTCGATCAGCTTCAGGGAGCATCTATGTTCTCGAAGATAGATTTGAGGTCTGGCTACCATCAGCAGAGGATCAGGGATGCAGCATCCCCAAAATAGCTTTCAAGTCGAGGTATAGCTACTACGAGTTCGTGGTAATGTCGTTCGGGCTAACTAATGCCCCAGCAGCCTTCATGGATATGATGGACAGAGTGTTCAAGGCATTCTTGGACAGCTTTGTCATCGTATTCATCGATGGTATTTTGATATACTCCAAGACTAGAGAGGACTATGCTACACACTTGAGACAAGTTCTGACAGCTATGAGGGAGAACCAGCTATATGTCAAGTTCTCCAAATGTGACTTTTGGTTGGAGCAGGTTGCTTTTCTTGGACATGTTGTATCCAAAGATGGCATAGCAGTGGACCCCGCCAAGATAGAAGCAGTGAGTTCTTGGACTAAACCGACTACGGTTGCGGAGATACGCAGCTTTCTAGGTCTGGCAAGCTACTGCCGTAGGTTCGTTAAGGACTTTTCCGCCAAAGCAGCGCCCTTGACCAGGTTGACTAAAAAGGGTGTTGATTTTTTTTGGGATTATAAATGTGAAGAGAGCTTTGCTGTTTTGAAGCACAGTTTGACTACAGCTCCAGTGTTGTCAGTTCCAAAGGGAACCGGTGGTTTCGTGGTATACAGTGATGCTTCTAAGTTTGGGTTGGGCTGCATTCTGATGCAGCATTGAAAAGTCATTGCCTATGCTTCGAGATAGTTGAAACCATATGAGAAGAACTACCCGACACACGACATGGAGTTAGCACCAGTGGTGTTTGCTTTAAAAATCTGGAGACATTACCTGTATGGAGAGAGGATTCAGATGTTCACCGACCACCAAAGCCTCAAATACTTCTTCACTCATAAGGAGTTGAACATGAGGCAGAGAAGATGGCTGGAGCTGGTGAAGGATTATGATTGCGAGATCCTGTATCATCCGGGCAAGGCCAATGTTGTGGATGATGCCTTGAGTAGGAAAACTTCACATTCTACAGCTTTGCTGAGTTCACAAATCCCGTTGCGGAAAGAGTTGAAGCGAGCTGGTATAGCAGTGATGTTGAGAGAGGTTACCGCCAGGGTAGCCCAGTTGACCGTCCAACCTTCCATCAGGCAGAGGATTATTGATAGCCAGCTGAGTGATCCCGAGTTGAGCATATTGATTGCCAGAGTGCAGGTCGACGGAGACTTTGATTTTGTTGTGGCACCAGATGGTGGTTTGAGGTATAGAGGACGCCATTGTGTGCCGACGGTCACTGGACCATGAGCTGAATTACTTTCTGAGGCTCACAGTTCCCCGTTCACTTGGCACCTAGGGGGCACCAAGATGTATCAGGACCTTAAGCAGACTTTCTGGTGGAACAACATGAAAACAGATATAGCAGAGTTCGTTAGCCAGTGTCTCACTTGTCAGCAAGTGAAGGCTCCCAGACAGAAACCCGCAGGGTTGTTGCAGCCACTGAGTGTGCCTCAGTGGAAGTGGGAAGAGATTTCCATAGATTATATCTCTGGTTTGCCAAGGACGCCGAGAGGGTTTACTCAGATTTGGGTGATAGTAGACCGTTTGACCAAGAGTGTGCACTTCATCCCTGGTAAGATAACTTATACCGTGGAGCAGTGGGCACAGTTGTTTTTAGAATAGATTGTTCGGTATCAAGGGGTACTCGTTAAAATTGTGTCTGATAGAGACTTTCGTTTCACTTCTCGCTTCTGGAGGGCGCTCCAGAAGGGTTTGGGTACTGAGTGCAGCTTCAGCACGGCGTTTCACCCTCAGACCGATGGGCAGACTGAGAGGGTGAATCAGATTTTGGAAGATATGTTGAGAGCTTGTGTGCTAGACTTCTCGGGTAGTTGGGACCAGTAATTTTATTTGATGGAATTCGCTTACAACAACAGTTATCATGCCACGATTCAGATGGCTTCGTTTGAGGCGTTGTAGGTCTATAGTGTTCTGGGAAGAGGTTGGTGACAGACAGGTTCTGGGTCCCGAGTTACTTCAGTTCACTAATGATACAGTACAGAAGATCTGAGCTCGTATGTTGACTGCCTAGAGTAAGCAGAAGAGCTACGCCGATGTCAGCCGTAGAGACTTAGAGTTTGATGTGGGACAACATGTTTTCTTGAAGGTGGCTCCGATGCGTGGAGTACTGAGGTTTGGAAAGTGGGGCAAGCTCAGTCCCAGGTTTGTGGGGCCTTTTGAGATTCTTGAGCAGATCGGTCCAGTGGCGTACCGATTAGCGTTGCCCCCATCGTTGGCATCTGTGCATAACGTATTCCACGTGTCGATGCTACGTTAGTATGTTGCAGACCCGTCCCACATCATTGATTATGAGCCGTTGGGGATGAATTAGGACTTGAGCTTCGAGGAGAGGCCTGTGCAGATTTTGGATCGGGAGCGCAAGGTTTTGCGTAACTGGGAGATCAACCTAGTCAAGGTTCAGTGGAGAAATCACAGGGCAGAGGAAGCAACCTGGGAATTGGAGGACAAGATGAGGATGCACTACTCGGAGCTATTCCAGTCTTAGGACTTTCGGGGACAAAAGTTTAAAATGAGGGAATACTGTAACGGCCTAGATTTCAGTCCCAGTTTCCCACGTTCGTTCGGTTTAGTATTCAGTTGGGCCGTTAGGACCCTTTTAACCTCTAGGGGCATTTCGGTCATTTTTCCCTCGGGACCGGGTTTGTAGATAATCAGGATTCCAGGGCTATTCTTGTCTTTTTTTTAGGCTAGATTGATTGTCGGTTGCAAGTTCCAAGAAGTTTGTGTTGGTGGTTCAGAAGCTTGGAGGTAGTTTGGCTAAGTTTAAAAAATTAAAGAAATTAAAGTGCTTCCGTTGGGATTTGAACCATTGACCTGAAAGGGTCTTACAGGCTTGGATTAAATGAGTTTAATTTAAGAGAAAAGATTATTGCAGCTGGGACTCGAAGAGGGAAAGCCAAGGGTTTGGAATCGCCAAACCTAGTGATTAAAAGAAAAAGAAATCGTTATTTTCTTCTCATTCCCCTTTGTCGCACACCCTCACCCTCACCATCTTGCCGACTCCAACTCTTCCTCCCCGCCATTCATTTGCTCTTCTTCATGCCGATTCTTCAAAAAGTCAAGATCAAGAACCGAGAGGTAAGTCTTCTTCTTCTTCCCTAGCCGAAAAATCCTTCCTTTTGGTGCCTAGGCAAGCCCTAATCGGCAATGGCGTGTGTGTGTGTGTTTTTCTCCCTAGCCGAGAGCGCGCCAAGGACCAGATTGCCCAACACCATCGCCAAAGCCCAATCGCTGCTTGCTGACGAGCTGCACAACCCCACGTCGCAAGCTCTACAACGAGCAGCCGCGTCGCCCAGCAGTCGCGCTGCAGCATAGCAGCTCGCCAACACGAGCTGCGCCTTCCCGCGTCGATGCATCATCCCACCACACCGCCGCAGCGACACTCCTGCAACGCAGCACTTCGCCCTCTCCGCCTTGACGCCAAGTCCTCGCTGTCGTGAGTTGTCGTGCTTCGTCAACCCGCTTCGCCCCAGCGAAGCTTACCGCCCAGTTCGCAGCCTTCGCCTCCGCGAACTCCACTTGTTGCCGAGAGCCTAGCTCTTCTCGATTTTGGGTTATTGGTGCTCTTCCTGTAGCTCGAGATACCTTCTCGTTTGTCGGCTTTTTCCCACTCTTCAGGTAAGGGTTCCTTGCCTGGGTTTTGTGGACCCTGCGCATGGTTTCAATAGTCTCCTAGTTGTATGTTTTGCATGATTTATAAACTGTATGTTTGATCTGTTCTGTATGCCTGACTTGTATGTTCTGTAAGCCTGTTTAATTTCCCTGTTCCTAGTTATTGGATTAAGCATGTTCTATTGCTAGGACTTGGCATGTAGATTCTGAGATTGATTGTAGCACTTCCGTGAGTAATAGGTGTCTTGATTGTCTTCACATGCTTTGTTGAACATAGTTTGTTGGTTGTTAGACACTGTTGGTACTAAGCTGCCTATTGTAGAAGAGCTTACTAGAGATTCCACGAATGGCAGTCGAGTGGCGTGCTGGCTCGTTTCCCCAAGTGACAGTCGAGTTGCGTGCTGGCTTGGATGACCCACGAGTGACAGTCGAGTGGCGTGCTGGCTAGTTTCCCCAAGTGACAGTCGAGCTGCATGCTGGCTTGGATGACCCACAAGTGACAGTCGAATTGCGTGCTGGCTCGTTGTGCCCCGAGTGACAGTCGAGTTGTGTGCTGGCTCGATTAGTGATAGGGTTAAGCCCAGTTGTGTGCTGTCCGGTGTAGTTAGGACACGCCCAGTAGCGTGCTGTCCTTAGTTAGCCCAGTTTAGTGCTAACCTAATTGTCTAGAGATAGACATTCAGAGACCGAGGACACTTAGGTTGCCCTCCTGTTTAGTCAGCCTAGTGGTGTGCTGACCCTGCTTGTCACTTGTTGACCCTTGTTGTTGAGACTGCCAATGTGTATTATTGTTGAGTGCTTGTATGCTAGGATGCTAAATGATTTATCTTGCGTAATGTACCCCAGTTGAGGGATTCTTACTAAGTGCATTTGTACTCACCATTTATGTGGTTTCTTCCACAAGGTAACTTGGCACAGCATCGAGGTGGCTAGAGGAGGAGCTGGATGATCATGGGGACGAGTCCGTTTCATCTTCAATCTTGCATTTGCACTTTTATTTGAAAGATTTTTTATTATGTTGATTTTGATGAGCTTTTGTAAACTCTGGCCAGAGGCTAAGGATTTTAAGATTTTGTTTTAACTATTGACTTTCTGGAACGTGAATAAATTTTATCAGTGCATGTTATCCAAGTTTGTCCTTAAGTCTATGTTGTTTTAAATTCATGAGTTAAGGCATGTAGTAAGGATCATTCTTACAGCACTCAAGGTTGCCCATCGGGGACTTACACCAGCTTAAGCCCAAGGTTGCCCATCGGGGACTTACACCAGCTTAAGCCCAAGGTTGCCCATCGGGGACTTACACCAGCTTAAGCCCAAGGATGCCCATCGGGGTCTTACACCTACTCAATACACAGAAGCCCATCGTGGTCTTATACCAGCTTCAGCACAAGGATGCCCATCGGGGACTTACTCCTACTAGGTTCACAAGCTGCCCAACAGAGTCTTACACTCCCTAGCTGCACTATGATGCCCATCGGAGACTTACACACACTGACAACGCATTGGTGCCCTTCGGGTCTCTTACCCAAGCGAGACCTGCACTAACAACTCCTAACAGTCTCCTAAGCACAGTAATACAAGCAAACAGCTCGATCAGGCAGAAATCAATGACAACACAACCCTAGCATGGCTCTATAGAACATAAACAGGAAACATGGATATGCTAGAGTAAAAAAATCCCTAGCATGGAGCTAACATGACAAGACAACAAACATGCCACCAAATCAAAAACAAAGATCCTATCCACTAGAATGCTCATACATACTCGCAAAATATAAATGTGCTATTAAAGTGTTTCGTAGGGCCCACACAACCCCAGTGAGAAATCCTTACCTGGTTTGGAAGACAAGCAAGCACAACGAAAGGAGGATCCTAAAGTTGTCAATCCACAACCAACCACACCTAGCAAGAACAAGCACAACAAATATAAATTATAAACTAATCTAATTTAGAACATCCCCTTAGACGAAGTAACCAAACAACTAGGTAGCAGCTCGAGGGAACGTAACCCAAAAACACACGAAGACACGGCTACTCGGAGGAAGCGGTGTCGCGGCCAAGCTGCGGGTGCGCTGGCGCGAAGAGCTACTGCTGCGGCTGGGCACGGGCGCGTGGGTGAGAAGGCCAGGCGAGAGGTTGCAGACGCTGAGCGAAGGCTGTTGTGGCAAAAGTCACACAAACGCGCGGAGAAACCTCGGTAGGGACGGCGAGGGCGCTGGCGTCTGAGTGCTGATGAAGGCATCGCAAAGAGCTGCTGCTCACTGGAGCGACGCACGCGTGGGCGCGACCGGTCGAGGCGAAGAACTGGGCGAAGCTAACAACTTCGCGGGGGCAAAGGCTATTGAGAGGGCGAAGCGGCTGCACACGGCGAGCAGGGTTGTCCTATGCTGCGAAACGATGCGGCAACAAGGCTGGGGCTAGGTTCGTTGTTGCTGCGCTGACTCTGCTGGGGCGAACGACAAGGCTTGGGCGATCGGGTTGCTGGGCGTTCAAGGGTTGTGCTGGTGCTGCGATCGGTTGGACCATTAAGGGATCAGCAACAGCACTGGCAGCAAGGGAGGAAGAGATCGACGGTGGGGCTGCTTTCTCGGGAGGCTTGATCGACTGGAAGAAGGTTGATTGCGATTGGGAGAATAGGGGGTTGCGTTTTCTCTTTTCTACAAGAATGAAATACCAAAAGCCAAAATCCCTTTATCTTTCATTTAATCTTAACTACAGCTGATCAAGGGTCAAATGAAAAACAACCGAGACAAGAACATAACTACTAACAACTGCTTAACTGGAATGAGCTTGCTTTTGCAACCTTCTCCAACAAAACAACTTAGGTTTGATACTTGGCTTAGACACGTTTCTTTTACATTTTCCTTTTTCAATCCAAACCACCAAAAGCCTAATAGGTCGTAGGTTCGAAACCCAGTAGCAACACTAATTAATTTCCCATTTTATCTAAAAGCCAAACTTCGAAATCCAACACCATTCGAGTCCCAACAACCACACAAATAATTCTTATTTTCTCCTTTAACCAGAAACCCACCAAACTTCTCAAAATGCATTCCAACCCTAGAAATCGGAAACTGAAGAACAACCAATCTAAACGAATGACAGAAACAGCCCAAAACTTTGGTTAAACACCAAACCGGCCCTGAGGAAAAAATGACCAAAATGCCCCTAAGGCTAAAATTGCCCTAACGACCCAACCGAACAACCGAAATAATAATCGAACATACCTAGGGAATCGGAACAGAAACCTGGGCCATTACAAAGTTGTAAAACTATGATTATTCAAAGACCGCAACGTCGTTAAACTATCATTAGACCGCAAAGTTGTTAAACTACCAAAGACTGCAATTGTCATTAAACTACGATTACTCAATACCTTCAGTTCTTTTGGAAGGCTCCCTTGCTAACTACTTCAAACTGATCAAGAGTACAATCTTTTAGATGCATAGCTTCAAGGGTATCAGCCTCCAAAATAAACTTGTCCAAATTGATTGCTTCAACATATATATCCTTCAATGAGGAACTGCAAACTACCATATCAGACATTGAAATATCAGGACTAATTAGAGCCAATTTCTCAAGTTTAGGACAAGTGGTGAGAAGAAGGATCAAATCCAATGTAGAGACAGTGACATGGCTAAGGGAAAGTGATTTTAAGCAAGGGAATTTCTTATAGCTAGGTTCTACGCCTGTTATAGAATTATGAGCTAATGTCAGCACTTCTGTCAAAACATGCTCTTTATTAAAACCAATTGAATATTCAATAAGGGTAAAACAGTAAAACGTTCTCCTGGCCAGGAATGATTCAAAATATAAATACAACTTCCGAAATCGAAATAAATATTTATTAAATAGTTCATGTGGAATAAAAACACAGTTAATAAACAATAGGACATGTGACCCCCCATGATCCAACAGCCTCGTCCAGCTCATCCGTCTTGGTATACCTCAGCACCTGGAGGGGGAAAATTGATAAGGGTGAGTAATGGGAATTACTCAATAAGAACTCTCACCTAGAGTACAAAAATGCATACATCAGCTCAACATCTAACCAACAACTGCCTTCATTATCTACAATACACTTAGACTCAAAGCTCTAAGCTGAGAACCTCTAGGCTCAACTAATTGGGGAAAACACAACTAGTTCCACCTATTCAGGTACTTGCCTGGCCTATTACATAAGGAACTCATCCTGTCCAAGTCATTACCAACAGGAACTCAACTGGTCCGAAAACTACACCGAATCTCGATACTCTACGAGAAACTAGTCTCTGCCTCAGCTTTCTTACTACTGTCGATACGAAAGGTGCACTTAACTCAAGATCCCAATGAGCTCTCCAGTCGGCGCCGTAATGAGCGTGTGCGCGCACCGCATGCTGCTGCAAACCAGGGAGGTGCTGGGTCTAGAGCATGCTGCCCTAGTCCAGTACGCATGCCTAAAAGAATCTCTGGATCGGTCTCACTGAACATAGTGGTGTGAGACCAAGACACTATGATTATGTCAGCTTGTACCAACGCACCTGAGGCTAAGGAACCGTCCATGGTAGGCTTACACCAAAAACTGGTCCTTACCTTATCAGGTGGCAATCAAGGGCTACTGCCGACACGCTGAGGTCGTGTCGACTGCTGGGGACAAGGCAATGCCTCGTCATTCCCCCGACCGTTAAAGCATTTAACAATCTGCCACCCTCACCCAAGATTGCACTGGGCTGCCGTTAAGGTTAGCTAAACCCTAACGACGGATTAGGGACGGAGTACTGCCTCGTACGTCCCTGCCACGGATGCAAGTTACGTTATGCATCCTCGCCCGGATGATGCTACCTATCAGAACTCTAAGCTATAAACAACTAACAGCAAACATACTAACACATGCTCAACAGAAACAATGAACCTAGCATGGTACTACGAAGCAAGAACAGATAACAAACATGCTAGAACAAAACAACCTAGCATGGAACTAACATGAGAAATAACACGAGAATCATGCTAGTAGGAATTCCGAATAGAGCACCTATCCACTAACATGCTGATAAACATAAACAGACATACAATCAACAATCACAGAAATATCGCAGGGCCCACACAACTCCGATAAGAAATCCTTACCTGGGTCGAAGGGTGAACACACAACAAAGACCTTAAGCTGCAACCGAACCCGAGCTAGCTATCGGGAACCTAGCAAACAAACAGCAAACATCACAATCTATAGGCCTTAGGTAAAATACAAACAGAACTCGGCTCGATCGGAAGCAACTCACACGGCTCAGGGCTGGCGCGCGGACGGACAAGCTGCAAGGCACACGGCTCGGCGACGTCATGCGGTGAGGTGGCAGCGAGGCTCGGCAGGCGTGGCGGCAAGGGTATATGGCACGGTATGGCGGCGAGTGGCGGCGCGCGCGGCGCGCTGCTTCTTCTGCGCGCTTTCGGCGGCGTCTTGGCGGCGTGTGCGATTGCGACATGCGACACGGTGTAGGGGCGAACGAATGGCGAGGTTGGGCGAGCGGCGAGCGGGGTGCGAACGTGCGTCCGGTCGCGGACGTGCGGCTCGGTCGTTGGGCGTCGAAGAAGGCCGCGGTCGCGGCCGCGGGCTCGCGATCGCGGCGAGGGCTACTCGCGTCGCGATCGCGGCCGCCGGGCGCGAGGGTCGCTCGAGTGCGGTGCGGCTCGGTAGGGGCTATGATCGCGACGGGGTTGCTCAGTTGGGGCTGCGATCGCGATAGGGCTACTCGGCTGGGGCTGCGATCGCGACGGGGCTGTGCCCGACTAGGCAGCGACGTGCGGCTGTAAGGGGCTGCTCTCGGCTGCAACCACAACAACAAACACACAACCACAATTACCTATCCCCTCCTCTCGGCCAGCAAGAACAAACAAACAAATCCCTTAGCCAAACGGATCGGCAACAACAACAAATAGGAGAAATCGAAGCACAACGAAACACTTACCAGGAACGAATCGATCGAAGCTCTCGGAAGGCTGAAAATTGCAAGGCACAGTGAGCTCCGGATAAGTGGATTGCGGCAAGGAGATTTGGGAAGGAGAAAAGAGAATAAAACCTATTTTTTAATCAAACTCACTTAAGTCCCGAAAACCAAGGCAAACCAAGATAACCTGCGGAATGAGTATCAAAAACTACCTGTAGCTCATCTGGCAAGGCCTCTCTACTATCTTCCCAGCCACCTTGGCTCAAGCCTCAGCTGCTGCATCTATTTTCTGCCAAAAACCCTTATTTTTATTTTTGCAACTCTCAACACCCAAACTCAACCAGAATACAACCAGACCCTAATTTTGAACATCCAAGAATATAAACAGCTGAGAAGACAGAAACAGCCCTAACGACCCGACCAAAACACCCAAACTCAACCAAAATACAACCAAACCCTAATTTTGAACATACAAGAATATAAACAACTGAGAAGACAGAAACAGCCCTAACGACCCGACCAAATTACCAAAATACCCTTAGGACATACCTGGAAGACCGGGATGAAAACCTGGGTCGTTACAGCTCTACTGGTTCTATCTAAATTTAGGGACTCAACTGACCCTAAAAAAAACGCTTCTGGTCCTATAATAATCTAGGGACTCAACTAGCCCTATTAAGATTAGGAACTCAACTGGTCCTAATAAGATTTATAGGAACACTACTGGTCCTATAATAAAATAGGGACTCAACTGGCCCTATTAAAGATTAGGAACTCAACTGGCCCTATTAAAGATTAGGAACTCAACTGATCCTAATAAAAGCTAGGAACACAACTGGTCCTGCTACAACTTATGAGAACGCAACTGGTCCCATAAGTTATATCAAATTAATTACCATTCAGCATCTCATACTACTGAGCAGTATCAAGCATTTTCGTATGTAAAAATACTAAATAAAATATTAGTAGCTAAAATATCCAATTTAGGGGTCAACAAGGTCAAACTAGCTCACAGATTAAGTCCATGCATTTTATAGAAAATTTAGACATCAAGCTTAGAATTCAACGAGGTCAACTTAGCTCAAAAATTAAATCCATGCATCTTATAGATAATCTAGCAAATTATCAATCAAATATTAAGCAAACAATGCATTTAATGACCACACAACCCTAGGTAAAAGTCCTTACCTTTGAAGATACATAACTCTTCAATTTATGCGTGCTAAAAACCTCGAACGAACTATGAATTTGGGCCTAGAATAACCAACAACCTATGATTAACATTGAGACCTAAACTCGTAATTTTGAGAACATAAACACTCCAACCCAAAATTAAAAGAATAGTAGTTAATCAATAAAACTCATATTAAAAGATACCACATTTTCCAAATGATTCTTATTTAAAAGAGTTTTAACAATTATTTCCCAATCCATAGCCAAGGATTTAAAAATATTCAAACATCACAAGTAAGTGGCATTCAAAATAAAACCCAAGCCAACAATTAAATTGGGGTTTAAAATGTCATTTAGGTTTTTTTTAAAAAATCACATACTATATTATGAGCCCAAAATCTATTTAAAACAAAATGACCCAAATAATTTAAACAAACTTCAGCAGCCCCATTGATCTCAAGTATTTAATTCCAGCAGCCCAAAATATTCCATTTAATAGCTAAAAATCATTAATTATTTTACAATAAAACAATTTCCAACAACCCAATCAAAATACATTTAAAAACAAATTCTAGCATTTAAAATCCATTGTACATTTGAATCCAAGCCCACATTATAATTGAAATAAATAACCACACAGTACATATAGCGGGTCATGAACCGGGTCAGAACGAACACGCGGGTCGCGCGCGGATCTGGGTCGATTTTGCGGGTACCGGGTCTGCGAACACAGAACAGCGCTCAAACTGTACGCTCCTTGCGAAATCGGCGGCCAACGTGGGTTTTTCTAGCAGTTTTCGGTGTTGGGCAGGCAAACCTGGTTGATTTCGAAGAGATCCTAGGTGGGTTTAACACGAGTTTTCGGTGTTTGGCCGATTTCTTGCGCAACGCAATTGCGCCAGTCAGATGCCCGTCGGGAAGAAGCCGGCACATTCACAACCCAATTCCGATAACCACAGATGAACGACGCCGGAAAATTGAATGGGTTTTAGATCTCGGGTCGCTGGATAGGTTCGAAACTGATTGGCTTCTTCAATGGGGCTGGGTCCGTGGCAACAATCATAAACACGACGGGTTCCGACAACGAAGGGGGTGGTCGGCGGTGGTGTGTTCGCGAGGAAGAAGATGGAGCACAGAAACTTACTTTTTTTTTCTTTTTTTTTTAAAATTTTGCTCACACGTCAAAACAAAATGGAAAGCTAATAATAGCTTCGGGCAGCAATTAAATTAAAAGAAAAATGACTTTTTAACTTTCAACTTTAAAGTTACAAATAAATTAAAAATAGAAACGTATTTCCTTTTCTCTTTTAAGTACTTGCACAGTAACAAAGAACAAATGAAAGTTATTTAAAATAACATGTGCCAACTATTAAAACAAAATAATTGCCCATTTAACTTACCATTTTAAGCATAAAATTAATAACCTAAGAATAAGAAAACCCAACGGTTTTGTGGTTTTTTTTTTCAAAATTAAAAGATCTTACTAATTAATTTACAACAAAACCACCATAATTAATTTTCTCTCAATTTTGTTTCTACAAAATAAGTTATGAAAAATACAAATAAACCACCCCTCTTAATTTTTCTCACAATTTAAATTTCCAACAAAATAAATCATGGAACAAACAATTCAATAGCAAAATCTCGGGTAGTAACAACTTCAAGCTTTTGTCGACCGCATTTCTCAATAATATTGAAGATTGGGGTTGTCTTCACATTATAATGCAGTTGGTGTAGAGTATCTCTAGTATACATGAGCCAAGCCATAACGGGTGCAGCAGAGAATTCATCAACTTCATCTAGTGAAATTTCCAAATGTTGCAAAGCAGTTGTTTGAAATATAGTTTGAGTTATAAGAATCTCCAACCTGCTAGTTGAGAGTTCATGATAGACAGACCAATCATTAGAATCAAAAGAGAGGGTGTGGAGGTGATTGCGCCAAGCCTATCTCCATTTCTTACAAGTCGCCGAAACTATCACTGCATCTCGAGCACCTCTGAGTTGCGAAAGTATGTTACCAATCACTTCTACAGAAAGATGCTCCATTCCCAAGACACAGATGAAGCAGTTACTTCCACGAATACACACAGAACATCAATCAAACCCCCAATCGTATTGCATAATGAAAATGTAATGAATAGTAATATGAGTACGAAAAATGTATTAGACATGAATAAAATGAATAATAAACCATAAATGTACTGTGTAAGTTATACAATATGTAGAATGAAATAATGAAACATGTAGAGTTTTGTATAGTTTATACATTAATATAACAGTACATGGAAAACTACAGTAGATAATACTCAAGTATACTAGGACCTAGACATTTTAGTACGTAGACAATATTGTTATACATATGATTTTTATACATTTCTAAACAGGAATATTGACATTGTAAAGAACACTGTGAGCAATTTCAAATGAAATGATTGATGAACTTATTAGGATAAGATGCGATAGTATAACTAACCTAAAAACATAGTATGAACATACGATATATACTCAATTATACAATTTCTTCGACTATATACAAAATGAAGACATGTGAACGTAGATGTGTATACAGTCAATTATTGTAACGGCCCAAGTTTTCATCCCAGTCTTCCAGGTATGTCCTGAGGGTATTTTGGTAATTTGGTCAGGCCGTGAGGGATGTTTCTGTCTTTTCTCAGCTAAGGAAGGAGTTTGGGTGTTGGGAGTTGCAAAAAAATAAGAATTAGGGTTTTTGCCGAAAATTAAAGTGCAGCAACTGAGGCTTGAACCAGGGTGGCCTAGTTAGATAGCAGTAGGGAATTGTCAATTGAGTTACAAGTAGATCTTGATACTTATTATGTAGGAATATTGTTTTGACCTTGGTTGCCGCCCCAACTTAAGTGAGTTTAATTAAAAATAGGTTTTATTTTATTTCCTCCCAAAACGAAAAGACCTAGCCGCACGCCTCTTCTCCCATTTGCGATTTCTCCCATGGGTTTTCTCTCTTGTCGTGCGACTTCTTCATCCCGAGCCTGAGCTCCGTCGTCCGATCAATCTCCTCCCGGGTAAGTCTTTTTCCTTGCCGATTTTCTATCCTAGGGATTTCGTTGATTTCTTTGTTGGCCGTTTGTGAATGTTGTTTGGTTCGTTGACTTGTGTAGCCGAGAAACCCGAGCCCGAGCTCCGTCGTCCGATCGACCTCTCCTTCCGGGTAAGTCTTCTCCTTGCTGAATCTAGCCTAGGGTTTGTTTCCTTGTTGATTTCGACCAAGATTTGTGCAAGTTATGGCCGAATCCCTTGCTTGGGCGAGAGGAATGGTTGTTGTCGTTTGAGTTGGTTGTTGTGTACATCCCCAGATTGGCATGAATTCAAGCCGAGAAGTAAGCTCTTGCAGCAAGCACCCTAGCCGAGACTACCCCTAGCCCTATCCCTAGTCGAGAGGCACTCAAACCCTAGTCTAGCAGCAAAGCATTTTGGCCTTGTGTTGCCGCGAGCCTTGTCCCTTACCGAGGCTACTTCTTGCTGAGTTCTTTGCTGAGCCGAGACTTCATCCTTGCTGGTTGGTCGAGACACTCCTTGTCGGGGCATCCGTTTTGGTGTTGGTACCTTCCTGACCTAACTTGTTAGTTAAATTAGTTAGTTAGTTAGTTAGTTAACTATAGTTATATGTACTATTTGATTGTTAGGTTTCCGTTAGCTAGCTCGTGTTCGTTTGCAGCTCAAGGATTACATTATGTTTACTACCCTTCGACCCAGGTAAGAATTTCTTATCGAAGTTGTGTGGGCCCTGCGATATTTCTATGATTGATGTTTGTATGTCTGCTTATGATTACCAGCATGTTTAGTTATTAGGTGCTTTGTTCTGAAATCCGACTGGCATGACTTCTCGTGATTATTCTCATGTTAGTTCCATGCTAGGTTGTTCTGTTCTGGCATGTTCGTATTCTGTTCTTGTTTTGTAGTACCATGCTAGGTTCATTGATTCTGCTGAGCACGTGTTAGTATGTTTATTGTTAGCTGTTTATAGCATAGTGTCATGATAGGTAGCATCATCCGGGCGAGGGTGCATAACGTAACTTTCATCCGTGGCAGGGACGCGCGAGGCAGTACTTCTTCCTTGATCCGTCGTTAGGGTTTAGCTAATCCTAACAGCAGCCTAGTCATAATCTTGGGTGAGGGTGGCAGACTGTTAAATGCCCCAACGGTCGGGGGAATGACGAGGCATTGCATTGTCCCCGGCAGTCGACACGACCTCTGCGTGTCGAGAGTAGCCCTTGATTACCACCTGATAGGGCAAGGACCGATCTCTGGTGCGGTGGTACAGGCTGACATAGTCACAGTGTCCTGGTCTCACACCACTATGTTCAGTGACACCGATCCAGAGATTCTTTTAGGCATGTGTACTGGACCAGGGCAGCTTGCCCGAGACCCAGCACCTCCATGGTTTTCAGCAGCATGCGGTGTGCATTCACGCTCATTACAGCGCCGACTAGAGAGCTCTTCGAGATCTTGAGTTTAGTGCACCTTTCGTATAGTCAGAATAGCAGAAAAATTGAGGCCGAGACTAGTTTCTCGTAGAGTTCTGAGTTTTAAGATAACTCCCAGAGTAAGACCGTAAGATGGCATCCGTTTATAGTTATGTATGGATTAAGGTAAAGTGCTCTCTTTAGTGTTTGTATTTATAGCCTGCATACATTCTACTAGATGACCAGTTGTATCGTATTGTACCCCTGTTGGGGATTCTTACTGAGTAATTCGTTACTCACCCTTACTTTTGTGGTTTCCACAGGTAACTAGGGCGCGAGACCAGTTGGCTGAAGGAGGAGCTGTTGATCATGGAATCCTGCTGTTTTATCTCTGAGTCTTATGTTACAGATTTTTCTTTATATATTCTTGAATGCATGTAGTTAGGACACGAAGCCCTTAGGATGTTTTGGATTGTATCTGGATTCTGTCTTTTCATTGAAATGATTTGGAACTGAATGTTTGAAATAAATCTCTGATCAGAGTACGTTTTGAATTATTTATAGCTTGGAACAAGTGCTTGGAAACAGGGACAAATTTCAGGATGTTTTTATGCTTGCTAGTTTAATGGATGATTGAAAGTTTTAAATTTATACAGAATTTGGATGGCAATCTTGCATAACTTGTTTAGGTTTTAAAAGCATGCATTGAAGTAAAGGCCTAGGTTAGAACCTCTTTCAGGTCAGGTCTTTCAAATGGTATCAGAGCCAGGCATCGGGCCGGTGTGCCAGGTCCATCAGGACGCTGGACCTCTAAGGGGAGGTGGAAACCCATAGGGGAATCCCACATCGGTTGGGAAGGGGAACGAAACACTCCTTATAAAAGGGTGTGGACACACCTTTCCCTAGCAAGACGCGTTTTCCCCATGGGGGGAGAAACAAATCCGTGAGGCCAATGGGTCAAAGCGGACAATATCTTGGCTAGCGATGGGTTGGGCGGTTACAATTATACCCCAATATGGACTTAAAAGTACGAAGATACTACTGTTCTACATATGATTTTACTGCATTTCTAAACATGATTTTTGACATTCTAAAGACTAGAATATAAATGAATTAAATATACAGAAATGACATAATATGAATAAAACATATCATACGAAACCATCTAAGACATATTAGATCACGATTATACTTGAATGAACAGTAACCTGATAATGGTGATGAATAAAGAAAAACAATGTAATACAAATACTATGAAAAACAAAGATTATTGAGAAAAGATGACTGAAGTTAATAAATGAGAAAAAGAATTAAAATCTTTTTGCATTAAATGGGTTGACAATTGAATATGATATGTTTTAAAAGGATGAGAAGTATGGAAAATGAGAGATTTAATTAGAAAATTGAGTATTAAATGTGAGGAAGGGCAAAATAATATTAATGAAAAATTAATAATTATGAATTTTAATGGAAAAATTAACTTTGCAAAAAAAAATCCTAAGCATCTATATTTGCAAATACTTTCCGAATGTGGTCTAGTTACTACAATTTCCCAATAAAAAATTGATTTTTTCAATAAAAATTGTATGAGAAATACAACATGCCTCTATTTTTTTTTATCCACATTACAATAATTGACAATATAATTTAATAATTTGTTTTTTATCACCCACATATTTTGTTTTCTTTTAATGTTTACGTTGAAAATGTATATAAAATTTGCTCAATTATTCATATTATTAATTGATTTTGATAATATTTTAAAGATATAAATCACTTATATCTTAATTATTATTATTATTTTATACAAAACTTTACAGCAACCAACTCCAAAAAATTATGATTTTATTTAAATTTAATAATTCATCAATGTTTTGGCTCCCCAACAATAACAAATAGGGGTGAAATAAAAAAAACAAAAAACTACTAAACCGAACCGATCCATAGATTCAGATCTGTTTTTAAAAAGCATATTGGATCTATTGGTTTGAAATTATAGAAAATCGAGTTTAACCGGTTCGATTCGATTTTATATTGAGAAACCAATAGATTTGAACCCACTTACTAAATATCTTTTTATCACTATTAGCTCCTGGAGCTTTGCTTTTATCAGTCAAAGTTATCAAATCGTGAAATAGAACGTGTATTGAAATTCAAATTTAATGTATCGTGTATCGTAAGTTTTAAATTTATAAATAATTATTAATTTATATATATATATATATATATAACTTAAATGACCTAACTTCAAAATATATAGATATAAAATTGTTTTTTTAAACCACATCTAAAATATTTAATTCCACTTCTATTTCTTCTCAAAAAAAAAACAAAAAAAAAATTCCACTTCTATTTAAAATTTTTATAGAATATGAATAACAATATACTAATGGTTGATATTTTTGTTTAAAAAAATTGATATCATTTCCATTAAGGGTGTGTTTGGGGGCAAGGGTAATAGTAATGGTTAAGGGGGGAATGGTAATGAAGAGAAGAATATGGACGAGAATTATTATTGTGGGAATGATTATTTGTGTTTGGGGTGAAGGTAAATGATTATGAGGAGAATGATGATTTGTGTTTAAGATAAAAGTAACGATTATGAGAAAAATAAAATAATGAATATGATGTATGTAAAAAATAGTGATGTGATGTATGAAAAGTTGTTGGAGAAAGAATAAAAAGTAGTTAAGGAGACATAAAGAAAATAATTTTTGAAAAACGTGATTATGGAAGGAATGATTCTTGGTGGCCCAAACACGGGAATGAATCATCCCCATTCCAATTCTCCCTCTTATTCTTGGTGGCCCAATACCTCCTGATTGAAAAAACATCTCATTAAATTTGTAATTAAATTTGTAATTAAATTTTCGTACCTAACAAAATACAATAGGAATAAACATTTTGAATTTATTGTTATTTTATTAAAAGGTAAACGAAAAGCCCTAGCTTCTCTGCATAGCTGCCCCTTTCTCGCACATCTCTTTCTCAGCCTTTTCATCTCTTCTCTGCTGCTCTTTTTTTTTTCAAAATTTCTGTATTCAAAGAAAAGTTCCTTGAAACCTATTTTCTCTGCTATTCATCTTCGAGGACTCTTAGATGGTAAAAAAGGTATGATTTTTTTTTTGAATCGTTCCGATAAGCAGGTGAATCGTTTCTTTTTCACTCTGAAAACGTTCGATTCGGGCGATTTGCGATTCAAAATTATGATGTGAATCGATTTCTTCACGACGAATCGTACGTTTTGAATCGCAAAACGCACGTTTTTGATAACCTTGTAAATGGCCCCATCTTGACGGGTATGTTAAGGGCAGTACATTAGCGGGCACCTCTAAGCATTAGAAAAGTGCGGACTACTCTTTTCATCGCCAATTGATTTGTGATGGAATCTTACACTATCTAGATAGAGATTGCTGCCATTTAACTAATCTATGAATTCAAGTGACGCATTTAGTCAAATGGTTGAAATTTTAGACGATTTATGTATTTGAATTTCTTTTCAATTTTCAGCTGCATTGTCTCTGTGTGTGAGATTGACAGCTTGATGATGGCAAGTTATGCGTCGATGAATTTCACTATTTCTCGACACCCTATTGGAATGCTGTCTGCTCTTGGTGGCAGAGTCTCTATGGAGCATCACTCGGGAAAAAGCTATATGAAAATGGCCGAGGATAGAAATGGGTTTGTGGGTATCAATAAAAAATCAAATTTGGTCAAGTCATCTTCCAATTCCCACAGTGTCAGCCCACATCAGAGCAGGGATTCGTTTCTGGATTTACACCCTGAAATTTCGATGCTAAGAGGCGAGGGAAACAGTACCATTAATAGCCCAAGAAAGGACAAAGCGAGTGGAATTACATCAGAGAGCTTGGATGATGCATCTAGTAGTAATTACAATGAGGCAAAAATTAAAGTTATTGGTGTAGGTGGTGGTGGATCAAATGCAGTTAATCGCATGATAGAAAGTTCAATGCAGGGTGTGGAGTTTTGGATTGTTAATACAGATGTTCAAGCCATGAAAATGTCGCCTGTATATCCTGAAAAGCGTCTACAAATCGGTCGAGAACTAACCAGAGGTCTTGGTGCTGGTGGGAAACCTGAGATTGGCATGAATGCTGCTAACGAAAGTAAAGAAGCTATTGAAGAGGCACTTTATGGATCTGACATGGTTTTTGTCACTGTAAGTTAAGCTTGTTTTCCCCTGAAAACTGAAAAGTACTGCCTCACCATTTGTTTTAAGAAACTGTTTTAGCAGACGCATGTGTCACTTCCATGACATTATGTGTTTTGTTTAATAGATTTTGAAAACACGACAAATCAAAACAATATTCTAAAGTCTAAATAGTATGGTATTTAAGTCACACAGGGATCAGCTACCTTAATTGGTTGGGAGGTACTTAGCGAATAATTGTAAATCTTTTTGATGTTGTCATACTTGAAACAGGAATAGTTGTAGCAATGGGATTACTGGGATCAAGAACTATATATTCCTCCTTTTCTATTCTTTTTATTTTTTGAAACACGAAACAATACTATTCTTATCATTATTATTTATGGAAACAAAAACATTTTCATTGATAATTTAAAGTGTTACAAGAAACAATGGCTAGAAATAACGGGAGACCGATAACAAGCAAAAACAAGCCTCAAATAACCGGTGATAATGGGAGAGATCTCAACAAAAAACGTGGTGTAGATGATGATATATATCTTTCATTATTCTTTTATTTAGTTCCTTTTGATTTTTTTTTTCTGATGCATTCTGCTGCTTGTAGTGTATTTTGACTACGGGATTATATTTCCTTGAGAAGTTTATCTTTTAATTGCTAACATCACTTATATATCCACATCCCACTTCTTACATATTTTTACTTGTTACTTGAAGCATTGCTTTCTTCAAGTTTAAACATTATATAGTTTGTTTCTTCATATCAATCTTCACCAAAAGTAGGGTTCTTAGCTTACCTTGTTTGTTGTCAGGAAACTAGTGTTTCAAAGGACAAATGCATTCTATAACTATCTTATTGCGCACTTCTTGAATGACGTGAGATATAGTTTTTTTTTTTAAATAGAAAATTGTAGTTGTATATTATGATTAAAAGATAGAAGATATGTTTTGATCAAATGCGATGAAGTATGTTCTTTTTGATAGAAAACAAGAACTTTCATTGATATATGTAAGGCTAAAGTATCAAACATGCCCCTAAACCATCACATTTTTGTTAAACTTACCCCTTAACTTTGAAAAGTTTCAAAAGTACCCCTGAACTTTACAAAACGTTTCAAAAATACCCTTACCGTTAATTTTGGATGGAAACCATTAAGGTTTTGTTTAATAAATACCCTCAAACTTTAAAAAGTTTAAAAAATATCCTTGGTCTTAAAAAAACATAAAATCTAAATAATTTAATTTTCCAAATATTTGAATTTAATGTGTCAAATTTTGGCGGGGATGAACAAGAAATTTTTGTTGTCTTATAAAGGCTTTCAAATTGAGATTTATTGTTTATTATTACAACTAGAATTTATAAATCATTTATAACCTTATAATTTATTTAAACTTCTAAGTTTCTTATTATCAATTGCAAATATAATATTAAATTTGAAAATTTAAAGCACGTTGCAACAAACAATAAAATATTAGTTAGTTTAAGCTAACATTTAATTATTTTTTAATAATTTATGCATCTAAAAACTGATAGACCCCTAGTAATCCACGTGTACCAAAGGCAGAATAGACGCAACATAAATATACCTTAATAAGTAGAAAGGCATTTTAGGAATTTTAATAGAGAGGTAGATTATTACCGTTATTAGCATTTGTGTATAAATATCCTTCGATTTCCTTGAGAAAGACATTGAGAATTAAGTAGGAGACTGTGGAGAGGAGGGACTTTATAACCCTAAAATTTTAACCTTGAGATTTAGTAATAAAAATACAAGAAGTTTCTATCACTTTGGTATCAGAGCACCGATTCTGAAACTCGATGAAAACAAGGATGGAAGCAAGAGTTGAAAGTATTGAAAACAATATCGGTGACATTCCGGCCACTGTTAAGAGAGAAGTGGACAAACTGCGTGATGTTTTGATCAACGAACTAGAGAAATTTTTTTCCAGAAAAGCCAAAGAATAGGACAAGATGATTGCGAGGAGTATCTCTGAAGCGATGACAGTAGGTATGAAAGATTTATTAACCCAGATTGCGGGAAAAGATAACCGAGCAAAAGAGCCCAGATTAGAGGAATGCGAAAAACAGAGAGAAGGTCTGAATTTCAGTGAAAAAGAAGGTACGAATTTGAACAAAAGTTTAGCCCCTATTTTCAATTTATGATTAAGAAAACTAGAGGTACCTATATTTGGAGGAGAAAATCCAAATGAATGGATTCAAAAAGTGGAAATATATTTCTCCATCAATCGTTTATGTGAATCTGAGAAGAGGGAAGCAACATTACTTTGCTAAGGAGTAGCGTTAAAATGGTATACATGGGCTGACGCAAGAAGACCGATTGAAGATTGGGAGGAATTTCGTTGAGCATTATTAAGACGATTTACTCCAAAGAAATTGGGAAGTCTTCATGAACGTTAGTGGGCAGTCATCTCACTTGACGATGAAACATTAGAGGGTAAGTTTGTTCAAGGATTAATTGAAGATATCCGAGTAGAATTACCAAAGGGATTAATTCAGATTATGGAACGAGCATAAGAAATTGAAGACAAATTAGCACATTATGAAAGCAAGAAACAGGGTAGTGGAACAAAATTCCAGTCGAACAGCTCAAGATCATCATCTTATGGAGCAGGAAACAGTTCCCGTACTATATCTCTTAACTCCAATAAATCTTGGTTGGGAAATAAACGCGACAACACTATCAAGATTAATGATATCTCTTTTAAAAGATTATCCGATGAGGAATTACAATCCAGATGTGCTCGAGGCCTGTGTTTCAAAATGTGAAGAAATTTTTTTTCCTGGTCACAAATGCAAAATAAAAAGAAGTAAATGATATGGAAATCGTGGTGGATCAATCTTCAAGAATTATTGAATGTAAAAATCTTGATGAAGAGGAAATTGATGAAGATGACAATGGACAAGACCTTAATACAGCCGAATTAGCTCTTCACACAATGGTTGGCATTAATTGTCCAAGAACATTGAAAATTAAAGGGTAGCTGTTGAATCATGAGGTTATTATTCTTATTGACTCTGGAGCAACACATAATTTTGTTTCTAAAGAGTTTGTTGATAAGTTGGCTTTACCTATGAGTCTATCACTGAAATGGAAGGATATGGGATTATGCTTAGATCAGGAACTTCTATCAAATGCTCTCTCGAATCTGTAATAAGTTACTTTTGCAATTGGGAGATCTCACTATTGTACAAGATTGTATACCAATGTCTCTAGGAAGTGCAAATGTGATATTGGGAGTGCAATGGTTAGCTACGTTAGGTGATGTGACTATGAATCATCAATGCTTGGAAATGAGATTTGAGTTAGGGAAGTCCTTGGTGAAGTTAAATGGAGTCCCCTCTCTGGTAAAATCTCAAATTTCGCTTAAAACTATGATCAAAACACTCAAATTGGAAAAAGAAGGGTTCTTGGTTGAATTAAATCATCTTACTCAAATGACAAATGAAGTAAGAGACATCCAGAAATCAGATATTCCTCAACATATTCATCAGTTTTCAACCAATAAGTGGCCTTCCCCCTCAACGTGAATTAGATCATCGAATTGACTTAGTTCCAAGTGCAACACCGTTCAATGTTCGACCATACAGATACCCACAATATCAAAAAGAAGAGATTGAAAAACTAGTGGAAGAAATGTTCATTGCAGGAATCATAAGACCAAGTTTGAGTGGGTTCTCTAGTCCAGTGTTACTAGTTCGAAAAAAAGATGGAAGTTGGAGGATTCTCAACAAAGCTACGATCCCAAACCAATTTCCGATCCCTATTGTCGAAGAATTATTAGATGAATTAAATGTCATGAAAATTTTCTCTAAGATTGATCTTAAGTCAGGTTACGATCAAATTCGGTTCAAAACAGAGGACATTGAAACGACTGCCTTTTGCACACATGGACTCTTTGAGTTTTTCGTAATTCCTTTTGGATTACGAAACGCACCTGCTACTTTTCAAGTTGTGATGAACAAAATACTTCATCCTTATTTACGAAGGTTTGTCCTTGTATTTTTTGATGATATACCATTTATAGAATCCATTGAAGAACATGCTCAACACTTGTGCACTATTCTGGAGGTTCTTCAGGAAAACCAACTCGTAGCCAATTCAAAAAGTGTTGTTTTGCTTTAAAAAAGATTGAATACTTGGGTCATATAATCTGTAAAGATGGTGTATCGGCAGATCGTTCTAAAGTTCAGGTGATGACAGATTGGCCAATCCCTTGAAACTTAAAGGAACTTTGACGTTTCTTAGGCTTAACTGATATTATAGAAGATTTGTAAAGGAATATGGTCGAATTGCTTTTCCCCTCTGAAGAAAGATAATTTTTCATGGGATTTGCAAGCTACTAAAGCCTTTGTAGAACTCAAACATGCAATGACTAATGTACCGATATACATATGCCAGACTGCTCAAAGCTATTTATTGTTGAAGCAGACGCTTCTGGAGTTGGAATTGGAGCCTTCCTAATGCAAGAAGGTAAACCACTTGCATTTTTTAGTCATGCATTGGTACCATTACACCGAAATAAACCAATCTCTGAGAGAGAATTACTCGCTATAGGGCTATCTATACAGAAATGGAGACCTTATTTGTTAGGCAGACATTTCATTGTTCAGACAGATTAGAGAAGTCTAAAGTTTATTTTAGATCAGAGACTTGTCTTAGGGGAATATCTGAAGTGGCTTGCTGGTGAAACTTTTGGGATATGATTTTGAAATAAAATGCAAACCTGGAAAACACAATAGTGTAGTTGATGCCTTATCCAGATTACCAAAATTTTATGACTGCGCTTCTATTTCATGCATTATCAATATAACACTCAAGACATCACTAAGCAGGATCATGAAGACCCAGATGTCAAAGCCATTATTTCTGACATAACTGAAGGTCGAAATGTTCATCAAGGATATCTATATAAGAACTTATTGACATTCAAAGGCAAGATTGTTCTACCTAAAGACTCTCCAATTACATCACTTATTCTTGAATTGTTCCATTCATCACCAATTGGTGGTCACAGAGGTCCTTTAAGACCTCGTCAACGTATTGCAAAAGAATTTTATTGGCAGTTAATGAAATCTAAGATCAGGGAATTTGTTCGATCTTGCCTAACTTGCCAACAAGCAAAACATTTAACTTTGGCACCTGCAGGTCTTCTACAACCTTTACCTATCCCTACTCAAATTTGGAGTGACTTATCCATGGACTTTGTTACTGGTTTACCTAAATCAAACGGGTTTGATACTATAATGGTGGTCGTTGATAAATTATCTAAGTATGCACACTTCATCCCAATCTGCCATCCTTTCACGGCGACAAGCATAGCTGAGATCTTTCTTCACGAGGTTGTCAAATTGCATGATATCCCTCAATCTATTATTTCTGATAGAGATCTTGTGTTTACTAGCCTATTTTGAAAGGAACTATTTAAATGGCAAAACATTTAACTTTGGCACCTGCAGGTCTTCTACAACCTTTACCTATCCCTACTCAAATTTGGAGTGACTTATCCATGGACTTTGTTACTGGTTTACCTAAATCAAACGGGTTTGATACTATAATGGTGGTCGTTGATAAATTATCTAAGTATGCACACTTCATCCCAATCTGCCATCCTTTCACGGCGACAAGCATAGCTGAGATCTTTCTTCACGAGGTTGTCAAATTGCATGATATCCCTCAATCTATTATTTCTGATAGAGATCTTGTGTTTACTAGTCTATTTTGAAAGGAACTATTTAAATCACAGGGCACTAAACTTAAATTTAGCACTGCCTATCACCCACAAACGGATGGTCAAATCGAAGTCCTTAACAGAAGCATGGAAGCCTATTTACGTTGTTACACAATGATATCTCCATCTTTATAGTTTAAATGGCTTCCTTGGGCTGAATTAAGCTACAATACTTCCTATCATTGTGCTCTCAAAATCTCCCCCTTTGAGAGAATGTCTGCGGCGGTAAACCGCCAACAATACTTCCATATAGACAAGAAGATAGCATGGTGGCTACAGTGGACACGAACCTCCTTGAAAGAGATGTACAACTAGAGAAAATAAGATTGAATTTACAAAAAGCACAACAATATATGGAGAAAACTGCAAATAACGGCCGTAGGGATATGTCTTTTACAATTGGTGAGTGGGTCTACCTTAAACTCAGACCCTACTGTCAACACACACACTCCAAAAATGCCTCAATGCTAAACTAGCGCCTCGTTACGTCGGACCTTATGAAATCTTGGAACGTATTGGCAAGGTTGCTTACAGATTGGTACTACCAGAGAGCATTTGAATCCGCCCAGTCTTTCACATTTCTCAGTTAAGGAAGACTGTGGGATCTACCTTTGTGGTCTCTGAATTTCCTAAAGGATTGGCTGCTGATTTCTCTGTGATTTATCAACCTATTGAGATTTTGGGGGTTCGCAAATCCATTAGCGATGCGTCAACAATTGAAGTGCTAGTTCTCTGGAATCATGCTGATGAGATAGATGCAAAGCTCATACAGGAACAATTCCTAATATTTCACCTTGAGGACAAGGTGGGTTTTTGGGGGCCGGGTAGTGATAGACCCCCAGTAATCCATGTATACCATGGGCGGAATAGACGCAACACAAATACAACTTAATAAGTAGAAGGGCATTTCAGGAATTGTAATAGAGAGGTAGATTATTACCGTTATTATCATTTGTGTATAAATATCCTTAGATTTCCTTGAGAAAGGCATTATGAATTAAGTAGGAAATTGTGGAGAGGAGGGACTCTTAACCCTAAAATTGTAACCTTGAGTACGAGTAATAAAAATACAAGAAGTTTCTATAAAATACAAATGTAAAATGATCAACACTAATTATCAAAGAAATAGATTAAGACATTAATTTACCAACAATTCAGTTAATTAAATAATCATTAAGTTTCTCAAAAAAAAAAAAAACCATTAATATTGACATAAAAGTATCGATAAGTTAAAAATACAAAGATAAAAATAATTTCTTTTACAATTAAATATGTAGCGGTTAGGGGTGTACAAGGTTCGGTTGGATTAGAGGAATGTTTTGGATCAACCACACTTTTCGGGTTGGTCAATCAAGCCTCCAATTCTTCCAACCCTGTGCATAGAACAATCAAACCCAACCCTAATATTTTTGGGTTGGGTTGAGTTCTCAAGCTGTATTAATCTCATTCATATATAAAAAAGAACTCGATTCATACCCCATGAATATGTAAACAATATATATATGTATGTATGATACTATACTAAGTCAAGGTTACAATATCTTATGCAATTGCCTAAGCTATAGTTTAGGGGCATCTTATTAATTAATTCACATATACATTTTCTTTATTTGTTTAAATATTTATGAGGTATGAATTGAGTTTTTTTTATATAGGAAAGATGAGATTAACACAACTCGAGAACCTAACCCAACCTAAAAATATAGGGTTGAATTTGTTAAGGATCCGACATTGGAAAGAGTGGAGACCTCATAACAATATAAAAGAAATATGGGTTACTCCACTTATGGCCAATTGGTTTTAAGGTGGAACCTCATATAATCTAATATGGTGTCAAGACCCATTAAACCCAAACGGGTATTCAGTGGGCATGGGTGGAACCCCATATAACTTACCATCTTAATTTGAAAGCCTTTATGAGTCATCGAGAATTTCAAGTTTACCTCAGTCAAAGTTTGACACATTAAATTCAAATATTTGGAAAGCTAAATTATTTAAATTATATGTTTTTTTGAACTAAGGGTATTTTTGAAACTTTTTAAAGTTTAGGGGTATTTTTGAAACTTTTTAAAGTTCAGGGGTAAAAAATCTTAACGGTTTGTAAAGTTTAGGAGAATTTTTAAAACTTTTCAAAATTCAGGAGTAAGTTTGACAAAAATGTGATAGTTTAGGGGCATGTTTGATAATTTAGCCATATATGTAAATTACAATAGAATAGGTCATCAAGATTACAAAAAACTTTGCCAATGAGACAATAGAGAAGAAAAGCTATAATCTTTGAATGTTAAGATAGTATGTGCCCAAGTTAATGCAAGAAAAGTAATGGATTCAATAATACTATATCTTTCTTGTTCATTTCTCCAAAGAGTTTTGCATTTCTCTTCTTCCAAAGAGTCCACCAAAATGCTATAACAAAGGATTTCCAGAGGGTCCTCTTTTCCTCCTCGAATGGGTGACCGACATGAGCGTATAGAATAATGTCTTGGATGTTGCCAGGCTTGGTAATATCCCATTTGAATGCACAGTAGATAATCCCAAATTCGATTAGACGTATCACAAAGACCAAAAAGATGAATGTGACTTTCCTATTCAGCAATGCACATGATACAACATTTTTGTGACATGGATAAACCACGTTTGCAACAATTTGGTGACATGGATAAACCAGGTGCTATGTGTTGTAGATTGTCTTAAGTGTTTTGGATGCCATGACTAAGTTCCCACGTAAAAAAGTTTGTTTTTTAAGGTTGCGAACCACTCCATATCTCATTATACAATTCCTTCTTAGCATGGGGAGTAATGGGAGCAAGACTAGTAAGCATAAATTTAGATGTAAAAGAACCCGATGGCGCAAGTTCCCATCGCTAGGTACCCCTCCTTGTGCTAGGTGATAAGCCATCCATATTGTTCAGAAAAGCAGCCCATTCCATAATCTCCTCTTCTTTAAGGTTCCTCTTCATCTTAATATCCCACGATCTGGTAGCAAAGTCCCACATCTTAGCCACACTTTCATTTTTGTAAAAGGATAGATTGTATAGCAAGGGATATTTCCCTTTTAATTCAAAGGTATTGCACCATTTATCATTCCAAAAACTGGTATGCTCTCTAAGTCCAATCTTGATGGAAATGTTGCTGTATATAAGGCGCTTCCATTTATTGATATTCCGCCATGACCCTTTCGAGTATCTAATGCCTCTAATGCCAACTTTCTTGTTATCAGTAGATACACTATAACGAGTGGCAATACAATTTCTCCAAAAAGAGCATTTGTCTCTCCATAAAATCTCCAATGCCATTTTTCGAGGAGTGAAATATGAAATGTTCTTATGATGAATGTCATTGATGCCCAAACCCCCATACTCAATAGGCAAAGTCACCTTCTCCCATTTAAGCAAATGATTAAGTTTATATCCCTCATTACCCCTCCATAAGTAATTTCTCATTAATCTTTCAATGGTGTTAGAGACACTTTTGGGAGCCAAAGTAGAGCGATAAATAATAGATAGGTATATTCGATAGCACCGCATTGAGGAGAGTAAGTCTCCCACCCTTAGAGGTATGAGAGGAACTCCAATTATGAAGTCTAGAACCAATTTTTTCTTTATAAGATTCCAGAACTGTAATGACCTTAGATTTCCTTTAAGGAGGGGGAGTCCAAAATAAGCAGTGGGCCATCGCTCAATCTTGAATCCGTAAGGAGAAATCTGAGTAGCCTCGGTCTGGTCAATACTAAGGGATATAAAAGATGATTTATGGAAATTAATATTCAATCCAGATGCTGCTTCAAAAGACTTAACAATGTGCACCTTGTTTTCTAAGGAATCTTTTCTCAACGAAGAAAAGAGTATGGTATCATCAACAAACAAAAGATGAGTCATAGAGATCTCGGATTCACCATTACCGAGCTCAAAGCCATCGATGAGCCCCTATTTGCAGCCAGTTCAAGCCGTCAGATGAAACAGTCCATGATCAATACAAATAAGAATGGAGAAAGGGGATCATCTTGTCTAAGACCTCTTGTAGCAAAAATTCTTCTCCTTGGCTTTCCATTGATGGCAATGGAGAAATTAGTGGATGAAATACAACCTCGAATCCATCTTCTCCAAGCAAAACCAAAGCCTTTAGTTCTCAAAATGTCATCCAAGAAATCCCAATCAACCGTGTCGAATGCTTTCTCAATGTCAAGTTTGAGGATCACACCCTTCAAATTCCTTCCTTCCCACTTATCAATAAGTTCGTTTGCAATTAGGACTGCCTCTAATATTTGTCTATTACTCACAGCCTCTAATATTTGTCTATTACTCACAAAGGCAGATTGATATTTAGTGATGGTGTCTGGCAATGTATAGCTTTAAGCTGTTCAGATAGTACTCTAGCAATCACTTTGTAAAGGCAAGTGGTTAAGCTAATCGGTATATAGTCTAGACAGTCGATGCAATGTTTTAACAATCGGTCAAGGCGTACGCCTCGAGGCGAGGCGGGAGTAAAAAGCCTCGAGGATTACGCCTTGATAGTGAAAAATGAGGCTTACGCTGCTTCAGTGTTTTAAAAGGCGCGCCTAGGCGAGCGCCTAGGCGCGCCTAGGCTCAAGTCCCACCTTTTGCGCCTTAATTGTCCCAGGCCAGGCGCGTATAATAAGGCGCGCGCCTTATGGCGCCTACGTGAAGCCCAGCGCGCCAAAAAGGCGCGCGCCTCGTGGGCTTTTTAATTTTCCTTTGCGCTTTTTGTATTTCTCTGATCCCGTACTAGGTCATTCGAAGCGCGTGAAGGTTGATAGTTGAATATTATGTATGTTTTTATATATTATTCTTGGTTAAAACTTCATTTATGTCCATGCAAAGTGTTTTTATTGTGTATACACACATATATATAAATTTTGTGTGTTTTTTTATATAGTGCGCCTTAAGTAAAAAAGCCCTCGCCTTTTGGTGCGCCTTGCGCCTCAGGCTCCAGAGGGCCATTGCGCCTTAGTGCGCCTTGCGCTTTTTAAAACACTGCGCTGCTTTGAACAAAGGCTGACGCCTTTGAGGCTTAAAGGCGTAAGCTTTTTGTTCTTTACATTTTATGTGAATAATTTAAAGTATTTAACTTAAATGAAGAAGGTGGGCCATCTTTATGACCAAATATTGATAAAAAATGTATCAATTAAGTTGTTTTAAAGGATAAATACCATTAGTTAATCTAAAAAACAAAAGGCTGCCACTTATATTAATGGATTGAAACCCAGGCCACCGCTGAGATGGAGGTGTCTCCCTTCCTTTGAGTCTTTGACATCACCACCTTTCTTTTCTTATTCACTTCTTTCTGTCTTTTTTTTTTGACAAAATCAACATATTTTGTCTTTTCTTTATGTTTTTTTTAAAAACATTTTCTCTTCATTTATTATTATTCTGTTATTCGATTTTACCAATGATGTTCAATTCTTTCTTCTTTGTTTTTTTCCTCATTATTATTATTACTATTAGTTTTCTCTTAATTCTTTTTATAATCATTTATGTTTAGAATCAGTTTGTTTTCTTTTCTGTTTTTTTAATTAATAGAACACTCCATTTATCATTTTTTTATTATAGTAATTTATTTTTTACTTATTTATGTTTACAATTAGTTATGTCTTCTCAAGTTTTTTTTTGTACTTTTTAAAATTTCTGTTTAATCTATTTTTTGTTTTCTTCTTCTTCTTCTTATTATTATTTTTACCAAATTCTATTTTTTTGTGTACATTTAAAGGGTATTACTATGTTATAATTTCTAGAATTTAAAAATAATTTATGTTTTATGCTTTAAATATGTATTTTTCAATCTAAAATGAGGTTTACGCCTCATACCACCTCGAGGCTTACGCCTCGCCTCGAGATGAGAAAACGCCTTGAGGCCGCCTTAAGCCTTTTAAAACATTGAGTCGATGCGTTGCTTTTTTTGGGATGAGACAAATATACGTTTCGTTACGGCTAGCGTTGATCCTACCATTTTCAAAAAAATCACTGAACACAGTTAGAATATCTTTCTTAAGAATGTTCCACGATTTTTTAAAAAATCAGCCATAAACCCGTGAGGACTCGAAGTCTTAACTTCTCTCAAAATCTCTGCTTCAGTAAATGGATACATCAATTCAATGCTTTGTTCGATAGAAATAAGATCCCATTCCTCAATAATAGGAAAATAATCTCTTTGCTATTTTTTAGTATAGACCTTCTTATAGAAGGCTACGAATTCATTCTCAATATCAATGTCTATAACCAGACTGACTCCATTTTGAGATAAGATCTCTGCAATCGTATTCCTCCTTCTGTTGGCAGCCACACACTTATGAAACAAGCCAAAATTCTTATCCCCAAAGCAAGCCAGTGAGCGTTGCTTCCTTGAATCTAGATGGATTTCTTTTTGGCACATAGATTCATAGTTTTGGCTTTTGCTTCCAGTCTCTTGTCAAAGTTCACTTTGTCTAAACAAGACTTCTCTTCTTTATCATCAATGGAAGAGATGAGTTCTTTAAGAGCATAACATTTAGCTTTGTGGTTGCCATAAGTGTCAAGATTCCAAGCCTTTATCACCGATTTAAGCCTTTTGAGCTTCGAAATAAAACCATGTTCAGGCCATCCAAGTATCCTATTTTTGATCCACCATTTCACCATCATCCCTTTAAAAGAATGATGTTCAAACCATGAATTTAGAAATATGAAAGGGCCGGTCCCCACTTCTCTTTACAAAGGTTTAAGCATAATGGGAAATGATCCGATGTAATCCTTTCAAGCTGCTGACCAGTGATCGATCTAAACTTTTTTGGGATGCTTCCAGTGATCAAGAATCTGTCAATCAATGTCATAGTAGGAGGGTGTCTTTCACTAGTCCATGTATATTGCCCATTAGCAAGAGGGATATCAATCAGGTTGGCATCATCAATAAACTGGTTGAAAATCTTCATACCCCTGGTTGAGTTTCTAGCAGTAGATTTTTCCCCAAGTCCATCTAGTGCCATTGAAGTCACCTCCAATAATTCTATTCGGATTATATTTCAAGTTGAATGCTTCAAGCTCTTTCCATATAAGATCTTTATCATAGTCGCCATTAGGTCTGTAAACTCTTGTAATCCAGAAATCAAACCCATCATTAAGTCCAAGATGAAGAGAGATAGAATGCGTGCCTTTTATCACCTCGTTGTCTTTAAAATAGGACTCATTCTAGGCAATGGCAATACCCCTTGATTTTCTCGTGGCGTCAAAAAAACACCAAGCCATATTCCTCGAGCTCCAAAAGGATTGTATGAATCGTTTGTCCATAGATGTTTGCTTGGTCTCTTGAATAATGATAATGACAGGGTTATGTGACAGGTGACTTGAGAAAGTCTTTAATGAGAGATCTTTTTCCCCCACAATCCCAATCCTCTAACGTTCCAAGAGATGATCTTCATGATAAACCAGTGGGCCCTTTGTTCTTTTCTGCCACAGTGGAATTATCATAGTTAGTAGAGGACTTCAAGTTTTTTAGCTCTTTCTTCTAGTTCCTTTGTTTTTTTGAGAAGTACTTCCCTTGTTCAATGGCATTGGTTCAATAAAGAGTTTATTTTTTGCGAGCCAAGGGAAGAAATAAGGGATGAGGGAGGCAACTTCATCAGGAATCTATCATCAAGAATTTCATTCCATTTACTTTTGACATTAGTCATAGGCAACTGATAATTCCTTTGAGTACTATCAATCATCAACAACGCTGGTTCTCCCATAACTAAATAATCCTCTCCTTGTTTTGTATAGAAGTTTTCAAGTTCTGTCAATACTTCCCCTTGATGAATGGTCAACGCTCTGTCACACCCAGGTGAATTGCCAGGGGAAGAGCATCCTCCTTCAGATTTGGTGAGCGAATAAGGGTTTTTGGTCGAATGTCTGGTTTCAGTAACCAGGGGAGCGGGCTGGTTGTTAATGACAATAGATTTACCAGCTATCTGGGGGTGGTTAAGTGGTTTCTTAGGTGCAGAGGTTTGGTTTTGGAAAATAAAATGTGGGGTTAATCAGAGGTTTCAGAGATGACAATAGCTAGAGAGGATAAATCCGATTTTTGTGTAAGGTGGGTCCCACTGTGAAGAGGAGAGACAATGTTTGTGGGCTCAACAGTTGGGGATGGGACAAGCTGAGAGTTGGCCACTGGTTCCGAAGGAGATGGAAGAGAAGTATGAAGTATGTGTAACAGTGTATGTATAAATAGCCATTTATTCAATAGATTCTTGTGTATTCTCTTTTATTGTTTGAGAGTAAAGGCAAGAGACATACAATTTGATTCGGTGTATAAAAAAAGAGCTAACAATTGTCCCATTACGATACAATAAGCGGCGCCGGCGGAGTTATGTAAAGAAAATTACTTGAGTTGAGTGAAGACACTTGTTGTCATAGACATTTACTCGGTGCAAAGAGCATGCATTGCCTTGCTCAAGGTTGTCAACTCGTAAAACGTAACGCGTATCGAAATTTAATTTTGATGAATCGTGTATCAATTTTATAAATAATATTTAAATATAAATATAAATTAAAAAAATTAAAAAATCATAACTTCAAACTATATAACTTTAAATGTGTAGATTAATTCTTCTTATCAAAATAGTTAAGAAAAATTAAACATATTAAAGAATCTAAAGGGACAATATATTTATATTATTATTTTATCTTCCATAAAAATTAAACAAAATAAGTTAAAAGAATAAGTTTTATCTATGATAATTTAAATTGTCAAATCAATTTTTTACCTTTCCCATGTCTATTTCCTTTTTTATTTATAAATCATAAAGCTGCAGAAGTTTAAAAGTCCTGAAGGTGAAAAGTCATTAAACATTTGAAATTTCAATTTATTAATTAATTGGGGTATAAAGCATTAAATTAAAACTAAAATCGAAATTAAATACTTTCCCATTTTATTTTAGGTTTACAATGGAAACCCTAGATATAAAACAAACTACTTCCTTTTTCTTTCCAAGAGCAACAACCGACACATTTCCCCCTCTTCTTCCATTCATCTTCTTCTTCGTTCTTCTTTTTTTTTTCTTTTTTTTTGCGATGAATGCTCATCTTCCTTACATAGGAGCCGACTCAATCTTTCTTCTCTACTCTAAACAGGTCAATTTTTTTTAAATTTTTTTTTGAAGAACGTAACGTTCCGTTTTTTAACGAGACGTGCGATTCCAACTCTTGAATCGTACGTTTCAGTTGATTTGCGATTCAAATCCACGAGTTAACTCGTTTTGGGTTCGTTTTGTTGTGAATCGTACGTTTCGAACCGTGAAACGTGCGATTTTAACAACCATGGCCTTGCTTATCACTCATCAACAGTGGTGTCACCTAGTGTAATCTCAAAAATCATTTTCGTGTTTTGTCCCCAGGCAAAGGAGTTGGACTTGGAATTTAGATACAATACTTGAGGACCCCAGCATTCACTTGCATTGCATATCTTGCAACTTGAATACATCGTCGTAATATTTTAAATTATTTTTCAGATTGAAGATGGTCTCCATAAATTAACATAAATCTATAAATATAGCTTAATTTTAATGTTATTTTACTTGTGATATCTAAACATACTTTACTCTCTCTAGCATGTTTCGTATCCTAACGAAGCATAGTGTCATGCAACTAAAATTACTCTAGGCTAAACACATTTACCTGTGGAGTTGTAGGAATGGTGTTTCAAAAAGAAAAGTACATTTTATTCACGTATCATTTTTTTTAATTGTATACTCTCATATCTAGATAGCCTGAAGAGTTCTCGTTTCGATGTGGAGTTGGTTTGTTCATGTGTCCTATGAATATATATATTTTTATAACTGGGAATCGGAGTTTCGCCCCACTACATGAGGCACCTGCCCGCAAGGCTTGAACCCAAATGAATTAAGTATTATATAATATAGTACTTGGCCATAATATAGATTTTGGTTCATTTCCAATAATTCTTTACCAATATTGTTTAACCACATATATATACCAAGACTAGAGATCTATCTTTTTCGAACTTTGAGATTAACTTCCGTGCTTATAGTCTGGAATGGGTGGAGGAACTGGAACTGGAGGGGCTCCTGTCATTGCAGGCATTGCAAAGTCCATGGGCATATTGACAGTTGGTATTGTTACAACTCCATTCTCTTTTGAAGGACGAAGGAGAACAGTTCAAGCACAGGAAGGAATTGCAACTTTAAGAGACAAAGTTGATACACTGATAGTTATCCCGAATGACAAGTTACTGACAGCAGTTTCACAGGCCACTCCTGTGACAGAAGCTTTTAATTTGGCTGATGACATTCTTCGGCAGGGTGTTCGTGGTATCTCTGACATAATCACGGTATATACTAGCTTCAAGAACTTTGAATTATAGACTCTGTGCTTATGGAAAGCTTTTAAACGATGTTCATTTCTTCTATGGAGTGGTTTAGTTTTGACTATTTAGAGCATGGAAATCTCTACTTATGAAATAATTTTCCAAAATTGCTTTGTCAAGATTTACCAAGATCTTTTATTGGATTTATAGTTCTTTTGTATCTACTTTTTCTTATTACTTTCCAGTTTGAGGTTAAGTTCAGCATGATGGTTTATAGTACATTCTAGTCACAAATGAATCAGTAGAATTGGTTCATGGATACCCTTTGTGATCTAACTTGTGGTCTGCTTGTGCATCACAATAATCAGATACCAGGGCTGGTAAATGTAGATTTTGCTGATGTCCGTGCTATAATGGCAAATGCTGGTTCTTCATTGATGGGCATAGGAACTGCTACCGGTAACTCTATGCTGCATATTTCACTCATGTACAATATTTTATGTTGTGTGCAAGTCTGGTCTATTTTTTTGTCTTAACTTTTTTAGTTGAAGAAACAATTTGATTGATGAATGAAATGAGGAAGAACCCAATGCCTTATAGGCTTACAAGAATAACTGCCATTTTGCAATGAAATATGAAAGAGAGAAACTCGATAAAGGCGCCTTTTGGTTGCACAAAATATACATTGAAGTGAGAGTTAATTCCATAATGTTTTCTCTAGTTCTAACGATGTCCTTGAAGATACGCGCATTACGCTCATTCCAAATGACCCATAAGAAAGCCCTACAGAAAGATAACCAGAGCATCTCCTTAGTCCCTTTGAAGGGATGATGCACTAGAATGGTATAGAGGAAAGATTTGATGTCGAATGGCAGGACGAGAGACCAATCAAATGCTTGTAAAATCAGATTCCAAAAACCAATCGTATAGGAACGATGAATAAATAAGTGAGACTGGCACTCTCCACTAGCGTAGCAAAAAAACACAGCACCCCGGAGAAATAGAGACATGTGGCATCCAATGCTGAAGCTTATCCATTGTATTTACTGCTCGCTTACTAAGTTCCAAAGTAAAGATCTCGTTCTACTGGTTCAACAACATCAACAAGGCAAGCAACACGGGATTTGATCGAAAAATGACCTAGAGTCTCCAAACTCCAAACCCAGGAATTAGGAACATCACGCAATCGAAAACGATTCAATTCAACAGAGAGACCCGCCCACTCCGTCATCTCTAAATCATTAAGGTTCCTGGGCAGTTGTAAGTACCATGCTCCCGAATGTAAGTTCCAACCATCAGCAATAAGCATCTCTTTCTGTGTTGCCAATCGAAAAAGTCTAGGAAACGCAACACTAATAGGCCCACAAGGAAGCCAATGATCTTCCCAAAATCGAACAGTTGAGCCATTACCAACACGATGGGAGATCTTTGATCTCATAATAGCCATTGTCTGACAAATGAACCTCCAAGGAGCTCGAAAAGACGAGGAACTAACGATACCAGGCCAATGCCAACCGCTCATCGAATTGTAATATTTGGCATCAATGAGTCTCCTCCAAAGAGCTCCATGCTCATGAATGAAGTGCCAAATCCACTTTGCAAGGAGACCAAAATTCTGTTGTTTCAAGTTACCAATACCTAAACCGCCAAGTAGTTTTGGAAGCTGCGTGGTCTCCCAATTCACATTATGAATGCCTCCAGAATCTTTAGCACCTTCCCAAAAGAAGTCTCTTATGGTTTTCTCGAAACGTTTAGCAACAACCGATGGAACCTGGAAAAGTGAGAAAAAATAAATAGGCATACTAGCAAGAGTAGCTTGAATCAATGTGTGATGGCCACCCTTAGAGATAAAGGCACACTTCCAATTATGTAGTTTCTTCTCCATTCTTTCAAAAATCGGATTCCAGAAAGAAATCGAGCGATGGTTACTCCCCAGTGGAAGGCCCAGGTAAGTTGAAGGCCAGGAACCCTGTCTGCAACCAAAATGTGAAGCAATCCAATCCAAAGATGCGGACATGGATCCCAATAAATTTTCTTTTACTCAAATTTACTGTAAGACCCGAGGCGTGTTCAAAGAATTTGATCACCCAGAACAAACACTCAAGAGCATAATTATCAGATGTAGAGAACAACAAAGTATCATCTGCGAACTGAAGGTGATTAATATTGAAACTCGAAAGACCAATTGGATGAGCTTTAGTCTTACCAATGGCTGCACTATGAGACAAATAGCTTTAGTCTTAACTTTGAGTTACCGAAATTTTCATTTTTATCAATGAACCTTTAGTTTTGAAACTTATGGAACCTTCATTACTCTTCAACTCTCATCTGAGAAATAAAGCCTGATTTAGATATCTCTCTGAGTTCCCACTATTCAGTATGTAGTAAGCTAATTTCTTAAAAATTATCAAAGATTAAGGTAGGTTGAACTGGATAGGTAGTATGCTTCCAATGTCCACAATCCATGTTTTCTACCCTTCCCTTTCATGGACCTGACCTTTCCTGATGTGCGGAATTTTCTCGTCTGAAATCTTCTTTCTATTTTCCCTCCAAGGTGGGAAACATTTCATTAGTAAATGAAGTGTGCAAGGCAGGCTGAAAACACCAATGGGATTAAAAATATTCAGTAATAGGTAGAAATTACAGAAAGATTGTAAACGTAGAAGACCTATTTTAGTAAAATAAAGACGAAGCTGTAAAAGTAATGTATGATGTTTTATAAGGCTTACTCAGCCTTGCACATTGTGTCTAGGCTCAAGGCATAGGTCTAGTTCCTTGAGCACCGCAGGTAAAAAGGCACCCGACATCTTATGATTAATTATTAAAAAATAACAATTTCAAACAAAGTATTTTTTTTTAATATTCGACTCCAACTATACAATCTCTTTATAAATATTTGTATATTTAGTGCTCCTCACGAACAAAAGTTTGAGCTTGTTTTTGTCTTATGCCTAAGCCCTAGAGTTTGCTATTATGCCTTGGTGCGCCAAAAACTTTTAAAAACACGGGTAATTTTCTCTAATATCATTGTTGTCTGTGTTCATATTTTGAAAATGTTGAAAGATGGAATTCAAATTCTTCAAATTATTCATTAATAATGAACCCATGAATAGGTTTAAATAGACTACAAGAGTTGATCTAATTATAAAAAGAAAATATAGTATCTAATCATAAAAGGAAAAGATAATACCTAGTAAAGATATAAAATAATATTTAATTTAACCCTAAAAGGAAAATAATTAAAAAGATAAAAAAAATACTATTTCACTAAAATTAACGTAAACCAACTGAAAAAAAAACTTCTGTTTTTTCCAATTAATTCCTCCAAACCTCTAATGAATGCATATTGGAGAAGATTATATGGTAATGCTTGTGTAATCTGTGTTTGGATTGTCGGATGAAAAAATTATGAAAACTAAGATTTATAAAGACTAATACATATGATAAAAGATAGATTTCTTGAGTATGAGTTTATTTAACCCGTGTGATAAAACAAGATAAGCCAGCCTGAGATAAGCAAATCCTCCCCTCCCGTTTGAAATTCTGAAGGAAAATAAATCGGTATTCTTACAAATTTAATGGTTTGATGTCCTCTAGGGGTGGCGCCGCGGGGTAGCGGTCGAGCACTTGGGCCTTGAGGGTGTGCTCTTCTTGAGATCTCAGGTTTGAGGCGGTTGTGGGGATTAATTTTCCAGGCGACTCCGAATTTTGCCTCTGTTTCCTACGCTATCTCCCGGTTTCCTAGCCTAGGATGAGCGGGGTTACCCTGGGGATAGGGGACGAAATTCTGATTTCTCGGTTAAAAAAAAAAATTGATCTGTTTCCCTTGACGTTGTCTGGCAGTGACGCAGTTGGGTTTAGCCTAATAAGATATATCTCTCCCTTCCCTTTTTTCTCCAAACTCTAAGATATTTTAATCAGCTGTTCTTAAATAAATCAACTCTGCCTTTTTGTTTATATTGGTGCAGGAAAGACAAGGGCAAGAGATGCTGCTTTAAACGCTATCCAATCACCTCTATTGGATATTGGCATAGAAAGAGCCACTGGAATTGTGTGGAACATAACGGGTGGAAGTGATTTGACTTTATATGAGGTGTGGCTCTCTCTGTTCCACTCACCTGCTTATCACAACCTATTTATATATCTTTATCTCACTGCTCTCAAAACTTAAATCACTCACGGTAATTCGTCGGTAATATACACCATGTACGCCAGAGGTTTGATCTACCATGTTAGATGTAGTGACTGGTGATTGCTATGAAGTTTGAATCTACTTCTTTCCTCTCTTACCATTATGGAGTTAAAATTATTTGCCCAGGTCACATGAAGCCTGCATTATGAGTTCTGGAAACTAATCTCATGGAGGTCCTGAAGCTAAAAAAATTCTAATACAGAACAGACATGTATCCCTAAAAAGATACCTATTAACATCTATTCATGCATTAATTCGTACCATAAGCCTCCAAATAGTAATCTATAAATTCAACTTATCAAAAAACATAAAGTCCAAGGAGGTAAATAATTAAATATGTTATTCGAGAGTTTGGACCGAAAAATAGTCGTTTGTTTTATTAGATGAGGCGATGCCTATTTATAAAGTACAAGGTAACCCTAATGGGCCTATCGGGCCTGCTGAGCCTAAACCAATAGAAGCATAAATACAAATACAAATACATAATTCTAACACTCCCCCTCAAGCTGGAGCAAATATATCTATCATGCCCAGCTTGTTACAGAGGTAATATATGCGAGTTCCCATTTAGTGCTTTGGTGAATATATCACCCAACTGTTCCCCAGTCCTCACATAACTTATTGAGATCAAACCCTGTTGAATCTTTTCTTGGACGAAGTGACAATCAACCTCAATGTGTTTTGTTCTTTCATGAAACACTGGATTCGATGCAATGTGGATAGCAGCCTGATTGTCACACCATAATTTTGCCGGTCATCGTAGTTTTTATTCCAATCTCATTCAAAGAATTGAACAAGCCATACTATTTCACATGTTACTTGTGACATAGCCCTCAGATTCCGCTTCAAAGACTTGAACGTGACACCACATTTTGTTTCTTACTCCTCCATGACACTAGATTACCTCCCATGAACACACAGTATCCTGAGGTCAATCTCCTATCTTCCTTAGATCCTGCCCAATCAGCATCCAAATAACACTCGATACTCGAATGTCCATTATTCTTGTATAACATACCCTTTCCAGGAGAAAATTTTAAATAACTCAGAATCTGTTTCACTGCTGTCCAATGTTCTACTGTGGGAGATGACATAAACTGACTCACTACACTCACAAAGTATGATATGTCTGGACGCGTGACTGTCAAATAATTCAGTTTCCCGACTATCTTCCTGTATCTCTCAGGATCATCAAAAGCTTCACCTTCCTGGACAAGTTGTTGATTTGGTACCATTGGAGTGCTACACGGTTTCACACCCAAATTTCCTGTTTCAGTCAGTAAATCAAGAACGTACTTTCGCTGAGACAAAAAGATTCCCTTCTTACTTCGCATGACCTCAATACCTAGAAAGTATTTGAGATTCCCAAGATCTTTGGTATTAAACTGGCTATGAAGGAAAGTATTTAGTGAAGCTATCCCAGTGTCATCACTGCCAGTGATTACAATATCATCAACATACACTACCAACAGAACAATCCCGACATCCGACCGGCTATAGAACACAGAATGATCGGAAGAACACTTTTGCATTCCAAACTTCTCAAGAGCTTGTCTAAATTTTCCAAACCATGCTCGTGGGCTCTGTTTCAATCCATACAAAGATTTTCGAAGGTGCCAAACTTTACCATCCGCCCCCTGAGCAACAAACCCAAGTGGTTGCTCCATATATACCTCCTCCAAGAGATCACCATGCAAAAACGCATTCTTAACATCTAGCTGAAATAACGGCCAACCATTTGTTGCCGCGAGAGAGATAAACAGTCGAATGGATGACATCTTTGCCACTGGAGAGAAGGTCTCACTATAGTCAATCCCATAAGTCTGAGCATACCCCTTAGCAACCAAGCGTGCTTTGAGACGAGCAACAGAACCGTCCGAATTCATCTTGACAGCAAATACCCACTTACACCCAATTGTCTGTTTCCCTTCCGGACGAGCGACTAGCTCCCAAGTACCATTTGCATCCAATGCTTCCACCTCCTCAACCATTGCCTGGTGCCACCCAGAATGAGACAAAGCCTCACTATTTGTAGAAACCGACACAGAATCAAGCGAAGTGAGAAATGAAAAATAGGGTGAGGATATCTGATCATACGACACAAATGAGGAAATAGGATATGTACAAGAATGTTTACCTTTGCGCAGGGCAATGGGCAAGTCAAGATCATCACTCAGTTGCAGAGCAGATGGCGAAGACGGCACGGGTACGGGGCATGAAGACAACATGGGTGCCTCTGACGGCGACACGGGTGCCTCTAACGAGCGAGGATGCCCAGTATAAACCTTAGTAAGAGGTGGAGAAGACGGAACAAGGAGCGACGAAGGAGGTTCGGAAGGCCTGGATGAAGACACCACTTCATAGATTAACAAGTCATCCTCCTCAGGGGGAGGACTGGACCCTGGACTAAACGGTGTATCCTAAAAAAAATTGACATCAGAGGAAACAACATATCGACTAGTACTTGGACAATAACAGTGATAACCTTTTTGAACCCTAGAGTAGCCAAGAAAGATACACTTTAGAGACTTAGGGTCAAACTTGGTCCGTTGAGGACGAACATCACGCACGAAACACGTACACCCAAAGGTCTTAGGGGGAATGTGAAACAATTCTCTCGAGGGAAACAAGACTTGAAATGGAATTTGATTATCGAGAACAGAAGATGGCATGCGATTAATTAGAAAGCATGCCGTTGTGACAGCATCGACCCAAAAATGTTTTGGGACGTTCATATGAAAGGACAAGGCCCTTGCAGTCTCAAGTAAATGGCGATTCTTACGTTCAGCCACTCCATTTTGAGACGGAGTGTCTGCACACGACGATTGATGAATAATACCCTTTTCACGGAGATAAGAACTAAGAATACGCGAAAAATATTCCCCCCTATTATCAGTACGCAATACTTTTATAGGAACATTAAATTGAGGACGAACTTCAGAATTAAAGGCACAAAAGTGCGAAAATAACTCAGAACGATTTTTCATTAGATAAACCCAAGTAAGTCGAGAAAAGTCATCGACAAACGTAACAAAATATCGAAACCCTGTTTTAGATACAACAGGACTCGGACCCCATACATCGGAATGAACTAACTCAAACGGAGCAGTAGCTCGTTTATTGACTCGAGGACTAGAACTCAGACGGTGAAACTTTGCAAACTCACAAGATTCACAATTCAAAGAAGACAACTTACTAAAAACGGGAAATAATTTTTTCATGACAGACAACGACGGATGGCCCAGCCGACAATGAACTTCAAACGCAGATGCAGTGCTCGCACAGGCTACAGCTTGGTCTGGTTGTTGATCCAAGATGTAGAGACCGCCAGCTTCATGCCCCCTACCAATAGTCTTCTTCGTCAAATGATCCTGAAACAAGCAATAACCAGGAAAAAACGAAGCAAAGCAATTTAAGTCACGACACAATTGACTCACAGAGATCAAATTATACGAGAATTTAGGGAGACACAAGACAGTAGACAAGGATAGAGTACGGGTAAGTCTAATTGACCCTGAGCCCTGAACGGGAGACAAGGACCCATCTACTAACGTAACAGCAGGAAAACCAACAGACGATAGTGAAGTAGAAAATAAATGAATGTTACCTGTCATATGCGCAGTGGCTTCAGAATCTATAACCCACTTTGTAGAGGACGAAATAAGGCAATGATTGTTACCTGACTCGGCTAAGGTGGCAGCAGGAAGGTGGTCGGAAGACGAAGACAATGGAGCATTGGAAACTCGGAGGTTAGCGAACGCATCTGGCATAATTTTATCACTAGAAGCAATATGAGCTGTCTGAAGCCGCTGATTCTGATACTGTAACTTTCTGCAGTCTCTCTTAAAGTGCCCAATTTTATGGCAGTAGTAACATTCCATATCACTTCTAGCTTCCGGACGCTTCTCACTACCAAAATCTGGACGTCGATCATGATTAGGTCTCCCAGTCGTATTCTGACTCCTCCCACCTCGCGTGTCTCTCTTGCCAATTAGGGCACTATTCGACGAAACTACAGTAGAACTCTCCTCAGTTCGTAAAAGCCTCCGATACACTTCATCCAGCTCAAAGCTCGGGCCTGCAGACAGACTCGAGCTCTAGCAAAGATCAAACTCGGGTTCAAGGCCCCTAAAAAAACTAATAACTCCCATCTTCTCTCTCTGGGATTGTTGTACTGCAATATCAGCAGTAAAAGGCATTAGAGAATTCAACTCAACACCATTTTTCTTATGTCTAGTGTAATAATTCAAAAGCGGTTCCCCATTCCGATCAGCATGGAAGTAAGCAGAGCACACATCATAAGTTTTCGTGACCTGTTCCTTCCCAGAATACAAGAATTCTACAAACTTCATAAGCTCCTTCACAGTAGAACAATGACTTATGAAGTCCACAATGTCATCGTTCATGGAGTTCGTAATTTGATTATAGAGGCGTGCATCATCACGATCCCAACTCTTTTTTTCTGTCTCATCCGTTGGTGGTTTTCCATCCACATGAGCCTCCAATTCATTGTAGAGTAAATGGTTTCTAATCGTTCTATTCCAATCGAGGAAGTTTGAACCATTCAACTTGCATTTCGTAATTTCCATCGAGTGAGAAATCACACTTGTATGCTTATTGTCACCCATACTACTTCAATTAGGTCCAATCGTGCTATAAAAAATTCGATTTCACGAAAAAACACAGAACAGCCCCGTTCAACAAAAAAAACCCTAATTCCACAATAGCTTTAAACGGCAAATCGGAGACCCTACGATGCCTAAAACCGAAAATAAACTGGACAGACTTGAAGTATACCTTGGCGCGAACAAAACCCACAAACCAATTTCCCGATCGGAGCTTCGGCGGCGGCGCGTACCTTGCGGCGGCGATTTCTTCCACGTGGCTGCTCTGATGGCGACGATTCTTCGACCATTGCGTAGATCGGCTCTGTCTGTTCCGGAAACAGTCGAAAGTTTTTTTCCTATGGCTTTGATACCATGTTATTCGAGAGTTTGGACCAAAAAATAGTCGTTTGTTTTATTAGATGAGGCGATGCCTATTTATAAAGTACAAGGTAACCCTAATGGGCCTACCGGGCCTGCTGGGCCTAAACCAATAGAAGTATAAATACAAATACAAATACATAATTCTAACAAAATACACCACGAAGTCTCTTTAAATAAAACCTTTAGGGTGTGTTTGCAGCACCGATTTGGCTATAATAGGCGGAAGGTTATAATAAACAGTGGATTATTATAAATAGTGGGTTATCATAAATGGTGTTTGAGGGGTAAGTTATTATAACAAGGATTATAATAGTTATGTAACAAAAAGTAATTCATGTAAGGCTTAGATAAATGGGCACGCATGTTTAGGTAACCATCGTTTATAATAAACGGGGGGCAAACATTGGTTGAGTTATTATAACCAACCCGACCGTTTACATAAACAGGGGCCCAAACACACCCCTAGTGTTCTTCCTCCCGTGCAATTTAGAATTTGAAGGTTAAAAAAACTTCAAAAGTTCATTTCAAACCAAACAAAATGACTTGTTTTAGGAATGGATTCAAACAAAGTGCTTCATTGGGATCAAGAATCGATCGCCATTCACCATGCTCTAAAGAATCTTGCTGTAAGAAGTCAACTTAATTGACCATGACAGGTTGACACATTTGTCAAATAAAGGCATTGTAAATCATTAGTGCTTAGAAGTTATGGGTTCAATCCATGATGACTACCTATATAGAAATCAATTTCCTACGAGTTATCCATACCATTAAATGTAATAAAGTCAGTCGGTGGAGCACCTCAGTATATGAGATTACACATTATAACATGGAGTTTTCCCATGAGAATAGTTGAGGTGCGTGTAAGCTGGATTGGACACTCATAAATTTAAAAAAAAAGTAAAACTTAAATGTTTATAATTACCTTCCTTGGACACAATTTCTAATTTGACTTGGAATCAGTGTATTACTATTATCTCCAAGGGGTGACATAGTGGTTGAAGACTTGAGCTTTGAGGGTATGCTTCCTTCAAGGTTCCAGGGTCGAGACTCAGCTGCGACATTATTCCTTCGATGTCTCCCGGTGCCTGGCCTAGGGACGGGAGTGGTTACCCTTGTTTCAAAAAAAAAATCACTGGATTTCAATTGCCAATGATTTAATGTTAATTTCTTTGGTTTTCAACGTTTCTCGTGGATAATCACAGGTGAATGCTGCTGCGGAGGTTATATATGACCTTGTGGATCCAACTGCTAACCTAATATTTGGAGCCGTGATAGATCCTGCACTGAGCGGTCAAGTAAGTCAAGTTACATTTGGATTTGTCAGTCAGGGCTTGATGGATTTGAGTGTATTTCTCAAATTTTTTTTTGCATCGTGTGTATCCATTTACTAAAACTGAGCAAATTTATTCTTGGAAATTCAAATTCATGTGGTCCAAGAACCGCATGAATTTGAATACATTTTTTATTAGTGGATATAGTAAGGACCAATTGCAGACATTTTGAAAATTGATGTTAACTTTCCCCCGTCTGGTCCTATGAATTTGATTTAAATGACCATAATGATGATTTTGCAATTAAACTACCACCACTCTATTTTCAGGTCAGTATAACTCTAATTGCTACTGGATTTAAGCGCCAAGAAGAAAGCGAAGGAAGGCCCGTTCAGGTATTGTTGTTGTAACCATACAAAATATACGTCAAATTCGGTATTCTGGTACTGGTTTGCAGCGATAGGCGAAATCATGCTTGAACATAAGATGAACCTGTTCGTCTCTTGTGTTATAGGCAAGTCAACTATCACAGGCAGAGAACAATTTTGGAATTGACCGTAGACCTTCCTCTTTCAGCGAAGGTACTTCGTTCGGAATCCCAGAATTCTTAAAGAAGAAAGGTCGATCACGCTATCCTAGAGCTTAATCACCTTCTTCCAGTCCGAGCAGTCCTTCGTCAGCACGATCTTCCTTCCTAACGTACATATAATATTCTGCTACAGGTTGTAGTATCTTTATACCCTTCCTTTTCATCACTATGTATATTTGTTGAGTAATAAATAGCTCATATATTTTCAGTCTTATCTGTAGTTACTATATATGAATGATGATTCTAGCTGAATTGTATTCTTCTTTGGATAAAGTTGCCCTATCATCATGGAAATGAGTTTCATGGTAGCCGCCTATCTTAGAATGAATTTTCTACTTGAGTTTTTTTTAATAACATAGTATGCTATTAGACAATAATCTAGAAAATAACTGAAATTGTTTCAGCAATGCACTAAAATGGCAGAAGTCAGGAACAAAACCACTGTGCTCAATTTAGCGTTCATGGGTGTGCCATAATACCTAAGTTGATTAAAAGCACTTTGTTCAGTTTTGTTTCAAGTCAATGTCTTGCTTGATTCATCAAACTGGATAATAATTTTCCAGTATGCACAGAATCTTTGGTTATGTACACTGAAAGGGGCCATTTACAGTCTTACAATGGGCATGCTCACGGATATAAAAGAATAAATAGATAAGACAATAATTAGTGACATAAGTTATCTTGCTTGAATGTATAATTCCATAAAAAATAGTTTTTAAAACTATATATTTTTAATAAATATTATTTTTTTTGTTAGCTTTTATTAATTAATTAGGGACACTTATTCCTCCTATTTACCCTCCATACGCAGTCAGTAAAAGAATATCATTGAGAATATAATCCAACTTAAAATATGAAGTCCAAATGATTTCTCCATAAAAAGATGCGTATATTAAGTTAAAAATGTTCTTTTTTTTAGGAAAATTATTCTTTGAATCCTAGGATTGATGTTTAAAATGTTGATGTTTCAATAATTCTTACTTTTAGTTTTGGTGTGATTTTTAGTTTGCATTTATTCCATTTTGTTTATATAGAAATTAAATTAACGTGAAAATTAAACTAATTATTTCATTAATTTATTAGCATTTAAAATTAGTTTAGTCATCATTTTAGCTATCATTTTTATTATCTCAATAACAAAAATCAAGCATAATTGAAATTCAAGTATGAAATGTTCAATTCCGAATCATAGAGATAAAAAAAAATTAGACTCCAAACCTAAAGATTAAAATTATATTTTCTTATCGATTTTATTCATTTTTCTACTTAAAAAAGAAAGAAAAAAGAAAAAAAAAATCATTAAATTGATAGTAAATAGGATAAATAACCATCAATGCGAACATTTTCTGTTGAATTTTTATTTATTTATTTTTATTATTATTTAGAAAATTGTATGTATTTTGGGAAAAAAATTTAGTCTTTTAAATTTGGAGTCTAATTTATAATAGACACATATATATTTCAAAATTGAATAATTTTACTTTTGATATTTTAATAAAATTTAATAATGCTTAATTTTTTAATCATTGAGATAACAAAATCGTTAGATGTATAATGTAATATTGATTAGACTAAGTTTAAATTTCAATATATTGATAAATTGATTATTTTATTTTGACATGAATTTATTTTATTTTTTTAAAAATAATATAAAAATATAAGTTGAAAAAGCCAAAGCAGCTTCACAAACTCTTTCATATTCCTTAAAAAAAGGTTGCATTGTATAAAAACTATGACTAAAAGTGAGCATTTTTTTTTTAGATTAAAAAGTGAGCATTATTGAAATGTTCAATTTTGAAATATAAAGACCAAATTATAACTAGACTCCAAAGTTAGGGACCAAAAGACAACATTATTCAAATATTGGAGGTAAAAATGTTCAATTTGAAACATAGGAACAAAAAATGAGTATTATTGAAATGTTAAGGATAAAGGTGTTCATTTTTTAAATATAGAGATGATAACTCTTAGGAATTGAGAGTTAAAAAGCTTAAGACAATATTCTTTTGTATGAACTTCATTACATTTAAGTAAAATTTTGCTTACAATTTCCCCTCTAGCATCATGTTTAGAAAATTTTGGTTTTCTGATTAAGATGTCATTTTAGAGGTTCGCCGTGACAAAAAAGTGCATGATTGAATGAATCTAAGTTTGTATTTTTAAAAGTTCTGATATTTATAGTTTGTTGCAGCATTCCGTGGTGCAAATCATGATGTGGCGATAGAGTCTTGCTAAAGTGAAGATAATTCTCAGGTAGATTGGCGTTCGAAAAATATCCCAAAGAGAGGAAGCATGTCAAAGATCGGTAAAAAGTGATTTCAATCCTAGCTGGCACTTCTTAACTGCTTCGACAAAAGCAAGTGACGTGGATAATGAAACAGGGAATGTTAGGAGTGGAGCAGGCGGAGAGTAGAGGATCGTGGGGTAGAGTTGGCCGGTTGTGCTATTAAATAGCCAACTCCTTCTTCATTTTCAAGGGAGCTGAGATCGAGAGATCGTTTTTCCTTTCCATATTTCCAGTTTTCCGATCAACACCTTAGCTTAGATTTTTCTTGTTTTGGAGTTAGCTAAACAGGAGCGTTTCGTTCGAAGCTTTGTGTCGTTCATTGCAGTTCTTTCCTTAGCTTTCCTATAGTGGTTGTAGGAGTAAGTTTAACGTTGTAGCTCGCCGAAACTGCTCAGAGTCGCTCAGAGTAACTTGTGTATGCCTTTAGCGATTAAATGACAATGCACGTTGCTTATCTTGTTTTAATTTATATTTACATTATGAGTAGCTAAACTTATCATCGAAAGGAAAATAGACAAGTAGGGTAGTTCGCTGTAGCGAAGGGGTAGGGAGATGATGAACTGTAAATGCATGTTGTGTTAATCTTTAAATACATTCCGTCTAGCTAACTGTTTGTATTATCTTCATTCTCTTTCGAGAGAAAAAGAATAGAGTGAGCTTGCATGCATATTCTAGGTTTGTTAAGCTTTACTTGCAATTTAAAGAACGCCTAGAGATAAGATTTTTACTAGTGTTGTTGGCTCTGTGGTCATTTTGATGGTTGAGCTCGAGAGAGCTTGTGTGGAGCAAATAAGTAGTTTACTTCTTACCATTAACTCCCGTTGTGGCAGCGAAATACCTGAAAGTCCTAACCTCCTTCTGTTACCCATTAATCCTGACAAGATCACTCATCGATTCATTAGATTCATTGCATTGTCACATTTTCAATTTCATTGCTTAGAATTTTATTTTTCTTCAACATTTATTTTTAATGCGAACGTAGTTATAGTCCCTTACAATTTCTATCCCCAACTCAACTTTTATGATAACTCAGATTGAAAAAAGATTCAAAATCCCTGTGGAGATGACCTGTACTTTAATCAAAACTTGCTACAACAAGGACTGTGTATATTTGCACATTCATTGAATCAAGGCACACCTAATTTATTTACTTCGATTTTACTTTGCCTAAGTAAAATCAGCAGCGTAGCATCGCGTGATCTCGTACTACCACCAAAAGACTAAACTGAAAGTAAACTCCAAACCTAGGGACTAAAAATATAATTTTTTCCCTTTATTTTTCTTGCCTTTATTTCTATGTGACATAGATATATAGGACCATCATTTTCTATGATATGTTGGAATTTCTATAATATCATTATACATAGAAAAGAATTTTCGTAGCACGATTAGGGCCTTCACAAAACTCTTTCTATTTCTAATTTTTGTATAAACAACAGTTATTTTTAATACTCACTAATTACTTGCATAATTTAGAACAATAGACGAAGTATCAGGGCAAAATTAACATAACTAAATAAGTATATGAATCAGACAAAAAAAAAAAAAAAAAAAAATCCTTTAAAAAAACTCACACATGCATGCAGCCAATAAATTATGTCAGCCAAACAAGGGAGATTCAAGAGAGAGAAATATCTTATTAAACTATGTCAGCCAATAAATTCTTTAAAAGAAATAGAGATATCATAGTAAGAAATACTCATATTTTGCAACTCTGAAAAAAGATAGAGATATCTTGCTAAGCAATACTCAAACTCTTCAAATCTCTAAACGAGAAAAATAATCCTACTAACGCCCCGTTTGATAACCATTTGGTTTTTTGTTTTTGGTTTATGAAATTTAAACTTATTTCTACTTAAATTTCCTATCATGTGCTCCATATTTCCCACAATGTATCCATATTTTCTTAAGAAAGTAGGTGAATACTAACCAAATTTCAAAAGCAAAAACAAAAACAAGCTTTTGGAATCTACTTTTTTTGTTTCCAAATTTTGGTTTTGTTTATTAAAATATAGGTAAGACATAGGTATTCAAATAAAGAAAAATGTATAGTAAGATAGTTGTTGTAGGCTTAAATTTCATAAACAAAAATGAAAAACAAAATGGTTATCAAATGGGGCCTAAACTACACTTAGAACCTTCCAACTATTTAAAAGAGATGGAAATGTCTTACTAACCAAATATCTCAAATATATAGACTAAACTACATCTAACATGTCAATTGCTTTGAATAAAATATCATGAGAAAAAAAAAATCATGAGAAAAAATTATCACCCAAACAAGTCTCCATCTCATAAAGAATACAAAAAACTATAGGTAATCTTACACATCCTTTTCAGAATTTTGAAATTCATTGGCCAAAAAACTTAGGAGCGACATTTGGGGCCTCTAGTTTAAAAAGTGTTAAGTTAAAATATTCAACCGTAATCTACTGAAAAAAAAAATAGTTCAACCCGTATTAAGGCCACATCTCACAATAACAGATGAATTAGTTGATAACACTTTATTTCAATTATAATAATCTAGTCATTTTATCTCATAACTTCTTTTGTAATAATCAAATGCAAGTATGTTACTCTAACATATTCCTTTAAAATAACATCACATTATAGTTATTTAACCATCACTCAGCTCCAAACATAAACCAAACTTTCCCGTTTCAAGATTTCTAACTTAGGCAAAGTCTAATATTACCCTCGCATTATTCTAAGAAAAAATCTCAGTCTCTTTCGACATCAACCCATACGTCTGTTTGGGTCCCTGGGTTTAAAGTGCGTTAAGTTGAATTATAATAATTCAATCACTATTTAGGCCACTGGTCATAATAATCGACGAGTAAGTTGAAAAACTTCATTTTAACTATAACAGTCTAATCATTTAAGGGGTGTTTGGGCCATTAAGAATAAGAGAGAGAATGAGAATGAAAATGATTCTTAGTGTTTGGGCTACCAGGAATCATTTCCCCCATAATCACGCTTTCCAAAAATCACTTTTTTTATTCTTCTCCTAACTACTTTTTATTCTCTCTCCAACAACTTTTCATACATCACATCACTATTTTTACACTCACATCATTTTCATTATTTTATATTTTCCATAATCATTACTTTTATCTCAAATAAAAACAATCATTCTCCTCATAATCATTACCTTCACCCTAAATACAAATAACTATTACTCTCATAATCATTCTCCTCCTTATTCTCCTCTTCATTACCATTCTCCCCTTAATCATTATCATTCCCCTTGTCTCAAATACTCCCTTAGCATAACTTTTTTTTTTTTTTTTGGTTAATAATCCAAAACTACTTATATTATTTTAACCTATTCTGTTATAATAATTACATCACATTATAATAATTCTACCTCCTTCCAAACGCAGACCAAACTTCCTAAGCTATGCAAACTCCAACGTCAACCTCACATTGTTGGAAGAAAAATCCCGAGTCTCTCTCAAAATAAAGACTGTGCCACACAAGTGGAATCTAAGCTGAGAAAAGACACGTTCATTTGTCACTTACCATACAAAATAGGATCATTTGTTAGCTCAATGACGTGCATACTAACGTTTCCACCCATTCTCTTTGCCCTTTATTCCCCCACATAAACATAAAACATAAATCTCTTCAAACTCTCAATAACCAAACCTCCAACCCTAAAATCTCCATTTTTTCCATTTTGCAACAAACCCACATCCCAAATCTTCATAAAGCTTCAATCTTTACCAAAACCCACAAGAAATAATGACTCTCCAAAACCCCCCTCTCAAACCCACTTCATCAATTTTACCACATAGCCAAGAATCAGATCTAAAGAGCGATGATCAGAGCCTTGACACTGCCGCCGTGGAGGCAGAGGAGAGCGGGCTGGAGCGGCTAAAGCGCCACCGGGTGGCGGTGGCGGGGCAGGTTTGGATCCCGGAGAAATGGGGGAAGGAGGAGCTTTTGAAGGATTGGATCGACGGCTCCGCATTTGAAGCTTCTCTGTTTCCTTCTGGGGTTGTAACGGCTCGCCGGGCTTTGGCCCGAGAAGCTAAGAGAACGTCGCCAAATAACAACTCTACCGCCACCGCCGGAGCTTTGACAGTATTGAACAGTTGGTGAATATATGTATACTACTAAGTAAGTGGTGGGTTTTTGTTTTGACTTTTTTTAATAAATATGGTGGTTTGTGTATTGTAATGTTTGTGAAAATATATTGAAATAATTATACTATCTCTAGATTGGATCCAGTCAAACTGATCTCTCCTTTGAAGATCTATGTCTCATCTTAAAAAAAATGTTTGAAAGATTTTATTATTATATTCCTCTTTAATTTTGATATAATACATGTTTTTTTTTCCTTCATATTTTATGCTAGTTTTCTTTAAACACTATTATATGTCTAGTTCTTGTTGACAATTTAATGATTATGTATGAACTTATAAGTTATAAATTTATAATAATTGATATTTTTTTAGATTAAATAATTGTTAAGATCTGTGTTAGGAGAGTTCATTCAACTTTAAAATTTGAGCAATATTTGAATCTTTATTGGCAATGATCCAAACCATCCTTACCTACCTTTATAGCCACACATTTTTGTAACATTTTTGGATTTGAAAAAATATTGCTCTTAAAATTTATGTTTTATGAAAAAAAATAAGATCTAGAAGGAGTTTTCTTTTATCCAAACAATTACTTTTTGTTTGATTTTCTATTCTTTATTCTTGGAAGATATTCCCATAATTTTCCCCCCTTCTTTTAAATTTGTTTTTAGTTCAATTGTCATGGAGAGATTTAAATTCTGCAACCTCATAATAAGAAATATATGCCTTAATTTCTAGCTCATTAAACCAAAATCTAACACCCTATTCATTTTTCTAGAACCCCATCTTAGCCTGTGTCTAGTTATTACAACTGAATTTGTTTGATAAATGCTATGAATTTCATCTTCATGTTTGATTTCTAACTTCGATAGTTGTTTGATTCATGAAGCTCTACCATGATTTATTAATATAGTGTATATTATCAAAGAAGAAAATAATTGGAACTAAAATCTCATGTTTCTCTGATCTTGTTAAAGTAGGATAGTTACCTGTTTTTAAAGTTCAAAAGTGTTTTGGAGATGCCATCAAACTTAAGCAGGACGGGATTTTTAAAGATAAATTAATAACTCTATAAAGAGTCACACTGGTACTGCAGCCATTTGTATATGATACTGAAGTGTCTACACATTTTTTATATCGTGTATTAGAATTCTTTTGATATTGCCATAATAAAAATTGTATGGTAGATTTCAAAGTGAATACGTTTTAATATGACATTGTAAATACTCATTAGTATAGTATAATGTATTATTAATTGAGTATTAAAAAAGTATGTATAAATACTTATCCATTCTCATTATTTGCTATTTTTTTTTTATATTCATGCTAAAATTTTAATGTAATTCTCTATCTCTTAGTTTTTTTTTTTCGATCAAGGTTTAAATATGGTCACACAACATATTGTTATCCTACAATACTTAGATGCCAACAAAACTCATAAAATATTATTTTATAGGTACATAGGTGAGACTTTCCTAAATTGAACTCTTTCACCTCTTGGATTCTCCCCACTTGGTCAACCATAATGGTTATCTGGACAAACTTATGCAAACCTTGATTTTTCATATATATAGGATACTATTTGACCCTATAACATTTTGTATGTCAAAGAAAAATCTTAGACATTTATTTTCTTAGTATGTACCTAAGTAACCATCATAAATTAAACTCATCACTTCTTAGATTTTTAAGGCCCTCTATGACTATTATATCAGACCATGATGATTGTGCCAACCTGCTTGCATCTTGATTATAGCACATGTTGCTAGACCGCTAGTTTTGAAATGATACAATTTCATTAAAGAAAAGCCACCAAATATACAAGAAACATACAAATATGAGATTACAAGAAGACCAAAAGCAAGGGAGGCAAAGTCTGTTGGGCATTCCTTTGGTGTCATCAACTAGAGGTGTAAGTGGTTCGGTTCGGCTCGGTTTATGGGTTGAACTAAAGCCGAATCGACTATAATCAGTCAGGTTATGTTGTGGAAACAGCCGTCAAACAGACTAATTTCCAAGCCGCTCGACCAAATCGACTGAACCAGTGATTTAGTCGGTTTCGTTGATCAGTTCACTAAGAATCGTCATGAAAGCAAAATATTATGGCAAGACACAGGTTCGAACGTGGAACCTGGTGCCAAGCCGACCAACGCCAAATCCACTGAGCCAGTGCCACATTTGCTTTATTTTGTTATTTATGTATATTTAATACAAGTATTAAAGTCACTAAAATATATACAAAAAAACACGCGTTGCAACTGATTCGAACCCGTGCTGAAGGAAAACATTAACCGTGCAGAGACCAACTGAGTTACACGCGTTTTAAATTTTATTATATTATATTATATAATCGGTCAGTTCGATTTTTACCCGATGTAGATTACAAGAAACCGAACCGAATTTATTAAGTTTTCCTTATTATAAAATCGAAATCTATTAGTAAATTCGGTTTCGGTTTGAACCAATATCGGTTTCGGTCGATTTTAGCGATTTGGTCAGTTTTTCGGTTTTGACTTGCACCCCTATCATCAACCGTACATATACCATGATAGTTGAGTCACTTCAAGCCAACGACTGAGTTCTTTGTCAAGAAGGTTATGTCTTGGAAAAAATAAGCGTCAATTAAAAAAAGGGAATTTTCATTATATAGAAACTTTTCAAATCCATATTACAATTATAGCAACTTTTTAAAAATAATTCATTTATAGCAAATTCTACCTATTTTTTTAAAAAATTCATATTCTACGAATTTTGAGCTCAAGTGTTCTTCTTCTTCGAATTCTTCTTCGACTTCTTCTTCTCGATTCTTCATTCTCTTCGACGACTTTGAGCGCAACTATTCTTCATTCTTTTCATCTTTTTTTCCTTTGATTGAACATTCGCTAGGATTGATTTCGTTTCTCAATCCGAATCTCGCCGCACTAGGTTATAGGTACGAATTCCTTTCTACCTTTTTGATTGAATTCCTTTTGATTTCAATCCTTTTTTAGTTTGCCAAAAGCCAAACCCAACTTTTAGATTTGAATTGTTGTCTCTATGTAGTGGATTTCTATTTAATTGAAGTTTATATTTTAGATTCGGCTCCATAATTTTCAAATTCAAAGTTCCAATTCAAGTTTTCTATTTAATCGTTCCAATCCAATTCAAGGTTTGTAGTTGATTGATAGAATTGAAGTCTCATTAAATCTATGTTTGTAATGCTCTGTTTCAAAGAAGAAGAAGAAGAAGAAGTAGTTTAAAAACAGGCAGTCTAGGTTTATGTTCTATCAATTAAACTGATAGAAGTCACTTAAAAAACTTATTGCAGTTTAGGTTTATGTGCTATCATTGGAATCTATCACTTAAAAAAACTTATTGAATTCTCTCAGTTCAATTGATAAAAGTCAATTATAGTGTAGGTTTAGTATCTATCAGTTCAATTGATAGAAGTCAATTATAGTCAATCGACGGGGTTGTGTGCGCGACAGGTGCGTGCGCGGGCACCAATCGACAGGCCTGAAATTTTCTACTGGTCAACACAAACACAAACTCTCAATCCTCTTCTCTCGGCCAGCAAGAACAACACCAAAAAGGAAGAGAATGAGAGATCGAGGAGTGAGGAATGCTTACTCGGAACGAACGAGACGATGAAGCTCTCGGGAGAAGGCGCACGGCAAGAAGGCATGGGAGAAGATGGTTGGACGGCAAAGGGGGATTTGGAGAATGAGGAAGAGAAAACCTATTTCTTTTCTTTTTAATCAAACACACCTAAATCCTGAAAACCAAGGCAAACCAAGATAACCTGCGGAATGAACATCTATAATAACCTGCAGCTTGACTGGCAGGACCACACCGTTATCTCCCTAGCCACCCGCGCTCGAATCCCAGCTGAAGCATATTTAATCCTGCAAAACTTTGTTTTTTTTTTTTTTGCATCTCTTCATGCCCAAACTCATCCAAAAGCAACCAAACCCTACATTTGACCATCCAAGAATATTAACAACTGAGAAAGATAGAAACGGCCCTAACGGCTCGACCAAATTACCAAAATACCCTTAGGACATACCTGGAAGACTGGGATGAAAACCTGGGCCGTTACAACTTGACTAAGAGCGCACACTTCATTCCTGGTAGAGACACTTATACTGTGGAACAGTGGGCACAGTTGTTCTTGGATCAGATTATTCATCACCATGGTGTGCCTGTGTGGATTGTGTCGGACCGTGATTCGCAGTTCACTTCACGTTTCTAGAGGGCACTCCAGAAGGGCTTAGGCACCGAGTGCAGTTTCAGTACGGCTTTTCACCCTCAGATAGACTTTCCAACTGAATGAGGATTTGAGCTTCGAGGGGAAGCCTGTGAGAATTCTAGCATTTGAGACTCGTTGCGTAATCGAGAGATCGGTTTGGTAAAGGTTCAGTGGAGGAGTCAGAGTTCTGAGGAGGCTACTTGGGAGCGGGAGGACGAGATGAGATTACACTATCCTGAGTTGTTTCAGTCTTAAGAACTTTCGGGGGCGAAAGTCATAAAAAGGACAGAATATTGTAACGGCCCAGGTTTTCATCTCGGTCTTCCAGGTATGTCCTAAGGGTATTTTGGTAATTTGGTCGGGTCGTTAGGGTTGTTTCTGTCTTCTCAGCTCTTTATATTCTTGGATGTTCAAAATTAGGGTTTGGTTGCATTCTGGTTGAGTTTGGGTGTTGAGAGTTGCAAAAATAAAAATAAGGGTTTTTGGCAGAAAATAGATTTAGCAGCTGAGGCTTGAGCCAGGGTGGCTAGGAAGATAGCAAAGGGGCCTTGCCAGATGAGTTACAGGTAGTTTTTTTATACTCATTCCGCAGGTTATCTTGGTTTGCCTTGGTTTTCATGACTTAAGTCAGTTTGATTAAAAAATAGGTTTTATTCTCCTTCTCCTTCCCAAATCCCTTTGACGCAACCCATTCCTTCAGAGCTCACCTTGCCGTGCGATTTCCAGCCTCCCGAGAGCTTCGATCGATCATTCCAGGTAAGTGTTCCTTTGTGCTTCAATTTCCTCCCCTTGATGTGGTTACTGATTCGTTTGGCTAAGGGTTTTTGTTGGTTTGATCTTGCTGGCCGAGAGGAGGGAAAGGTGATTGAGGTTGTGAGTTTGTTGTTGTGGTTGCAGCCGAGAGTAGCCCTTGCAGCCGCACGTTGTAGCCCCAGCCGAGCACAGCCCCGTCGCGATCGTAGCCCCTGCCGAGCCGCACCGCACTCGAGCAAAGTTGCCTTGTCGCGATCGCGGCCGCGCCCTTCTTCAGTGCGCGCGCCGCGCCGCTCACCCACCCTCGTTGTTCGCCGCATCCGCACGACGCGCCGTCGCGTCGTCGCGACCACTGCTCGCCGCGACGCGCCCGCCCCGCACAACAACGCAGGCGCATGCCCCCGCACCCACTCGCCTGCCAGCTGTGCCGCACGACCTACCGAGCCCTACCGCTCACGCCCAGCCACACGTCGCCGAGCCGTGTGCCTTGCAGCCCGTCTGTCCGCTCGCCAGCCCAGAACCGTGTGAGTTGCTTCCGACCGAGCCGAGTTCTATTTTTATTTTACCAAAGGCCTATAGATGATGATGTTTGCTATTTGTTTGTTAGGTTCACGATAGCTAGCTCGGGTTCGGTTGCAGCTTAAGGCCTTTGTTGTGTGTTCACCCTCCGACCCAGGTAAGGATTTCTTACCGGAGTTGTGTGGGCCCTGCGACATTTCTGTGATTGTTGATTGTATGTCTGTTTATGTTTATCAGCATGTTAGTGGATAGGTGCTCTGTTCTGAATTCCGACTGGCATGATTCTCATGTTATTTCTCATGTTAGTTCCATGCTAGGTTGTTCTGTTCTGGCATGTTCGTTATCTGTTCTTGCTTCGTAGTACCATGCTAGGTTCATTGATTCTGCTAAGCATGTGATAGTATGTTCGTTGTTAGCTATTTATAGCATAGAGTTCTGATAGGTAGCATCATCCGAGCGAGGATGCATAACGTAACTTGCATCCGTGGCAGGGACGTGCGAGGCAGTACTCCGTCCTTGATCCGTCATTAGGGTTTAGCAAACCCTAACAGCAGCCTAGTGCAATCTTGGGTGAGGGTGGAAGACTCTTAAATGCCCCAACGGTCGGGGGAATGACGAGGCATTACCTCATCCCCGACAGTCGACACGACCAAAGCGTGTCGGCAGTAGCCCTTGATTGCCACCTGATAGGGCAAGGATCGGTTCCTGGTGTAAGCCTACCATGGACGGTTCCTTAGCCTCAGGTGCGGTGGTACAGGCTGACATAGCCATAATGTCCTGGTCTCACACCACTATGTTTAGTGACACCGATCCAGAGATTCTTTTAGGCATGCGTACTGGACCAGGGCAGCATGCTCTTGACCCAGCACCTCCCTGGTTTGCAGCAGCATGCGGTGCACGCACACGCTCATTACAACGCCGACTGGAGAGCTCCTCGGGATGTTGAGTTCTGTGCACCTTTCGTATCGATAGTAGTAGGAAAGCTGAGGCCGAGACTAGTTTCTCGTAGAGTACCGAGATTCTTTGTAGTTTCCGGAGTAAGATCGTAAGATGGCATCTGTGGTATTTTTGTATGGATTAAAGTGATGTGCTCTCTTCTGTGTTTGTATTCATAGCTTGCATACCTTCTGCTAGATGACCAGTTGTATCGTATTGTACCCATGTTGGGGATTCTTACTGAGTAATTCGTTGCTCACCCTTATTTTGTGATTTCCACAAGTAACTAGGGCGCGAGACGGGAACCTGTTGTCTTTCCGTACTCTGAGTTTATGTTATGTTTATGTTTTGTCCTCTGAATGCATGTAGTTGGGCACGGAGCCCTTAGGATGTTTTCTGATTGTTTCTGGATTCTGGCATTGTTTGTAAACTGTTTTGAACTGAATGTTTTTTAAATAAATCTTTGATCAGAGTAAGTTTTAAACTGTATTTAGCTTGAAACATGTGCTTGGAAATAGGGACAGGTTTCGGGACGTTTTGTGCTTGTTAGTTTAAATGAATGTTTACAAGTTTTTATTTTCATTCGGAATCTGGATAACAATCTTGCATATTATATTTAAATTTTAAAAGCATGCATTGAGGTAAAGGCCTAGGTTAGGACCTCTTTCGGGTCGGGTCTTTACAGATTCCTACTGAGTATGTTTATACTCACCCTTACTTATCTTTCAGGTAACTTGGGACAGCACCGGGATGGCTAGTGGAGGGAGTTGTGTGATCATGGGAGCTGTAGGCGAACTCTGTGTCTTTATCATTTGGAGACTTTTATTATGTAGTAGCATGCTGGGAACTTTGTTTACTGTTGAGACTTGTTAAACTGTTTTGTTTGAAATACTGGCCAGGATTGTTTTAAGGATGTTTATGAAATGATTGTTTCTATTATGAAGTTTGAATGAGTTTTATATTTTAGTTGTTTCCATAATGTTTTAAAAAGTTTTAAATTGTAGTATGCTAGTAAGAACCGGGTTTAGGACCATTTTGGGTCGGGTTCTTACAAATTATGACAACCCTAATTTCGATAACCCACCCCTAACTGGCTCTGATACCATGTAACACAATATAGAGAATCGAAAAAGTCATAGTTTTATTATGCAACTGTGTCTATGTAACAGCCCAGATTTCTTTTTCGATTCCCTAGATATGCTCGATTGTTATTTCGATAAGGCCGTTAGGGTTGTTTTAGTCGTTGGCTGAGCTCGGAGATCTTATTCAGTTTTAGGTTCTTGGAACTGGAGTTTATTCTTGTGTTTTGGTGGCTTGGATTGAAAAAGGAAAATTTAAAAGAAAATCGTTCGAGCCAGGAATCGAACCCAGGTGGCTAAAAGTTGGAGTTTGGTTGTTGTTTAAATAAGGAATTAAAGTTGCACGAGCTGGGACTCAAAGGTAAGATCTGTTTTATTTATTTAAGAATTAAAAGAGGAAAAGAATAAGGGTGGAAATTGTGTCCTTGCTAGGGTTCGAACCTGGATGGATTTGGGGAGCTTTTGCTTAAGTGTTTTGTTAAGGAGAAAATAAAAGTGTTCTTGCCAAGGCTCGAACCTTGGTTGTTTTGGAGTTGTGGAGCTTAGTTTAAAATAATTTAAAAAGATAAAGAAAAGAAACTCATTCGCCAGGGCTCGAAGGGAAGACCTCCTAGTTTAATTAATTGGAATAAAAATAGGTTTTATTATGGTTCCTTCCCTTTTCTACAGAATGTAAAAATCCCTCCCCAAATCGTATAGAACAGACGCTTCTCCCTTCTCTCTTTTGTGCCTACAAAATTTGCTTCCCGAGAGTCAGCGCAAAACATCTGCAAATTGCCACTGCCTTGCCGAGTTCATTGTTGAGACCTCCTTGGTTTGTTTTTAGAGCTTTTGGTTAATTAAAAAGAAAGAAAAAGGGGATTTTAAGGTTATTTGTTTTGGTTTGTTGCTTTTGTACAGAATACTTTGAGTCGCACAGAAAATCCATATTGTCTTCCTTCCCGTTCAGCCGCGACTGTGATGCCCACGCGACTGCCGCAAGCACTCAAGCACAATCGCCAGCCTCGCCGTCCCCTTCGCACGCCCCAACAGCAACTCTTTGCTGCCCAAAGCAACCTTGTGGAGGTGTAGTCTTGCCGAGCCATCTTGCCTCGAGAGCTATTGTCCGCTTGGTAAACTCTTAGCCTTGTGCCCCCCGGTTGTTCGGATGTTCAGTTTAGCTGCTCGTTTAGTGATTAGTTGTTTTATTGCTTAGGATTTCTTACCGGGGGTTGTGTGGGCCCTGCATTCGTCATGATTGCTACTTGTGTATGTTTGATTGTTATGTGCCTGTTAGTGGATAGGCTATGCTTTGATTGTTTGCGAGTATGTTATGATTTGATATCCTGTCCTGTTCTGGCTAGCATGTATGTTTCCCGTGACATGTTAGTACCATGCTAGGTTGTTCTCCGGCATGCATTCCATTGTTATCTGTTGAGCTCGTTTGGCCTGTTAAGGCACGGGGTGGGACTCTTAGATAGACTTGTTAGGGTTTTTCTTCATCCAGAGGCTGAGAGCGGACATAACGTATATTGTCCCCAACGGCCAGGATCGCGAGTTGCACGACGTACGATGCTTACGCCCCGGTAGCCGGTATGGATTAGCTCTCGTATCGGCATAAGCCTATTTTGTAGCCTGCTAGAGCGGAACCCAGCTAATGGTGTAAGCCTGTCGTAGCCGGTTCTTAGCTTCAAGTCTGCGGTGGTCTTATGCTGCTACAGTCGAGTGCCGAGGACCTCGCACTGCTATATGTTCAGTGACACTGCTCCGAGTCGTAGGCATGAGTACCTGGACCGGTGTAGAACTTTTAGGTCCCACGTCCTTACACGGTTTACAGCAGCATGCGGTGTGTGCGCACGGGCATTAGGCACCGGGAGGAGAGCTCCCCTGGAATAATGCTTACAGTACACCATTCCTTTCTGAGTCTAGAGCCAGACACCGGGTACTCTCTCGTGTGTCTAGGACCAGTTTGGAGAGTTGTTCAGTAGTTTGGACATAACGTATCTTGTCCCAGTGATTGGACATTCGTGTCCCAGATGATTGGACCTTCGGGTCCCAGATGTTGGACATTCTTGTCCCAGTTTCAGGATCAGTTAGAGAGCTAATCACTAGGTCAGTGGTAAGAGACCCCGATGATTCAGGAGTCGCATGGTTGACTCAAGGGTTTGATCTGTGTTGGTAGTGGTTGCATGTATATTAGTTTGTCATATGATTGATGTTCGTACTGTACCCCGGTTGGGGATTCTTACTGAGTTCCTTTGTACTCACCCTTTTTTTCTGTTTTTTTCCACCAGGTATCTTGGGACAACACTAGGACGGCTAGCGGAGGAGTCTGAATGATCAGGGAGCTACCGGCGCTTACTCTATTTCTGTTTTAATATTTATGTTTATTCAGCATGTAGTGGACACGGAGTCCGTAGGTTGTTGCATTGGAACCTGATGTAAATTTTTATTATGATTCTCCTGATGTTTATACGATTTATGTTTTATGGTTTCCAAGATGTTTGAAATTATACTCCAGCTGGGGTAGCCTTTATATTTTGAAAGCAGGAGATACTTAATTTATTGCAAAACAGGTTCCCAAGGTTTAAATGTGATTTCTTCAAGTTATAAACTATGTTTTGAAATTTTACGACTTTTATGCATACATGCTGAGTGAGAACCCTGTTTATGACCGTTATTCAGGTCAGGTTCTTACAGTCTATATTTATATAGGAGGATTGCTGGAAACCCTAGTTACTAACGGGCCTTTGTGGGCCTCACATAATAATTATAGAGTAATATATATACAACTATATCGCATATAATCTTAACAATGCAGTCCTTACGGCTACCTATCTTATTAATAGAATGCCTTAAAAAAAATCTTATCTTTTAAAACTTTTCTTAGTCTATTTAAAATTTTATTTCCCACTATTATGTTATTCTGATCTACTTATTAGAGTTTTTAGATGTATCAATTATGTTCACCTTCCTCATTTTTCTTGATCCAAACTTGAACCTAATGCAACCAAGTGTATTTTCTTAGGCTATGCCTCGAATAAAAAGGGGTATCGTTGCTTTGATCCTTTACATAAAAAATATTTTTAAAGTATGGATGTAACATTTGTCAAGAATGAATCTTGTTTTAACTCAAATTTACTTCAGGGGAGAGTTCTAACCTTAAAGAAAATTTTTGGGAAACGTCTCATTTTCAAATTTTTTGTCCTAACAATGTCAGTCCTAGTCCTATTTTGCCAAATGTTGAATGTTCTACTTAGGGGGAGAAACACTATTGATTGATCTCCCTAATCACGTTCCTCAACTTCAAGTTATACCAGAAGGACACTTATTCAAAATAGTACGGATCAAATAGTGGACTTGTCAATGCATCAATCTGATTTCCAAACGAATGATATGGAATAGTCATGTGATCCCTCTTATTCTAATCTTGAACTCGATGTTCTCATAACTCAAAGGAAGGAAGTTCATAATTGTACGAAATACCTAATTGCCAATTACATGCCATATCATTGGTTGTCTGATAACCATAAGGCTTTCACCTCAAGGATAACTTATCTTTTTATTCTAAGGAACGTACAAGAAGCCCATAATGATTTGAACTGGAATTTAGCAATTATAGAGGAGATGAATGCACTTAAACAGAATTGTACATGGGAAGGGGTAAAAAGACCAAATGAGCATAAAACAGTTGGATGTAAATGGGTATTCATCGTAAAATATAATGCAAATGGTAGTATTGAAAGATATAAAACCAGACTTGTTGCTACAGGCTTTACTCAGACCTACGGTATTAACTACCAAGAAACGGTTGCTCCTATTGCTAAGATCAACTCGATTCATTTACTTTTTTCTACTACTGTGAACTCTGAATGGGCACTTTATCAACTAGAAGTGAAAAATGCATTCCTCAATAGTGATCTTGAAGAGGAAGTGTTTATGGATTTTCCACCTGGATTCAAAGTGAAATTTGGAGTTAACAATGTTTGCAAACTGAAGAAGGCTTTATATGGTCTTAAACAATCTCCAAGGGCGTGATTTGAACGGTTTGAAATTTCAGTCAAGCAGACCATACTATTTTCTACAATTATACTGACAATAACAAAATTGTTGTCCTAATGGTATATGTGGATGATATAATCCTTACCGACAATGATGAAGCTGGGATAAACGAACTAAAGAAGAAACTTGCATTTGAATTCCAAATCAAAGATCAAGGAAAATTGAAATACTTCTTAGGGATGGAATTTGTTAGATCAAACTAGGGTATTCTCGTTACTTAGAGAAAATACATTCTTGACTTACTAAAAGAAACAAGCTTACCTGGAACCAGAACAACAGAGACTCCTATTGAGCTAAACATGAAACTACGAGTAGTATCCGAGGAAAAGGTAAAGAATAAAGAAAGATATCAGAGACTTGTAGGAAGACTTATTTATCTATCTCATTCAAGACCAAACACTGCTTACACTGCTTTTGTAGTAAGTATGGTGAGTCAATTTATGCATGTACTTGGCCATAATCATTTTGAGACAGTTTACAGAATCCTGAGATACTTGAAAGGAACTATAGGAAAAGGCATACTATTTTAGAAAAATAAAAATTTCAATATTGAAATCTACATACTATAGAAGATCTACGATAGGAGATCTACGTTAGGTTATTGTTCCCTTGTTGGAGGAAATCTAGTCACTTGGAAAAGTAAAAAACAAAATGTAGTAGCAAGAAGCAGTGCTGAAGCATAATTCAAAGCATTAGCTCATGGTATTTGTGAAGGTATCTGGATAAAGAGCCTTCTCGAAGAATTGAAGATTACACATGGAACACCTATGTGAGTATATTGTGACAACAAAGTTGTCATTTCCATTGCTCATAACCCAGTTCTTTATGATATAACAAAACATATTGAAGTAGATAAACACTTTATTAAGGAAAAGATTGACGCTGTTGTGATTTGCATATCGTACTTACCTACAACTGAGCAGATTGCTGATGTCCTGACTAAAGGTCTCCCAAAGTTACACTTCAATCGATTGATTGACAAATTGACTAGGATAGATATATTCGCGCCAACTTGAGGAGTGTTGACTTATTTGATTTATATTCCTTCCTTAATTGGCTTATTCTTATGTAGTATTTCCTTGTTTGTAAATTCATATTATTGTGTAAAATCTTTCCTTATTCTAGCCTAGGTTTTTACCATATAAGAAAGGCTAATGTAACATTTTAAAATATTGATGAATACAAGAGAGAACTTATTTCTTTCTCCCAAAATTGGTAAAAATCCATGAGTTTGAATCTCCCCTCCGATTTCTTATTAAACTAAAAACAAATGTACATATAAACGTTATTTTTGCAGAAGGTTAAAATAAGGATATGGATATGCTTATGCTTACTCATACAGTGCATCCTAATTGGGAAGCATGGTCAACTGGTCAAATCCATCATATTCGTACTACGTTGTCATCACCTGGGGTCACATTTGGGGATTTTTGGGTGATTAATTGAAGTAAAGCAATTAATTGTTTTGATAAGAAGTGAAAATTTTCTACATAAAATGTTTTAATAAGATGTGTGTGTTGAAGCCATCGTAGTTTTACTATTGCTCCTGTACGTTGTCACTTCCTGGGGTTACATTTGTGATTTTTTGGGTGATTAAATTACTACAAAGCAATTGATTACTTTGATCAAATGTGCATTGAAGCCATTGTATCACCTTTGGGAACTTTTAATCATGATAAATATTGGGAATACAAATCGAACGTAGTCTCACATTAATCAGATAAGAGGTTGATCATATATATATATATATATATATATCAATGAGCACTACTACAATTTCAGCTTTCTATGACAATTTTTAATTGTCATAATTAACTTATTATGACAATTATGACAAAAAATTGTTATGTCATGGTATCCCCTATCATGGTAAGTCTTTTATGACATATAATAACAATGTCATAAAATATAATTTATGACAATTATGAAACTGTCATAAATATTTTTTTATGACAACTAAAAATTGTCATGAATCAATAAGAAATAGGGTTTAAGATTTTTTTTTTATGACATTGAATAATTGTCATAAATTATGTTATTTTTGTAATTTTGAGTTTTGTTACCATGACAGTTTTAGAATGTCATAAAGTAGAGTTATTTTTCCAAATAAAATTAAATCATAAACTGTCATGAATTCACATTTCATGATAGTTGTAATAGTCATGGTTTCTATTTCTTGATAGTTTAAAATTGTCATAGAAAAGATAACATGACATTTTTTAAATTATAAAATTGAATATATTCTATTTATTTATTCATAAATTTATTTTATATTAATTACATTAAAGCATATCAATTAAAAAATGACAATATTTAAATTATGTCATTTCTAAGATAATATCACAATCCACATAGATGTGTCAAGCTTACTCCATTGATCACAATACAAATAAAGTCTTATACAAAGTAACCAATATATAAAATTTGTAAATTACAATTGAAAGAAAAAATAATAATACTTTGAAAACTTATAGATAAATGTAGACACAAACGATCACCTCGAACAAAGTACCTACAAAATGTAATATTAAAACTTTGAATTAGAAATCACAGTTGTTCATCCAATATGTTTTCTATTCATATTGACAACATCCGTTTTATAGTTTCCAATCAAAACAACTTAGTCAGAATTTGAATCATAAGCGCACCAAAACAATATCATCATTATTAAATCTTTGAATTATAAGTTACAATGGAGAATAAAAGTATTCCTATAACAATAACTCTTTTTTTTCCCAAAAACTAAACTTTTACGAAGCCCTTTAATCTCTTACAAGTAGATGAAACATAAATAGGTGTAAGAAAAATTACTTGAGTTAAATTTCTCAATAGCAGTTTGAGCTTCATCTGATCAAAGCCAAAGACAATCACAATCCCTAAAAGACTTGGCTAAAAGGATGAATTAATAATTTGTACTGTACAAAATCAAAACTTGGCCGGATGTCTATACTCTTTGTTTCTCTTCCTCTTGACTCCTTCTCATTCGTGTGATTCTTCCGAACTCTAGAGATGTGAACCAAAGAATGAAATATCATTAGAGTTGCCACTGAAAAAATAAAGATAAAAATGAGTATACAAAATGAAATGCGATTAGTGTATAAAAATGAATCAATTAATCAACACCCAACTAGTATTATAAGATAATACAAAGAAACTCAAGCTCAAAACCCGCAAAAAATCATTAAAAGTAAAAAAAGAATGAATTAAATAACAGCTCAATTTCAATTATTTGTAGATAGCTTACAAAGATTAAGTTAACGAAAAATTGGTATACTACAACAGTCGATCAACCACTTAAATAAATTTAGTAAGGCACATCACCCCCTTCACCTTCCTTAAAACCAACCATTACTCCCAAGAAAAAGAAGCCCAACATTCTACTGAGAAGAGCTCATGGAAGAAGATTGACATATGGCTCCTACAAGAATGCGCTTACAAAAGGCAAATAATCCAAGTATGTTATTCTACATAGCAAAAATATATATTATATATCAACTGTCCCTGTCAAAACAATCTAGAAATCAAAATCCAACATTTACACAACTTAACAAACACTGTATTTCCATTTCAATTCTTAGAAGATGCAAGTTGTATGAACAAAAGCTACAACCTCAACAAATATTGTCTTTCCATTTCAATTCTTACAAGTTGCAGAACCAATGCTACAACCTCAAATAAAAAACAAGTGAACTCAAAGTTTACCTCAATATTATTTTAAGATAGAAAGAAAAGAGTTTATTGCAACTTGTTATATTTCCCCATAGTTTTGACTTACCAACTAGTCATATATATACAATAACATCGGTATATCCTTGCACACATATGATGACCACCTAAAAAAATTCTTAAGAAAATATTCCAAACAAACCAAATCAACAAAGAAACATAAAGAAAATTCAATCCTTCAAACAAATACACATCTCAATCCAAAACAAATATTTTGAAAAACTTACTTCATTGTGGGCAATCCTCGTCTTCAACAAAACACCTATACATGAAAATATATTCAAATCACTATAACCATATATTTTCCTATTTACGTAACTTATAAATGATTTAAAAAAAACACTCCAAGATTAAAAAATGAGCTATATAGCTTTAAAACTTTGAGGCTCGAACTTCATCTATACATTTCAAATATGAACACTACTTTGTACCTTGAAATGTACCAAAAGGTGGCCATAATTGATGCCAAGGGTGCCAACGAGAAGGGTTGAACCTCAATTGAAAACGAGCAAAATAATATTAATCTTAATGGTTCAAGATCTACTTAGACACTTTTAAAATACATAGACAAACACTTTCCCAAAGTTGAGAACAACCTAAATTTCATCCAAACTTGATGTTATTAACATACATGTGAAAAGAAAAAAAAACAACAAAACCCTCATAAAAAAAGAAAGTTAATTCCAATTATAAAATTTTCTAGTGACATAACGACATATATACAAGTTATCCAAAAAAATAATACACTTGTTTGTTCAATATAGTGACTAATTTTGCTACATGATATATATATTCAACAAGAATAATCCAACATTTAGTGGCCAACTTTGCTGCAGGTTAGCCACCACACATACAAAATTTCTATTAAAATTATTTATAGTATACTCTAAGCAAGATACATAGGCAACTAAACAAATGAACAAGTAGACATACCAAGCTCGACGAGGCTCCACCTTGATTGAGCTTCTGACACATAACTTGCATCAATAAATAAAAGTATAAATAAAGTTTTCAGATTAAACGATAAATAAGTTAAATAAAACCAAAACTATTACCTTGAGGCTTGAGGTTTTCCTTTTTCAATTGATCTATGTCCCTAAATGATTTCCTGTAGATAATTTTTATCAACCTTCAAAGAAAACAAGAAAATAAACATTATAATTTAAAAATAAAAATAAAAAGTAAGTAAAAGAATATTGTTGTGAGACTCTAAAGATAGATTGCTTTCTTGATTAGAAAAATGATAAGAAATTTGTTAAAATAGAAATGAGAGTATATACTTAATCAAAGAGTTCAATGCCCAGTTGAAAGGCTAAAGTTTTTTTTCATTGTTACCAAGCTTTGTCAATTTAATGATGTAGGAGCCAAATCTAACATCAAAAGAGTGCACAACAAAAGACATGTCAAGATAAGAACAATTTCATTATTAGGCTTTGTAACGACCCGACCCGAAAGGGGCATAAAATAGGTCGTTACCTCAATGCATGCATTCAAATCTCTGAAAAAATTTGCAATACGGTGTTTGGATTCTAAGTAAAAACTAAAACATAAAAACAGGGGCTTACCTAAACACAAGAAATCCTTACCGCCGTAAGACCTCTAAACACAAGAAACCTAAGTCATGATCGAACCCGAGCTAGCTAGCGAGAACCTAACAAAAACAACAATAATTACAATCAAAAGGCCCAAATATAATAAAACAAATGGGGCTCGGCTGGGGCAACTCACGAGGCACTGGTGACACTCGGACGGCCGGCCGTTTGACGGGCTAAGCGTTCTTTGGTGGCGCCAATACGGGCATTGGGGCGCGGCCGACACGAACATCAGGGCGCGATGGGGCACGGCATTGGCAGCGGGCGCGCGCGGCGCGACACGAACGCGGCGGGCGAGCCGCAGGAGGCGAGGCGCGGCGCGGCGCGCGAAGCTTCACTTGGCGCTGCGACACATCGCGCTCTGAGGGCGCGCGCCTCGGCACGGCGAGCTACAGGGGCATGCGACTCGGAGCGGCTCGGCACAGGGACGGCACGGGCTGGGCGACACGGATCTAGCGACACGGGGGCCTGGGCGACACTGCGCGAGCGACTCGGTTGGGTGGCGATAGCTCGACTGGGCGAGTGAGCTCGGCCGGCGACACAGCGCGGCGGGTGGGCGCGACGCGACTGGCAGTAAGGGGCTCGGCAGGGCTAGGCTTGGGCGAGCAGGGGCTCGGGCTGGGCTAGCTGGCTCGGACTAGGGCTAGGTCGGGGAGAGAGAGAGAGAGAGAAAGGTATTTTGAAAAGAAAAGGGAAAAATGGGAAAAAATAAAGGAAAATAGGGATTTTAATCCTAATTTCCATCCTTATCCAAATTAAAACCTTAAAATCCCATTTCCCGGCTTCCTCCTTCGAGACCCGACCGAAGAAACCTCTCCCAATAAATAAAACTCACTTAAATCCAACTCCCAAATCAACACCAAGGGCCTGGGCTCGAATCCCAAAGGAAGCACACAACCAACCAACACTTTGCCCAAAACCCAAATCACAACCGAACTCCCAAACGACTAGCCCAAACACCTCGGGACTCGCAAGCAACAACAAACAAGCCTCGACACATATAGGACAAAGGTAGCTATTTCACTTTTGAAGTCAAATGTCGGGCACACATATAGGAGAAACCGCCATAAGGTAGCTATATATCTCCTTTCAAGTTATATTATACTCTAGTACATGTGTATATTAACACCATTCAAGTGATTTAAAGAATAAATAACACTTTTTACTTATACTTTAAACAACAATTAAATAAACGATTTGGACAAAGAACATTTAAGAGAAAGTCTTTTTAGACAACATTTAAAAGAAAGTTAGCAACAAGCAAGAGAGTAAAATAAACTAGGGCAGAGAATTGAAAGATTCACCCCAATCACACACATTCACTCTCTGAAAAAGGAAACAATGGAAAAGAAAATCAAATTCCACAGTCGAGCAACAAAGATGCAAAGCAAAAATGAAAAATAAAAATTCAGTAAAACAAATGAGAGAATATTCACCTCAAAATTGAGAAATAGAACATAGTTTTCACAATGAAGTTGATTATAGGCATTTAAAAGAAAGTTGCGACCGAAACCTGGTGCGGCTCGCGAGTCGAAGAAGACGGCGGTCGAAAAATAGAGGAAGAGATTCGGCGCTCCTCGTCGGATCTATGGACGCCGATGAAAGAAAAGGAGATCGCCTCACTTTGGCAAATCGATTTGGCAGCCGAAAAACCAGAACCCCACTGTGGGGGGGTTCTCTTCTGTGCATGAAAACCAAAGGGAGAGAGAGCACCTTGCTCTCTCTCTCTTCTTTCTCTCTCTCTTTTCCTTAAACTTCCCAAATTGCCCCTCTTTTCTTTTTTTCTCAAAACAACCTTTTACACCTATTTATTTTTCTCTCAATTTTCTCAATTTTCTCAATTTTAAAACACAAATCTTTTGTTTTTATGACCATTTTTTGAATTTTTATTTTTTGTGTTTAATTGAATTTTTTTGTTACATTAAGGAACCATAAATTTATTCTACAAAAAAATATTCCTACAATTTTTTTAGTTTCACCATTGTATTTTAAATGATTTAAATGAAAATCAAGGTAATTTATTTTTATTGTATGATGGCCCTACCAAATAATAATATTAAGGCAAAAAAAAGTGTAAATTTTTTTTCAACTTAAAAACTCATTTTTCTTTTCTTTTCTTTTATTTGATTTTATATTTTATTTTAATAAAAAAAAATCAAAAACCTAGATGAAAAATAAAATAAAGTAAAATTTTAAAACTTACAAATATTTATTTTCTATGACAATTTTTAAATTGTCATAATCTTATGAAAAAATGAGATATTCTTGTCAAAAAGTAAAAATTTCTATGACAATTATTAAAATGTCATTATAATTATTTTATGACAATTATCTAAATATCAATAACTGTCATAAAAACTTCAATAACTTAAAATTCATCTATTCTTCACAAATACGATGTTTTTAGATTTTTTATGACAGTTTTTAGATTTTTTAAAATTTCTGGATTGAAATAACTGTCATGGAAGGCTAAAATTGTAGTAGTGGAGGATATCCATCTATATTGGTTTGAGGTCTTTTGAGTGAAACAAAAAATATAGTTATGAGAACTTACGCCTTAAGTAGACAATATCATACAATGTAAAATTAGTCGATGATTTTCATCTTTATCAAGTGTTATAGAGGCAGAATCTCTCACGTAGCTATGTACGTAAATTATCAAATATCGAATGGAACAAATATTTGTGATGTTTGACATAGTCATAATGAAATTTGTGTTGAGCCTAATGAAATTTTAAAATAGGAGGTGCTTATGAAATTTGTGTTGCTCTCGAGAGAGAGGTGTTTATGAAATGTGCTCGTTATTGAGCACATATGGAGTATTAATGACATGTGCTCAATTGTAATTTGAAACTATGACTATGTAATAAGGGACGTTCGATGTGGTACTCTTTCGAGTACAAATAAAATGTAGTTTCATATAAGTAAGATAAGAAATTGATCACTGAGTATATGAATAAAGACAATCATCTTCATTCGTCTTAGGTCTTTTTGGTGAAATAAAATACAAAGCTATAAGAGATCATGTTTTGGATAATATTATATCAATGTGGATATTTGTCGAAATTCATCGCTCGAATGAATAAATATATTATGAGGTTGTGTATTTCTTTTGTAGGTTGGCTGAATTCTGTACGTCTTGTTTTCTATCATGTTCTTTGTCATAACGGAGGGAGATTGGAAAATATTAATGCATATGTACAGTCTTTAGATAAACTGATTATGCAGAGATAACCCCACAGTCAACATCCCAACCAACCAACGGTAAGTTATTGTTTAAATAACAACAGAATTAATAGAAAAGGAAAAACCCTTTACACTAAAGAATTCTTCGGTGTATAAACAAATAAATTAAATAAAAACTGCATGAGTGTATTCTTGATGTTTAAAATTATCCAATCGTCGGAATCATGTGAAGTAACCTTGTTCATGACTATAATAATAAAAAAAAGCCGTTGTCGGTAATTTTGTTCTCAAATTATACCATAGATTTGCCATTTATTGGTATTAACTATACATGTGTTGTAGCTGTTTTTTTCTAGGACATCCGATTCCGACTGTCCGAAGCTCTTAGAGGTTTCATTTGTTTATAGACAGGTTTTCTTGTTATATGTCATAGAGGTGATTTAGATGGAATTTACAGACTCCAAAACTTGAAGATTGCAGGATACAGCTTAGCGAAATCTACAGTTTTGATGGTGGCATAAAGTTGAGGCTGAGTATAGTTGCTGAAATTACAATTACGTAGTGAACTCAAGGACTTTTGTTTGAGACATTTTTTTCAAGTTGAACTGCAAGGATTTATTATACAATATTGTAGAGATTCAGATTCACAGTTTCTTGGCTTCACATTGCTCAACATGGTAACAAGATGCTCCTCGATATTTTTATTTCCTTGCTCTCAAAATTCTCTGTTTTTATATTTTTCAGTTGTGTGCTGTAAAATTAAACACAAAACAAAGGCAACAGAATGGTTTATCATTTTCATGAACAGAACTTGATTGATTAATTCCCCACGAAGGGACTTAGAAAAAGAAAAAGATATCTATTTCAGTGGCCTATTAGTTCATGTGCTGGTCTCTATCTTCTTTACAGCTTATATGTTTTGTAATTATGAACTAACAGTGGAAAAGATTGAGCGTTTCCAAACGAGTCATGTTTATAAAGCATAGGGATGTCTCAACTGGGGTCATGCTCTGAAAACCGGCACTAAAATTCTTAATTATTCATATCTGAGGAATATCTTTCTCTTCTTTTTTTTTCTTTGGGAAGTAAAAGAAAATCATTATTTCTGATGATTATTGAAAAGCAAAGTGTGCTTTGCATGCTTTAATGGCTAGGGAGCTGTTTGCGATAAGGCGTCTGCCAGTACTTGTTCTCTGAACGGCTGGCCTCTACTACAATACAATACGATGCAGCGAAGCCTGGTTAGTTTATTTATCTGTTCATTTATTGTCTGTTTTTAATCCGCCCGTTGCAATTTGCTTACTCTTTTCGGAACCCTTCAGAAGAGGTTATTCTTGAAATTCCTGCGAGAGACAAAAAGCATGAGTTACAGTTGCAACTTACAAAGCGAGCAGTTCTGAGTTTTTTCTTCATTTCTTATGTTTTTTTTAAAAAAAAACATAACTAAAAATTGGAAACTACGTACCTGGCTCATTTTAAGTTTTCGACTCAAAAGATAACAAGAGATTTCACAATTAAACTTATTCGTGGGTTTCAAACCGACACCTCCAAAGAAGCATATCTTGGAGACCCTGAACCTCAACCTCTATCATTGAGGCAGTTTCTAAGGGACTTTTTTTTTATGTTTTATTTATGTTCCTCTCTAAACGCATAGGGGGGTGTTTGGATAGATGGTTTTTGAAATTAGGGTAGTGATTTTGAGAAATTTGAGTGGTTTTTGAAATTAGGGTAGTGATTTTGAGAATTTTGAGTGGTTACAAAGGGTTTGATGAGGATGAAACCTTGTTTGGATTGAATGGTTATGGCTGAAACCCTCACTTGAATATATAGATTATAAGAGGTTGCGGTAGAAAACGTTCGTTTGGATTGTGAAATTATGATTGTTTGAGATAGAAGTGATATTGTATCTTGAGTAGGTGTTTGGGGCAAAGAGATGAAAATGATTATGGGGAGAGAAGAATGATCATCTTACCCATGTTTGGGCTACTCAAAATCACTTCTCCCATAATCTTGTTTCCCCAAACTTTTTATTCTTATTATAACCACTTTTTTATTCTCTCTATAACTAGTTTTTATTCTCCTCAAAACTACTTTTCACTCTCAACCAAGTGATGATTCTTCTCATAATCATTTTCTTCCCCGAAACATACATAATCATTATTCTTGATAATTATTCTCTCCCTAATTCTCATCCTTCCTACAATCATTTATCATTTTTCTTGTACCAAACACACTATCAGAGTGTTTATAAAGGGTACAAAGGATTTATGAAAGTTTTTATGAGTTTATGAACGTGGGATTGAGCCAACCGTTGAACAAACTCCCTATCCAAACACACCATAGAGAAAGTTTATTTATTTTAATAGAAAATTCAGCGAGAAACCAAAAATGAGTAGAGAAAGAGAGTCGGGACATGTCAGGAAGAAGGATCGTGAAAGAGGAACTTTCATCATCAGACTCCATAGCTTCGTAAGAGAACCGAATCAGACAAAGGCTTGGGGGTAAGAAAAGGAAGTTGGTTTTGGGGTGGAAAAAAGAGAAAAGAAAAGAAAAATAAGCAGGAATCTCACTGTGCAATATTGCCTTTTACAGCCATCTAAGCCCCCACTTTTCATCACTCTTTCACCGGTAGAATGATTAGTCATATTTACTATCCCAACTAAAAGTCTTAAAAACCACCTCTCTGCCTGAACTGAACAGGAGAGGGGGACATGACTTCTACTTCAAAACCAAACACTCGAAAAGAAGATGAACATTTTTGGATTTTTCCCTCCTCTCGTATTGGAATATTGACCCATGACTCTCTCTTGGAAATTTACAAAGAAGCTTCTTCCTTTCTATTCCATTCCTATTGTTCACTCAACTTTCCTTTTCTTCTTTTCTGCACAAATATGCTTGTGTATATATATATATATATAAATTCTAATGTATTTACATGCGTCAGTCTGATTGGTCTTCGGGTGTTACAGGTCATAACATGAGATTTACATTATTGTTATTTATTATTATATAAATATATATAGATATATATAAGTGTTTGAACCAACCGAACTTATGTGCTTTCTCATATCTATCATATATAATTTTTTGAAAATTCACATCTACCGTGAAAATACTTTAAAAAATAATTTCTAATCAGGTGAGTACATAGATTATTAAACTCATAATTTTAGAATTGCAAAACCTCTTTGACCGTAACTTTTCTTTTCCATTTCTGTAATCTTTTTGAATAGTTTGCTGACTCTCATGTACTTGACCTTAAGCTTGATTAGATATTCAATGAAAAATTAGAATGGATTTAACAATACATTTTTAGTGATTTTTTTTTTTTGGGGGGGGGGGGGTTTGAAGCATAACAACTACAATATTTTTGCATCTCCTCTGTGAATGTGTGTCTACCTGTGGCTACAAAAGTCCAAAAGCTTCTTCCTTCCTTCAACGATTTCATCAATGAAATCATCAAGTTGGCAAACAATATTGTCAGCTCCAGATCTGAGTACCCCAAAACAAGCTCTCAAATTGTCGACCCTTTCTCTAATTCCAATCTCTGTTTCCCATTCGAGCAATCCCAGCGACCCCCCCACCCTTCTCTCCAATTCAGCCCTTAATTCCTCCATAGCCATCTTGGACCTCCTGAACTCGTACAGCAGAATCCCAGGCCTCCCGTTCATCTGCCTTATTTCTCCCGCCACTCTCTGCTGCAATCTCGCCGTCGATACCATAAAAGCCGACCCCGAAAACACACTCCCTTCATACCCTCCTCTTACGAAATTGGATTCCGGCCAACAGTATACCAGCCCGTACAGCAAGATCATTAGGAGCAGCGAGCTCACATTTCTCATTGCATACAGAACTCCCCTGAATCCATTGAACCCGTTCAGCTTCGATTCCATGGATACTTTCTCGTCGAACCTCAGAGATAAAGGCTGAATTCTTGCTTCCATCAGTGCCCGATTCTCCTCCTCCAATCCCACCGCCTCCCGTCGACACCCTGATATTGCTCTAATCACCTGTACATATCTAATTAGATTATGAAACAGAAAAGCAACAAACAAAGTTGGGTGATGAATGCTATGTGTGTACCTGGCGGGAAAGTTGGGGAGTGAGATGGTGATGGGTGTCTAGAGAGGAAGTGATATTGAAGCCAGCAGAGTATAAATTCTCGATGCCAGAAATGCCTGATTTGAGGACATGACAGGCGTCCCACAGCTTAGAACTCTCATCCATGTACTCATCCAGCCACTTTTCCCCAACAGGCAAATGAAGCTTTTGGACAAGAAGTGTCAATTGGGAATGAAATGATCTGAGAAGAGAAAGAACCCTTTGAAGGAATTGGATTGACATGAAGTTGTTCGAGAGGAAAGCCCTTTCAAGATCATCGATCCCCCGAGTCAGAACGGTGTAGAAGCCATTGACAGAGTTGGTGGAGGAGGGATCCATTCTGAAAAAAGTAGTAGTAGGGATCGAGAAAGAGAGAGAAGTAGAAGAGGGAGACAAAAAGGTTATCAACAGCTCTGGTATTTAAGTTGGAACAAGCATTGAGAAATTATGCAAGCACCCAATTCTCTATATTTTTTTAGAAGCTCAGGTTTCTAAGGTTCAAATGGATGGTTGGGAGCAATGATGGGTGTTTCCTTAGGGGGGAAAGGATGATTGGTAATATGCCATTTTCATTCTTAAATGGGCAGAAATAAAGGGAACCCTAAAATATATTCTAAAATGCCCTCAAACTTGTTTATCAAAGCAGTTTGAGAATTTATGTACGAATTCCCCATGAACTCCCTTCCAATCCCTTCCTTTTATCATTTAAGAATATCCCATGTTGATGAACTAAACTGAAGTAATTAGTAATTTTCCTATGTTTAAAGATGTGAGATTTAAGTTATATTCTTGGGTTGGTGAAATGATTCAATGCAGAGCTTCAACCAGTTTTTATCAGACTGCTGTTTGTTTCCCATTTTTTCCCCCCTCGATTATCTGACTTTTTCTTCAATCTCCCAACTTTCATTCCATTCAAATTTGTGGGTTTGAGAAGGGAGAGAATTAGGAAGATTTACTTTTTTTACCATCCTAAATTTTCTTTCGTTGATTTTTTCAAGAGAGAAGCTGGAATGATGAGGTTCCTTGTATATAATCCATTCTTTCAACTTTCTACTATGCAGAATTATTCTTTTTAGGTCTCAATTTTTTCGCTTTTTTTTTTTTATAAAAAATATATATTTGTATTGGCCATTTATTCTTTCATGGACAAAATTGTTCTCACCCCCCAAAGTCTTCTACCCCACCTCCTTCACCTCAACTTACGTTTTTAATAGATTTTATTTTATTCCACACTATAAAGTTGCATTAGACTTCAACATTTAATTTTCTTTCATTTTGCTGCTCCTCCGATTTGAATTTAAGAATCCATAAATATGTGCATGTATTAATAACCAACCTTCGTAATTTTCACTCGTCTTGTTATCTTTTCTACCGAAAGAAAGCCCCATTTTTTGTCATTTCTTTTTCTCAAATTTATTTACTTTGTGAAAACGAAATTATTATTTGGTTTTGAATTATATTGTGCTAATTTTATTGTCAATTTTAGAGAGGGAAAGAGAGAGAAATCTCATTCTTTAATAAGCCCATAACTTTGGTAGGTCTTAACTGCGACTTATCAACTGCAAATCTACAAATGAAATTTCATGGGTACGATCAGATGGGTCCCAATAATTTGTTCTATCTTCACTCCTCAATAACTCAGTTGACCAAATAAACTGCAGTTATATTCTTTAGATATTCCTTGAAGTTTCTTTTTTGACTGCTTCGAATTATTCATATACTACATATATATATATATATGTATTTCTTTTAACTCTTAGGAATATGAACCTTGATATCTTAACTATATCGGTATTAACAAACAAATAAAAATAAGTATATACAGGAATTAATAAAAGGAGTGGCTGAATCGAGTGCTCGTGGGTTTTTGAAGAATGGGACGTGTGGAGAGTATGTTGGTCTTTTGAGATTTTCATTGGAAAGTGAATTATAAATAAAGTAGGCAAGCTTTCATTATTTAAGGGCATTGATTTGGGCACCCCCCAACATTGCTTGATCACCCTGCCTGCCCTTTATGTACTATAATATATTTTTTTGGTAATTTTTCATGAGTATATATTAAAAATAGTTTTTTTTTTTTTTTTAATAATGAAAACTTAGACTCAGTTAAAAGGCCGTTTGCATGTAGAAAATTGGAGGCAAAGAAAAAAGAGCGGAAGACTGAACGAGCTAAAAAAGTTCGTAGAAAAATGTGTTTGGATAAAATTATTCAGTACAAAAATGTGTTCGGATAAAGTCATTAACCGTAGAAAATTATGTTTAGATTAAAGTCGTTTGAAGAGCAATTGAAAATTATTATTTGATAGTTTTTTTTTTTTTTTGAGATTTATAGTTTTTTTAATTATTTATTTCATAGCTTTATTAGTATTTTTTTGATAAGTTATAGTTCCATTATTTTGTTTTTCTTGCGATTTAAATCTTATGACGTAGTTATTTAATTTTATATTTATTTTAAATTTAAATATATTAATTTAGGTTTTTTTAGCTCCTACAACAATTGGGTAGTGAGATTTGAACCTACAATATTTTTGTTATTAAGTGATACATTTATGTTGAGTCTCTTTTTTTTTTAGTATATATTGGGGAAGGAGGGACAAATACTGATTCCCGGACTCGAACATGTAGTGTTGAACTGGTATACAACCAAACAATGATCTTGTTACATAATGATCTTGTTTCCTATTTCTTATTTTTTTTAATTTTTGTTTCTTATTTTTTGATTTTTTTTAAAATAAGAAACAAGATTGTGTTTCATAACGGTTTGTGTTCTTTTTTTACTTCTTGTTTTTTTAAAAAAAAGAAATAGAAACAATGATATTTGATAACTATTTCTTGCTTCTAGTTTTTATTTTTTTTATTTCAGGAATTAAAATAATTTATGAATATATAATTGACCGAATCAAAATTGAAAAGTTACTTTTAGAAAATAAAAAATCAAACAAAAAAACAGTTGATTAAAAAAAATGAAAAGGAAAAAAAAATTAAGTTTTACCTGAGGATGTGAAAGTGAATATAGTTACTCTTTGGGTGTCACTTGCCAATATGCCAAAGGCTAACACTGTGAACAAATTGGACAGTTTAAAACAGAGTAACAATAAAAGAAAAAAACCACACACGCAAGGAATCACAAATAAAACAAAAGAAACTTCATTTAGGAGTTTCTTTTTTAAGCCAATGTTAGAAATGTCTTTTGTAATTTTGAGAATAAGAAATGAGAATAGTTACCAAAAACAAGTCGGGTTTTCGAAAAAAAAGAAACAAAAATGAGAAACTGGAAACGATATATATTATTAAATGGGTTCTAGAAGACTAGTCAAATCAAATCTAGAAAATAATTATAAATATAATCATTTTAAAAAGAATTAGCAAATGTAGTCATGGGTATTATGATTATTGTCACATATACTTTTTTATTTGTAATACTAATATTAATGAGTATTTATAATATAATATTAAAATGTATTAATGATGATAAATACGAATACTTTAGAATTTGCCCATATTTGTAATTGATTTGTTAGAAGAGCCCACCAGATACAATTGTTCTTTTTTATAATCTTAAGATTTAATTATTTGATTTTATATTTAGAATTTTCAGAAATTAAAAAAAAAAAAAAAAAAAACTATGAATGTTAAAATTTTTAAAATACTTCATATATGGCAAAAATATGGATCAGATTCGTAAAATGACAAAAAAAAAACTACAAATTGATTGCTTCAATCAGTGCAACAATAACTTTCAATCAATGTCGTATATAGCTTTTAATTCATGTCATAAACAGTCCTCGATCAATATTATAGTTAATTTTGAATCAGTACAATAGATAGTTTTGAATTAGTGTCATATATAGTCTTTAATTAATAAAAAAAGAGTTTTTGATAAGCTCTAAATTATTATTATTATTATATATAAGGTCTAATTCTCCTATAATATAATTGAATACTATGTTTAATCTTAAAAGTATTACTTAATTTGATCTAATTGATGAATTTGCTAATATTTATGGAATTAGATTAAAATTACATTTTAGTTTGAATTAAAAAGAAACAAAAATGAAAGTGAAATAAAAATTAAAAAAGGAAAGCTTATTGAAATTTTGAGAAATAATAATGTTGGGCTTTGAGCCCAACTAAAAATCACGACAGGCAAATTTCCCTTTTTTTTAATTTCTTACTTTACATATATATATGTGTTTTGTAGGGGGCTGGAGCCGTACGGCAAATAAGGAGGCAGCCGCAAATTGGAGACAGAGGGCGAAGAAGAGCAGCCTCGAGAGCAGTTTCAAGATCGATTTGGAGTTTCTTTAGCAGCCTGTGATGAGAATTTGGTTTTGTTCCTAATTTTATTAGTTAATTTATTTTCTATGAATTATTTTAAGAATATTGTTTTAAGTTTTTCCCTATGAGTAGCTAATTATTTTTTTACTTCTAATTCAAGGTTAGTTTAAATTCAATTGTAGTTTTGTGAGGCTTGAGACGTAATTGATATTTTCTTACAATTCAAAGATTATTTGTTTCTTATTTTAATTTTTGATTGATTCTTAGTAAATTGAATTGACAACTTAATTTATTATTGATTGATCTATGCTAAACATGATTTTGTGATAAGTAATTGTTTCAAATGATTGATAATTGTAGCAAGGGGGTTGGCTCATGTGTGTGTGATTGTGACTTTTTCAAATTACATAGTTTGCATGATAGGCCCTAGGGAAACAAATAAACAAAATTAATTAATTTGTAGTCGTCTCGATTAGTTAATTTTGGTTTAGTCGTTCTCATAAATTTTAATACTATTATTTAATTGATATGGAACGATATCGTGCCCAATTGATTAGACAATAAGATTTGGTTTTGATGCTAGGTCGGAGTCAAAAAAGTAGGAGAACAATTATCTATTATTGTTTTTCGAAGTAGGTAGACTAATTCTTTGAACCTAAGAAAATTAAATATTTTTTATAGCCTATGATCAAAATTACAGTTGGATTAAACTAAACCCTTGAATTGAAAGTTTTTATAAATTATTTATTTTATCTTTTTTATTTTTTTAGTTAATATTTTATTCAACCACCAAAACCCCATTTGTTTGTTTTTAAACATTGAGAAATTAATTCTTAGCTCCTTTGGGATTCGACCTGGTTCCACTATTTCTACAAGTTAGAGTTAGTAATCAGTATTTATTTTGGTGGGCTTCGACAACCCGACAAGTTTTCAAGGAGTATTACATATTGTTTTTAGAGAATTTACTATCAGTAGCACATTCTACCTCTTTGTTTGTATTATATTTGCAGCAGAATTTATAAAATAATTCATTTATAACACATTTATTTCTATCACTTAAGTAGTGATACAACTTTATTTGGATTTCTCAAGTAGTGATAGAACTTTATTTGGATTTCTATCACCGGTAGAAAACTCAAACAGTGATAGAGTGAGTCTATCATTAATTGAATTTTATCACTAATAGAATTCGACTAGTGATAAAACTCAATTTAAATTTTCTACTACAAATGAATTAATTTTGATTTTATGCTATAGATGGAAATATTTTGCCATTTTTTGTTATACATGTAAAATTCTCTTGTTTTTAATCAGTATAATAGATAGTTGTCATTACAAGTAGAGAAGAACTAAATATGTCTTCATTACAGGCATTTGAAGGTTGCAAAGTTGAGTAGCTAAATTCTAAAAGTTCTATTCTGATTCAAATATCTTATAATTGGAAAATTATATCTGAGGTAACCCTGTGATAAATCTCAAGAATTGAGAGTTAAAGTAACTTAAAAGAATATATTTGTTATTAGAATTTGCTAAAATTGAATGATTTAATGTTGAATTTCGCCCTATCATACCTCAAGTTGTGCTTAAGCGAATCATCCTTTACTTTTCTGTTTATGATGCATTTTGAGGTTCGTTGTAGCGAAATATTCTTGAATGTTGTGCAAAATTTATAAGCGTTAAAAAGAATTGATACTTTCTAGTTTATCTGCAACATTCCTGATGGGGCGAAGCGAAATTCACACGATGAAGAGTTCGAGCAAGCGAAGCTAACCCAAGCATTCGCTAAAGCAAAGCCAGTGAAGCAGTCCACATCGAAGCAAAGAGAAACAATGGTCGATGATTTCGTTAAGGCAAAGTTGATTCCAGTAAAGAAACATGTTCGAGGAAACATCTAAGTTACAGACACGTGTCAAAGATCCGAGCTTCATCCTTTCAATCCAAGCCATTGTTTGTCGACCACTTTTGCAGAAGATCGTGGGTGAGGATCGTGGAGCAGAGCATGTGAGACGTGGTCCCAAGGAGAAAAATGAGCATGAATCAGCAGAATTCGTCAGAGCCTTGTCGCTCGAGATGGGAGTATAAATAACCCACATCCTCCTTCATTGAAAGAGGTCGCCCACTCTAGGGTCGTCCATCTTTGTAACTTCATTTCTGATCACCATTTCCTAAGTTAGTTGTAGTTTAGTTGTTTTTTCCAATTTCTCGTTGTTTAATAGTTTAGCCTTAGCATAGTCGTAGTTAGCCAGAGTTGTAGAGAGTTCGTCAGAGTCAAGTCAGAGTTGTTGTCTTTATGATTTCGACAAGACTTCTTCTTAACTTTGTTTCTCCTTTTATTGTTTTTGTTTATTTTCGTCTTTGCTTAGATTGTAATGAACGTCTATGTTTTGGTGCTTTAATGAAAATGAACTTTGCTTTTATTTTGCGTGAATCTAATCATTGTTATGAGTAACTAATTTCTGCATTTGAAGAGAGTAGGCAAGTAGAAGTTATCTCTCCTAAGCGAAGCTATAGTGAGATTTCAAACTATTATGCATAATGTGTTGAAATTTAAGTACATTCTGTTTTATCCACACTGTGATACTTTTATTTCACTTCAAGAGAATAGAAATAAAGGGAACTTGCATGTAGAACATTAGGTTTGTCAAGCTTGCTTAGAGATAAGATTGCTTGCAAAGTAAAGAACTCTTAGAGATAAGGTTAGGCTAGTGTTGTTTTGTTTAGTTTTACCATTATTTGAGTTCGAGAGAACCGACCTAGGAGCTCGAGAGAGCCAAAGAGAATGTCACCAGTAGTTCGCTTCTTAGCTTAGTGTTGTTTCGCCTAAGCGAAACTCTCCGAAAAGCCCTATTTCTCTTTCTGATGTATTTCACTTAGTTTAACTTACATTACGTTTATCTCCCCTAGCTTAATTCTGCCACAACAACTTTCACCTGTTACTTAACTTTCTTAATCTCTCTTGAACATGATGTTAATTACTAAGCCCTGTGGAGATGACTTTTACTTACTTTAAAACTTGCTACAACAGGACCGTGCATACTTGCACATTCTTGGGGAACCACACACACACGCATATCACTTGAACATGAGTAGAGATTTCGCGTTGGAGAAATCTTGAACAAGCCATGTCATCATTCTTCTCTAATTATAATTTTCTTAATTTGCGTGGTGAATTATTCTGCAACACCATGTCATCCCTAGGTTAGGAGATTCAAAACTTTGAAGTAATGAAGATTCGGGAGGTGTCTACAAATTAATATCACATGTGAGTTTCAAACTTGTGACCTTAAAGGGAGCACACCTTCAAAGTCCAAGTTTTCAATCACCGCGCTACCCCTTATGGACCAATAAACACCAAAGGCCGCAATAGAGATTTTAAGCTTGACAATTGCTAAATCGAAGAAGAAGAAAGAATGGTAAAATTGGAATAAGAAAAAACGTACAATTATTTTGCTATACATGAAATACTTCTAAAAAATTTCTCAAATAAAAACACCTCTTTTAAAATTTGTCACGGATGGCAAATTCTCTTTATATTTTGAAAATTTTCTAGTAATGATACAAAAGGAAAGAAATTATATACATGATAAAATTTTAGAAGAAAATTTAAATATAGCAAAAACTGATTAGAATACATGAAAAGTTGAGAAAAACATTTCACTCACTTGTGGCATTCCAGTCCACAAATTAATGGCAGTCCACAAACTAATGGCTTAAATCAAGGGAACGTGATTGAAAACAATCTAACGAAACTAATTTAATACAATGAAAGTTAAAATATTTTGATATGTATGAATAGTCTTTCTTAAAAAATTTCCAAAATTAAAACAGAGATGTTATAATTTGCTACTTATTACAAATTTCCTTTCTATTTCCTGTAATTTGAACCTTATTTATTTATTTTTTTATAGGAAACAAAACCATTTCATTGATGTATGAAAGAGTTACAAAAAATAGAAAAGGAAAAGGGAAAAATAAGAAAGAAAGGGCAGTGATACCAACTCCATAGGCAAATAATAATCAGAGAATAAAAAGGAGTAACCCAAAGTATACAAGCTTCTACAATACAAAGTATGAATAATAAACAATGTTGTCAAGCTTATGAAGGGTTGATGTTAAACCCGGCTTAATATTGCAAGATCTCTATCGCAACACATGACCACACCAAAAAATCTTAAGATTTTGCGAAAAAATCCCTCAACGCTTGTAGAATCGGATCCGTAAATATCGACTATCGATAACCCAATTAATAGAAGCCAATGCTCTCAAGATGTTGTAAGAGTGAACACTTTATCCCTGGTAGAGTTAACTATACCATGGAGTAGTGGGCACAGTTGTTCTTAGAGCAAATCGTTTGGTACCATGGGGTATTAGCTAAGATTGTCTCGAACCGTGACTCTTGGTTCACTTCTTGCTTCTGGAGAGCACTCTAGAAGGGTTTGGGAACTGAGTGCAACTTCAGTACTGCTTTTCACCCTCAGACGGATGGTCAGACTGAGAAGGTGAACCAGATTCTTGAGGATATGTTGCGAGTCTGTGTGCTAGGATCAGTACCTATACTTTATGGAGTTTGCATATAATAATTGTTATCAGTCGACCATTCATATGGCACCGTTTGAGGCTTTGTATAGTAAGTGATGCAGATCTCCAGTGTTTTGGGAAGAGGTTGGTGACATACATGTTTTGGGTCCCGAGTTGTTACAGATGACCAACGATGCAGTGCAGAAGATCTGGGCGCGTATGTTGACAGCTCAAAGTAGGCAGAAGATTTATGCCGATATTCGGCGTAGAGACTTGGAGTTTGAGGTTGGTCAACATGTAGCCCTGAAAGTAGCATCGATGCGTGGTGTGTTGAAGTTTGGTAAGTAAGGAAAGTTGAGCCCCAAATTTGTAAGGCCTTTTGAGATCCTTGAGCGGATCGGCGCAGTAGCTTACCGTTTGGCGTTGACTCCGTCTTTGGCAGCAGTGCATAATGTCTTTCACGTTTCGATGTTAAGGAAGTATGTGGAAGACCTGTCACACGTAGTTAATTACAAGTCGTTAGAGCTGAATAAGGATTTGAGCTTCAAAGAGAAGTCTGTGCAAATTCTAGCCCAAGAGCACAAGACTTTGCGTATCCGGGAGATCATCTTAGTCAAGGTTCAGTGGAGAAATCAGAGGGTAGAGGAAGTGACTTGGGAGTTAGAGGATGAGATGAAGATGCATTACCCAGAGTTGTTTCAGTCTTAGAACTTTCGGCAACGAAAGTCTTAAAAGGAGGGAGTATTGTAACGGCCCAGATTTCTATTCCAGTTTCCCAGGTATGTTCGGTTATTTATTCGGTTGTTCGGTTGGGCCGTTAAGGCAGTTTGAGCATTTAGAGGCATTGTGGTAATTTTTCCCTCTAACCAAGATTCCAGGGTTGTCTTTGTTATTTGCTGAGTTCGGTTATTCCTTCGGTTTCAGGTTCCTAGGGCTAGAGATGCATCTTGGAAAACTTGGAGGATCATTTGGCTAAAAGAGAAAATAAGAAAAATTAATGTGTTCGCTAGGATTCGAAGGGGTGATTACAAGAAGTTTGGAGGTTTATATCTAAATGAAGAAAAAAGGGAGAAAACGTATGTTCGCTGGGACTCGAAGACGGGTTGTCAGGGACACGTGGCAAGAGGGGATTTGTTTTATGATTAAAAAGGGGAAAAACACATTTTGACCCATTTCTCTTCCAAGCCCTAGCCTTGCGATTCCTCTTCTCCTTCCATGGCCAATTCCTCTCCCTCTTCCCCCATCTCCATCATCGCATCATCTCCTACCTCAAGCTCCTATTGTGCTGATTCTCCAAGCATCATCTTTCTCTTTAGCTACAAACCCTAGCCCCTTGTCGAAACCATCTTCTCCTCACCTTGTGGCCGAGAGCTCATCTCATCCCCAAGCACCATTGTCGATCCCTCTCTTTTTCTCTTTGTCGTCTCAAGCAACACCCAAGCAGCAGATTGCAAGCTCCCTAGCCGAGACCCATTGGTTGCGGCACATCATCAAGCAACCAAACCCTAGCCAAGGAGCACCTTGGTCACAAGCTTTCTTTGTGGCAAGCCAAGTCCAAAGTTGTAAAGACCCGACCCGAAAGAGGTCATAACCTAGGCCTTTACTTCAATGCATGCTTTTAAAACCCAAACAAGTTATGCAAGATTGCCATCCATATTTTGTATAAATTTAAAACTTTCAATCATCCATTAAACTAGCAAGCATAAAAACATCTTGAAACATGTCCCTGTTTCCAAGCACCTGTTCCAAACTATAAATAATTCAAAACATACTCTGATCAAAGATTTATTTCAAACATTCAGTTCCAAATCATTTCAATGAAAAGACACAATCCAGATACAATCCAAAACATCATAAGGGCTTCGTGCCCTAACTACATGCATTCAAGAATATATAAAGAAAATCCATAACATAAGACTCAGAGATAAAACAGTAGAATTCCATGATCAGCAGCTCCTCTTTCAGCCAACCGGTCTCGTGCCCTGGTTACCTGTGGAAACCACAAAAGTAAGGGTGAGTAACGAGTTACTCAGTAAGAATCTCCAACCGGGGTACAATACATTACAACTAGTCATCTAGTAGAATGTATGCAGGCTATAAATACAAACACTGAAGATAGCACTTTACTTTAATCCATACATAACTATAAACGGATACCATCTGAAGGTCTTACTTCGAGAGTTATCTTAAAACTCGAAACTCTACGAGAAACTAATCTCGGCCTCAGCTTTTCTGTTATACTGACTATACGAAAGGTGCACTGAACTCAAGATCCTGAGGAGCTCTCCAGTCGGAGCTGTGATGAGCGTGAACGCACACCGAATGTTGCTGCAAACCAGGGAGATGTTGGGTCTCAGGCAAGCTGCCCTGGTCCAGTACGCATGCCTAAAAAGAATCTCTAGATCGGTGTCACTGAACATAGTGGTGTGAGAGCAGGACACTATGACTATGTCAGCCTATACCACCGCACCTGAGGCTAAGAAACCGTCCGTGGTAGGCTTACACCAGAGATCGGTCCTTGCCCTATCAGGTGGTAATCAAGGGCATCTGTCGACATGCTGAGGTCGTGTTGACTGTCGGGGACAAGGCAATGCCTCATCATTCCCCAAACCATTGGGGCATTTAACAGTCTGCCATCCTCACCCAAGATTACGACTGGGCTGCCGTTAGGGTTAGCTAAACCCTAACGACGGATCAAGGACGGAGTACTGCCTCGCGCTTCCCTGCCACGGATGCAAGTTACGTTATGCACCCTCGCCCGGATGATGCTACCTATCATGACACTATGCTATAAACAGCTAACAATAAACATACTGACACGTGCTCAGTAGAATCAACGAACCTAGCATGGTACTACGAAACAAGATGTAACGGCCCAGGTTTTCATCCCAGTCTTCCAGGTATGCCCTAGGGGTATTTTGGTAATTTGGTCGGGCCGTCAGGGCCGTTTATGTCTTTTTCAGTTGTTAAAATTATTGGATGGACTTAAGTAGGATTTTTTATGCATTGTGGATGTGTTTGGGCATGGAGAGATGCAAAAGAAAAATAGGGATTTAATGTTGCAGCAATTAGGATTCGAGCCAGGGTGGCCTTGTATGCTAGCGTAAGGCCTTGCCAGTTGAGCCACCAAGTGATCTTGTTGCTTTGTCCGCAACATATTTTAGTTAGCCTTGAGTTCTTGGGGTTTTGGTGCATTTGATTAAAATGAAAGGAAATTTAGGTTTTTGTGTTTTATTCTCTAAACCCCCCATGGCCGCCCAACCCTCTTCTCTCTAGCCATCTTGCGTGAGTCTTCTCCCGAGAGTCCTCCAAGTGTCATTCCGCCCACCCAAACCTACCCGAGCAGCGGCCGCCGAGCGGCCCAGCCAGATCGCACCAGCGGCCCAGCGCGCCAAAGAAGACGCAGCCCAGCACTCAGCCGTCGCCGCAGCCGCCAGCGCCAAAGAGGTCGCCGCGACGCACGCACCTCGTGCCGTCGCCGCCGTCGCAGCCGCCGCATCGCGTTGCTCGCCCACGCGTGCCCAGCCCGTCCGCGCGCTAGACGCCATCACCCAGCCAAGCTCGCGCCCGTCGCCGTCCCAGCGCTTCCGCGCCCAGCGCCAGCGTGTTGTGCCGCTCGCCCGCCCGTCTCGCTGTCTCTGCTGCGCTGCGTATCATCTGCATAACAGCCCGCCCCGCCGCGTGCGTACTGTCGTCCTGTCAAGGCGTCACCGTGCCGCGTAAGTTGCTCCCGAGCTGAGCCCTGTTTATTTTATTATATTTAGGCCTATGGATTGTGATAATTATTATGCTTGTTAGGTTCTCATTAGCTAGCTCGGGATCGGTCGCAGCTTAGGATTCTTGTGTAACTGCCTTCCGACCAGGTAAGGGTTTCTTACCGAGGTTGTGTGGACCCTGCAAATAATTGATAGTATGCCATATCTTGTGATTATATGAAATTCTAGTGGATAGGTTACATGTTTTCTCTTGCTTCCGGGTTTGTGTTGTACTGGTGTTCCTGTTATATTAGTTCTGAGCTAGGGTCTTTTATCTTGGCATATTCTTGTTCTGTTATATTCTCGATAGTTCCATGTTAGTGCCAGGCAGGTGATCCATAATGTAGGTAAGTCCCCGATGGGCACTGCACTGTTCCCTTGTGTGTAAGCCCCCGATGGGCATCATAAGGCCGCTTAAGAGTATAAGACCCCGATGGGCATCCTAGATGTGTAAGACCCCGTCGGGCAGCATTGATAGCTAGAGGTGTAAGACCCCGATGGGCATCCGTATGTGTAAGACCCTGATGGGCATCCTAGATGTGTAAGACCCCGTTGGGCAGCATTGATAGCTAGAGGTGTAAGACCCCGATGGGCATCCGTAGGTGTAAGACCCCGATGGGCATCCATATGTGTAAGACCCCAATGGGCATCATTGATTGAGGTGTAAGACCCCGATGGGCATCATTGTTTGTAGGTGTAAGACCCCGATGGGCATCCTTGTGTGCAAGTCCCCGATGGGCATCATTGTGTCATTGTATCCTAGGTTGTGTAAGACCCCGATGGTCATCCAGGTGTAGAACCTAGGATAGGTTGTAGTTGAAAGCCCTTGTTAGGCTAGCTCTAGTGTTAGCACATAGCCTAAACCTACCGTTTTGCTCTAAGTCATTGTATGGTTGCATGTCGGTGTGCTAAATGAGATGTTTTCGTATTGTACCCCGGTTGAGGATTCTTACTGAGTAATTCGTTAGTCACCCTTATTTTGTGGTTTTCCACAGGTAACCATGGTGCGGGACAGGATGGCTGGAGGAGGAGCTGTGATCATGGAAACCCGTTGTTCAACTCTGAGTCTTGTATTTATGTTTTGATGTTTTAAAGGTCCTCTGAATGCATGTAGTTGGGCACGGAGCCCTAGGTTGTTTTCTGAATGTATTTCTGGATTCTAGCCCTATTGTAACCATTGGAAAGTTTGAATGTTTTAAATAAATCTCTTATCAGAGTGAGTATTGGAAATGTATTTGTCTTGGAACAGGTGCTTGGAAACAGGGACAGGTTTCAAGAATTTTATGTTGACTTTTAAATGAATGTTTATGTTTTAGTTTTTACTTAGAATCCGAAACACCATTTTGCATTTTGATTTTAGCTTTGAATGCATGCATTGAGGTAAAGGCCTATTTTAGAACCCCATTCGGGTCGGGTCTTTACACAAGAATAGAATACGAGCATGCCAGAATAGAACAACCTAGCATGGAACTAACATGGGAATAATCACGAGAAGTCATGCCAGTCAGAATTCAGAACAAAGCACCTAATAACTAAACATGTTGGTAATCATAAGCAGACTTACAAACAACAATCACAGAAATATCGCAGGGCCCACACAACTCCGGTAAGAAATCCTTACCTGAATTGGAAGACAAACAGTCACACAAGTGGACACCCGAGCTGTAAATAGATAACCTAGAGAACCGAAAACCTAGCAAACAACAGTAATTAAATTACAAATTATAGGCCCTAAAATTAAATATAAAACAGAAGCTCGGTCTCGGTTGGGAGTGAACTCACGCGGCTCGGCCAAACACCAAGGATGCCTCGGCTGCAAGGCACACGGCAAGAAGGTTGGCGCGCGCGGCAAGGCAAGCGATCAAGGGGAACAGCGCGCCGATGGCTGCTGAGCGCGTTGGCGTGCACCGACGAGCGGCTCGGCTTTCGGCTAGGGCGGCACGGCTTTGCTGCGCGCTGGCCGCGAGCGCGCGTGGGGTCTTTGCTTGAGAGTGAACCGCCTCGATCTTTGGGCGGCGTGTCGCGGTCGCGTCTTGGTGGCGTGAGCTGGGTGACGTGTCTCGAGCTAGGCAGGCATGTCGCGGTGCGGGCTGGCGTGCGGCTTCGCGTGGGCGAAGTAGATCGCTGCAGCGACGGGATGTGCAATCTGGGCTGCGATGGAGCGATCGATGGGCAGCGATCTGCGATGGGCTGCATTCGAACGATCAAGGGGCTGCAATTAGGCTGGAATGGAGAAGAAACGAATAGGAACAGGGAGAGCAAAAAGGAAAAGACGAGAGCTTACCTTCTCGGGCTTGAACGATCGGAGACGGAGCTTGGAGAAGGGGATGCGAATTGGGAGAGGGAGAGGGAGAAAACCAATTTCTATTTCCTGGATCAAATGAAACAACCCCCAACCCCTTAACTTCTAATTTTACTCCAAACCCCAAGTAACCAAGGGATATGCAAAACACCAACGAACAAGAGCATAAATTATTTATCCGGCTCAACTGGAAATGCCTCCTTTTGCTAACTGCCACAACCAAGACAACCCGGGTTCGATCCTTGGCTCAAACACCTTTTTGCTTTTTAATTTTTGTTTCGCAAGCCAAGGCCACAAACCTCCCCAAACACTCCCGGGAGCAAAGAACCTGCACACCTAATAAATCTCCAAACTCAGCAAAGGACTCAAACAGCCCCAACGGCCCGACCAAATTACCAAAATACCCTTAGGACATACCTAAAAGACCGGGATGAAAACCTGGGCCGTTACATAAGCATAACCAAGCACACACCCTTGCAGCCGAGAACATCCCCTTGGCCACCTCTCTAGTGCATTGCCGAGAGCACACCCTATTGGCCGAGAGCAACCTTGGACCTTGCCATGAGCATTGTTTCCATCGGTTGGGTAACCTTTTCGAGCCCTATTTATGTTTAGTCAATCCGATTTTCGAGCTATTTAGATAGTATTATTTATTTGTACTTGTTTATATTATTTGTTAGGTTCGTGTTGATTCTGCAGCTCAAGGAGCACTTTATTATTGTTGTGATTTCTGTTTGTTTTCCAGGTAAGGATTTCTTATCGGGGTTGTGTGGGCACTGCGTCACAGCTTTCATTGCATCTTTGTTTACCTATAAACTGATTGCGAGCATGCTTAGTGGATAGGTTGAAATGTATGTTTGTTGCAAGCATGTTTAGTGGATAGGCTTTGTTTCTCGTTCTGTTTTCGGCTAATGATAGCTCTCAAATATAGCATTATTTAGGCTAACATCGTAATATATTCTAAAGGTAATTTTGCATTAATTGAATAAATTTTATAGTTAGAATAACATTAAGATGGGAAATTCATATAAATACGAGGTATGCACGATTTATGAGCTGAGATATAAGGGGTTAAGGAAATTAGCGCATTTTGGAGTGAAATGTGAATGTTGAATGTTTTTTGTACTTAAATGTCAAAGATTTCATGTTGTTCTAATTTATTGCTATATCTACAGGAATTGGAAACATGGTTAGCATCCCAATCAAAGGAGAAGCGGAAGGTCAAAATGCGCATCCGGACGCTTTGGAGGTTGTAGATTGCAGGTTCTCCCAAATAATATTTGCGAAGGACAAATACCTATTGCAAAACAGATCAGATGCAAAAGTCTCAATAAGGAAAGAATCGGATGTAAGCTAATGTCAACTATCAGATTGCAGAATAGACAAACTGCAATAATCATGGGATTCATACCTTAATCAACAAAGATGTGATTGACAAAATCATAGGAAATCTGATGTAAGAATCAAGGGATATGCAATAAAAGGAAATAAAATTCCAAATCAAATCCTTGCCTTCCAAGTCGATTTCTTAATCCCGAAGCATTTCAGGCCTATAAAAAGGAGAAGAACCAAGAGTGAAGGTGTGCCTGTTTTCAAAGTTCTTCTCCCACACTTGGGATGAAGGTTTCGAAGCGAAGTTCATGTTCTTATTGACACGGAGTCCTGTTCTTCAAGCAGTCACCACCATTTACCGCTTTATAGTTTATCTTTTCTTTATTTCGTTTATGCTTTATTTATTTCAGCATTGTTGTTTCCCTTCAAACTGTTCTTGCATTTGAATTAATTCAATTTTATTTTGCAATGACTTTCATTTTATTCTTAATTATTCTTTCCCTTACTTTTATGTCTAGCTAAGTATTTTAGGCAAAGGTTAAGGGTTCCGGTTGTAGAAATCATGTACTAGGGTAAAGGGAGTTGTTAATTGAAGCATGTTAAATTAGGATCTTAATTAAATAGAAAATGTTGACCGATCATCCACATGAGTTAATAGGTTGTAAATCGGAAGAGGAATAACCTAAGGCTAGTTTACATGTTCAATAGGTTAGTATTTTGACGACTGTAGTACTTTAAATCAAAGTTTAGGAATAAATTCATAACTATTGTATATGTAGTGTAAGGTTATCATTACATCGAGTTGCGACGGAAGTCAAACTTGATGCAGAACGAAAATGGCAGCGGTAGTTTGTTAGGCGAAGTATGACAATTACTACTTACCGCATTTTATCCTAGGACTTTCTAGACGCATCTCATAACCTTAACCCAAGCCTTACTTAGTTCATCTCGCATTTTATTTTTACTTTCGCATTTAGATATAAAACAAACCAAAAATCCCAACACCATTCATTTTACTTTTCTTGCATGACTCTTAGAATTAATTAACTAATTGTAGACATCAATCCCTGCGGAGAACGATAAAATATAAATACTTATCACTTGCTGCATACTTGACTGTGTATACTTGGGTATTAATGCGATTCGAAGTGTAGAACTTAGTTTCACTCTTAGAATTAATCATTTACTCTTTTATACAACACTGAAATATCGCATCAGCTAGCATGTATGTTTCCTGTTGACATGTTAGTACCATGCTAGGTTGTTCTTCCAGTATGCATCTCGATGTTTATGTTTAAGCTATTAGTATCTTGCTAGGTTGTATGTATTGAGCATGTTTAATCTACTAGGAACGAGATGCGTATTTTTAGATAGAACTTGTCAGGTTGTCATCATCCAGAGGCTAAGAGCGAACATAACATATTTTGTCCCCACAGGTCGAGATCAGTGAGGACTTGTTCCCGCCCCCGGCAGCCGGGCGTGGTTTAGCTCACCACACCAGCATAAGCCTAGTTTGTAGCCTGCTAGAGTGGAACCCATCACTGGTGCAAGCCTGCCCAGGACGATTTTTAGCTTCAGGTCGGTGGTATTTAGGCTGCTGCAGTTGAGTGCCAAGGGCCTCGCACTACTGTAGATCAGTGACACCGCTTTCGAGTCTTTAGGCATGAGTACCTAGACCGGCGTAGTTTGTCCCTAGGCCCCCACATTTACGCGGTTTACAGCAGCAAACAGTGTGTGCGCCGGGAGAAGAGCTCTCTCAGGCTAATGTTTGTGAGTACACCACTTCTGCTCTAGTTTAGAGCTAGACATCGGGTACTCTCTCATTTGTCATAGGAACAGTTTGGCCGAGGGTAAAAGGCCCTCGAGGACATCTAGTTGGGATCACCTTTTGAGTTGGTCATTTGGCCGAGGGAGAAAGACCCTCAAGGATGACTCTTGGGATTGGTTTGGAAAGCCAATCATTAGGCCGGGAGTAGGAAACTTCTGAGGATTCTAGACTTGCATCGTTAGCTCATGAGCAAAGATCTGCGTTGGTAACTGTTTGCATGTAAACTAGGATGCTAGATGGTTCGATGTTGCATACTGTACCCCGGTTGGAGATTCTTACTGAGTGATTTTGTACTCGCCCTTGTTTTTTTGTGGTTTTCCACCAGGTAACTTGGGACAGCACTGGGACGGTTAGCGGAGGGAGTTGCATGATCATGGGAGCTGCCGATGTATTCTGTTTATGTCTTTTGTTTATTTAGCATGTAGTTGGACATGGAGTCCTTAGGGGGATTTTGCATTATGATGTTTTAAACTATTGTGGATGTTTTTAATAAATTACTGGCCAGGATATGTTTTCTATTTTGACAGGTTTTTATCTTTGAATGTTTACTTGAATTAAGGAAGTATTAATTTTCCCCATTGCATAGTTGCCTTTAATGTTTTAAATAGGGATTTTGAAATGATTGTTTTTTTATGCATGTTGAGTAAGGACCTAGGTTAGGACCATTTTGGGTCGGTTTCTTACAATTTTTTATCTCTCTACAAGCCTTCCAACATCCAATTGACAATGCATTTGGTCATTGAGAAGATTTACCACACGCAAAGCATCCGTCTCCATTTCAGTTCTTTGAAATCCGAGAACCATCGCAAGCTACATGCCATTACGTACTCTCATTGCCTCCGCTATCTCAGAATCTATAATCCCTAGAATTTAACAGCAATAAGTGGTCATGGCCTCCCCCTTCCAATTTCGCGTTACCATTCCAAACCCACTTCCACGATCCTCCGAATTTTTGCTGCATCAATATTAATTTTGAAATTTGTTGCGTGTGGAGGCTTCCACCTATCAGGTACTTTGGGATTCTTCGTCTTATGAGTAAAAAAGTTGTTTGTTGATTGAAAATCAAGAAGATACTGCTTACAATAATCCCAATTATAAGCAGGAAAATAAGATGTCTTTCGATCAATAGCATCAATGGACTTAAAGACCTCCATAACCTGGATGTTTTTGCAGTTCCAAATCCTCCAACCCATCATCATGAATTCTTCCACTTGTTTTGACTGAAGTTTTCCAAAGAACCAACAAAATAAATCTGCCACCTCTGTAACATTGTTTGGAAACCCATAATGCAAAAACGGAGAACCCCTTCAAGAGTCTTGGGCATGTTTGCACGTCCAAATAGCATGAAAAGTTGTCTCTGCACGCTTGTGGCATCGTTTGCAAATAGGAACCCCTTCCATTCAGTTAATTAAGTTTATCTTCACAAGAACATAATTTAGAAAAAGATGCCAAATACCAAGTTTAGCCAAAGCGACTAACATTGATCTGCTCTATGTAACATAGCTATCATCTCCTAAAATTTCAAAAACAAATAACAAGTTTGTGGCATTACTATGTGGAGGTAGAAACAACTTCGTGAGTTTTCGTTGAGTCCATTTTCTTGTCGTGTTACGATCTAGTCGTTGAGGAAATCGGAGGATTTGGAGGAATTACTCTTCAATTAGAGCAATAGAAAAAAGCTGATGAAGAATGGTCTTAGTCGAGCAATTTTTCAGAAGCACTCTGATACCATATTACACCCAAAAAAAACAATGAAGGAAGGATATTTCTTATTATCACCGTTAATATTATAGAAGTTTTTGGGAGGGATTATATAGCCACATAGATATCTTAAAGCTCAGTTCAACCGGTTTACAACAAACTAATAAGTGAGCCAACAACCTATTCTAGTAACATGTTTTAATAAACATGTTTTTTAAAAAGTATTTATAAATATGTTTTTAATACAACAATATTTGAAGTAGGATATTCAAACTCATAAACTCTCGATTATAAATCATACATTAACTATATTTTTACGGGAGGCAAATAAATTTAATTTAAAAAAAGAAAGAAAAGAAAAACGATTAAAACGAAATTAAAAGAAAAAAAAATTATACAAAGAAAATACCAAAGGTATCATGCATTCCATAATTATCAGTCTTTACGTTTTCTAAACCACAATAAGAAGAAGAAACAAATTACAAAAAACACAAAATCTAAAAAAACATTCATTAGGAGTGAGAAGTCCACATTCCTGGAAATTGAAAGAAAAAAAAATTATACAAAGAAAATAATCGCCAGTTGCTTTCTTCGTGGTATGTAAAAAAGATATGGAAATTCAGCCGAAAATACCAACACACTTTTTCTTCTCCTTTTCTTGAAAACGTCTATCGTTTGTCATTGCCTTTTTCTTTCACAATCCTGGGACAATATCTTTGAATTCTTCCCCAACGTGTTAACCGTGAAGCTACAAGTGACAAGAAATCTGACATCCCGGCGTATCGACAGCTGACCTGTCATTTCCGCTGCAAGATTCATCTTCAACAACATGGCCACGCGAAGTTTCGACTTGTCATTTTTCAGCTGCCGTTGGAACTCCTTGGGGAAGGACGACGATGATTTTGCGTGGAGTGCCAATGCGACATGTCGTTTGGAGCCATGGTCATGGCTGATGAGTGGGAACTTCACAGCGGCGAGTTCATGTTTTCGAAACAATAGGGAGGCGGATGAGGGAGATTTGAAGGAGATGGAGCCAGCAGAATTTTGGTTGAGGATGTTGAGTTCCACACGAAAGTCGTGTCGGGAAGCAGCAAGTTTGAATTTGGTGAGTTTGACGAAGGGAGGTTCGGGACGGCTTAGGAGAGGAGGGAGGAAAAGGGTGAGGAGGAGGATGAGAAGGAAGATGATAAAGACGGGAAGGACGAAGCGGAGGCAACAAGAGCCACGAGGGGAGGAGGTGACAGAAGGGTTACGATGGCGCTCAACGATAAGGGCATTTTCGGGAGGAGGGATACGATAGATTTGGTCTTTGGGAATTTGGACGACGTAGGTTCGTGAGGAAAAAATGGAGGGGTCGGGTGGAGGGGGAGGAGCACAAACCCGCTCCGGCTCCAGCTCCGCCATGGTTGGAGGAGGAGAAGGAAGAAAGAGAAAGGAAAAGAAGAATTGAGGAATGTAGAGAAATGGTAAGGTTGAGGTTTGTGGGAGGATGCTTGCAGGGGATAGGGAGGGGAGCAGGAAGGGGGAATTTGGATGGTTGTTTTTTTAAACAAAATCCGAATTCAAGGGATATTTACAAAGCATTTGGTTTATTATTAGAGACAAGGATTTGGTGGTTTATTTTTTCCTTGGTCAACCCTAATTCTTCCTTAAAAGGAACACATATATAAATTGTTTGTGCGTGTTTTTGTTTGTGTTGGGTTGTTAAAGTTGTTTTCTTTTTCAAATTTGAGTCACAGAATAGATAAAGATAGAGATAGGAACTATATAATTCATAATTACATTTATTATATATTTATTTAATAATAGCCGAAATAGGAATTCCAACATCCAATCTTTTCATAACAATATCATCTTTTATGACGGTTGACCTATATTCATGTAACACCAATTTTCTTGAAGTATTTGAAAACTTATTTTAGTGGCAAACACTATTTTATTTAAAAAAAACAATTCATTTATAACATAGACCTTAAAAAGTTTGAGTGATGCCACAAGTTAGTCAACTCTCAAGTTTAATAAGCACCATTGACACTGATACTTAAACCTCAAGTAAGGTTTATAACATTTCAATTTTATCGTTGGTATTTGTTTAGACTATGATTTTTCTATAGAAATGATCCCGAACTCAACAGAGTGGAAATAGTATGAGCGCGTGTATATAGAAAAAGAAATTGATTAATTTGCAATTCTTTTATCTTAAAACTTGTTATAAAGAGCAAATTCTAGAATTTCTATCTTGTTTAAAGAAATAAAACTACATTTTCATATCAATAAGTATGACTTTTACCTACCAGATATTTGGTTAATTTGTAATTCTTTTACTTTTTATATTTTCATATTTCAATACATTGTTCGATTTCTAGTTTAAGGTCTTATTAAACTCCACCCTCGAAATTGCAGGAAGATCACAGAGACTGTATCTGAAGCGACTGCATGCTTCCCCACTGCAACAAGCACCCGAACTGAAGCACGCAAAGCTCCTGAACTGAAATAACAACTAACCGCAATTTGAAGTATTACAATCCATATAACAAATAACCCATAGAATACCAAGTCGGAGGAAAACTTCAAATTTTCAGGTAATGATATTCAAGAAATAAATAGCAATCACCATCTTTAATTTTGCAATAGATAATCAAATTAAACTTCATGTCAATATCTTCCAAGAAGAACAAAAACGAAATCATAAAAATTAATCACAACAGCATAGTATATAATCAATGGCCTCTATGATGTTAACTGTTAAGTATTGCAGCAGTTTCAGCTTTCAGCATCATAACTAAATCAATTAATCAATATAATGATAAATAAATGAAAATCCCAAGTGATCGAAAGTAAATAAGCAGAAGACAACCAACCAAACATAAAACTGAACTAGACAGACACACGACCAAGTACAAAACACAATATTGGCGCACAACCCAATTAGCAGACTCCATAGTTAAACCTAAAACATAATTTTACCCAAACAAGATCACAATTTTCTTAATCTCCCCACCAAGTAAAAGTATTTGAGTTTTGGTTAGAATCTAGGTAGTTAAACCAAGGCAATGCTGCTTTCTCCACCCGGGGGTTTGCGCACTCCGCCTAAGTAGTCTCGGGCCTCTACCTTCCCGTCTGCAAATATGTCACTGCCATTCATCTCTCGCAGTTTGGCAATGCTCAACGGTTTCTCTGCAGATGATGGAGGAACATCGCCTTTGAAAATGTTGTTTCCTGATAACTCCGAAAATTTCTTGTCGTAAATCTTCTTTGCTGTCTTTACTGACGGTTCTTCTCCTGGGATCACATTTCTCTGTTTTGGAAGAATAGAAAGATAATTAGATAAAAGGATGAATGAATGAAAACTATTGATGTTACTGATCGCCGTGTGAAGGAAGGATGGTGATCTTATGAAAAACTTCGAAGAAAAGTTAACTAAAAAACTAGGCATAAAAGCTAACAACAACTAACGGCTACCGAAACTTATCAGATAGGACATGCTTAATTATTCAGAAAAAGTAACCCCATAGAGCAATTAGTGACGATTGAAAGTATGCTAACTGTCACGGTCCGACTTCGTTGACCTTTGCGAAGGGATCGTGAGGCACTTGCTCTAACCCGGCGAGCAAGTCAACCAAACAAAAACCTAAAGCGGGTGGCACAACTGGGTGCAACCTCTATCTCGGGACTTGAGAAAAAGTTTTCGAAAAAGGGAGAAAGAAGGTTTAAGAAATGCTTTTGTCTTTCGAAGGGTTATACAACATTACAATAAAGACCACATCAACTATATTGCATGCTCATATAACTTGGTAGAAAGGAAGCTTTAAGAAGTTATACCCCCTATAGTACATAATGGACCATTTTTTATGTGGCTAGCTTGCACGTCAAAATGGCGAGGAGACATACGCTAACAAAACTATAAGGAAATGACAACGACAATGGAAGTAAATCCTATACTATGAAAGCATGATAAAAAGGGGTCCTAACGGGCATGCAACCATGTGCAACACGCACTGGACAAGCATGACCGTGACACTAACCAACCGAAATCCTAGGATTCCATCATTGTGAGCTTCTGACCCCATCAAGAAAATATGGATCAAATGAACGTGTGAATTAGATAAACTAGTTAGTGCACCACCCTTATAATCAGCAATCAATTAGTTGCAGGTATACATATTTCTTTTTCTTTATATCTGTGACTGTTCGGGCCCGCTTGCCCTCACCTCGACTATTGTTACAGAACATATCGTCTAACCCGACAACATTTAGAATGTAGAAAATCAATTTTTAGGTAGGTGGTCACCATGGATTCAACTCTTCACATCTTAGTTCTCCAAGGCCCTCTAGACCACTGCATAATGGTTAATTTATTACACGTATATTAACCAATTGGAATCCTCCTATCCTTGAGAGTTTCTGACTCAATCAGGAAACTATGATGCAAACAAGCAAGTAAGGTGAATGGGTTGATGCATCACCCTTCTATCTATGCTGCCCAAATAATTACCACGTAAAGCGGGCTAAGGTCGAGAAACTCACACTAAATTATGTAATTTCTAAGCTTTTTTTATATCCGATAGTGTTTAGATAAACTTACACACACTTAAACTATTCTTACGGAACATACCACCTGACCTTATAACATTTTGGATGTCAATAAAACCCATACGAGAGTGTCATATGTGGGTGTGCCATCTTTATGGATGTATTTGAAATTATAGTAACTAGAACTCCATCCTGAAAAGAAATCTGGCTACAGTACTACTTACATCTTCAGGCTCCCCAATGTCGATGCTTCCTTTTAGATCCAAAGTGCGTGCAGTTGTTGGTCGAGGTAACATCTCAGGAGGAGGTGCGAATATGTCATGTCCACTAAGCTCCTTGCATTTAGCATCAGAGAGCTGCTTCTTCAACTTTGCATCGGCATCACTCTCTAAGTTCCCGCTCAGCTCGCGCTGCTTTGCAACCTCAGGTACAGTAGTGGGCTTTTTAGGAGATACACTTCCTTCTTCACCAAATGAAATATGACTAATGCCAGCCAAGGTTTGCTGCGGTTGATCCAGCTCCAGCAGTTAGAAATATCAACCAAACCCAAATGCTCTCACAGTTACACTAAACAACTGCAATAAATGATCATTTTCAATGGATACCTGGTACATACGTATTCCCGTTTTACCCTGCGAAGGGTTAGCATTTCCTGATTCTTGTTCATCATCTCCTTCATTGGCAACAAAAATGCCACTTCCAGTCATCTCCTTCATTTTAAATCCAGAACAGGGTTTCCTGGGGTTGGCAAATTGAACAATTGTGGGAGATCATTTAAAAGTCAAAACTATATGACAGCAGCGATTTGAAGATTTGATGTAAGGCAAACCAAAATGAGCTAATTATTTGACCAAATTTGAGATCCAATGGTCATTCAAGCAAACAGACGCGAGGAGAAAGTGAAAGAGAATTGAAATTTGAATTATTTGACCAAATTTATATACACTGAAGAAGCAGATCGGAGGCATAAAACTCACTGGAAAACAAAGGCTGAAGCTACAAAACCGAATGAGAAAGAGAACAAAATGACCAGAATCGAATAATGAAAATTCGAAAGAAGAGAAAGTAGGGATAGATCTCACCTTTTGTTCAAGCTCTCGACCTCCTCGTCCGTAACCTGGCCTCCAAAGACGACCTTACTGATCCCATCGGAGGGCTACAGAGACGCAAAAACAAAGAGAATAAGAAAAGGAAAACGAAAGCAAAGAGGAAAGCGGAAAAGAGATGGAAAAAGTAGAAAGTACCTGATGAGACCTGGGAGCAGAACGAGAAGCGGAAGAGGGAAGGGCAGGGGAATCGGCGGGCGGGAGTTCAGGCCAAGTGAGCAGATCTGCAGTGGAGGTGTGAGGCTTCCGAACAGGAGTACTTTTGTCCATTGCCGAAGAAATGAATTGGGATTTGCAGAGGCAGAAAGAGAAGAAGAAGAAGATGATGATAGAGAAATGGAGTTGGAGAAGAACTGGTTTGGTTTTGTCTGGTTTGAGCTCGCTTCAAAAGCACTCTGAAGCTTGATTTGGTACTTGTTAATGGCGTCTGCTTTACTCTGAAGAAGAGAAGAAGAAGAAAGCGCTTTCTTTGCCAGAGAGATACATACACTGCGGATGTGCCGTAGAAGCAGAGATGTTTTCCAGCTTAAATGACCAAATTACCCTCCATATCTCGAAGTTTCTGTTTTTAAGTTAAAATACCATTATTGTCCCTTATTCTTAGTCTTCAAAATTACAAATATTAAATACATTTGATTGTTTTTTCCAAAAATATAAATAACCGTAATTAATTCAAATAAAATATTGGAATTAGTGATATTTTTAGAACTGATACAAATTTAGGCTTTTGAGTTATTATTCACAGTTTAAAACTAATTTAATCAAAATTAATTATATAGTATTAATAGTTTCAATATAAGAACACTCGAAGAAAGATCATAGAATTTAAAGAAAAATTAATCAGAAATTTAACATCAAATTTATTTTAAGATTTTCTTAGAGTGCATAAATTAAAATTAGACATTTAAAAATTAAATAAAAAATAATAAGGTAAAATATACATTTAGTCTTTATGAATTGAAAAAAATTAGAGTTTAGTTCTCATATTTAAAAAATTAGAGTTTAATCTCTATACTTTGAACAAAGTTAGAATTTAGTCCATATGATACGTAGAAAGTTAGAATTTAATTCTATAATTTTAAAAATTAAAATTTAGTTCCTATACTTTCATAAAACCTAAAATATAGTTTTTATCGTATGCAATCATTAATATATTAAGTACATCGAAACTTATTTTCATATATAAATGATATGATTTTTTTTTATATCAAATACTTAATTCATAATTTCATCATTGACACATGACTAACTAATTATCAAGTACTTAATTCACTATCGATTTGAAACGATAAGAATTAATTTTTAAATTTCATCAAATCATAAGAACTAAATTATATATTTATTTAAATCATAGTAACTAAACTCTAGTTTTTGAAATCATAAATACTAAATTTATTGTTTTTCAAATTATAGGATCTAAATTTATATTTTATCTAAAATAATATATTAATTCATATAAGCGTATCCTTATCATTGATTGAATAAATTGAAAGGTGTAGTATTTGAATAACATCTTGTATCACATTAGAATAGTCGGAAAATAATGAGACAAAAGTAATAATTTATGTTTTTATCATTGGCTTTGGTGCCGTTGGGAGGAAGAGTGGATTACAGGTGAGATCCATGGGGCAGTATTTTCTACTCGGTACTTTCTTTTTTTCCCTTTCTATAATTTTGTCTCTCTTTTTAAACAATTCTCACTCTACAAAAACTCTTTAAAGTATTTGAATATGAAAAGGGTTTGGGTGCAATCTGTCCGTAGGGTGGAGAGAGGTAAGTAAATGCTCTGCTCGTCCTTGCCACCAAAATCATTTTCTCATTTTCATGAAATTTATTGTTTTTTTTGCAGGGATAGGGACGGAGATTCACTGCAAAAATTGTTGGGGATCGGTTCTCGTAGTGAAAATTTTAGACCCCGTTTGATAACCATTTTATTTTTTGTTTATGAAATTTAAGCCTACTCAAACTTCCTTCTACGTGCCCAATCTTTCCTACGACATATCATCTTTTCTTAAGAGAGTAGGTGAATACCAACCAAATTTCAAAAACAAAAACGTAGCTATTTTTTTTTTCCAAATTTTAGTTTTATTTCTTAAAATATAGGTAAAATGTAGATATCCAAATAAGAAAAGTTACTAAGTTAGTTGTTGTAGACTTAAATTTCAAAAACAAAAAATGAAAAACAAAATAGTTATCAAACAGAACGTTATCGTTTTATTTTAATTTTTTCCTTTTATAATCTAAATTTTTATAAGTATTTTTTAATAATATTTTCAAATAGCTAATTTTTCATGGAAAATATATTTTTATTTTAATTAAATAACTAATTATTGTAAAAAATATGCATGTGAATAAATATTTCTACAAATAAAATACTATAACTAAAGATTAAATTAGTAAAAAGAGGGAAAAAATTATTTTTTAACAATAAAAAAGTAAAAATAAAATGTAAACGGGGCGGGGATAGAAAAATGGAAATGGAGAGTACATTTTCCATCCTAGTTTAGGTTGCAGGGTTTTTTCATCCCCGCCTACTCCTCCATTTACCACCTAAATGGGGAATCACCACCCATTTAGGATGGATCCACGCACGAAAAAATGGAGTCGTAGTTGCCCTCACATAGATACTCCAACTTTAATGGCCACAAAACAAAATTTTCTTATAAATAAAAGGAGATTAAAAAAAAGTTTTTTTTTTCTTTGTAGTGCTTAAAGCACTACACCAACTGCAACGTATGCAGGTGCAGCCAACCTTTCTCTTTAAGTATTGAAGAGCCATTTTCATTTATTAGAAAATATTAACATGCTTTCTTGGAAAAACTATACTATATAAATTTGTCTTTAAATGTTTTATATATTATTTTAAAAAAAATTTATAAAATAATATGAGTATAATTTAATTACTTAAGATATTATTTATAAGAAAAATGATTAAACTTTTCTACAAAAATTTATATTTACAAATATTTACAAATTCTACATAGGAGATTAAGATAAATATAATAATATATCATTTGCGTTTGAGTAAAATAGTTTTGAAATAATTTTTTGAACCAACAACTTTTAAGATAGTAAAATAAGATACCAAGTTTTCTTTTTCTTTTTTTGAGAAAATAAGATAAGAAGTTTTTCAAAGGAGATTAAGATAAATATAATAATATATCATTTAAATTTTGTATGGAATTTGAAAATATTGTTATTTAATGCATATGTATTATTTTCTTTATATTAATATGTTATTCTAAAATTACACTCTTCACCCTTTTATACTTTCATGTGTATTTTTTTTTTTAATAATCAATGCATTTAGAGTATTTATTATTAGATGTATTTACTAAATACATATCTAGTTTTTTGCTTAATGAATTTAATAGTAAATTAGAACATAAGTAGTTTCTAAAAAAAAAAAATTATAACGTAAGTGATAATTTTATTAATATCAATTATTTGAGAGTCAGTGGCGCAGTTGGTTATCTTGTCTGATGTTAATCCATTTCAACTCCACCGTCACAAGTTCGAGCCCGAAAATCTGAAGATTATATCTAATATCGAATCATGGATCGCTACAAATAAATTAAGAGATCATTGAAAGAGTATAAGGAAGATAAAGATGAGAAAAAGAACATCAAATGTTTTATTGAAAAATTAAAAAATCATAATCTTTATCTTTGGAAATCTAAAAAAAAGTACGTTTTTTAAGAAAGAAATTGGAAATCAAGAACGGATGAATTAATTGGAAAAGAAGACTCCTTTATAAAAAAAAAATGAGACACCTACATCTAAGCAATTTTTGGATTTTGTTTGAAAATTTCGATTGTTCATAATATAACTGAAATCTTTTATCTTCTAGCTCATGGATAAGATATATGAGATTTCGTAAAAATATTTTATCTTTTAATAAATATGTTGAAAATCTAAATGATATTATAAATATTTTTTACAATAATCAAAACACACGTTAAATAGATGGCATTTGTAATTTAGAGGGTGGCTTAAAGATAAAATCGTCTAAAAATGATTTCTCCTCAAGCCACCCTTTAAGTTAGTATGAAGTATCATTCTAAAAAAAACGTTAGTATGGAGTATGATATGATATGATTTGTTGTGTAACATAAATTTGCAAATACTTTTCAAATTTGATGTATTTATAAAAAAAACTTTTTTTTTCTTTTAAGAAATAGATAAAAAAAAATTTACAATTAAATATATTGAGAATATTAAATATTTTTTAAAAGATAATTTAAGAATTTTCATATAAAATTAATAACGAGGTATTTTGGTATTTTTGATTTTTTTTTTTTTTAAAGTTGAACAATATTTCAAACGCATTTATGAAAATTTTAACGTTTTGTAAGGAATAATTACGTCACAAATCTGATAGCAATATATTAGATAAGTTTTTATTAATATTAATTTAAAATTCATTAACGTATTAAAAAAAAATCCGAAAGAGCAAAATGGTATTCTAACAAAATTGAGGCGGTGGAGAACGAATTAAGTTGGTTTTGTAGATAACTGAAAGTGCAAAATTGATTGAGGTGTGAGTATCGAATCTGTGAAACTCGTATGAAGAATTCCACGTTCTGCAGAATCTCCCAATTTGCATTGTGTATTCAGATTCAATCTTGTTTCTTCTTCCATTGTTGAAATGACGCGGTCGGAGGTTGGCTGTTGCAGGTCAGTGTTACAAGAACCATCTCAACCTGAGAGTTTCTTCGTCAGCGGGGGCTTGTTTCTTGACTCTGCACTTCCATCTTCCTTGGCTAACTCAATTTGGCCGAAACATTCTTCTACCGAGTGGATTGGGGTTTTGAAGTCGCGGAGGAACCCTGGATTTTTGTGTGTGAGTGTGGGAGGCGATGGGTTTGTTCGGGAGCAGAAGGTTCATGTTCATGGATACGAAAAAGAGGTGCTATGAATACTACGAAGCACCTTTGGTCTGGTGCGATTGCCGCCATGGTTTCCAGGTCTCTCTTGCCTTCAACTCCTCCTTTTTGTTTACAGCCTTATTGTAGGTCGATTCAAATTCAGATTGCTTTGTATAATGCCTTCCCAAGAACTCTTCTTCATCGTCCAACTATACTTCTCATGCATCGTGCTTTTATTATGTGCCTGGAGGATAAACACTACTGTAGGTTATCCCTTCTGTGTATTGATGAATCAACAATTTTATTGCATCAGAACTTTTGTCGCACCTCTCGAGAGGCTTAAGTTGGAATACATAGTTCGTGGTGAGCAGGGAAATCTTTTTAACCTCATCACAAGAATTGCAGCTACTCAAGGCTTGAAGGGCTTTTGGAAGGGTAACTTTGTCAATATTCTTCGAACAGCTCCCTTTAAAGCAATAAACTTTTATGCTTATGATACTTACAGAAAGCAACTGCTTAAATTGTCTGGACACGAGCACACTTCAAATTTTGAGAGATTTCTTGCTGGTGCTGCAGCAGGCATTACTGCAACCGTACTCTGCCTACCACTTGACACAGTATGTTAATCCATCATGACCTTCTTCTGCTTCTCTTCCCCATTGTTTTTTTCCCTTACTTATTTTCTCTAAGAGAGTCTCTTCCTGGTTTGAATTATGGTCAAGAACAAAATTAATTATTGGGGTTGATACTGAGAAGAAAGATTGAAAGAAAAAGTGAATTTGCCATGGTCAATCTTAACCAGACTTATTCTTACTCAAGCAATTTTTTTTTTTAATTTTAATTTTTATGTTCTAAATATGGAAAAAATTTCAACAGAATTTTCTTATTCCAATTCTACTCCTACTGAAAAACTTTTCAATCAACGTCACTGATTGAAGCTAATAAGTGAGATTGATTGAAGCAAAGGAGTGATATTGATTGTAGCAGACGTAATGGGTACACATGCTATTATTCTAGTTGATTGAAGTCAATAGGTGACACTAATTTTACTTAATCAATTTCAAATCGTGTGTGATTTAGCTATGATCAAAGTAGACATATTATTTGAATTATTTTATATTGTTATTTAACAAATATTACTTACAAGAAGACATAATGGGTTAAAAATGCTATCATTCTTGTTGGCAATTTGTTTGAAGTAAATTATTGGATTAAAATCTAGGAAAAATGATTGTTATAAAATACTGAATCCCTTCTATCAATATCAATAATTGAGTTCAATCAATACCAACGATTGACTTTAATTAGGGACATTGATTGCAAATATAGAAAATATGAATTAGTTCAATTAATCATGCATCGATTGACTTCAATCAATGTCATTGGTTGACTTCAATCGATAATGTTAATTGCAAATATGACAAATATGAGATTAGTTCAATTGATCACGTGTTGATTGTCATAAATCAGTCGCACTCATTGCAAATATAAAATTAGTTTATTCGATCGCACACTAATTGACTTCAACTAGAGTTATTGATTGGCTTCTATCAGTGTCATTAATTGGCTTCGTTGGTGACACTGATAGCAAATATGCCAAATATGAGATTAGTTCAATCAATCGTGCACCGGTCGGCTTCAATCAGTATCATCGATTGACTGATAATGATTGAAGCCATTAAACTTGGGGGCTTTTTTGTAATTTTACCATGTCCATTTTTTTTTTTTTTTTTAATTCCTGAAAATACTTTTAGAAGTTGACATTTGTGTTTATTATTGTTGGTGCTCTGTTCTTAAAGATTGAAGAACTCTACACAATGATTGATGTAGGCCGTTAATTTACACTTTTGTTTATGAGTAATTATTGAATCATGTGAATCACCATCAACCAGCACTCCCCCTTCATTGATATGGGTTTGAACATAGGACCTTCTACAGTAATACCATGTTAAATTATGTTCAATCATCAACCAACCTAAAAACTTAAGCTAATGAGTTGTATAAATTTAATTATTATTAATTGCACTAATCTTGGTGTCATGCATTGAAATATGAGTTCAATTCATAGTCGTCACTTACCTAGAATTAATTTTTTATGAATTTTTTTATAACAAAATGTTGCAAGGTCAAACGGTCTCTCGCATGAGAATTGTAGAGATGCGCATACGCTGCCTAGACACTTACGAATATAAAAGGAAAAAAACAGAAATATATGGTAAAATGCCACAGAGGCATTCTCAAAAGGTATCTCAGCTTGATTGGGGGTATGAAGAAGATATGAATGTTCAGCAGTCACAACCCTGCCCATAGCTACTTGGGCATTAAATTATAGTTTGTTAACTATGAGAATTATCTAGTCTCCTTTGGACTGGCGTTCAATAGAGCTCTTTATTTTCTTAATCGAAAAGGGAAAAAAAACTAGTTATAAAGTTTCCATTGGCCTCGTTACCCATATACTTGCTTGAAGAGTACAATTTTTGGATAGTAAACAATTTCATTGATATATGAAATGAACAAAAGTGGCTCAGACTTTTTAACCGTTTGTTAGATTAAAACATCAGTAATCCTAACCCATATGCATGAGCTCCATTTGTGTATTCTTCATCTTGTGAATAAAATTAGGCGGCTTTATTTAAACAGAAGTGTGGATTTTTTTTTTAATCTTGGAATTCGACTAAGTTTATTAATAACATTTACATTGCAATCACCTTTAAGTGGTAAATTATTGTAATCATTGTATCTTTCAGATCCGAACAAAAATAGTGGCACCTGGTGGAGAAGCTTTAGGTGGTGTTATTGGTGCTTTCCGCCACATGCTCCGTACTGAAGGATTCTTTTCTCTCTACAAGGGCTTAGTACCCTCCATTTTAAGTATGGCGCCTTCTGGTGCTGTCTTCTATAGTGTATATGATATACTCAAGACTGCTTATCTGCACTCACCAGAAGGAAGGAAAAGAATTCATAACATGAACCAACAGGGGCAGAAATTGAATGCTTTGGATCAGTTGGAGTTGGGACCAATTAGGACTTTACTATATGGAGCTATATCTGGTGCTTGTGCTGAAGCAGTGACGTACCCATTTGAAGTAATCAGGAGGCAGCTTCAAATGCAAGTCCAGGAAACTAGAATGAGTACCTTTGCAACCTGTTCTAAGATAGTTCAGCAAGGAGGAATACAGGCTTTATATGCAGGACTTCTTCCCAGCTTGTTACAGGCATGTGATTCTGATATTTCTTTTGCATATTGTTGTGATTTCTTTTCCTAGTAGTTATTTTAGGGAAGTCTTCTTTATATCATATAAACTGTTGTCATGTTGTGCGATTATTATTCTTTATTGAACAGAAAAAATAAATTGTTGAGAGAGAACTAGTATACAGAAATGCCAGAATGAGTCAAAATCCACCTTTCCCATCTTGCCAAAAATATTATTCAGGTCGGATTTAAGTCATATTGGCGGTTTTTTAGAGCCAAGTAGCTGGCCAATTAGATTGATAGCTTGCCAATACTTATTAAGACATTCATAAAAACCATTACTAAATTTTCTTTGCCGTAGCCAACCCACCATGATCATCTTCAATTATTGTGGAAGATAATTTGATTACGGATTTGAACGTTAGTTCTCCATCAGTGTACGTGCTGAACTGAGTCACTTGCTCTTGTTTTCCAAAATTGCAGATCGCATTTAATGGAGCATTATGCTATTTAAGTTACATTGTAACCTACAGTTAGACCAATTTTGTTTCTATTAGATTACATGAGATTCCATTTTAAAATCAATGAGTATAATAGTTCATCTATCTTATAAATATTGTGAGGTATCCTCACCTTTTCAATGTGGGATCCTCGACATGCTCTCTTAAGATGGCGTCTCTATAAGTTCATACTTGGATTGAATTCTAATTTTATTTTCGAATTGACAATACTTGTTTGAGTTTCATGGGCTTTGATACCAACTTGGATATATTTTAATTAATCAATTGAGAAATTCATCTATCTTATAAATTCTCATCTTGTCCAATGAATGGAGTACTTATACATATTCTAACTTTTTGTTCTGGTGCGTTTGTTTGTTTTCAGTCAAACATCATTGCCCTGTTTTCTTCAACTGCGTTTTTTCTCATATATGCCTGACCAGAAAGCAAAATTACTCATCATTATGTAGGATGGACTAATATTAAATCTGGTCAGTTAAGTTATTGTGGCTAATTTTGACGTGCGTAATGCTGATGTTTAAAACTCAGAAATCTTTTAGTTTAGGGTTTGATAATCATTTGGTTTTTTGTTTATAAAATTTAAGCTTATTTTTACTCAAATCTCTTATAATGTATCCTTCTTTATTTAAGTAGGTGAATGCTAACCAAATTTTAAAAATAAAAACAAGTTTTTGGAAGCTACTTTTTTTTTATTTCTAAATTTTGGTTTGATTTTTAAAAACATAGATAAGAGGTAGGCATCCAAGTAAGAAAAAACATATAATAAGATAGTTGTTATAGGCTTAAGTTTTATTAAAAAAAATTAAAAACAAAATGGTTATCAAATGGATCGGTTTTCTCTTAGAGTTCTCTTTTCTTTTTACTAACATAAGCTGCTTTGCACATTCAGGTACTTCCTTCAGCTTCCATAAGTTTTTTCGTTTATGAGTTCATGAAGATTGTCCTTAAAGTGGAATGAGCGATTGATAAGTTGTCCCAACAAAATTCACCGTTAAGCATCAGAAGTACTCTTGAAACTTAACCATATTATGGTAATCGGCGATTGCTTTTTGTGTTCCTTATTTAGTTTTTCACTTTAAGAAATGTAGTTGCTTCCTGGGTGTCTTAGAATCCCTTTGTTTCCTTTATTTTTTTGTATGTTTGAACTTGGTCCTGATCACAGAGCATATTCGTCACAGCTAAATTTTGACTGTAAGGAGCTTCGTTTTGAAAAGAATGCTCCACAAAAAACCAATTTTCCTTTGAGAATATGCTCCTCTCAAGATCTCAAGTTCAAGACTCACATGTGACACTACTCCTTTGATGTCTTCGATACCTGGCCTAGGGACGGGCGTGGTTACCATATTGAAAAAAAAAAAGAATTTTCACTTTCATTGTAATTACAATTGAGCAAACTTTACTAAGTATATTGAAAATACTTACCACCATTTTGGACTACATCTTTTTATTTTTTATTTAAAATTAACTTTAATTTGTGGAGAGAGAAGTGCTAAAGTTTAGGTCATGTTTGATAATCATTTGGTTTTTGAAATTTAAGTTTACAACAACTATCTTACCATATATTTTTTCTTGCTCGGATATTTTCATCTTACCCATATTTGTTGAAACCAAACTAAAATTTGGAAGAAAAAAAAATTCCAAAAGCTTGTTTTTGTTTTTGAAAGTTGGCTAGTATTCACATACTTTCTTTAAGGAAAGATGGATGCACCGTAGGAAAGATAAGATAAAACACTTTCTAGAAAATTTGTGTAAGAATAGGCTTAAATTTCAAAAACCAAAAATTCAAAGGGTTATCAAACGTGGTCTTAGAATTTCGTGGTCTAAAATGGTTATAAGTAGTTTCAAATACTTACCTACCCTTGGGTAAGTATTACTCATTAAAATTTGTCAGCGCCACATGTTATATATCTAATTTTCAATATTACAATAATAATAACGTGCAGAATTATGCAATTATACGTACTGGCCAGGATTTGTTTCTGTTTTAATTGGATTTACCGTTGAAATGTTTTATTGAAAGAAGTTTATTTTTCAGAGATGTCTTTATTGTTTTAAAGTTTAAGCAGGAGTTATGAATTGAATGTTTTTATTTATAGGCATGGTTTATGACCGTTTTAAAGTCGGGTTCTTACACTTTAAATGTTGAAAAGACTTCCACATAACCTAATGTAGCATACTGGGTCAACATGCGGTTCCTCTTCTGATTCACCACAAGGTACATGCGTGGTAGCTAATCGACGCAAATATATATAAAATAACATGGAGTAGTGTAAAACTCAATGACCTACGCTCCTATCATACTTCTATTCATGAATAATTAACAAGAGCTCCAATAACGCAACCATAGGAATAAACATGAAATAGAGATTAAATCATACGATTTTATTGCAATTATAAAATGTTTATGACTACAAGCTACTCCTAATAAAACAGTAAATTGGAATTGGTGTGGTTGAAGATGTGCAGTCTCTTTATCATCGGCTCCTACAAACACCATCATTTACTTCTCTCCACGATAGGCTTCTTGGCCAATCGACCAGCTCACCCTTCTCGGCTCCTTGCTTTGGTATTTATAGAGTTGATTTACTTAGCCGAAAAGTTGAGGTGAGCTGTGAAATATCCATTAATGTAGGATCTCTTGATTTATGCTGGAATTTATTTGATTGACGCCGACTTAATTACTGATTGATTTTCGATTATTCCTTATTGACATGTCTTTTCCAAACATGTTTTCATTTTGAATTCGCTACTTTTTGCGCTGCTGGTCATTGATAACTCTCAAGAATTGAGAGTTAAAGTAGCTTAATTAAGATTTTTTTAAAATTAAAATCACAAGTAAATTGCACAAGAAGTTTCTCTGTTGTTAGACTCAAGCTGCGCATAAGCAAACATTTGGTTAGCAGTCTAATAAAGCGAAGGCGAACATAAAAACAGCGAAATAGAACGAATACGAGTTAAATTGAGTTTATGTTTAAAAAAAAAAAGAATTGATACTTGTATTTTGGCGCAGAAAAACCAAAGAGATGGAGCAGAAATTGAAGAAGATACTCGCTGTTGCAGAGTACCAGCTGAACGAAGAGCCCGACGGGATTACTAAGGCGCCAACTCTTATTCTCCCAAGCGAAGTAATGCATCCAACCTTGTTCGAGAAAATATCTCTCCAAATGGATGCGTGGTAGGAATCAGTGTTCTAAAAGCAATCATGGCTTCTGTATATTACGCCCAAGCAAATCGTAATAAGAACCAATATTCCAACAATTACAACCCAACCTATAATCGTGGATGGCGGAATCATCCCAATTTTTCATGGTCGAACAATGGAAATGCCAGCAGTTCTAGCAATCCACCGTTCCCGCAAAGATATCACGGGAACCCTCCAGGGTTTGGGAATCAATTTGTTTAAGGAAATCAAGGATGGAATACATTTTCGCCACAACGAAATCAATTGCCACAACAGAATTTTCAACAAGCCCTCAATAGTTCGATTGAAAACTTACTGAAGGAATTTATCGCCAAAAGCGAAGTGACAGCGCAAAATCAGCAGGCAACAATTCAAAACCACCAAGTGGCTTTGAAAAATCTAGAAAATCAAATGGGGCAGCTAGCAGTTGAATTGCGGAATAGACCAGTTGGACGTTTGCAAGCAGATACTGAGTCAACAAGAAGAGAAGGGAAGGAGCAGATTTAAGGCCATTGCGATTGTTGGGGAAGCTGAAGAAACGAACTCTATCAACGAACCGATTGTAGAGATTTTGCCACAGCTAGAGCAAGAGCGAAATTCGAAAGCACCAAGAAACGAGGAGACAATAGAAAAATCTGAAAACCCTGTAGTCGTAACAGTAGAGATTCTCACTGAGGAGAATGTTACCGAAGTTGTGGAATTTGTGCCGCCACCACCGTACCCTCAGAGATTGAAGAAGAAAGATGGAATGGGGTACGAAAAGTTCTTGGATATTTTGAAAAGCATTCAGATAAATATCCCGCTAATTGACGCCCTTCGCCAAATGCCAAATTATGCAAAATTCTTGAAAGAAGTGTTGTTAGAAAAGAACAAAGCCGAAGACTGCAAAGTGATTTCGCTTAATGAAGGATGCAATGCCTAGTTTCAAACAAACTGCCCATTAAAGAAAAGGATCCTGGGGCTTTCACAATCCCAATCTCTATCGAAAGCGCTTATATTGGAAAGGTTTTGTGCGATTTAGGGGCAAACATAAACTTGATGCCGTTATCAGTCTACGAGAAATTCCAAATCGGCGAAGTGAAGCCTACAAAGGTGACTATCCAGATCGCTGATAGTTCTGTGACGAAACCCGAAGGAAAAATCGAAGACATTCTGGTTCGTGTTGGAAAATTCATCTACCCCGCCGATTTTATTGTTTTGGATTACAAAGCGGATAAAGAAGTTCCCATCATTTTGGGACGCCCATTCTTAAAAACTGGGCGAACTTTGGTGGATGTTTCTGAAGGAACAATAACTCTCCAGATGAATGGCGAAAGGATGAAATTCAACATATCAAATTCGATGAAATATCCAGCAGATTTGGAGGAGTGCTCCGCGATAACATCGCTGGAAGATGATTTCAGCGAAAGTCATTCTGAGTATTCGCGAGAGCAGAGAGATGGTGCGAACCTGGATTGTTTATGGGTATCCGATGAAGAGAACATCAGCGAGATAAAAGAAAAGGACAACAACGAAAGCTTGCAACCATTGATGGATTCGCTAAGTGTGAACAAACAAGTTTGCCCGATGAAACCCTCAATTGAACAACCGCCCCAATTGGAAATGAAACCACTTCCAACACATTTGAAATATGTGTTTCTGGGAGAGTCAAATACCCTGCATGTGATTATTTCTTCGCAATTAACGAAGGAAAATGAAGATCTGCTAATCAATCTCCTTCGCGAACATAAAAGAGCTATTGGCTGGACATTTGCGGACTTGAAAGGAATTAGCCCAGCAATTTGTATGCACAAAATACAGCTCGAAAATGAAGAGTTTCGCTCAATTGATAGGCAGCGAAGATTGAATCCAGCGATGAAGGAAGTGGTAAAAAAGGAAATAATTAAGTGGTTGGATGTTGGTTTAATCTACCCTATCTCTGATAGCAAATGCATTAGCCCAGTTCAATGCGTACCGAAGAAAGGAGGAACAACTGTGGTTATGAATGCGCAGAATTAGCTAATCCCAACAAGGACAGTTTCGGGGTGGCGAGTTTGCATGGACTATCGCAAACTAAATGCAGCAACGAAGAAAGACCATTTTCTGTTGCCTTATGTTGACCAAATGTTGGATAAAGTGGGGGGAAAGAGTACTATTTCTTCTTGGATGGGTATTCGGGGTATAACCAAATCACCATTGACCCAGCAGACTAGGAAAAAATGACATTCACATGTCCCTACGGAATATTCGCATTTCGCCGTATGCCGTTTGGTCTTTGCAATGCCCCAGCAACATTTCAGCGATGCATGCTTGCCATTTTCTCTGATCTAATGGAAAATGGGATGGAAGTATTCATGGACGATTTCACAGTGTTTGGAACTTCGTTTGAAGTCTATTTAGCGAATCTGAGGAAAGTGTTGAAAAGATGCGAAGAAACGAACTTAGTATTGAATTGGGAAAAATGTCACTTCATGGTGACAGAAGGGATTACGCTCGGCCATCGAGTCTCGAAGGAAGGAATGGAAGTGGATAAGGCAAAGGTAGAAGTAATCGAAAAGTTAGCCAAACTAGAGAATGTTAAGGGAGTTCACAGCTTTTTAGGCCATGCGGGTTTTTACCGAAGGTTCATAAAAGATTTTTCAAAAATTGCGAAGCCACTTTGCGAACTTCTGATTCTAAACAAGCCATTCATTTTTTACTCCGCCTGCGTGAACGCCTTCTTGACTTTGAAAAGAGACCTGATAACAGCTTCAATCATAAAAACTCCGGATTGGACCAAGCCATTCTGCGTGTTGTGCGATGCAAATGATTACTATGTGGGAGCTATGTTGGGGCAATATGGTGAAAAGTTGGTACATCTGATATATTATGCAAGCAAAATGATGAGCGATACGCAATGAAACTATACCACGACCGAAAAAGAATTTCTAGCTGTCATTTTTGCAAGAAGTTACTTGATTGGAGTGAAGGTCACAGTGTTTACAGATCACGCTGCAATCAAGTACTTATCAAGAAAACGGACGCAAAACCAAGGTTACTTCGCTGGGTTTTGCTTCTTCAGGAATTTGATTTAGAAATCGTTGATAAGAAGGGTTGTGAGAACGTTGTCCATGACCATCTCTCGCGAATTGAACATGCATAGTGCTCACAAAATTGCGTAATTAGAGATTCTTTTCCAGACGAACAGGTGCTTGCAGTTAATGACACTTTGCCACCGTGGTTCGTCGACTTAGCGAACTACCTGGTTAGCGGAGTCCTCCCGTCTGAAATGACATTTCAGAAGAAGAAGAAATTTATGCATGACGTAAAAGCATATTTTTGGGATGAACCTTTCTTGTATCGTCAATGTGAAGACAACATAATTCGTCGTTGTGTCACTGAAGAAGAGGCAAAGATGAAAGTAGAAGGGTGTCACTGTTCAGCCTATGGGGGTCATTTCGGAGGAGCGAAGACAGCAGCGAAGGTATTTCAAGCGGATTATTACTGGCTGATAGTGTTCAAAGATTGCTACAATTTTGTAAAACAGTGCGACAGATGTCAAAGACTCGGTAATATAAGCAAAAGGGACGAAATGCCATTGAAGTACATCCTGGAAGTGGAACTTTTTGATATGTGGGGTATAGATTTTATGTGACCATTCTTGAACTCCAATGTTAATTTGTATCTCCTCGTCGCAGTTGACTATGTCTCAAAATGGGTTGAAGCTGCCACCTACGCGAAAAACGACTCCAAAACTGTTATTAAATTCTTGTAAAAATACATATTTTCAAGATTCGAGACACCAAGGGCACTGATCAGTGACGGAGGCACGCACTTTGCTAATCGCAGTTTAGAAGCTATTTTGTGAAAGTATATCGTGCATCACAAAGTGGCGACAACATACCACCCACAAACAAATGGTCAGGCGAAAGTTTCCAATCGCGAAATCAAGACAATTGTAGAGAAAGTTGTAAACCCAACGTGAAAAGACTGGGCAAACAAACTTAATGACGTGTTGTGGGCTTACCAAACTGCTTATAAGACGCCGCTGGGAATGTCGCCATATCGCTTAGTGTTTGGAAAAGCTTGTCACCTTCCCCTGGAACTTGAGCATAAAACATATTGGGTGATTAAAGAGCTAAACCTCAGCTCGCCAAGAATCGCTTCAACACGACAACTCCAACTTTTGGAACTCGAGGAGTTTCGCTTGTTTGCCTACGAAAATGAGAAGCTCTACAAAGAGAAAACAAAGAAATGGCTCTTTTTTTTCCTTCACCCTTGCTAACCTTGCACAACAATCTGCCATTGCTCTAAAAATTCAAAGGTATTTCTGATAAAATTTTTAAACAACTGGGCAATGCTGGTCGAACTTTAAACTACTCGAAAGCTTAACTTTTGCAATTTCGACTAACAAGTATTCTCAGCAACCCTTTCAATAATTTCGACTGCTTGGTTTTATGTTTTTGACAACAATACTCTAGACGCAGATGCATCAAGCATTAACTTCGCAGCTTCGCTCAGTCCGCCATAAAAGTATTCAAATTGCACACAGCATGGGAATCTGTTGTGTGGGCACCTTCGTTGAACCATCTTAAAGCGATCCCACGCATCGGCGATCGATTCGCCTGGAGCTTGCCTGAATGAAACAATCTCATCACGGTGTTGCATCATTTTCTTTGGTGGAAAGTATTTTAGCAGAAACCATTTAGCCAACTCCTCCCATACCATATTCTGTAAATTCTCTTGCGTGTTAAGCCATTCCTTCGCTCTACCTTGCAGGGAATGCGCGAACAGACTTCGCCGCAGGCTATCTCTTGTCTTGTCTAGCATAACGAAAGAGTCACAGACACCCATGAACTCGTGTAAATGGTTGTGAGGATTTTCGTTTGCCATTCCTTGGAATTGGGCCTTTTACTGCAAAAACGTATTCATCATTGGCTTGAACTCAAACGCCCACACCCCATCTTCTGGTCGGATTCCTGCTTGCATAAACTCGGTGATATTAGGTACGGCGTATGCTCTTACCACTCCATCCCTATCATCAGCCATCATGACAAGGGTGGCGAGGAATCTATCTGCGTGTTCGTAATTTGGGTTCGGAACGACGGGCTCCTCAGGGGGAACTTCCATGTTCTCAGCTGGTTCAGCCATTTGCGCAGGTCGGTTTCGCCTTCGGTTACGTCGTCTTCTTCGGAGAGTTCGCTTAGGTTCTGGATCGAAAGGTTCAATAAAACCTTGTCTTCGCATATGCTTCCGCGAACCTACCTACAACAAACACAACAAACAAATTCAACTCAAGTACCACTTTCAGCACTACTCTTCGAATAACAACACTTAAAAAGTCTCCGGCAACGGCGCTAACAAAAACTTGTTGGGACGAAATATCACACACAAATAAATTATGAATAATGGATGGATGATGACGTGGCTCAGGCTGAGCTTTGCCTAAGCGAAGTGGTGAATTGAAATTAAGCAGGATGTGTGTTGTATTTCGCCAAGTTGTGCAAGTATACACAACCTTGTTGTAGCAAGTTTTACTAAGTAAAAGTCATTCTCCATAGGGACTTTTGAAATGTTGAATTTGTCTTCATGCGAAAGCGGAAGTTAAATAATGTGATGAAAAGAGAATTGTAGAAAGCAGTGGACAATACTAACACGTTTTACTATCAAGTGGAAAAAGTATCGGAAGGGTCGGGTTTCGGGGCATCGCTTAGGCGAAGCAATTAGCGAAACACTTCGTTAACAGCGGGGCCTTAAGTTCTCTCGAACTTCAACAACGACTCTCTCGAGCACTTAGTTCGCTCTCTCGAGTCAAACAATGGAAATTACTACCGTCAACTAGCTGCGATTTCTATCTCTAATATTCGCTGTTCGAGCCATGCATACAAGTTCCCTCTATCCTTGTCTCTCGACTTAGCACGGAGTTTGAAGCTCGCATGCAAAACTCTTACTCCGCTAATGACTTCGCTTACGCGAAGTCCCTATTTCCCTTTTCCTTCCGACAACAGGTTTAACTACTCATTATCAGGAAGAAATGCAGTGCAAAAATGAAATAAGACATGCGAAACATACTTCAGATATAAAACAAAGTTGTGAAACGAAAGTTCAAGAAAAACAAGATGTTGAAATGACTACGAAGTCGATTACAGAAGAATTCAACAAACAACTTGAAACCAAAAACAATAACGCTACACTATGCCCGACATAAATTGCTCAGACGGCGAAAAGGTGCTACAGATGAGGCGGTCGAAATGTGATTGGAGTTCCTATCCCAGAGAGAATTATTTGGAAGAAGGTTCTATTCGTCACTGAATTTGATGAAGAAGGTCACCCTTTTTATAGTGCTCTCGATAAAATTCGCTTTTCCTCTCTGCTATGCGATCCGGTCCTGCCAAATGCTGTTCCACTATCCTCTCTGCAAAAAGCTGCTATAAGCTCTGATTTGTCAGATGTACTGGGGCCGACAAGATGAACTACCAAGATTGCTTTTAGAGCACTGATTCCTGCCACGCGTCCTTTTGGAAAGATATTTTCTCGATCGAGGTTGGATGCATTGCTTCGCTTGGGCGAATAAGAGTTAGCGCCTTAGTCATCCCGTCGGGCTCTTCGTTCAGCTGGTACTCCGCAACAACGAGTATCTTCTTCAAATTCTGCTCCTTCGCTTTGGTTTTCCTGCGCAAGAACACAAGTATCAATTCTTTTTTTAAACATAAACTCAATTTAACTCGTATTCATTCTATTTCGCTGCTTTTATGTTCGCCTTCGCTTTGTTAGACTGCTAACCAAATGTTCGCTTATGCGCAGCTTAAGTCTAACAACAGCGAAACTTCTTGTGCAATTTACTTGTGATTTTAATAAAAAAATATCTTATTTAAGCTACTTTAACTCTCAATTCTTGAGAGTTATCATGGCACGACGAGCGACTCAAGCGAAAAGAGTTCCAAGTGGGCCAGAAAGTGCTCCTATACAACTCGCGACTCAAGCTATTCCCGGGAAAGTTAAAGTCCAAGTGGTCCGGACCATTTCAGATGTACAAGTTCACTCGCATGGGGCGATTTTGCTGAAAAATGATGTTGACAATTTTGAGTTTTTGGTCAATGGGCAGAGATTGAAGCACTATTATGGCGAAGGAGCCGCAGAAGCGGACTTTGCCCCTCTAATTGAGAACTAAGCGAAGCTGGGCTGGCTGGAGTAGTGGGTATGTCTTTCTCAAGTAAATATTCAACACCTCTCCAGGCCAGGTAAGTATGAACACTTGTACATATTTTATTTGTCTTTGCTGTTTCTTAGGAATCAAATAAGTTAAGATGTTAGCGAAAGGAATATGGTCAAAATTAGATCTCCGCGGGATTCGCTTCGCAAGAATTAGATGTATTGCCGTGGCGAAATTGCGACAACTGTCTCTTTTCAATCACGCGTGTCCTCTGAACAAATCTCGAGGTACAGGTGTCGAGTACATACCCAATCGAGCGGTCGAGATTTGGCCAAGCCTTAAGCAGCCCCTATAAGATCCCTCCAATCCCCTCATTTATTTCTTTTCACACCTCCAAAATCCCTAAAATTCTCTTGAGCTCTCAAATCTCGCGGATAATTTCGCAACTTCTAAGCTCCCTTGAACAAAACTTTCTCTCTCAATCCAATGGCCCCCAAATCTCAAATTCTCAGCTCGTCCTCCAAGAAGTCTGAGCAATCAGACAAAAAGTTGAGTGTCCTCGTTGCGGCGAGGCTTCGCCAGCAAGAACCGAGTGGTGTAGCTCTTAGCTCCGCTGCGTCGGAAGCTCCTTTTGGAGGTGAGCATTCCAAAATTGTCCTGAGAAGGATCGTCAAGTCAGGACAAACGACCGTGTCTTCTGTGGGTAAAGGTCAATGATCGCTAAAAGGATCGGCTGCAGCGGAGGTAACTACTGGGAAGGTCGCTGAATTACAACAAAGGAAGATGGCCGAAAGGAAAGCGACCGAAGAGAAGAGAATGGCTGAAGAGAAGAAGAGGGCGGAGGAGAAGCGAGAGAAAGAATTGGAAGCAGAATGCGAAGCTCAGCTCGCCTTACAACGAAAGATGGCAGAATTGGAAGTAGAATTGGCAAGGTCGAAAGCGGAGCACCACCGTCTGTCGGAGGAGAATGAAAAAGAGCGCGAAGAAGAGGAAAAACGAGATCGAAAGAGAAAAGAGAAGGAAGAAAAAAAAGAAAGAAGCCGCTGCGGCGAAGGGCAGCGAAAGAGCAGACTGCCTCTTGCGCTTCGTTCGTCGAAAGGAGCGCAACTATAGAAGTCAATCCGAGCAGAGAAGCGCAGCTCGTAGTGGTAACTTTTGAGGGCGAAACTCCAGTTGAAGACGAAGAAATAGCTGAGGTTGAGCAAAGCGAAGGAGTGGACGATGCACCACTGGCAATTTGCCAGGTAGATGCGGACGCTTAGGAGCTAGCCTCTGATGAAATGGAGTTCGGCGAAGCAGCCGAAGGGGCCGAAGTTACAAGCCCCGCAGAAGGGGAAGAAGTGGAAAGTTTTGCCAGTTTGGAGAAAGATGATGGCGAAGAGGAGGAGTTGGGCGTTGAGTTGTTAGTTGCTGGATATGACGTACACTTGACAATTGGTCAAGTTGCTGCTGATCCAGCAACTAGTGGCTTTGTCGCAGGAAAAGGTAAGAGTCTTTTTCGCCGAGATCTCGCAGCCACCAGTAATGATAGCCTGGACGACGAAATAGAAGAGGAATTCTTTGGCTCGTCCAGTGAAGAAGAACACGTGGTGCAACCCTCGCCACCGCGAGGGTTCTCTGCGAGGGGAAATAGCCAAGAAAAATAGTCCATTTTCGCTCGGCGGAGCAAACTCGCAGTCTAGTCAGCAAGAACATACTTGAGTTCCAAACGAAGAAATTCTAGCCTGAACAGCTGTTTGACCTTGACCTCTATGGACTTCCAATGACAGTTGTCAAGTAAATAGAATAGCGAGGCTGGGAGAAGCTATGCACAGAATTGGAGTCAGCAAGGCGTGATTGGGTAATTGAATTTTATGCCAGCCTGCTGAACCCAAGCACATTCAATGCATATGTTCGCTGAAGCGAAATAGATTGGTCGCCCAAGGCATGAAATGACCTGTTCGGTCTTAGCAACCAAAAATCCGAATTCGATCAGCTGTTGGACGAAATCAGCTAAGAAGATTTACAGCTCTGCCTGGAGACAATCGGCATAGAGGGAGCAGAGTGGGAAGTAGGCCCGCAATCTCACCGTTTTCACACGACGAATCTGAACGAGGAAGCACGAATCTGGACATCCTTCATGAAGTCATCGCTGCGTCCAATTTCCCACGAGTCCACCTTCACAGTACCGCAAGCATTGCTAATTTGCGCCATCATGACGGGACTTTCAGTTAATATTGGCAACATTATCGCGAGAGAAATCCGTGGATGGAAAGGGCGAAAAGCGAGTTATATGCTTTTCCCTCATTCCATTTCCATGCTATGCCTTCACCGAGGACTCGTGGGCCGACCAAATGATGCATTACTGACGAACAAGCGATGCCTGAATTTCGCTCCCAAAGCTTTCGCGAAGGGGAAGAATTTAGCGAAGAAAATCCAAGCCTCCACTTCCAATCAAAACAGCGAGCAACTACAGTTGCTGCGGGATATACACGATGAAAACCGACGATTTCATCAATACTTCCGGCAGCGAGATCAGGTAATACAACGCATCCTCAGCCGATTGAAAGTTAGAGCTTTTACACTACCCCCATTCCCAAACTTGCCTTCGCCATCAGACGAACCCAACGAAGACTCGCCAACGCATTAAATGGAAGTCCCTCTTCACTTTATCTTTCCCTCATTTGCATTTATCATTTCGCTTGTAACTGTTTTGTGTTCGCTAATTAATATAAACTTGGTACTTCAGAAATTTTGTTCTTGTTATCCTGTGCAGTCAAATTATCATTGCTCTAATTAGTCAATTATATTTATTCTCAAAAATATTTCTCAACTCCTCAATGGTGGCGCGAAATTTGAACTTGACAAAGCAAGATTTTATGTGAAACTTTGAGATTTTTATTTGAGTAAATTCATTAAGTATAGAAACTTAATTCTAAGGAATCTTTAGCTTGAGCGAACTTATTTAGATTTAACCCAAGCCTTAAACTTTTAGCAAAATTTAAGTTTGGGGGTACTGAGAGTTTTTCATTGGGACAATGAAAAGTCCAAGTTTGGGGGTAGAGTTCGCCGAAGCGAAAATTGTAAATACTCGCGAAAAGCGTAGAAAAGAAATATGCTTCAAGAGTGATTCAGCGAAGAAAAATTAATTGGACAGTTGCCATTTTGCTGAAGTAAAAGGTGAGATTTACAAGCAAAACCCTGGGTTGGATGAAAAAAAAAATTAAAAATTAAAAAATTCCCAAATACTCGAGTAGAGCAAAGCGAATCAAAGGGCTAGTAGCCTAAGTCCTGGGATCATTTGTCCGCTGTCGTTTGCTCTAACGTTGCATACCAATCATTATACTTAACATTCAATGAAGGAGCAGACAATAGTAGGATACCGTAAGTGAGGAACTCCCAGAGAACTGTAAAAGGAAAGTATTCGCTTTGGCAAAAGATAAGGTTGTACCAAAGTTAAAGGGTGCAAAATAGCTTAAAGCGAAAAGTTAAATCTAAATGATTAGGGAGAGCGAAAAGAACCAAAGAATTAAAGTTCTAAACCCAAATGAATTTTTGCAGAGAAAAATTGAAGAGGATTGCAAAAGTTAAGCTTTCGAGTAGTTTAAAATTCGACCAGCAGTGCCCAGTTGTTTAAATTTTTTATCAGAAATACCTTTGAATTTTTTGTAACAGCCCGGTTTTCAGCTAAATGTAAAATAAGGTTTTTATATATAGTTTGTATTTTTGGAAGTTGATGTTGGAGGGCTCGAACCCTTGGCCTAACAAGAGGTTTGGAAGCTTGGATTTAAATAAGGAAAAATAAACGCGTCAGCCAGAGATCGAAGAGGGGAAGCCTTGGGAAGGAAATTTGAGATTCCCAAAGCTTATTTAAATTAGAGAAGGAAGAAAAAAAAAAGAAAAAAAAACCCCCAGTCTCTCTCGCAAACCCTCACTCTCTCCCCCTAACCCACGCCGCCGACGCCAAAGACCTCACCCTCGCGCTCTCGGCGCCGCTGCCGCTGCACCACACCAGCCTCAGACGCTCCTGCCTCCCAACGCCGCACCGCACTGGGCCACCGTGCGCCCGAGCCAGCCCAGCGCCGCCCGTCTCGCGCCATGCGCAGCGCGCCCAGCGCCGTCGCGTCTGCACCAACGCCTCGGCAACACACGGCCGCGGCCGTCCGCTTCCGTCGCTCCGCTTCGCCGTCGTCGTCGTCCTGGCGTGTCGCTCGTTCGCTCGCCCGCCCCGCGCAGCCTGGTCGCCGCCGCACGCTGCCCGCCCGTCCGACGCGCCTTGCGCGCGTGCCGCTCAGCGCGCTGCTTTCGCCTTTGCCGCGCGCCCGAGCAGCGCCCTGCTGCACTCAGCAGCGGCGCCGTTCCTGCTCCTTGTTGCCGAGACGTGTGTCTTCTCGGTTGGTAAATTTCCGAGCCTCCACCCTTTGGACTTCATGATTTTAGCTGTTGTTTATTTATTTAGGATATTTTATTGTATGCCTAGGTCGCTCAGGTTCGCTTTAAAGCTCGAGGGTTGTTAGTTGATTCGTGATAGTTACTTTCCACTCGTTTCCAGGTAAGGATTCCTTACCCGGGTTGTGTGGACCTGCGAATACTTTGATAGCATGTTGATTATTGTGGTATGTCACGAGTTTCTAGTGGATAGGATTCATGCTTGCTTTTGATTTCGTGTTCGTGTTATGTTTGCGTTTCGTTAGTTCCATGCTAGGGTTTTCCTATCCTGACATATCCATGCTTCATGTTGTATTCTATTAGTTCCATACTAGATTCTTCCATCCTGGCATATCCATGTTTTCCGTTGTATGCTGTTAGATCCATGTTAAGGTTAGACGTGTGAAGTATAGTGTAGAAGACCGTAGGAGTAACTAGGATAGGTCCCGCTCGGGTAAGACCCCGATGGAGTCTGGAGGTGTAAGGCACTGACGGGCATCATAGGTGTGACTGGGCATCACTGAGTCTGGAGGTGTAAGACCCTGACGGGCATCCTAGGTGTGTAAGGCCCCACTGGGCATCACTGAGTCTGGAGGTGTAAGACCCTGACGGGCATCCTAGGTGTGTAAGGCCCCACTGGGCATCACTGAGTCTGGAGGTGTAAGACCCTGATGGGCATCCTAGGTGTGTAAGGGCCCACTGGGCATCACTGAGTCTGGAGGTGTAAGACCCTGATGAGCATCCTAGGTGTGTAAGTCCCCGATGGGCATCACTGAGTCTGGAGGTGTAAGACCCTGATGGGCATCCTAGGTGTGTAAGTCCCCGATGGGCATCACTGAGTCCTAGGTTGTGTAAGGCCCGAAGGGCATCCAGGTTTAGAACCTAGGAAAGGTTGTAGATGAAAGCCCTTGCATAGGCTCGCTCTAGAAGTGGCTCTTAGCCTAAACCAACCGTTTCTGCTCTAAGTCATTGTATGGTTGCATGTCCTTGTGCTAAATGAGATGTTTTCGTATTGTACCCCGGTTGGGGATTCTTACTGAGTAACTCGTTGTTCACCCTTATTTTACGTGGTTTTCCACGGGTAACTTGGGACCAGGCTGAATGGCTAGGAGGAGGCTCTTTGGATGATCATGGATAGTGACTCGAGTTGCACGTTCCTTTTATTGTTTTTATGATTTAGCATGTAGTGGGACTTGGGTCCCTAGGAAAAGCACTCAAAAACTATTTTATGTTTCTCAACTGCTCCTTTGATTTGTTTTAAGAAAGTCTTGATCAGTCACTTACTTATTATTGGTTTTATTTATTGGAACTACGGTTTTTGTTTTAAATTGTTGATTACAAGGTTTTAAATTGGGAACTTTGAATGATGTTTTACATTCTTAATCATGCATGCTAAGTAAGGATCTAGGTTAGAGACCGTTTCTCGGGTCGGGTCCCTTCAGATTGGTATCGAGCTCGAGTTATAGGTTATGTAGACTGACCTGCAGTTGTAGGTTGTTTTCCATGATCATCAGCGCTCTGACAGCCATCAGGTATGTCCGTAAGTTTAAGGTTAAGGGTTAAGAATTACAATACCGTTTGCACCTTGCATGTTCATGACTTGTTGTTGTAGAGCAGGGAAAACAGGTTCTGACTCATTGTTGGTTTGGGTGTGGATTGTCAGCATGCCAGTTACTCGTAGAGAGCAGGGAGGCTCGAGGCCAAACACCCAGGGCATTCGTATTGATTCTGACACTGGAGGGACGTCGTCCCAAGCTGATGCTGATGTTAGGCCACCGACTGGCCCTTCTGCTGTGTTTCCCGGAGAGGGCGTGGAGGCAAATGAGCCTCGAGAGGCTGCACCGAGAGTTGCTTTTGTGGAGTCCATGAGGGCTCTTATGGTTGGGTTGCTAGCTGACCAGAGGGCCGAGCAGAGAGCTGAGACGCAGGCTTTGTTAGCTGCGCAGAGGGAGGAGTCCCGACGAGATAGAGCGGTGAACGAGTTGGTTCAGCCAGAGAGACTGCAGATGCCACCTACACCGCCGCCCGATTCGGAGCCGATTGTGAATGAGGCCATTATGGCAGAAGGTGCTGAGGATCTAGGCAAGTGGCTGAAGGATTTTGTGAAATGGAAGCCCGAAAAATTTAGTGCCCCTGGAGAACCATTGGTAGCAGCCAGGTGGATTGCGGAGTTAGAGTACACATTCATGGTGATGGCTTGTCCTGAGGTGCAGCGAGCTCGATGTGCAGCTCATGTGTTAGCTGGTACAGCTAAGTGGTGGTGGGATTCCACTTTGAGTGAGAGACCGGCTGGGTCTCCACACCCACACAGGAATTCTTCAAAGGTGAGTTTAAGGCAAAATTTATCAGTGAAGAAGCCCAAGAAAAGATGATCGAACTATTTTCAAACCTCAAGCAAGGGTCTGACTCGATCGAGGTTTATGAGAAGAAGTTTTCAGAGTATGGGTACTTCGCGCCGCAGTTGATTGCCACCCCTGAGCTGAAGATCGGGAAATTTATTGCGGGTCTGAGACAGGGAGTGTCTCAGGATGTTAGGGCACATGCCCCAGAGACTTTTGCCAAGGCAGTGCAGTTGGCAACTATTTATGATGGAAAATATCCTCCGAGGCGAGTTTCTAGTCTTTGTTATGCGAAGGCCCGATGTTCTCGGGCCAGAAGCGTAAGTTTGATTCAGGGAGTAATGGCCGTGGGGGCGGTCAGCGCCCTCAGGGTTCTTTTCATGGCAGGGACCAGCATCGGGACCGTAACCGTGATCAGCCTCGCCAACAGGGCGTAGGGAGGCCGCCACCGTATTGTAAACTTTGTGGGAAGCAGCATTGGGGACCTTGTGGTGGTAACCCTAGAGCTTGCTACAACTGTGGAAAGGAAGGGCATCGGGCCCGACATTGCAACTAGAAAGCAATGGTGGCGCAGCCAGCTCAGCAGCAGGGGAGAGTGTATGCTACGACCCGCCAGGAGGTTGAGAAAGCCGGGGCCACAGTGGCAGGTACGCTCCTAGTTCTTGATCACCTTGCCTTTGTGTTGTTTGATTCGGGTTCCACACACTCTTTTGTTTATGCTGTTTTTGATGAGCATGCTTGCATGATTTTAGAGCCTCTAGGATTTGAGTTATCTGTTGCTACTCCCTCGGAAGCTAGTATGTTGGCTAGTCAGAAGGTAAGGGATGGTCGGATACAGGTATCCGACGAGTCTTTGCAGGTTACGCTCATAGTGTTGGCTATGAGTGGTTTTGATGTGATCCTCGGCATGGATTGGTTAGCTGATAACCACGCTATGATTGACTGTCGCCGTAAGGAGGTAGTGTTTAGGCCGCCGAGCAGACCTAGTTTTAAATTTCGGGGCACCCAGGGTGGGGTGTGTCCGCCAGTGATTTTGGCAGCTAAAGCCCACCGTTTGCTAGCTCGAGGAGCTTGGGGTTTTTTAGCTAAGTTGACCAGGGAGAGCCGTGATCAGTTATCTGTTGAGCAAGTGCCCATTGTGCAAGAATTTGCAGATGCTTGCCTTAAAAAGTTGCCTGGTCTACCGCCAAAGAGGGAGGTGGATTTCTCGATAGAGCTTGAGCCAGGAACTCGTCCTATCTCGAAAGCTCCATATTGTATGGCGCCAGCTGAACTGAAAGAGTTAAATGAGCAGTTGCAGGAGCTGCTTGGCAGAGGATTCATTAGGCCGAGTGTGTCCTCGTGGGGAGCACCCGTGCTATTCGTTAAGAAAAAGGATGGCTCGATGCGTCTATGCATTGATTACAGGGAACTGAACAAGGTGACTATCAAGAACAAGTATCCACTGCCTCGTATTGATGACCTGTTTGACCAGCTCCAGGGAGCTTGTGTGTTTTCGAAGATTGACTTGAGGTCAGGCTACCACCAGTTAAGGACCCGGGATGCAGATATTCCCAAGACAGCTTTCAGGTCGAGGTATGGTCACTATGAGTTCGTAGTCATGTCTTTTGGACTGACGAACGCCCTAGCTGCATTCATGGACATGATGGACAGGGTGTTCAAGGCATTCTTGGACCGCTTTGTCATCGTGTTCATAGATGACATTCTTGTGTACTCTAAGTCTAAGGAGGACCATGCTTCGCACCTAAGACATATTTTGTCAGCCTTGCGCGAGAACCTACTTTATGCGAAGTTCTCAAAGTGTGACTTTTGGCTTGAGGAGGTAGCTTTTCTAGGGCACGTTGTGTCTAAGGAGGGAGTGGCTGTGGACCCTTCAAAAGTAGAGGCCGTTAGCTCATGGGCGGACCGACGATATGTCGAGATTCGTAGCTTTACGGTGCGCCGAATATTACCGTCGCTTCGTTCGGAATTTTTCTGCTTTAGCAGCACCGCTGACTCGGTTGACAAGGAAGGGCGTCGATTTCGTTTGGGATGAGAAGTGCGATGAGAGTTTTGCTAAGCTGAAGAGCAGTTTGACGTCCGCGCCCGATGTTGGCGATTCGGAAGAAACAGGGGTTCGTGGTGTACAGTGATGCCAACAAGTTTGGTTTGGGTTGCGTTCTGATGCAACACGGTAAGGTGATAGCGTACGCTTCGAGGCAGTTGAAACCGCACGAGCAGAACTACCCGACTCATGATATGGAGTTGGCAGCAGTCGTCTTTGCACTTAAGATCTGGAGGCACTACTTGTATGGGGAAAAGATTCAAATTTTCTCGGACCACCAAAGCCTCAAGTATTTCTTCACTCAGAAGGACCTGAACATGAGGCAGAGGAGGTGGTTGGAGCTTGTAAAGGATTACGACTGTGAGATCTGTATCACCTGGAAAGGCAAATGTTGTGGCCGATGCACTAAGTAGAAAGACCTCGCATCTAGCAACGTTGGCAAATCCCAAAAGTATCATAAGGAAAGACCTCGAGAGAGCGGAAATAGCAGTGTTGTTAGGGGATGTTACCGCCAGGGTAGCTCAGTTGACCATCCAGCCTTCGATAAGGCAAAGGATTATCGACGGCCAGTTGAATGATCCTAAGTTAAAGAGTTTGTATGAGAGGGTTCAGGCTGATGGTGACTTCGATTTTGTGATATTTGCAGATGGTGGCTTGAGATATAAGGGTCGGCTCTGTGTCCCAGCCGATGCCGGTATTCGCATGAGTTGTTGGTGAGAGGCTCACACCTCGCCCTTTGCTTGGCACCCGAGGGTAACAAGATGTACCAAGACCTTAGCGAGACGTTTTGGTGGATGAGGATGAAGAGAGAGATTGCCCGGTTTGTCGGTCGGTGTCTCACTTGTCGGCAAGTGAAGCGCGCCTAGGCGGCTCCATGGGGTTGCTGCAGCCGCTTCAGTGCCACAATGGAAGTGGGAGGAGATTACCATGGACTTTATTTCGGTTTGCCCAGGACTCCTAGAGGTTATGCACAGATTTGGGTGATCGTTGTGAGTTGACCAAGTGTGCACACTTCATTCCCTGCGGATAAACTATACCGTGGAGCGGTGGTGGCACGATTGTTCCTTGAAGCGAATAGTTAGGTACCACAGAGTGCCGATTAAAATTATCTTCGACCGGGATTCCCGTTTTACATCACGGTTTTGGAAAGCCCTTCAGTGAGTTTGGGCACAGAGTGCGGCTCACGATCTGACCTTCCACCCACGCATCCGATGGCGAGACAGAGCGGGTAAATCGAGATCTTAGAAGATATGTTGCGGGCACGTGTTTGGATTTCCCGGGTAGTTGGGACCAGTACTTATATTTGATGGAGTTTGCCTACAACAATAGCTTTCAGTCGACCATTCAGATGGCACCGTTTGAAGCGTTGTATGGTAAGCTCTGCGAGATCCGAGATTCGGGAAGAGGTTGGAGATAGGCGGTATTGGGTCGGAGTTTGCTCCATTGACCAATGAGGCTGTCCAAAAATCGAGCTCGTATGTTGTTGCCCAGGCGAGCGAGAGAAAGAGCTACGCCGATGTCAGGCGTAGAGAGTTGGAGTTGAGGTTGGCCAGCATGTGTTCCTTAAGGTGGCTCCGATGCGTGGAGTTCTGAGGTTTGGTAGGAAGGGGAAGCTGAGCCCCAGGTTTGTTGGACCATTCGAGATCTTTGAGAGGATTGGGGCCGTAGCTTATCGATTAGCATTGCCGCCATCCTTGGCTGCGCGATGCCTGATGCGTTCCATGTTTCGATGCTCCGCCAGTATGTGGCAGACCCTTCGCATGTTATAGACTTCGAGCCTTTGCAGCTAAACCGTGACCTGAGCTTTGAGGAAAAACCCATAAAGATTTTAGCATTTGAGAAGAAAGTCTTGAGGAACCGAGCTATTGATTTAGTGAAAGTGCAGTGGCAGAATCAGGGAGTTGAGGAAACTACTTGGGAGTTGGAAGGGGAGATGAGGAGAATCCACCCGGAGTTGTTTTAGTGCAGCGACTTCCGAGGACGGAAGTCCTCCAAGGAGGGAGTATTGTAACAGCCCGGGTTTTAGCTAAATGTAAAATAAGGTTTTTATATATAGTTTGTATTTTTGGAAGTTGATGTTGGAGGGCTCGAACCCTTGGCCTAACAAGAGGTTTGGAAGCTTGGATTTAAATAAGGAAAAATAAACCCGTCAGCCAGGGCTCGAAGAGGGGAAGCCTTGGGAAGGAAATTTGAGATTCCCAAAGCTTATTTAAATTAGGGAAGGAACAAAAAAAAAAAGAAAAAAAAACCCCACTCTCTCTCGCAAACCTTCACTCTCTCCTCCTCACCCACGCTGCCGACGCCCAGCACCCTTACCCTCGCCGCTCGGCGCCGCCGTTGCCCAGCCAGCCCGTCGCCGCACCAAGCTGCACCACACCAGCCCTACATCGCCCCTACCGCCCAACGCCGCACCAAGACTGAGAGCCACCGTCGCCCAGCGCCGCCCGTCTCACGCGCCGCCACAATGCAGCGCCGTCGCGTCTGCGCCCCGCGCCCACCTGCCGGCGCGTCGCTCCGATCGCCCGTGCGTCGTCCTAGTGTGTCGCTCGTTCGCGCGCCCGCTCCAGCGTGCTGCTCTCCGCCGCTTGCCGCGCGCCGAGAGCCAGCGCCGATGCCAGTGCAGCGCCAGCGCCCTGCCGCACCGCACAGCGCCCGTTCTGCTCGCTTCTGCCGAGACGCGTGTGTCTTCTCGGTTGGTAAATTTCCGAGCCTCCACCCTTTGGACTTCATGATTTTAGCTGTTGTTTATTTATTTAGGATATTTTATTGTATGCCTAGGTCGCTCAGGTTCGCTTTAAGGCTCGAGGGTTGTTAGTTGATTCGTGATAGTTACTTTCCACTCGTTTCCAGGTAAGGATTCCTTACCCGGGGTTGTGTGGACCCTGCGAATACTTTGATAGCATGTTGATTATTGTGGTTTGTCTGAGTTTCTAGTGGATAGGATTCATGCTTGCTTTTGATTTCGTATTCGTGTTATGTTTGCGTTTCGTTAGTTCCATGCAAGGGTTTTCCTATCCTGACATATCCATGCTTCATGTTGTATTCTATTAGTTCCATACTAGATTCTTCCATCCTGGCATATCCATGTTTTCCGTTGTATGCTGTTAGATCCATGTTAAGGTTAGACGTGTGAAGTATAGTGTAGAAGACCGTAGGAGTAACTAGGATAGGTCCCGCTCGGGTAAGACCCCGATGGAGTCTGGAGGTGTAAGGCCCTGACGGGCATCCTAGGTGTGTAAGGCCCCACTGGGCATCACTGAGTCTAAAGGTGTAAGACCCTGACGGGCATCCTAGGTGTGTAAGTGTAACGGCCCGGAAATTTCATCCCGGTCTTCCCGAGAGGCCCAGGGGCATTTTGGTAATTTTGGGTCGGGCCGACAGGGCCAGTTATGTAATTGAAAATTGTCGGAAAAATTATGAGTTGATTTGAATGGGATCGGGAATTTTGGTGAAGACATTTGGGCTTGGGAAAAGGTAAAAATAAATAGGGAATTAAATAGCGCATCGAGTGAGATTCGAGCCAAGGACGTGTCGCGTGCTAGGCAGAGGGCGCTGCCAATCGAGCCACTGAGCGCTCTTGTGCTTCTAAACGCGCGATCTTGTATATAAGCCGGTTTGTGATGAGTGTTGGTATAAAGGCAGAGGTCGCCCGAAGCTTCCCCATTTCTTCTTCTTCTTCGCGAATTCTCTCCGACCGACCGAACTCTCGTTCGCGATTCCTCCTGCCTCGCCAACCAGCGTTCTCTCCCTCGCCGTTCGTCCCTCCGGTGAGCTCTCTTCTTCTTCTTCTTCTTCTTCTCTTCTTCTTCTCCTTCTCTTTTCCGTTGAATTGCTTCCCTGTTTCGGGCTTCGCCATTTCCGGCCAAGTCGAGGTAATTTGAGGTATGGGTTTTGTGCAGCTAGTGTAGGGGAGTTCGCCATCAAAGAATCGCTCGTCGAATCCCCTTGGATCGCTCGAATTCGAGTTTCCCCCTTCGCCTTCGTTGTGCGAAAAAGAGCTCTGTCGCCGAGCTCGCGCGCGCAAAAAAGCTTGCCTCGGCGCCCGGCCGCGCATCGCGTCGCCCCGAGCCCTCGCCGCCGAAGTCGTCTTGCGTCGCCCGATCGCTTCGCGTCCGCGCCACGCCGCGCGTCGCCAGCGCCCGATCGAGCGCATCGCCAACGTCCTGTTCGTCGCGCGCGCGCGCGCTCGCGCCCCGCCCGTTCGTCCGCGCGCTTCGCGCGCCGCGCGCCCACTCCCTGCGCCACGCCAATGCGCCCGCCCGGCCAGTTCTTGCCCGTTCGTGCAATCGGCTCGTTAAATGCGTTCGTCGCGCCTCGTGAGTTGCTCCCGAGCTGAGCCTCGTTTATTTTATTATATTTAGGCCTATTGTGTGATTTTTGTTGTGATTGATAGGTTCTCGGTAGCTAGTTCGGGTTCGTTCGCCATTTAGGTTTTCGTGTCAAATCGTCCCCGACCAAGGTAAGGATTTCTTACTGGAGTTGTGTGGACCTTGCGATATATTATGCGATTGCTGATTGACTGCTTGTTTGTGTTTATTGACATGTGTAGCTAGGTATTCTATTCTGAATTCCCGATTAGCATGATTTTCCTGATTTAATTCTCATGTTAATCCATGCTAGGTTGTTCCTTTCTAGCATGCTCGTATCTGTTCCTTGCTTCGTAGTATCATGCTAGGCTCGTTGTATTCTTATTGAGCACGTATTGGATTTTATGGAATTGTTTGCTGTTTGCTAGGGCAGGTTAGAATTGCGGTAGATAGCATCATCCGGCTTTGATGCATAAAGTACCTTGCATCCATGGCGAGAGACGTCGAGCAAGTCATTCCGTCCCTGGACCCCGTGAGGATTAGCTAACCCAAGCGGTAGACCCCGCAATCTTGGGTGAGGTGGCGATTGTTAATGCCCCAGCGGTCGGGATGATGACTTGGCATTGCCTGCGTCCCGGCGATCGGCACGTCCTCGGCGTGTTCGGCGTAGCCCCCGATTGCCACTGTTAAGGCGGGGGCGGCTTCGGTGTAAGCCTACCACGACCGTTCCTTGGCCCCAAAGTGCGGTGGTTCAGTGACATAGTTTACGTGTCCGAGTCTCACACCCTATGTCGGTGACACCGATCCAAAGATTTAGTTAGGCGTGGTGGACCGGACATGGGCGGCTTGCCTCTGGACCCGGCACCCCCATAGTCTGCGGTAGCACGCGGTGCATGCTTACGCTCATTACAACGCCCGATGGAGAGCTCCTCGGGATTGTGAGCGGTGTACCTTTCGTCGACGATGAGGCAGTGAGGCGGGACTTGTTTCTTGTATAGGGCGACTTATGTATTGGGTGTGTGGTGATATTATTCCGACTAAGACCTTAAATTGGCATCCGAGGCCCAAGTGTGGGCTAAGCTATGTGCTCTATTCTGTGTTTATATTCATAGCTTGCATACGCTCATCGAGATAACCATGTATATTGTATTGTACTCCGGTTGGGGATTCTTACTGAGTAATTCGTTACTCACCCTTACTGTGGTTTTTCCACAGGTAACCAAGTTGCGAGACAGGATGGCTGAAGGAGGAGCTGTGATCATGGGGCCCATCTTCCAACTCGATTTTTGTATTATGACTCTTTATGTTTTGTTTTCCCCTGAATGCATGTAGCCGGGCACGGAGCCCTAGGATGTTTTGTAAATATTTGTGGATTCCAACATTTTGTATCTGAACAGGTTTTGAATGGTTTTTAATAAATCTCTGATCAAAGTAAACTTTGGAAATGTATTTATCTTGGAACAGGTGCTTGGAAACAGGGACAGGTTCCAGGGAAATTGTCTAGTTTTTAAAGGGGTTATTTTGAATGTTTTTGTTTTAATTGGAATCCGAAATCATGTCTGTTTAAATGTCCTTTTCTTTGAATGCATGCATTGGGATAAAGACCCATTTAGTGCCCCATTCGGGTCGGTCCCTTACAGTTGGTATCAGAGCTCAGAGTCATAAATTATGTAGATTGACCTTTTGTTGTAGGTCGTTTTCCCATGATCACTAGCACTCCGACAGTCATCAGGTACGCCTAAGTTTAATATTTGTTGTAGAAAAAGGGTTAAGAATTTACAATACCTGTCATCGAGTGTATGCCTTGTGTAGTGTTGTGGAGCGAGAGACGAGCGCGAGTTCGACTCGTTATTGGTTTGGGTTTAGAGCGCCATCATGCCAACTTCCCGCAGTGTGTGATGTATGTTGTGGCTTGTTGTGGTATCCAGGTAGATTCGGATGCCCTGGGACATCGTTCCAGAGGGAGGTAGAGATTGGACTCCCATAGGCCAACTGTGGCCTAGTCGTTGGTTTTCCCCTAGTGAGAAGGTGGAAGTGCTTTGCCTTGGAATGCCACTCCAAGAGAGGAGTTAGCTGTGGTTGTGCTCATGTGGATGTTTGTGGAGCAGGTCCCCGTGTGGACTAGCCTGGGTAGCTCAAGTGCTGATCTTGAGCCTTGTTAGATTATTTGGAGGCCCAGAGAGTGGTTGCAAAGTTGGTAGCCTCGAGGAGGTTGATGAGGCATCTTTGTGCTTCTGTGAAGTGTGGTTGTTTGCAGCCAGTAAGCCGGAACCCTGTAGTTAAGGGTGCAGCAAGTAGTGTTCCCTACGGACTGGATCCGTTGGTGGTTTCCTCAGTTGTGTGATAGAATTGAACACTCTTCTTTTGGTAAGCCCTAGAGTAGGGCTAGTTGCTGCATGTTGATAGAGCCGGCCAGAGTTTGTTGAGCATTATGTGGAGATGCAAGAGTAGGCCGTGAACATTTAGCTTGACGAGATGCCTTAGGCATAGTTGTTGGAGTTGAGCCCTTGTATGCCGAGCCAGAGTTCGTGTCACTTGAGGTTGTGACCTTGTTGGCCCCGTTGTAGTAAGATGTGGATTTGGTAGTAGTGGCACTTGAGGTGCATTGGTTGGTGTGCCGCTTTGGCACTAGATCTGGTTCAGGCCTGAGTTTGGCGTGGGCATAGCAGATGGTTCTATGCCGTTCGGAGTTCAGCGTACTCCTTTAGCCTTGGATCCGTTATGGTAGTTGCACCTGTGTAAGTCGTGCAAAAGGCTAATTCGATGGTAATCGAAAGATTTCAAGCGAAGGGATGTTCGAAAGGAGCCTTTTCCCGTGTTTATTGAGGTTGAGTTAGTTCAGCCAGGTTGACGGTTGGTAAGTGTTAGTGCGCGTGCATCTCACGCTAGTGTTAAGGCCAAGAGATCTTTGTGGTTGGTAGTGCGGTAAACTACCTTCGAGTGCCTAAATCTCAGGAGAGTTGAGCATCGTAGAAGCAAGTTGGGTCCAGTTGAGGGACCATGAGTTGGATGCCTATGAGGTGAGTGGGATGCCTTGTGTGAGGAGTGGGATGCCTTATGGGTAAGCACCCTTGGTAGAGGCTTGGTATAAAGTAAGTTTGGTTTGGCATGGTTATGCTTTGGTAGAGCAAGGTTGCCACAGCTTCGAGCATCGTGTGGAGATGGAACTTTGGGTGTTCCGTTGATTGGTTGTATCTCTGCCAGGAGCTAGTGTGGCTTTTGGGAAAAGCGTTTGTTAGTCTTGGACCTCTAAATGAAGGTTGGGAGTTGTGCACACCAGTGTGTTTGGTGTGGTTCGTTCTGTGGCAAGAGTTTCAGATCCATGTAGGGTTTGCGTTGGGGATCTGGTGCTCAGTTCTTGGAAAAGTTGGACTTTAGGTGGATGTTGTAAGGCTTTAGTGAGGTGATAAGGATACCATGCTCGTGGTATCAGGTTGTTGCTTAGGTAGGATTTGTTAAGTTGGACCTAAGCTTGGTTGGCGGATCTTCTTGTGATCGTCATGACTGAGAGAGTTGTTCGGATCCTTCCTTAGGTAGAAGTTATGTTGTGGTTGACGTCTATGTAGGAGGATGACGCATTCGGTAGCGTTTCGGGTCCTTTTGGTCCCCAAGGAGTTGGAGTTGGCCAGCATGGTTGTGTTGCTGGAAAAAGGAGTTGTTGTTGTGCGAGCGATTGGGTGTAGGCGATTAGTTGGCGATGGGTGTCAAGGGTTGTCGGAGAACCCTAGGTTGTGGAGAGCCTCTCTAGAGCTCGGTCGAGGCCAAGTAGTGAGTTGCGATTGGCAAGGCTGGAGCCGTGTAGTTCGTAGCCTCGGGGAATTCTTTGGCGATCTTGGTAACCTAGCAAGTTAATATTTGTTTGGAGTAAGTCCGGATTGGTTCCGTATGGTGACAAGTTGATGCTTGGTGTTGACCAAGGTGTGGATTGGAATTGCTAGAAATCGAGTTTTGCTCGTGGGGCGAATGTTTCGTGCCCTGTTGGTTGTCTTTACTGTTTCCGGGAAGGTTGAGAGTTGCCCGTTGGTAATTGGAGGTTGATCCGTGGTGAACCCCCATTGCTACCCCGTGAGATTTTGGATCTTGTTGCTTTAGTGGAGCAAGGCGGTGAGTGTAAGTGGAGCTCCTCTGTTCTTGGTTGTCCGCTCGTAGGAGCCGTTTCTTTTCAGGGTTTGGCGATTTCTTTGCCGTCGGTTTTGTTAAGGATTTTTCCGCCATAGCCTCGCCCCTCACTCGTCCGGCGAGGAAGGGTGTCGAGTTTATTTGGAAACGATAAGTGTGATGAGAGCTTTGCGAGGCTCAAGCGCGATTTGACTTCAGCACCGGTGTTGGCGATCCGGAGAAGGACAGGTGGTTTTTGTAGTTTCAAATGATGCTTCCAAGTTCGTGTTGGGTTGTGTGTTGATGCAAAGACGGGAAGGTCATTGCTTATGCTTCCCGTCACCAAGCCATATGAGCGAAACTATCCGACTCATGATATGGAGTTAGCGGCGATGTGGTGTTTGCACTTTGAAGATTTGGAGGCATTACCACGTATGGTGAGCGGATCCGGATGTTTACCGATCACGAGCCTCAAGTATCTGTTTACTCGAAGAAGGCGAATATGAGGCGAGAGGAGATGGTTAGAGTTGGTGAAAGATTATGATCGCGAGATTCTGTACCATCCGAGTAAAGCCAATGTTGTAGCCGATGCTCTGAGTAGGAAGACGTCGCACTCCGCGGTGTTGTTGAGTTCCCAGCCAGTTACGGAGAGAGTTCGAGCGGGCCGAGATTGCGATGTTGTTGGGTGAGGTTTCTTTGCGGAGTGGCTCGATTGGCGATCCGACCATCGATTAGACAATGGATTATTGATAGTCGGTGAGTGACCCCGCACTCAAGAAATTGGGTGAGCGAGTTATTCTTGATGGAGATTTTGACTTTGTGTATTCACGGACGGTGGGCTGACGTCTGAGAGGCGGTTGTGTGTTCCGGATGTTGCGAGGATTGCGACGAGTTGCTCTCGAGAGGCCCACAGTTCTCCGTTTGCTTGGCACCCGAAGTACCAAGATGTATCGAGATCTTAAGCGAACATTACGGTGGATGGGTATGAAAAGAGATGTTGCGGAGTTTGTCGGTCGATGTCTCACTTGTCGACAAGTGAAGACACCCAGCGAGACCAGCCAGTTTGTTGCACGGCCACTGAGTGTGCCTCAGTGGAAATGGGAAGAGATCTCCATGGACTTTATTTCTGGTTTGCCGAGGACTCAGAAAGTTCTCTCGATTTGGGTGATAGTCGATCGATTGACTAAGAGCGCACACTTCATTCCCGGTAGAGACACTTATACCGTGGAACAGTGGCGCAGATTGTTTTGGAACAGTTGTTCGCTATCACGGTGTGCTGTGAGGATTGTGTCGGACCGTGATTCGAGGGCTTGTGTGTTGGATTTCGGGCGATTGGGACCAAGATGCACATGTATCGATGGAGTTTGCATATAACAACGATTATCGATCGGCGATTCGAGATGGCTCCATTCGAGGCTTTGTATGGTAAGCGTTGCCGATCTCACGTGTTCAGGAAGAGGTTGGTGACAGCGAGTTTGGGTCCCGAGTTGCTGCAGTTGACTAATGGTGCCGTGCAGAAGATTAGAGCTCGTATGTTGACAGCTCAGAGTAGACAAAAGAGTTACGCCGATGTCCGGCGTTGGGATTTAGAGTTTGAGGTTGGTCGACATGTATTCCAAAGGTCGCACCGATGCGAGGTGTTGAGGTTTGGCAAGCGTGGAAAGCTGAGTCCCCGTTTTGTTGGCCCGTTGTGATTCTGGAGAGGATCGGCAAGGTTGCTTATCGATTAGCCTTGCCTCCGTCATTGTCGCTCGTGCCGATGCGTGTGTTTTCATGTTTCGATGTTGAGACGATGCGTCTGGGACCGTCGCACATTGGTGATTTTGAGCCGTTGCGGTGAATGAAGATTTGAGCTTGAGGAAAAGCCGGTGAGGATTCTTGCTTTCGAGGCAAAGACAACTGCATCGTGAAATCCGGTTGGTAAAGGTTCAGTGGAGGAGTCAGAGTTCAGAGGAAGCCACTTGGGAGCGGGAGGATGAGATGAGATTGCAGTATCCCGAGCTGTTCCAATCTTAAGTGACTTTCGAGGACGAAAGTCTTATAAGGGGGGAATATTGTAACGCCCCGGAAATTTCATCCCGGTCTTCCCGGGAGGCCCATGGGCATTTTGGTAATTTTGGGTCGGGCCGACAGGGCCGGTTATGTAATTGAAAATTGCCGGAAAAATTATGAGTCGATTTGAATGGGATCGGGAATTTTGGTGAAGACATTTGGGCTTGGGAAAAGGTAAAAATAAATAGGGAATTAAATAGCGCATTGAGTGAGATTCGAGCCAAGGACATGTCGCGTGCTAGGCAGAGGGCGTTGCCAATCGAGCCACTGAGCGCTCTTGTGTTTCTAAACGCGCGATCTTGTATATAAGCCGGTTTGTGCTGAGTGTTGGTATAAAGGCAGAGCTCGCCCGAAGCTTCCCCATTTCTTCTTCTTCTTCGCAAATTCTCTCCGACCGACCGAGCTCTCCTTCGCGATTCCTCCTGCCTCGCCGACCAGCGTTCTCTCCCTCGCCGTTCTTCCCTCCGGTGAGCTCTCTTCTTCTTCTTCTTCTTCTTCTTCTCTTCTTCTTCTCCTTCTCTTTTCCGTCGAATTGCTTCCCTGTTTCGGGCTTCGCCATTTCCGGCCAAGTCGAGCTAATTTGAGGTATGGGTTTTGTGCAGCTAGTGTAGGGGAGTTCGCCATCAAAGAATCGCTCGTCGAATCCCCTTGGATCGCTCGAATTCGAGTTTCCCCTTCGCCCCTGTTCGCGCGCAGAAACAGAGCTCCTGTCGCCGAGCTCGCGCGCGCAAAAGCTTGCCTCAGCGCCCAGCCGCATCGCGTCGCCCGAGCCCCTGCTCGTCGAGTCGTGCCGCGTCGCCCAGTGCCTCTCGCGTCGCCGCGCGCGCCTCTCGCCAGCGCCCGATCGAGCGCACGCCAACGCCTGTTTCGTCCGCGCGCGCAACTTCGCGCCCAGCGCCCGCCCGCTCCGCTGCCAGGCGCACGCGCGCCACTCCTGCGCCCCAGCGCGCCCAGCCAGCCCCGTTACTGCCCCATTCGTGCAATCGGCTCGTTCGTGCGTTCGTCGCACCTCGTGAGTTGCTCCCGAGCTGAGCCTCGTTTATTTTATTATATTTAGGCCTATTGTGTGATTTTTGTTGTGATTGATAGGTTCTCGGTAGCTAGTTCGGGTTCGTTCGCCATTTAGGTTTTCGTGTCAAATCATCCCCGACCAAGGTAAGGATTTCTTCTTTGGAGTTGTGTGGACCTGCGATATATTATGCGATTCTTTGATTGATCGCTTGTTTGTGTTTATTGACATGTGTAGCTAGGTATTCTATTCTGAATTCCCGATTAGCATGATTTTCCTGATTTAATTCTCATGTTAATCCATGCTAGGTTGTTCCTTTCTAGCATGCTCGTATCTGTTCCTTGCTTCGAAGTATCATGCTAGGCTCGTTGTATTCTTATTGAGCACGTATTGGATTTTATGGAATTGTTTGTTTGCTTGCTAGGCGCGTTAGAATTGCGGTAGATAGCATCATCCGGACTTTGATGCATAAAGTACCTTGCATCCATGGCGGGGGCGTCGAGCAAGTTATTCCGTCCCCGGACCCCGTGAGGGATTAGCTAACCTGCCAGGTAGGCCTTGCAATCTTGGGTGAGGGTGGCGGTTGTTAATGCCCCAGCGGTCGGGATGATGACTTGGCATTGCCTCGTCCCCGGCGATCGGCACGTTCTCGGCGTGTTCGGCCGTAGCCCCCGATTGCCACTGTTAAGGCGGGGGACGACTTCTGGTGTAAGCCTACCACGACCGTTCCTTGGCCCAGTGCGGTGGTTCAGTGACATAGTTTACGTGTCCGGGTTTCACACCCTATGTCGGTGACACCGATCCAAAGATTTAGTTAGGCGTGGTGACTAGACATGGGCGGCTTGCCTCTGACCCGGCACCCCCATAGTCTGCAGTGCACGGTGCATGCTTACGCTCATTACAGCGCCGACTGGAGAGCTCCTCGGGATTGTGAGCCAGTGTACCTTTCGTCGACAGTAGACAGGCTGAGGCCGGGACTTGTTTCTCGTATAGGGCGACTTATGTATTGGACTGTGTGGTGATATTATTCCGGACTAAGACCTTAAATTGGCATCCGAGGCCCAAGTGTGGGCTAAGCTATGTGCTCTATTCTGTGTTTATATTCATAGCTTGCATACGCTCATCGAGATGACCATGTATATCGTATTGTACCCCGGTTGGGGATTCTTACTGAGTAATTCGTTACTCACCCTTACTGTGGTTTTTCCACAGGTAACCAAGTTGCGAGACAGGATGGCTGAAGGAGGAGCTGTGATCATGGGGCCCAGTCTTCCAACTCTGATTTTTGTATTATGACTCTTTATGTTTTGTTTTCCCCTGAATGCATGTAGCCGGGCACGGAGCCCTAGGATGTTTTGTAAATATTTGTGGATTCCAGCATTTTGTATCTGAATGTTTTGAATGGTTTTTAGTAAATCTCGATCGAGTAAACTTTGGAAATGTATTTATCTTGGAACAGGTGCTTGGAAACAGGGACAGGTTCCAGGGAAATTGTCTAGTTTTTAAAGGGGTTATTTTGAATGTTTTTGTTTTAATTGGAATCAGAAATCATGTCTGTTTAAATGTCCTTTACTTTGAATGCATGCATTGGGATAAGAGCCCATTTAGTGCCCCATTCGGGTCGGTCCCTTACAGTAAGGCCCCACTGGGCATCACTGAGTCTGGAGGTGTAAGACCCTGACGGGCATCCTAGGTGTGTAAGGCCCCACTGGGCATCACTAAGTCTGGAGGTGTAAGACCCTGACGGGCATCCTAGGTGTGTAAGGCCCCACTGGGCATCACTGAGTCTGGAGGTGTAAGACCCTGACGGGCATCCTAGGTGTGTAAGGCCCCACTGGGCATCACTGAGTCTGGAGGTGTAAGACCCTGATGGGCATCCTAGGTGTGTAAGGCCCCACTGGGCATCACTGAGTCTGGAGGTGTAAGACCCTGATGGGAATCCTAGGTGTGTAAGTCCCCGATGGGCATCACTGAGTCCTAGGTTGTGTAAGGCTCGAAGGGCATCCAGGTTTAGAACCTAGGAAAGGTTGTAGATGAAAGCCCTTGCATAGGCTCGCTCTAGAAGTGGCTCTTAGCCTAAACCAACCGTTTCTGCTCTAAGTCATTGTATGGTTGCATGTCCTTGTGCTAAATGAGATGTTTTCGTATTGTACCCCGGTTGGGGATTCTTACTGAGTAACTCGTTGCTCACACTTATTTTCTGTGTGTTTCCACCAGGTAACTTGGGACAGAGGCTGGATGGCTAGGAGGAGGTTGCTGGATGATCATGGATAGCTGACTTTGAGTTGCACGTTCCTTTTATTGTTTTTATGATTTAGCATGTAGTGGGACTTGGGTCCCTAGGAAAAGCACTCAAAAACTATTTTATGTTTCTCGAACTGTTCCCTTTGATTTGTTTTAAGAAAGTACTGATCAGTCACTTACTTATTATTGGTTTTATTTATTGGAACTACGGTTTTTGTTTTAAATTGTTGATTACAAGGTTTTAAATTGGGAACTCTGAATGATGTTTTACATTCTTAATCATGCATGCTAAGTAAGGATCTAGGTTAGAGACCGTTTCTCGGGTCGGGTCCTTACATATTTAGAGCAATGGCAGATTGTTGTGCAATGTTAGTAAGGGCGAAGAAAAAAAATATACCTTAATTATAAATATATTACTCGGGACAAGTAATAATGCAAGTTTGGGGGTGTGATAACTCTCAAGAATTGAGAGTTAAAGTAGCTTAATTATGATATATTTTTATTAAAATCACAAGTAAATTGCACAAGAAGTTTCGTTGTTGTTAGACTCAAGCTGCGCATAAGCGAACATTTGGTTAGCAGTCTAATAAAGTGAAGGTGAACATAAAAACAGTGAAATAGAACGAATACAAGTTAAATTGAGTTTATGTTTAAAAAAAAAAAAGAATTGATACTTTTATTATGGAGCAAGAAAACCAAAGCGAAGGAGCAGAAATTGAAGAAGATACTCGCTGTTGCGGAGTACCAGCTGAACGAAGAGCCCGACGGGATGACTAAGGCGCTAACTCTTATTCGCCCAAGCGAAGCAATGCATCCAACCTTGTTCGAGAAAATATCTCTCCAAAAGGACGCGTGGCATGAATCAGTGCTCTAAAAGCAATCATGGCCGTTCATCTTATCGGCCCCAGTACATCTGAAAAATCAGAGCTTAGAGAAGCTTTTGGCAGAGAGGATAGTGGAGCAGCATTTGGCAAGATCAGATCGCATAGCAGAGAGGAAAAATGAATTTTGTCGGGAGCACTATAAAAAGGGCGGCCTTCTTCATGAAATTCAGTGACGAATAGAACCTTTTTCCAAATAATTCTCTCTGGGATAGGAACTCTGATCACCTGACGACCGCCTCATCCGTAGCACCTTTTCGCCGTTTGAGCAGTTATGCCGGGCATAGTGTAGCGTTATTGTTTTTGTTTCAAGTTGTTTGTTGAATTCTTTTGTAATCGACTTCGTAGTAATTTCAGCATCTTGTTTTCTTGGACTTTCGTTTCACAACTTTGTTTTATATCTGAAGTATGTTTCGCATGTCTTATTTTATTTTTGCAATGCATTTCTTCCTGATAATGAGTAGCTAAACCTGTTGTCGGAAGGAAAAGGGAAATAGGGACTTCGCGTAAACGAAGTCATTAGCAGTGTAAGAGTTTTGCATGCGAGCTTCACTGATCATTCATTTTACTTCTAAATCCTTGCATGAACTCTGTGCTAAGTCGAGAGACAAGGACAGAGAGAACTTGTATGCATGGCTCGAATAGCGAATACTAGAGATAGGAATCGCAGCTAGATGATAGTGGTCATTTCCATTGTTTGACTCGAGGAGCGAACTAAGTGCTCGAGAGAGCCGTTGTTGAAGTTCGAGAGAACTTAAGGCCCCGCCGTTAACGAAGTGTTTCGCTAATTGCTTCGACTAAGCAATGCCCCGAAACCCGACCCTTCCGATACTCTTTCAACTTGATAGTAAATCGTGTTAGTATTGTCCACTGCTTTCTACAATTCTCTTTTCATCACATTGTTTAACTTTCGCTTTCGCATGAAAACAAATTCAACATTTCAGAAGTCCCTATGGAGAATGACTTTTAGTTAGTAAAAATTGCTACAACAAGGCTGTGTATACCTGCACAACTTGGCGAAATACAACACACATCCTGCTTAATTTCAATTCACCACTTTGCTTAGGCAAAGCTCAGCCTGAGCCACGTCATCATCCATCCATTATTCATAATTTATTTGTGTGTGATATTTCGTCCCAATAGTCATCGTTCTAGCTGATTGTCCTTTCTGCAATTTTAGTTTCATATGTTCTGCCATTAACATTGTTTAGGGACAGTTTACTCAAAATTTATGTTAAAAACGTAAAACTATGCTCCCGATGCTCAATTATGAATGCATGCTGATTTTCTATGTTCTTTTAGCACATTTCTTCAATTAGCGCTCGTTTTCTACGTTTATTTCTAGAATAATGAAAACTAAAACAACTTAAAATATACTCTATTTGAATGCTATCATACAGCATGATTTAAGTACATGCAACGGATGAGTCATGTATAGGCAAAACATAGAAACTTTGCCTAGTCATCTTTTGTGACTACTTAGTTTAAGTAACTTACTTAGTGCATTTTGTTTAGGGGTTTACATCATTGGTTTTGGCCTAGTGGGCCTACATATGTATATGTAAGACAGATATCTCATTTATGCTATGTTTATCCGTTCTTGTTGTGTTATAACTGTTAATCTTGATTTGTGGTTTTCATTTTTTTTTTTTTTAGTCCACTTCCTAAATCTTAGGAATTTGTTGACAAATAGTAGTATTTTAAATATTAACAAATTTTTTATGCTTAGATTTATGGGAAAATTGGTTATGCTTAGATTTAGGGAAATTTTAGTTTTTTTTTCTTGTGAAACTAAATGAGAAAATAAGTTCAAGGGTACTTTGTTGGGGATGAAAACATTCATTTCTCCTCGCTTATTTTTTTTAGTCGTGAATTTAAAGTACAATACAAAAAATACATGACCTCTACTTTTTCACTAAATTAAGTCATTTCTTACCATTTTCCATTATTTATAGTGAAAGACAACCATCTAATTCTTGATTTGGTGGCTCAATACGATTTTCCTCGTTTAATTTTTTTTTTTTAAGATTACAACAATTTGGAGTAGGGGATTCAAACCCATGACCATATGGTTATACCCATATATTGATGTTAGGGGTGATATTGGTTCGATTTTCTTCGGTTTAGGTCAAACCGATAACCGAATCGATCCAATCAATTTGAAAAAAAGAGGAACCGAACCAATGTCCAACAAAAGGCAAAACCATTGGTTCGGTTATTTATTTATTTATTTATATTTTATTTTAATTTTTAGGTCAAACTGATAACCGATCGGATCCAATTGATTTAACAAAAAGAGGAACCAAACCAATGTCCGTTAAAGAATAAAATTATTTGCTTGATTTTCTTCGATTCGGTTCCCTACGATTTACTTTTTTTTTTTACTATTTTACTTGCTATTTTACTTTCAATTCATATTTTAATGTTGTTTTCCTATAAAAAAATCTTCTAATTTATATTTAAATTAAACGAAAATAATTAGTCATCTATCAATAAAAAGTTGAACTAACACATAAAAAGAAAAATGAAAGTAAATAAATCAATATTGGTTCGATTCGTTTTTTATTGGTTTTTATAAATAGAATCCGATCCAATAAATTTCGGTTTCTCTAAATAAAAATTAATATGTCCAATATTATATGAAAAATTTGAATCGATCCAATAAATCGGTTTGGTTTGATTCGATTTTGTGGATCTTCTTTTTTCATTATCACTCCTAGTTAATGCCGTTGAGCTACTGCTCATGTTGACCTCGTTTAATTCCTAGCCTCATGTTTAGGTATGGAAAACTAAAATAAAAACAAACAAACAACAAAGCTTTTTAACTACCCTTTATATTCATTCAACTATACAATAACTAATTAATAGTAGTGAATTTATCACCAACTTTTTTTTTGAATTTAACCAGCTAAAATCTATGACTTTAGTTAGAGTACACATTGATTATTCCTTTTATTCAACAACTAAAATGAATATAATTTCTTTTAGATATTTGAGATTGAAAATGAATATAAATTAACTAGATATATATTTTGATAAATAGATTATAAATAAAAGGTTCAAATTTGAACTAAAAACAATTTTTTAAAAAAAACAAAAATATCCTCAATTACAACATACCATTTTAATAATTGAAAAAGGAAATTTAAATGGTAATTTTTTTTACCTAAATATCTTATTTATTTATTTTAGTGTCAATAGGCTAATTTTAGGCTCTTATATATATACTAGAAAATATTGACGTGCGTTGCACGTGTAAAGATATGTATTAATAATTTTTGTTGGTAAAAATAATACTAAATAATAATATTAGTGTAAAAAAAGAACTACTAATAAAAAGTTAAATAAGATGGTTTTTATCTTATACCGTTTTTTTCTATATTTAAATTGGTTTTTTTCTATATTTAAATTGATATTGAATATATGAGTTAAAATTTAATAAATTTTTTAATATCAAAAGAGTTGGTGGGGCATTGGTTTATTTTTTTTTGAAGATAATCCAATTCAACACCATGATCGCAGGTTAAATATAAAAATTAAATATGTTTGAATAATATTATAAAAATAAATATATGAATAATATTATAAATATGTTTGGTTAAAAAATCTTTTTTAATGATAATAATATTTTTCTTTATTCTTGACAATGACACTGCTACAAAACTGAATATAATTCCAAAATTATTTCTTTCTAAGTTCGATATTTATCTAAAAGAAATGTAAACCTAAATAAAGTTGTATTGATAACATTAATTTGCCTTAAAATAATGGTAATTCTTTTTAAAATGTATGAATTGTGTATTATGATATATTCTCTATCATACTTTTTTACAATAAAAAAGTTATTACATATTCCCTAAGTTTCTTTTAACATCAACTAATGTAATGCTGACTATTTGATACTAGCCTTTTATATTGAAACCAATCATCAAAAGGTTGGTTCAGAAAGACATCTCAGATCTTTTTAGACGTTCCTAACTTTAGAGTTTTTATTCTTTTGTTTGGTCTTGGTCTAAGTTGTGGACCAATGTCAAAGTTTTTGTATGGTTTTCTTGTTTTTCGTTTTTCATTTTTCATTTTCTTTTATTGGGAGTTCCTGTGTTGTAAGATCTTAGATATTATCTAATGAAGTTATTTGATCTAAAAAATAATAGTAATAGTTAAGAGAAAAAATGGTGAAAAACCTTTTACTTTTTTCGTTTGAATCTAAACTTTTTAAGTTTTTAAACATTAATTATTGAAACGTCAACTTTTTAATATATTTTAAACTTTAGTAAACTTTATTACTAAAATTAAATACAATTTTTATACCAATGAAAAAAGAGTACCTTATGTCCCTTACAATTTTTCCTATTAATAATTAAATTGTTTTGCTTTGAAGATAGACCATTTCTTCTATAAAAAAAAACTCAAAGAATGTTGCACAAAATGCATACCGATTAATGTTAGATATTCTTCACTCCCAATTAAGTTCAAGTTTTCGTGCTAAATTATTAGGTATTGATATCTCATCTTCATATATTTATGTTACAATTCTATCAAGATTTTTCTCAAAAAAAAAAAAAATCTATCAAGATTAAAAAAACTCAAACAAACTTTAATAAAATCAACCTTAAAATAGTCAAAATTATGAAATTATCATTTAAATAAAATAGTCAAATTTTAATACTCTAATGTTAAACACATTTAAGATGGTAAAATAAGATTGTAGATTATGAATTGAATGAGAAATACAAATATATTAATTTACTCTTTGAACATGATCACAGTATCTACAAATCTTGACAAAATTATCATTATTAATATGATAAAAGAACATGATCATAGTATGAAATCATCTATGAATTTAACTTTAAAACATACATTCATTTGGAAGTATACATTATCCTCAAGCTTTCTTGTTTTCATGTACCTTCATATGACATTGTTATCATCTTCAATCTTCTTTCTTTTTGCACATCCTCAAATCTATTTTTAAACTACTAAATAATCAAACTTGTAAGAATGAGAAAAAAAGAGAGGTTAAAATAAGCCATCCAACAAAAAGTTGAAAAAAAGTAATCAACAAAGAAAACTAAACAAAGAATAATCTATCCAACCATTAAAAAAAACAACAACAACAAAATTATGTAAAGTTAGACATAAAAGGTAAGGAAAACTCAATTGAGCACAAAAATTGTGTACAAACTCCTATATATATATATAGTTGAGCAGTGAGAAGTTACCAAACCCTTAAAATTCAAGTATTAAATAAATTTTGAAACTTTAATTATAAGATAACGAGGTTAAAACTTTTCAAACTCTTATCATGATAATAAATATAATAAAAGTATTTAAAATAAAAACTTCTATTGCATTTAAATTAAAAGGAAGTTACAAATACAAACAATGTTTACAACTTTTCAAATTCTCAAAGAAGAATTTAAATGCAATAGAAGTTTTTTTAAAAAAAAATACAAATTTAAATAAGATTACATAATAAAAGATGTGTGGTGGGGGACTTCAATTATAAGGTAATGGAGTTAAAACTTTTCAAACTCTTATCATGGTAATAAATGTAATAAAATTATTTAAAATAAAAACTTATATTGTATTTAAATTAAAAGGAAGTTACGAATACAAATAATGTTTACAACTTTTCAAATTCTCAAAGAAGAATTTAAATGCAATAGAAGTTTTTTTAAAAAAAATAAAAATTTAAATAAGATTACATAATAAAAGATGTGTGGGTGGGGGTTTTGTTGGTTTTTTTTTTCTTTTAGTTGTAATAAAAGATATATGCAAGTTTTTCTTTTTTTAGAAGATATATTTGTAATTGTTGATGTGGCTTAGGGATAGAATGGTCTAAAAATGATTTACCCTCTAAGCCACATTTTAAGGTTGTTAGATATATATTAAATGTCTAATTTTCGTCTAGAACTTTTAATTATACTAAAATTTAATTTATAGATAAGTTGAAATTTAACTTTTCTTTAACAGATACAATGATAGTAATTTTAAAAAGGGGATTTTGCATGTATAATAAAAAATGACAAAATATTTCTATCTACAACACAAAATCCAAAATAATTTCATTTGTAGCAGAAAATCCAAATTGACTTCTATCACTTGTTGAGTTCTATTAGTGATAGAATTAAATCAATGAAAGACTCATTCTATCATTGTTTAAGTTCTCTATTAGGTGAATGATAGAAATAAATATGCTATTGATGAATTATTTTAACAATTCTGCTGCAAATATAATACAAGATGCAAAATGTGCTGATTATGGTAAATTCTCTAATAAATCATAAAGACATTTTTTTTAAAATTGATATAAAATAGTTAATAGATAGAAAATTAAAAAAAAGATTTTTTTTTTTGAGATTAGAGAAGGAAAAAAAGTTAAAGGAGAAACTTAACATTATTATCAATTCCAACTTAATTTTAATGTTAAAATTGAATATTTTAAATTTTTATTGGGATGATAAGAAGAGAAAATGAAGAAGGGAAAAAAATGGCGTGAGAATCACAAACTGAGCACACAGGGATTTTCACGTTAATTCTTGCTTAAGAAATTGGCAGAGAAGTTGTTCTCTGTTTCATCCGCCGGTTCCTTCCTGTGTGTTGCCGTTGGGATCTGACGGTCCTTTGGGCCTTCCGACCGCCATGTTACCGTCCGGTGCCGGAGCCTTATGCGCATGCGTTGCCAAACAGAATGGGGACGCCGACGCTGCCGCTGCCGCCAACTGTGAATCCGGTGATTCCTATTGCGAGCATTGTGGTTGCGCTTCGCCGGATTCCTCTACTCTCCCGGCGTTTTCGTGCTCTTCCTGTTCGCTTTGGCTCGATTCCGGCAAGCTTTGGCGGATCCTTTTTGCCTCCGCTAAAGGCTTCACAGTCGGAGCTGGTCTCAAAGGTGGACTCTCCCTCTTCTCCATCCTTGCTGGATTGAAGCGGAGAAAGGCTTTGGCCTCCCTCGGGTATGCTCCGTTTCCAACTTTATCTAATTTCTAGTTTGCTCCAATCAAATATGTTATCGTCTTCATGTTTCGTGTAGGAAGAAAGGTGTGATTACCAACCGAGATGCGATTTCCATGGCCTTGAAGGAGACTTTGAGATACGGCCTCTTTCTTGGAACCTTTGCTGGCGCATTCGTTTCCATCGATGAGATAATAGGCAATCTGGCAGGCCATCGTAGGTATACACAATTACTCATTTCAATTCTGATCATGTAATCTTGAATTTTTGTTGTTGTTGTTTATCGTTTTTGATTCTTTGAATGTTCTCTTGTAGTTCAGGACTGCAAGATGGAGGGCTCTAGTTGCGGGAGGATTAGCTGGCCCCTCCATGCTCCTGACTGGCTTAAATACGCAACATAAGACCTTGGCTATCTACATTTTCATGCGTTCTGCCGTCTTGGCATCCCGCTGTGGGATTAAAAGCAAGCGGTTCGGTCGTATTTGTAAGCCTCTCACGTGGTCATACGGCGACATCTTCCTTATGTGTCTCTCCTCTTCGCAGATCTTGTAAGTAATATTTCTGCCGTGCCTTATTTTGCTGCCAATTCGAATACTATAGGTCTTGCCTGTTCTACAATACTGTTCGTTTCCACTTTCAGGCTTCAAATTTCATCGTGTTGCTTGTTTTCCTGCATGATTGTGGCATCTGTATCATGAACTTAGGTTTTAGTCTGCAAATCACTACATATAATGCTAATACCCTGTAGTTTTAGCTGTACTACTGGCCTTTTTATTCTTATAGATTTGAGCCTGTGTTAGAACTGTTCTATCTAAAAGTGCCAACAATGTAGTGTAGATACCCTCACAACCGAGGACTCGTGAATACAGTTGAAGGCCACCCTCAGTACATACATAATGATAGCCTCAAGGGTATATTCACCAAACTGCTCAATGTTAAACTATTATAAATATCTTTAGGTAGTTTTTTATACAAATAGAATTTAGCGCTTCTAAGATCCATTCCTATGAATATTTTGATTAAGGAGTCTCCTTAAATATACTACTTTCTTCGAATTGCATAGTTAGGTCTTCAATCCCCTCTGTAACATTTCTAATTCATGTTCCAATTTGCATCCCTTCTTGTACTCATTTAATAATCTATAAACAGGTATTAGATTATCTTAGGTATCCTTCTCCTCCCTGCACAAACGAGGAACACAAAATACCCAAACCAATACCGGAAATAGGAAAATACTTATAATAGCGATTCAGAAATCCAGAGTAGTCAGAGAATAACAAATGCACACCAATGTCTTAGAACAAACAAAATATACTATATCAAAATGGGAATAAAGATAACTCCAGGTGAACTCAAGAGCATCGGTGACTCTCCTTGGACTAGCCTGCCGATCCAACTCCTATTCTCTGCACCCCCTCCTTCAAGCGCAACCTCTTGGATTTATACCTGTTTGACGCATACCCTAGCCAACCCGCACGACAACATTAACCGCCTGCCCCACTACTTGACCTTGTCCTGGTTCAATACCTTTTTTACCCCTCCTTGTATACGTATGTATAATTGGTGGGGACACACTATCCTTCACATTTTCCTCTCTGTTTCTTCTAGCATAAGTGTGATTCATTGAGGGCCTAACATTACTCGCCGGGGTCGAATACACCTTGTCCTCAAGGTGGAATTCAGGGAATTGCAATTGCATGAATTGCACCGTCTCCCATGTTACTTCATTCTCGGTCTGCCCCTTCCATTTCACTAGCCATTCTTCCATCCCTTTTTCTTTGTTCCATCTCATACCAAGCACTTCCTCCAGTTCTGCGATCCATTCAAATTCCTTGGATTAGATTGGGAAGTCATGGTGAATTGAATTCTTCGGTTCGAGACACTTCTTCAACTGAGAGGCATGAAATACATCATGAATTTTCGATCCTACCAGTAAAACTAAACGGTAGGCCACCAGACCGAAGCACTCACCGATTCTAAACAGGCCAAAAAATCTTGGGGCCAGCTTTTCACATCGACACTTTGCCAAGGATCACTGTCTATAAGGGCGGAGCTTGAGATAAACCATCTCCCCTTTCTCATACTTCACCTCCTTCTATTCCTGTCAACATAACGTTTCATCCGTTCTTGTGCAAGATGCAGACGGTCTTTGAGTGCTGCCAATGCAAGATCTCTCTCTGTTAGTTGCTGTTCCAAGGTATCATTAGACGTCTTGTTTTCACCATACGAAATTAGCAGAGGTGGAGCCCGACCATACACAATCTGAAACGGTGTGGTATTAATCGAAACATGGAAGTTTGTATTATACCAGTACTCTGCCCAAGCCATCCATTTAGCCCATTTCTTCGGTTGCTTACTACAAAAACATCTAAGATAGACCTCTAAACATCCGTTAACCCGCTCTGTTTGCCCATGCCCATCTGTTTGTGGATGGAAAGCCGTGTTGCGCTTTAGGAGCGTCCCTTGACATTTAAACAACTCAGTCCAAAAATGGCTGATGAATATCTTATCCCGGTCGGGAACTATCAACTTAGGAAATCCATGGAGTCGTACCACTTCCTGAATGAACAGTGCAGCTACATCTTTGGTCGAATAAGGATGGCTAAGCGTGATGAAGTGCGCATACTTGCTAAGTCTATCCATAACTACCAAGATCGAGTTTTTGCCCTGAGATTTTGGCAGGCCTTCAATGAAATCCATAGAGATGTCTTCCCACACCTTTTCAGGAATCTCTAGTGGTTGTAAGAGACCAGCTGGTGATTTTGCCTCTACTTTGTTTCGTTGGCAAACTTCACACTTCGCCACATATTTCTGAACATCAGTTTTCATTCCCTTCCAAAACAACTCACCCGTCAACCTCTTATAAGTGCGAAGGAACCCTGAGTGCCCACCCATAACCGAGTCATGATACGTATGTAAAATCATAGGAATCAGAGAAGAAGAATTTGATACCACCATTCTACCCTTATACAACAGCTTGCCATGCGATAACATATACTTCGGATGGCTATCTGGGTTAGTTTCAAGGTCGGTCATGATCTTCTTCTATTGTTCATCCGCACAAACTTCATTGTGAATTTGGTCCACATCCAGTAAGTGAGGTACAGATAAGTTGGATAGCTCTATCACGTGTGGTAGACAGGATAAGGCATCCGCTGCTTTGTTCTCTAACCCTGGACTGTATTCAATGTCAAAGTCATACCCGAGCAATTTGGACACCCACCTTTGACAATTTGGTTGAATCTCTATTTGTTCGGTTAGATAACGAAATGCCCCCTAGTCTGTACGTATCAAAAATTTGTTTCCTAGCAAATAATGTCTCCACTTTTGAACTGCAAGTACAATCGCCATCAATTCCCGTTCATAGATTGATTTCCCTCTTGCTACCTGAGTCAACCTTTAACTGAAAAAAGCGATTGGCCGCTTATTCTGAGACAACACAGCCTCTAAACCTGTGCCTGAAGCATCAGTTTCAACTACAAACGGTATGGCGAAATCTGGAAGAGCCAAAACTGGTAAAGTTACCATCGCCTTCTTTAAACCCTCAAATGCTTTCTCTGTGGACTCATCCCAATGAAAGGCGTCCTTCTTGAGCAGGTCAGTCAGAGATGCCGCCAGCAAGCCATTGTTTTCCACAAATCTTCTGTAAGCCCGTCAATCCTAGGAATCCCCTCAGAGCTTTCAGGTTCTTTGGAACAGGCCATTGCACCATTGCACTTACCTTGTTGGGGTCGCCTTCCAATCCCTTCGTTGATACCCAGTGGCGCAGATATTCACATCTAGGTTGAGCAAAAACACACTTCTTCCAGTTTGTGAAGAGGGAGTGTTCTTCCATTGTGCTGAACACAGCCCATAAGTGCCGCTCATGTGTTTCCAGATCAGGGCTGTCAACAAGAATATCGTCAAAAAACACTAGCACCAATTTACGAAGATAGAAGCGAAAAACCTAGTTCATCAGACTTTGAAAAGTAGTGGGTGCATTCGTCAGTCCGAATGGCATGACAAGGAATTCATATTGGCCTTGGTGAGTGCGGAACGCGGTTTTTTCTACATCCTCCTCTTTCATTCTTATCTGGTGGTAGCCCGACTTCAAGTCGAGTTTGGAGAGCACTTTTGCTCCGTGCAGTTCATCAAGTAGCTCCTCAATGACAGGGATAGGGAATTTACTGGGCACTGTCTCTTTGTTCAACGCTCTATAATCCACATAGAACCTCCTCCCCCCATCTTTTTTCTTAACGAGTAAAACAGGGCTTGTGAATGAGCTATGACACGGCCTAATGATGCTTGATATGACAACATATCATCAATCATCTTCTCAATCTCTGTTTTCTGGGCATGAGCATACTTGTAAGGTCGGACTTGCACTACCGCACCTTCCTTCTTCTGAAGAATTTGATGGTCTACTGCGCGCTTAGGAGGAAGTCCCGTGGGCAACTCAAACACAGTTAGGAAGTGTTCGATAGTGCTAGGAGGTACTATCTGAACTCGGGATGGTTCTTCTGCATCCTGCGAGTCGCTGCTTGAATCATCATCATCTTCATGTATCTCCACGAGGTAACCCTGTTCTTCCTCAGACAATGACTTGGTAAGCATTTTTAATGACACTTCCACCTTTGTGAGAGCAGGGTCCCCTTTTAGAGTGATCCTCCCTTGTTCTGTATCGAATGTCATCACCAAGCTTCTCCAATCGATATTCATGAATCCCGTTTTCTTTAGCCACTGCATTCCGAGGATGAGATCTACGCCTCCCAGATCCAAAGGTAGAAAGTCTTCACATATACGTAGCTACTGCAGTTCCACATGCACGACCTTACAAATTCCCTTCCCTTTTATTGTGACTCCCGTTCCCATTATCACCCTGTAGTTGGAGGTCTCCGAACAAGTGAGCTTCATTTCATCCACAATTTGCTGAGCTATGAAGTTATGAGTCGCGCCGCAGTCGATAAGAATGATGATCCCTCGACCGTGTATCTCCCCTGCGAGTTTCATAGTTCCAGGCGTCGAAAAACCAATCACAGACCTTATAGCTAACTCCACTTTCTCAACTATCTCTTCCTCCCTAGTTTCATTAACTTCCCCTTCCCACTCCGGTCCTTCTATTTCAACTTCTGCACCGTCTATGACTACCAATACCTGCAATTCCCTGTTTTCTCTGTTCTTGCATTTATGGCCTACAAAGAACTTCTCATCGCATTTAAAACAAAGTCCCTTCTCTCTTTTCAATTGATATTCAGCATCGGGAAGACGCTTCTGAATCGCCTCGCTTCGTGGGGCGCCTCCTTTGTCGGGAAGCATGATGGTCTTCATGGGAAATCCCTCACCTAGTTTTGGGCCTGGGTTCCTGGGATAATTTCTTGTTGGTGTCATTTTTTGGTAAGAGGCCAGTCCCCCCTTCTGGGCCTTTCCAAAAGCATTCCATGACTCCTTCGCTAGGTTTTTATCTTCGATCAATTGGGCTTGTTCCATGATCTCTTCCAACCCCTTGGGTTTCCGACTAATAACCTTGGCCCTTAATGGAGCTAAAAGTTCGTTTAAGAATGCGCTCTCCATCACTTCCTCTTGGTAAGGGAGCGGACAATACTTCAAACTGGTGTATGTCCTCTGCAAGAGTGCTCTCTTGCCTAACTGCTAGGAATCTAGCGCATAGGGTCCCTTCTTGTGTGGGACAGAAACGTATGTAGAGCTTCTCTTTAGTTCGCTCCAGGTCTTTATCTCTTTCCTATTGTTCGCCCATCGGAACCAATCGCAAGCATCTTTCTCGAAGCTTATAATGGCCACTTTCATGGTTTCTTTCTCTGTTAACTGGTGGAGTTCAAAATAGCGCTCTGCCCGAAAAACCCATGAGTCCAGGTCCTTCCTAGAGAAGATTGGCATTTCCAGCCTCTTGAATGATCTCTTCTCCCCCATACTCTGTTCCTTCTTCTCTCCCGGAACTTCGCCTTCCCCTAATGGTTCGGCATTGTCTGTGGTACACTCTTCCTTCTGTTTCTGTTTCCGGCTGGAGCCATTCGAGATTACCGATAACAGTTTGGATTTATCGTTTGATACTTCCATACACAGTCGCGCAATCGCCTTCTGGTTTTCCTCCATTCCCACCGAAATTTTCTCCAAGTTTTTGTTAATGACCCTCAGATTCTCTCTCATTTCATCCATAGCTTTCTCGTTCCCTTCCAACCTTTCCTCTAATTGTTTCTGAGCCATTCCTCTCGTTTTCCCCATGATTGCGACGTGCTCTGATACCAATATGTTAGGTATCCTTCTCCTCCCTGCACAAATGAGGAACACAAAATACCCAAACCAATACCGGAAATAGGAAAATACTTATAATAGCGATTCATAAATTCAGAGTATTAGAGTATAAATGTATAGTTTATTATGTAATTAGCATGAGGCCCGTTAGGTCCATTGTAAATTCTATATAAAGGTTTTGCCTATCGATAAATAAATAAGACTGTTTAGTCCAAGTTCTTTCTTTTCATGGTATCAGAGCTTTAGGAGAAAATTTTATGGTTTTTGCCACTGCCGGAAAATTTTTCGTCGAGTGTTTCCGGAACAAACGGAGCCGATCTACGCAGTGGTCGAAGAATCATCGCCATCCGAGCAGCCACGTGGGCACAATCGCCGCCGCAAGCTAGCGCCGCCGCCGGAGCTCCGATCGGGAAATTGATTTGTGGGTTTTGTTCGAGCCGAGGTATACTTCAAGTCTGTCCAGTTTATTTTTGGTTTTAGGCATCGTAGGGTCTCCGATTTGCCGTTTAAAGCTGCTGTGGAATTAGGGTTTGTTGTTAAATGGGGTTGTTCTGTGTTTTTTCGTGAAATCGAGTTCTTTATAGCATGATTGGACCTAATTTAATTTGATCCAACAGTGCGATCGCTCGAAAACGTCTCGGGTTTGTTTTGGTTCACTGTTTTAAGAAGCTGTTTTTTTTAAATACACTGTTTTGAAGGGCTGTTTAATTGTTTGATTGCTGGTTTTTTTGAGATTTTTTATTATAGTTGAGTATACATGCCTGATTTTAAGCAAACGAGTGTGATTTCACATTCGATGGAAATCACAAAGAGGAAGTTAAATGGCACCAATTATCTAGATTGGAATCGGACGATTCGCAATCACCTGTTGAGTCCTGAAATAGAGGGATATATGGATGCTGATCCGCTTAAAGACGAAAATGAGAAGAAAACGTGGGATCGGGTTGATGCACGTCTGTATAACCAGATTACTAATTCGATGAACGATGAGAATGTGGATCTTGTCAGTCATTGCGCTACGGTAAAACAGCTCATGACGTACGTGGAATTTCTATATTCCGGAAAGGAACAAGTAACAAGGACATATGACGTTTGTTCGTCCTATTTTCATGCTGATCAGAATGGTGAGACATTGATGACCTACTACACGAAGCACAAGCGGAATAGTGCTGAGTTAAATTCCTTCATGCCTTTCAGTACCGATATTGCTGTCCAATAGACTCAGAGAGAAAAGATGGGAGTTATCAGCTTCTTGCGTGGTCTGGGTCCAAAATATGAGAATGCCAAGTCCCAAATCCTGTCTGGAACTGAACTACCATCGTTGGATGATGTGTTTCGTCGACTACAACGAACAGAGGTGAATTTGATTGAACAGTCGACTAGTGCCTTGCTTGGGAGGAGTGACCTCCGTGGTGGGAGGAATGTGGGTGCTCCTGTTTCAAAATATGGTTATGATCGACGTCAGGATACTAGTGGGGACAATTGACGTCCGGATTCTCGAGTGGGAGTGACCTGTTATTACTGTCAGAAACCAGGTCATCTAAAACGAGATTGCAGAAAGCTACAATATGACAATTAGAAGCACCAGAAAGCCCACGTTGTATCTAATGCGAAAGCGACTATTGATGAGTTTGCTAAACTCCGGGTGCCTTCTACTTCATCACAGCCATCGTCCTCCGAATTCTCGCCTGCTGCGACCATAGCTGAAATAGGTAACAATCATTGTTTTCTTTCGTCGTCTACAAAGTGGGTCATTGACTCTGGGGCGACTGCTCATATGACAGGCAACAAAAATTTGTTCTCTACTCCGTTGTCGTCTGACCATTTTCCTACCGTTACCTTGGCTGATGGATCTTTGTCTCCTGTCAAAAGGGCGGGATTAGTCACTCTTACCCTTACCTTGTCATTATCTTCAGTATTGTGTCTACCTACATTCTTTTATAATTTGATTTCTGTTAGTCAACTATCCCGGGACTTACACTGCTTTGTTTCCTTTTTCCCTGATTATTGCTTGTTTCAGGATCATTTGACGAAGAAGATTAGGTAGGGGGCATGTAGCAGGGGGTCTCTATATCTTGGATCAACCGCCAGTCCAAGCTGTAGCGTGTGTAAGTTTTGCATCCCTGTTTGAGATTCATTGCCAGATGGGTCATCCCTGTTTGTCTGTCTTGAAGAAATTATTTCCCGAATTCAGTAAAGTTTCATCCTTAAATTGTGTGTCATGTCAGTTTGCTAAGTTTCATAGATTTAGTTCTAGTCTTAGGATCAATAAACGAGCGAGTGCTCCTTTTGAGTTAGTTCATTCTGATGTTTGAGGTCCGAGTCCTGTCACGTTTAAAATAGGATTTCGCTACTTTGTTACTTTTGTTGATGATTTTTCTCGGTACACTTGGGTTTATTTAATGAAAAATCATTCGGAGTTATTTTCTCATTTTTGTGCCTTTAATGCTGAAGTCCGTAATCAATTTAATACATCCATCAAAATTTTGTGCACTGATAATGGGGGTGAATATTTTTTGAGTAGTCTCAGTTCCTACCTTAGGGAAAAAAGTATTATTCACCAATCGTCTTGTGCTGATACACCATCTCAGAATGTTGTGGCTGAACGTAAGAACTGACATCTTCTTGAAACAGCTCGAGCATTGTCATTCCAAATGCATGTTCCACGACATTTTTGGGTTGATGTTGTATCTACTGCTTGCGTTCTCATAAATCGAATGTTGTCGTCTGTTCTGGCAAATAAGATTCCTTTCTAAGTCTTGTGTCCTTCTAAGGAAATGTTTACTCTTTCGCCTAAGATCTTCGGGTGTACATCTTTTGTTCGCGATGTTCGCCCTCACAGGACCAAGTTGGATCCTAAGTCTTTGAAATGTATTTTCTTGGGGTACTCTCGTGTCCAGAAGGGTTATCGATGTTATTGCCCAAGCACAAATCGGTATGTTGTCTCCTCTGATGTTACCTTTTTTTAGGATACTCCGTTTAGTTCTGGGGAGCGTTCTTCACCTATGGAGGATGATCTGTTCATATATGAAGTCGTGTCTTCTTCTGATTCGCCTCCTCAATGGCCACCTGCCCCATCATGACCTTCTCTTACTCAGGTATACACCCCGCGTCCACGACCCTCGGAGACATGCCCCGTACCTGTGGATTCTTCGTCATCTGATTCGCAGGCCAGTAATGATCTAGACTTGCCCATTGCCCTTCGCAAAGGTAAACGTTCTTGTACGTATCCTATCTCTTCATGTGTGTCATATCATCAGTTGTCCTCGTCTTCTTTTTCGTTTCTTACTTCACTTAATTCTGTCACGGTTCCTCAGAATACTAGTGAAGCCGTCTCACCTAGGATGGCACTAGGCCATGGTGGAGGAAGTGGCTGTGTTGGATGCAAATGGTACTTGAGAACTAGTAGCTCGTCCTGCGGGAAACAGACAATTGGATGTAAATGTGTGTTCGCGGTCAAGATGAATGCTGACGGATCGGTTGGTCGTCTCAAAGCCCGCTTAGTTACGAAGGGGTATGCTTAGACTTATGGGGTTGATTATAGTGAGACGTTCTCTTCAGCTTGATGTTAAGAATGCCTTTTTGCATGGTGATCTTCTAGAAGAAGTTTGCATGGAGCAACCACCTGGTTTTGTTGCTCGGGAGGAGAATGCCAATTTTATTATCAAATCAACAAGAACAGGGGATTCAAGAGCCCCTCACTCTCCAATCTTAAAGAGATAACCTAGACAATGAATCAGAATGCCTTTCTCCTACTCCTACCCGACTACTTATACTAACCAACTCAACAACCTTCCCTCGCACTCCACACGCACGTGCTCACACCCCCACGCTCACTTTCTTACGCCTAGAGTATACATACTTAATTGCCGGGGTTGTATCAATACCCGCCCCCCAAAGAACCACCTTGTCCTCAAGGTAAATCAGGAAATTGAGCTTGAATGAAACTAGCAAACTCCCAAGTCGCATCCTCAGGCAATCCACCTTCCCACTAAATCAATACTTCCCGGTCCCCTACCACAGACGTGGATTCCCGCATGCCCAACACTGCAGACGGCCGAAACACAAACCCCAAATCATCCTGCAATCCAGAGGGAACAGGAAACACGGGCAACGAAGTACCAATCGCTTTACGCAACACAGAAACATGGAACACAGGATGGATGAATGCGCACAGAATCTGGTAAGTCCAATCGATAAGCCAGCTTGCCAACCAGAGCTACCACTCGGTACGGACCAATAAAACGAGGCGCCAGTTTCGGGTGTTTAAACTTTGCCAACGACAGCTGCCGATACGGACGTAACTTCAAATACACCAAATCACCCACCTCAAACTTAACATCCCGACGTTTAGCATTAGCCTGTTTGGACATAAGTTGTTGAGCACTCCCAAGAGAAGCCTTGAGCGTAAGCAACATCTTATCACGATCGACCAATAAGGAATCCACCGCCGATAAAGCACTCTGGCCCATCTCATACCCCAAAATGGGTGGTGGGGCACGACCATAAACCACCTCAAACGGAGTCAGCCGAGCAGACGAATGATAAGACGAGTTATAACTATACTCGGCCCACGGAATCCATTTGGACCACTGCTTCGGCTGAGTCATGACAAAACAACGAAGATACGATTCCAAGCAATGGTTAACAACCTCTGTTTGCCCATCCGACTGCAGGTGATATGTCGTACTACGACGGAGTTTTGTGCCTGTGGCACGAAACAACTCTTCCCAAAACGAACTCGTAAAAACCTTATCTCGATCTGAAACAATACTACGTGGCATGCCATGTAACTGCACTACCTCCCTGATAAACAGAAGCGCAATGGACATCGACGTATAAAGGTGCTTGACTAAAATGAAATGAGCATATTTTGACAACCGATCCACCACCACCAAAATAGTATCAAAGCCCTCAGAACGAGGTAGTCCTTCCACAAAATCCATCGACACATCTTCCCAGATTCGCTCAGGAATCGGTAAGGGTTGTAGTAACTCGGCTGGGGCCAGGGACAGATACTTAGCTTGAACACAAATAGTACATTCCACCACAAACAACCGCACGCGAGCTTTCATACCCACCCAATAAACTTCCTTAGCCAAGCGTTGATACGTCTTAAGGGTACCGTGATGTCCCCCAATCAGCCCTGAGTGAAATTCATGTAAGAGTAAGGGAATAGTGGGCGAATCCGGCGGCAGGACCAAACGACCGTTAGAACACAACATTCCCCGATGTAAGGAAAAACCTTTTGGAGCGGCCTCGCCATTTAACAGTGTTGTATAAATGGTCATCAAGTGTGGATTCGCCTTTCCTTGCTCCAAAAACACATATGTGTTAATGCCCGATACGTAACTCAGCATCCCTAATTCACAGGCCAATGGAAGACGCGACAAGGCATCGGCAGCTGAATCCTCCAAGCCCTTCTTATATTCAATATGAAAATCATAACCCAACAATTTAGTAACCCAACGTTGATACTCACCATCAACCACGCGTTGTTCAAGCAAGAATTTAAGGTTTTTCTGGTCCGTACGCACAACAAAATGCTGACCAAGAAAATATGCCCTCCAACGTTGAACAGCAAACACGATAGCCATCAACTCGCGTTCATAAACCGGCTTACTACGATGTGTAATCGGCAGAGCCCATTTGATGATACCCCGCCTTAAGATCAATCTTGGAAAAAACCACTGCCCCATGCAGCTCATCTAATAACTCATCAACTAAAGGAATAGGGAACTTATCTGGCACAGTGGCCAAATTCAAGGCCCTATAATCCACACAGAAACACCAACTTCCATCATTCTTTTTAACCAACAGCACCGGGCTCGAAAAAGAACTAGTACTCGGGCGTATAATACCTGCCAACAGCATATCCTTTACCAATCTTTCTATCTCATTCTTTTGAAACTGGGGATATCTGTACGGGCGCACATTAACTGATTCCTTACCCGCATACAACTCTATAGCATGGTCACAACTTCGCTGAGGCGGAAGAGTTGGCAACGACTCAAAAATCTTTGCGTACTGAGACAACAACGGTTGTAATTCCACTGGCGTATCTGTCCAATGATGTACCAACTCTGGCTTATTTTCAGATGTGGATGCTGTGTCCAACAAGTTAAGCTCAATTAAAAGACCACAATCCTCTACACGTAACGATTTCATCATAGATTTCAGAGAAACCTGAGCCTTCACCAAACTAGGATCTCCCTGTAACTGTACGCTCCACGGACCAACCACAAAACGCATCTGAAGAACACGATAATCAAATTCTACCTTCCCCAATGTTTCTAACCATGCAACACCTAGAATAACGACCGCACTGCCCAACGGCAAGGGCAAAAAATCATGAACCACCCTTAGCTCTGCCAACTGGAGCACCACGTCCTTGCAGACTCCTGCTGCCTTCACCGAATCTCCAGTTCCCAAAACTATTCCATAATCATTTGACGCTGCAACTGATAATCCCAATCTAGACACCAATTCCTCAGAAATGAAATTATGAGTCGCCCCTGTGTCAACAAGAACTACCACATCCATCCCTAAAATATTTCCACGCACCTTCAAAGTCTTTGGAGAGCTTAGGCCAGCTAACGAATTCAATGACAATGTTGCCATCTCATGATCCATACCAGCTTCATCCATACCTACACTTTCAGAAGAACTATCCGGAGGCCTGTCAATATCCTCAGTTTCCCCACCCTCAATTTCGTCTCGGACCACCAACACTTGTAAGGCTTGCAATTTAGATTTTTTGCACTTGTGACCCGGAAAGAACTTGTCATCACAACGAAAGCATAAACCCTTATCCTTCTTGGCCTGAATTTCACTATCCGTCAATCGCTTAAAAGGGCCCTTCAAACTCGGTGTATTAACACTCACTGTTGTGGACGACTACTGTTCAAACGGCGTGGCAAAAAAGTGAACGAGCGCAAATTAGAGTTGCTCGAACCACCCAAGCTGGATGATCCCGAACTACCAGAAACAACACTACTCTTTCCTGACCCCACACTAGTAGAACCGAGTCTCCTCCTAGCTTGCACCGCAAAATCGTCTTCGATCAGTTGCGCCATAAGCATTTTTGCTTTCAATCCCACTGGGCAAAGCTTTCTCATCTCACTTTGAACCTCTTCTTTAAGTCCACTTTCGAATTTTCCTTCCAACAACTTCTCACTTAAATCCTTCAACCCAATCGAATACTTTTCGAACAATCGACTGTAGGCCCGGACTGTACCATCTTGCTGAAGGCTCATCAAGCGAGCATATCTATTTACTTGTGAAGTTGGCTGAAACCGTTCCAATAACAGCACTCGAAAATCACTCCACGAGCGAATAGAAGAGAAATCTTCCTCATATTGATGCCAATCTAAGGCTTCTCCTTCTAAGCACATCACTGCAACATCCAATTTATCACTCTCCGAGAGCCGATTAACCAGGAAATACCGCTCAACACGGTGCAACCACCCTATCGGATCTTCATCCTCTGTTCCTTTAAACACCGGAACCTCTAGCTTCCTTAAATGCATATCGAACAGTGGCACTTCCTTGTTCGTCGGTGCTTGAATGCCGACTTTCGCAATTTCCGGTTGAATCGACGACCACTCACCAATTCTCGGCAATTCAGCAACCTGACCTCTCATACTCGGCTCACTCGCACACGGAAAAACTTCACTCGACGGCTTCAATGGAGTCGCTTCCATCTGCGCGACATTCTTTCCTTTTCCCGTTGCCGAAATTTTGCCGATAACCTCCCCTGTTTCAGTGCTTGAATGCCGAATTTCGCAATTTCCGGTTGAATCGACGACCACTCACCAATTCTCGACAATTCAGCAACCCGACCTCTCATACTCGGCTCACTCGCACACGGAAAAACTTCACTCGACGGCTTCAATGGAGTCGCTTCCATCTGCGCGACATTCTTTCCTTTTCCCGTTGCCGAAATTTCGCCGATAACCTCCCCTGTTTTGCGTCGCGAAAACAGAGACCTCATTTCCTCCCTCAACAACTCGAATTGAAGATCTCTACGTACCTCAAATGCCTTCTGTTTCTCCTCCAATGCGGCGAACTGCGTCGTGATCTGCGATTCGATTCTTCTTCTTGCCGCTCGACGCATGATTTGACCATATCTTCCACGGATTTCAGACATTGATCCAATTTCCCAGTCATCTTCCGATCGAACAAGCGCTCTGATACCAAAATTGGTAGGAATTACCAATTTTATTATCAAATCAACAAGAACAGGGGATTTAAGAGCCTCTCACTCTCCAATCTCAAAGAGATAACCTAGACAATGAATCAGAATGCCTTTCTCCTACTCCTACCCGACTACTTATACTAACCAACTCAACAACCTTCCCTCGCACTCCACACGCACGTGCTCACACCCCCACGTTCACTTTCTTACGCCTAGAGTATACATACTTAATTGTCGGGGTTGTATCAGAATGCCAAGGTTTGTCGCCTCCGGAAATCGTTATATGGCTTAAAACAAAGCCCTCATGCATGGTTTGGAAAGTTTAGTCAAGTTCTTGAGAAGTTTTTCCGTCGGTTTGAACGAGGGGTTGTGCTGCTGGTGGTATATGTTGATCACTTCGTAATTACTGGAAGCGATGACTCAGAGATGCCCTCATTAAAGGCATTCCTTCGTAGTCAATTTAGTACCAAAGATCCGGGACTCTAAATTATTTCTTGGGCATTGAAGTAATGAGAAGCAAGAAAGGAATCTTCTTGTCACAAAGGAAGTATGTTCTTGATTTGTTGACTGAAACTGGGAAGAAGGTATGAAACCATGTAGTACTCCGATGTACCAAATCAACAACTATTTAAGGAGGGTGAAGCGTTCCCTGATCCTGAAAGATACAGGAAGATGGTTGGGAAACTAAATTACTTAACAGTTACGAGACTAGATATTGCCTATTTTGGGAGTATTGTGAGTCAATTCATGTCATCACCCACAGTCGATCATTGGACAGCTGTTGAACAAATTCTGGGTTATCTTAAGTTTGCTCCTGGAAAAGGAGTTTTGTATGAGAACCATGGACATTCCAATATTGAGTGCTTCTAAAATGCTGATTGGGCAGGCTCTAAAAGAGGACAGACGATCTACCTCGGGTTACTGTGTATTTTTAGGAGGTAATCTGGTTTCTTGGAAAAGTAAGAAACAAAATGTGGTGTCTCGTTCGAGTGCTGAATCAGAATATAGAGCTATGTCATAGGTGACATGTGAGATAGTATGGATGATCCAACTTCCTAACGAAATTGGAATGAAAGTCGCGACACCTGTTAAACTATGGTGTGATAATCAAGCAGCAATCCACATTGCCTCTTGTTTGCGAAATCGTGAGCACACCGTAATAATAGAAAATGAGAATGATGACGTGGTAATTTAAAGTTCGCTGTAGCGAACGCTCTACTCGGATTAAGCGAAATGTGTGTGATTTCCCAAGAATGTGCAAGTGTACACAATCGTGCTTGTAGCAAGTTTTAAAATAAGTAAGATCGTCTCCTCAGGGAATTGCAATCTATTCGTTAACACTATGAAGTACGAGTCAAGATAATGAAATAGGAATGAAATTTTGGAATCTTTTTTATTTTCTAGTTCAATTATACTAAAATACTAATTGATATGCATTAGAATTCGCAAGTTATCTTTCGCTAGATCCACAACAGGTGGTTCAACTTACTTAGTTCTCTCGAACTTCGTTGTCTAATATAAACCACACCCTAGTACTCCTTATTTCTAAGCGAGAATGAATTGCAAGTGCTAACTCAGCAAAACCTAAGGCAGTTATATGAGTTGTTTAACCTAATCTCTCGAACATGCCAAACAAAGGCAGCCTCTCGGACACTTTGCTCATATCTACTCGACTATTCTTCACACCGCAAAATGCATAACTTGTAAATTCCAAACGCAAATTTAGCTACTCATGTTCAATATTGCAAGCGAATAGAATGTACTATAAATTTCCATAAATAACAAAGTTTCCAATTAAACAGAAAGTGGCAAAGACTACAACTTCTAAACTAGCTAATGTGAAATAACAAACAACTAAAAAGAGTTAACCAAATAAGAATAGCCCGGCTCGACACGAAGATCCACTATAAGCTCTGCAATTCTCCGGTAGCTCTCGCTCACCTTCTTGTCCGATCTTCGTTTCAATAGTCGTCTTCTCTTCTTCAGAAAAACTCCCTCCCCTCAATTGATCCAGGTTTCCTTATAAAGGCCCGTTTACTACATCCGGGTTTATCGCTGGTTCCCCACGATCTATTGTGTTTCCGCTTTTTCCGTGCACAATGTTATCGCTGGTTCCCCACGTGTGGTCGTGGTTTGATCAATTCCTTGGTGTTTGACGAACAGTTCCTTCAAAGCAGCATGTTTGCTTCTTGCATTCACTGTAAATACATGCTAAGGAAACAAACACATCAAAATGTTCATAAAAAAATCACAATGCTTCGCTTCGCAACGAATCACTCAAGGTCGCGGGTTGGTAGTTCGCGGTCGCCTACGCTGAACTGCGAACGTACATTCCTGGGTCAGTTGTATATATTCCTAGACCAGTAACTCTCAATTACTTGAAGAGTTATCACCTCTAATCCAGTATTTCACGAGAGAACGAAGCACATTGAAGTGGATTGTCATTTTATTCGAGAAAAGATACAACAAGGATTGATTTCGACAGGTTATGTGAAGACAAGAGAACAGTTGGATGACATCTTCACCGAAGCATTAAATGGAGTTCGGATAAATTATCTCTGTGACACGCTGGGCATGATAGATATATTCGCTCCAGCTTGAGGGGGAGTATTAGAGTATAAATGAATAGTTTATTATGTAATTAGCACGAGGCCCGTTAGGTCCATTGTAAATTCTATATAAAGGCTTTGCCTATCGATAAATAAATAAGACTGTTTAGTCCAAGTTCTCTCGTTTTCATAGAGAATAACAAATACACACCAACGTCTTAGAACAAACAAACGATACTATATCAAAACGGGAATAAAGATAACTACCGGTGAATTCAAGAGCACCGCTCCTATTCTCTGCACCCCTTCCTTCAAGCGCAACCTCTTGGATTTATACCTGTTTCACGCATACCCTAACCAACCCGCACGACAACATTAACCACCTGCCCCACTACCTGATCCTTGTCCTGGTTTAATACCTTTTTTACCCCTCCTTGTATACGTATGTATAATTGGTTGGGTCACACTATCCTTCACATTTTCCTCTCTGTTTCTTCTAGCATAAGTGTGATTCATTGAGGGCCTAACAGATTATTCCTTTCTTCTTTAGATAGGCTTATAGCTTCTATATCCCTATACAAGGGAAAGCAATCAAATAAGAGTCAAAGCAGAACCCTCCCTTTTTTGGAACCAGTAGCTATAAGTCAACACTTTCTTTGATATTAAATCTAATTAAAGCTTCACAAATAAATTCTTATTCATTTACTAAGATACAATTTTTGGGGGCCCCTAACCGTGAAATTGAATACAGAAAAGTTGTCAGAAACTGTCTATCACTTCTAATAAACAAGGCTTTTCAACTGTGCATAACAAAACGGTTGTCCTTGTTAAGTATTTTACTGTACACAACATTGAAGCAACTCCACTGTTTGTTTAAGTTAAGGAGTAACAAATTGATAGAATCTACCACACTATTTTATTAAACTACGATAAATCTCTCGAGAGAATCTCTCAAAGAGCCCAGAGTACAAAGACGACAATTCAATAGCTGCTTGACAATGACCTAACAACTCCTATTTATAGCCCTAAATCCTAATTTGACCTAATTAATAAAAGACTAATAATAGGCCCAAGCCCAATACATTTAAAATAGCAATTAACTAATAATTAATGAATACTAATATTCCTAAAATGCCAAGGACAGATCGTATCAATACTTTCCCCCCCAAGAGCCACCTTGTCCTCAAGGTGTTCCATCTCTGATGCCATCTCTTACAGCCCCGTCTTACGGCAAAAATCATCACATCAACATCCACGGCACTCGTCGCATCCCGAACGACCCACACATCCAAGTTCGAGCTCCTTCTTACAGCAGCGATGTCACGGAAAAAATTGTTCATCGCAATGGAAGCATAACCCTTTATCCTTCCGTGCTCGAATTTCGGCTTGATGAGTTTTTATAGGGCGTCGGTTGAATGGTTGTAGTCCTGTGAGAAAGAGTCGTTGTGCTTCGATTCCCGAAACAATCGTTCTGTTTTAGCCTTGGCCGTTGTAGAGTCCTTCCCTCATTTTGGGTAGCACGAAAAGCAAAATCATCCTCAATCACTTGGGCCATAAACATTTTCTCTTGATGCCCAGCGCCGCAGCTTTACGCATCGCGCTCTGTATCTCCTCTTTTAGTCCACTTTCCCACTTCCCCTCTAATGCACTCGCACTGATATCACGCATTCCCTTAGCAAATCGCTCAAAATTCCGGCGATATTCCTTCACCGTACCTATTTGCTTCAAACTCATAAAGTTGGCATACTTATTTGCTGAGTTGCGGTTGGAAACGCTCCAACAACCCATCTTTGAATTCGTTCCAGAACGGTAAAAGGAGCACGATCCTCCTCATCACCGAAGCCACTCCAATGCCTCCCTTCTAAACATAACCTGCTTTGCCTCAACCCCTTCATATTCATCGACTTGTTTTTACTGAGAAAATAACGCTCGACCCGACTTAACCATCCCACCGGATCCTCGTCAGCAAGACCTTTGAAAACCGGCATCTCCAATTTCCTGAATCTCCTGTCACACCCCGGTCCCTCCTTTCCTCTTACTCTCTGACTTCCCCGTTCGAGTCTTCCTTCTCCTCCCCACCCGAAATCTCGTCCCCTATTTCGGACATTGTCATTCCACCCCCTATCGTTCCAACCTTCATGCGCCAATGACCTATCATAGCCCATGCGCAACCTCCTCTCCTCCAGAACCTTGTTTTCTCTCCCCACGACCCTTGGATCTCCCCTCTGGCCGAACTCCGGTCCCGGTAAATCGTAGACCCAATTTCGGCCTCGATCGTTCCAACCGTCATGAGCTATTGGTTTGTCGTAACCAATGCGCACCCTTCTATCTTCTAGGAAACTGTTTCCCCTTCCGTCAACCCGTGGGTCCTCCCTTCGGTCGATGTCCGGCCGAAACCTTTCCCGTCCCGAGCCCTTGGAACCCATCTCTCTGGTCAACCCGAACCCGAACCTGCAGAAGACCGACCCGACCGGTCCCCTTGACCGCCGCTTGCCCCGCCATGCCACACTCCCGACCCGCAGGCCCCACGCCCCCGCTCGACCCCAACTCCGCCGTTGCCCGGACCCCAGCCCGAGCCATCCGCGCCGCCCACGCCCACGCCCGACCCACGCCCCACGCGCGCTCGCCTCGGCGCGCCAGACGCCACCTCGTTCGCGCCCGCTCGAGCCCGGCCACGACATCCGCACCGCCAGCGCCGAACCCGGCCGCCAAGCGTCTTCCGCGCCCGCTACCGCGCCATTCGCGCTCGCGCCCAAAGATCTGCGACCCCAGTAGCCGTTGCGCCCAAGCTCCAGCCGTAGCGCGCGCGCCTCGACGTGGCCGTCACCCTCTGTCTGCGCCCAACACTTTCCCGCCTGCCGCCACGCGCGCGCGCACGCCGCCATTCGGTCCCCTCGGCCCCTGCGACACCCTCCGTGCGGCCCGGCCCGCCAGAGCCTGCGCGCCCGCTCTCCCTTCGGTTACGCGCAACCCTTTTCCCTTTATCCGCGGCATGGTTCGGGATTCGACGATTCGGTTTGCGTTCTAAAAGCTTACGCATGTTGAGATTCAATGTCCAAATTCTGATCCATCCGACTCCCCATAGCCGCCAATCGAACCTCGAACTCTTTCTGTTTTTTTAGCATCTCGGCACCGCTTTTCCTCACACTCTTGCATCCTGGTCTCCATCTTAGTACTCACCATTCCCGGATCGGCAAATGGCTCTGATACCAAAATGATAGAATCTACCACACTATTTTATTAAACTACGATAAATCTCTCGAGAGAATCTCTCAAAGAGCCCAGAGTACAAAGACGACAATTCAATAGCTGCTTGACAATGACCTAACAACTCCTATTTATAGCCCTAAATCCTAATTTGACCTAATTAATAAAAGACTAATAATAGGCCCAAGCCCAATACATTTAAAATAGCAATTAACTAATAATTAATGAATACTAATATTCCTAAAATGCCAAGGACGGATCGTATCACAAATGTAATAATGAATTTGTTTTTTATCGTTTTCACCTCTTCTCTATGATAAATATTGTTGCGTTCTTTATATGTTGAGGAACATATATGTCATTTCTTTAATCACCCAGGCGAACCATATGGTGCCTTATGCTTTCATATGAAATTAATTTGTGCTATTTCTTTGCAGTAGCTATTATAAGTGATTAATGATTATAGCTGACAATTAATTGGGAGAATCATTTTCAGGTCTGCTTATGTGTTAAAGCAAGACAGCTTGCCTCCTTCGTTTAGGTCCTTTCTCAATACACATGGTGGAAAGGATACTGTAATCTTGGAAGGCTTAAAGAGTTTTATATCAGGCAGGCCTTCTAATAAATTTAAAGCAATAGAAAAATACTACAGGGCAATGGGTGCAAATGTCAAAATAGATCCTGGAATGAAGACTCCATGCACGGTATTATATATGTATTATTTGTGCTATCTCTGTTCAACTAGAAGAAAAAGAAATTCTTTGTTCCCAAAGCAAAATTAGTTGTTCCTTATGTGTTGCACATAATATTTATGCACCTAATACGTAGATGCACTGAGATATTAGAACATCAACCATTATAGCAAACAAAGCAACGCGCCAACCTACTTTCCTTTTACCTGATTCAAATAAAAACTATTCAACTGATCAATTGTCAGCTGGTTGTCATCCCAGAGAAGTCTAGTTGTAACATTATGAGGCCTGTGCTTCTCCATGAATGAAAATTGCACGAGTTAGAGCCGTTATTGGATATGAATCCTATATGAATAGATTGCATTGAAGAAATCTAATTGCACATTTAAAAGTATTTATTATAGATCAGAGTTTTTTTTTCTTTACTTAATGTACCAATCATAGAGAGAGAAAAAAAAGTCGGACATGTTCAGCCAAATGCAATCAAATTTATGCAAACAGATGATAACCTGTAGGTTTGGCAATGCCGAAAGCACATTTCAGAGCATTAAATATGAATCATGTCCATTCCCGCCCCCCATTAATTCTTGGGGTGGCTTATGCCAATTTTGGGATAAAACGAAGATTATAGTTCAAAACTTTCAACTTGGAGCCAAAACCTTGCGGAGAATTTTCTAATATTGCGACCCATTCCATTTATTTCTCAATTACTTGGAAAAATCTTTCCAGAATCTTCTAGTTCATTGTGTTTTCTAAAAAATGATGTGATGTTAATTGTGATGATGCATTGATATCTGCAAGCAAAAAAGAAAAAGAAAAAAATATCTTGAAGCTTTCCTGCTTAGAATTGAGATGTACTTTTCAGAGTTTACCCTAACTATGTGCAGTTATCTTTTAGTTTTACATTTTTTCAGTCTGCATATGCCCCTGCCAAGGCTAGTAAGTTCCGACTGTAAGGTTTCTTTCCTTCTTAATGCAGATTATCCATGGAAATCAATCATGCGGTGGTCATGTTCTTAACTTTCTCATTCAAGGATATAAAAGAGCGTTGCCGGTTTATCTCCCTGTCTATCTTATCCCAGCCCTGATAGTTCATCGTGAAGGTCTCATGAATAGGTAACATTTCAATTTGAACATCATATGATTATTTATATTGTGATATGTTTTGGTTCAATTTATGATTAGAAGTAATAATTTCAAGTTAGATTTTGTTATTTTTCACAGCTTGGGCCCGTTTATACTTTTGTTTTTTTTAAAAAATATTTAAAAAGAACGAAAATTACGAATGAGAACCTTTGGATGGAAAACAATTCTAAGAATGTAAAGATATTTCACTAGTTAAATAACTTTTTGAGACAGTTTTTTAAAATGGTGTTTTGTTCCTGGCTTATACGATAATCCGGTCCCTTTATAGGTCAACAAGTGATTAGATTACCGCTTTAGTGAAAAAGATCTTGCCCTTGGAAATTATTATCTATTACATGTTTATCGAGATAACTTTTCTGGCTGCATTTCTCCAACTATTGTTTTGTATCATGAAATTTCTATGTTTCAGATGGATGAAAAATATGATATGACCTTTTGTGCAGGCCTTTCGAAATTTTAGCAAGAGGGCTTCTTGGAACAGCTAGATCAAGTTTGTTTCTTTCCGCATATTGCTCATCTGCTTGGTTAGTAACAATTTCGTAATTCGTGACTAATTTCTTCCACTTATATTGTGAGACAGATTCTCGTTTCACTTTAAACTTGACAAAGTACTTCTAGAATTTTAGTTTATGAGTAGGATAATCTGTATGATTATCTTCAAATAGAAAAGGCCAGCTCTTGCGCATGGAGTCTTCTACGGTTTGCTGCCAAGATTTTGATATGTATTAATTTTTGAAAAATACAATTTTCAAACATAAAACCATGATAGGCAATTGATTTAGGCAACTGATCTCTCATAAAGCTTTTCAAGTCACTTGCTCAAATCTCTTTTCAGGATGTGGACATGCCTGATCTCGAGGACTTCCCAGAAAATAAACGTTCCATTGGTTGCTGCGGCGACGGTATAGCTTCAACTATTCTTTACAACTACTTTTAGAGCTTTTGTTGTTCTTATCCTGAAACGCTTATGAGTTTTGTGCAGTTCTTAACTGGTTTGGCTCTGGCCATTGAGAAGAAGAGCAGGAGGATTGAAATCTCACTGTATTGCCTTTCAAGAGGCATCGAGAGCTTCTTCAGCTGCATGACGGATTTGGGATACTTGCCACAGTCGTTGAATTTTAAGAGAGCAGATGTGATTGTTTTCAGCATATCAACTGCCATTATAATGCACTGCTATGCACAGGAAAGGGAGGTATTTCGATCCAAGTATTTGAATGTCCTTGATTGGGTTTTTGGTGTCCCCCCTCCCCCTTGCAAAACACCACGCTGCAAAAACAGCAAGCAGCATTGAGAGCTGTTGGATTTTAGACGAACTAGAAACTGGATTTTAGGGTGCCAAATATGTTGTATTTGGTCCGGAACTTTCATTCTATGATAATGTAAAAGGTGATCGTTACTTGATATAGAATGGCATATCGTCAATTTATGCTATATGATTCAACTGAAGATTTTAGGTACCAAATGTGTAATTGGAAATGAATTTTCATTCTATGATAACGTTCAGGTGATCATTACCTGATAGAATTAGCATTCAACCAATTTACTGGATGACTCGTACAAAGGCATACTTCCCCACAGAAGAGACCTTCCATGCTTAATTAGAAAAATTGCTTGCTCACAAAAATAAAAGATAAGTCACTAGATAACATCGGTGTTTCATAAATTTTTCAAGATGTAATTGCAATGGGTAGTTTCTTTGATTTTAGAATTGAAAACTTACACTTGTAGATAAACTAAAATATAATTATTTAGGAACGGTAAACTTGCCGGGTGAAGTATAGTGAACTTAGGAGGTGATGGAAGTTAATTTTTTACCCATATAGATACAAAAGTACACTTCATATGCATGAGCATATGAAACAAAACTATTGTCAGAGATTCTCTGAGGACAATCGAAGAAATTAATGCCCAATAGCAAATGAATTCAAGAGGGTACAAAAGACACGATATAAGTATTGAACAAAGAAGATGATAATAAAGATTGGAAGCATGATCCATCGAAGAAATTGCAGTAACAATCAGAATCCTATTAATTGCATTGGATGAAAAGAAAGTAGAAAGAGGCATAAAGCGTAGAATTGCAATGGGCGAGATTGCTGCTGGGTCAGACCTCGTCCTCGTGAAGAAGCAAATTAGGGATACCTTTGTTGACGGGGAATCGGCGGTGGGTCTCGGGGCAGACAAGAAAGCCCTCGTCGAGATGGAGCTGGAGAAGGGCGTGGTGGAAGCGCTGGAGAAAGTCATGGGAGTCGAGCATGGAGGGGTCGGCCTCGTCGGGAAGCTCGGCGTAGCCCATGGCGCGAGAGGCTTCGACGAGGGGCTTCCACTCGATCTTTGAGAAGATGTTCTTCAGGAACTCTGGATTCAAGTCCACAGGCTTCTCCACCACTTTCTCCACCTCGATTCGGAGAGGGAACCCATTCACAACGCCCTTAATGTTCGACGACAGCATGTTATGGGTCAGGAGCCTCATCGTTTTCCCTCCTCTTCTTCTCTTCTTAGGGTTTTTCACTACTCAGCGGAAACACGATCCAAATTCCTAATTCCTCCTCTCCACCAACGCCTACGCTTTTATAACCAATTTTCACTCCTCTAAATGCGGCTCTAGGTTAACTTTTCAAAATATCTCTCACCTGTTTTTTAGACATATTCTATATTATTAGTACAATTAATGTATTAATAATGTAAAAAAAAAAAAAATTTAATGTATTAATTATATTGTATAATTTGTATACGGTATAACAATGATTGCTTTTTTTTTTTTGCCTAGTATGATAAATACTTTTTCAATTTGGTCTACTCCTAAAAATATCTTTTTTTTATGAGAAATTAATAAAATAATTACGTGTCTAGTCATATTTTAAAGTATTTGTAAATTTTTTTTTATTTAAAATATAATTATAATATTTTTCAACATTTTTTTTTAAAGAAAAATAACATTAATCACAAAACTAAACCAATACAATCTTTCTCCAAAGCAGATCCATTAACAGGAGGAGATTCCCCCTAAAAAAAACCTGTCGTAAGATTCTGACTCTAAAACAGTCCTAACAAGTCCTTACTCAGCATGTATGAATTTTAAAACCATTCAAATATGCAAATTAAAACATGCAACCTTTATTAGCAAAGTGACAATTCAAATGAAACATAAATTAATATCCAAAAGCAGTTTGAATCCTCTGGCCAGATTACATTAAAACAGTTCTAAAATAATTTCCTAAAACAAACTAGCAAGTTGAATCTGTAAACAAATGGAAAAGAGACTATGCAGCGCCTCCCATGATCCATCAACTTCTCCTTTAGCCGCCCCGACGTTGTCCCAAGTTCAGAAAAGTTGAGTACAAAAGCACTCAGTAAGAATCCCCAATCGGGGTACAGTACGCAAGTCATATCATCTAGCATCCTAGCATACAAGCAAGCCAAACATCAAATAGGCAGTCTCAACACGAGCTCAATCAACAACATGCTCAAACCTCGAGAGTCTCTAACTCTTGGCTAACGTGAACAGCTCACTATGCTGATCCTGGACACTTGGGAGAGTACCCAAGTGTCAGGCTCTAGACGGAACGGAAAGGTGTACTAATACACTAGCTCGAGGGAGTTCTCCTCCCAGCAACTAATGCATATACACGCACATCGCATGCTGCTGCAAACTGGATAAATGCAAGCCTATGCAAACTATGTCAGTCCAGGTACGCATGCCTAAGACTAGGAATGGTGCCCACTGATCCACAACAGGCGGGAGGCCTTCAGCACAATATTGTGGCAGCCTGACTCACACCAACGCCTAGAGCTAAGGTCATCCCAAGGCAGGCTTGCACTAAGGAAAGAATCCTGCTCTAGTAGGCCACAAACTAGGCTTATGTCGGGGTGGTAACTACTCCACACCCGACTGCCGGTGTATGGAATTTGTCCTCACAGCCCGACCGATGGGGACTCGTACATTAGTTCACTCTCAACCTCTAGATGATGATAACCTAACAAGATCTAAGATGAATCACCCTATAGCTAACAAAGTTCAACAACAGCATTGCACAGAGAAAATTCAGAATATCAACAATCACATTTACATACTAGTCACTACAAACAGAAAAGTGTAATCCATGGTACAACAATCTACATGTCAGGTCCTATCAGACAAGTCATAGCAATCCTATCCACTAGCACATGCTCATACATCAATAAACCTGCAAGAGCCTATCCACTAACATGCTCAGTAAACAGAAACAACAGCTATAACCTATCTACTAACATGCTCGGTAAACAGTACAACATTCAGAAGCCTATCCACTAACATGTTCAGCAAACAGAAACAACAAACCATTCATCCTATCCTCTAGCAAGTTAATAAAGCAGTAACAAACAGCCAAGAAACCATCAGTGTCAAGCGTAGGGTCCATACAACCCCGACAAGGAACCCTTACCTGAAACCGGAATAGACAACAACAGATATTTGCTCTTAGAGCTGTAGAACCAATACGAATAAACCACCTATACAACAGTAATAAAAAATAATTAACATCCAACAGCTAAATAGATCTAAGTATCCAAACGCTCAAGGCTCGGGAGAAGGAGTTACCCAAAATTGAGAACTCGAGGCTTAGTTGCAGCAAGGACAAGGTTGCTCAGTCGCTTGCGTGTGCGAGCACCAGTGAAGACATGCGACTACATGGGCGAGGGCGAGGCTCGTGGACGTGCAAGCGTGAGCGGCTGGCTACGGCGTGTCACTGTGCAAGGGGCGGCGGCGACGTGCAGCAGCTGCGTAGCGGCTGGGTGAGATGGGGCTTGCGATGCAGCGGGCTGGGCGTGTGTGTCTGCTTGCAGAGACGAAACGACAGCGAGGCTGCGCTGCGACACGGGCAAACAAACGATGCGAGGATGAGCGACAACGATCGATGCATGGGCATGCGATCGTGCGGTGCGGCTGCAACGTGTGGGCGATCGATGATCGGTGTGGGCGTGGGGCTCGACAGCGATGGGTTGCTCGACAAGGGGCGTGCGGCTTCGTAGGCTGTCTCGATTGTGATGCTCGACGGTAGTGGTGGCTCGACAGAAGCGATGGTGAATGGCGATGGGCTAGGGCTCTCAACTGTATGGCAGGGAACGAAATGATGGAGAGGGTGGAGAGGTTGATTGGGAGAAGGGGAAGGAACGATTACTGTCTCTGTTCTTTTGATCGATCAAACACAAAGAGCCCTGCTTTCTTTTAATTAAATCTTTTACAAACCAAAACCCATTTTTCTCACAACAACCCCAAACCCCCCAATCTACAAAACTAACCCTGAAGTCCTGTAAAACACAAGAATAACCCTGGTGTCAGCCACATGCAAGAACGACCCTGTAGCTCAACAAATTACCAAAATAACCCTAGGGGTTGAAATGACCAGAATGCCACTAGAGACCAAAACTACCCTAACGGCCCAACAAAACAAAAGAGAAACATTCTTGGGGAACTGGGAAAAAACCTGGGTCGTTACAATACCCCCTCCTTTTATGACTTTTGTCCCCGAAAGTCCCTAAGACAGAAACAACTCTGGATAATGCGTCTTCATCTCATGTTCCACCTCCCAAGTTGCTTCCTTGGCTTTCTGACATCTCCAATGTACCTTAACCAAACTGATCTCCCGAGTCCTTACATATTTCTCATTTATTTTTTGTTGATGATAGTTTGTTGTTTTTCAGGGCTAATATTGAGAATTGTTTGAAAATTAAAGATATTTTTAATTGTTATGAAAGAGTTTCTTGTCAATTGATCAATTATGAGAAATCTGCCATTATGTTTAGTAGAATTATCAGGACAAGTGACCAAATTGTTCTTAGCAATTTTTTTGGTGTTATAGTGAATGAGAATCTAGGGAGTGATTGGATTTTGGTGTTGAAAAGAAGATAGGAGAGAAAGTTGAAAAGAAAGATGAAGTAGAGTGATTAGGATATATGAAGTAGTTGTTTGGAGATTGATGTTTTAGAGAGGAGATGTTGTAAAAGTATTTATTTTATATTGATTTTTTATAATGTAATGATTATAGATTTTGGATTGATTGATAAATATAATATATTTTATTTTATACTGTGTGGTTGAAAATTAGAGAAAGTTTGATGTGACATTTAAAAGATTAAATAAAAGATTTGATGTGATATTAGAGGAGAGGTTGAAGAGAAGTTGGGGAGAGGTTGATGTCCTAAAAACAAATATGGTGTTGCAATTTCTCCTTCCTCTCCTCTATTTAACACCAAATCGGTAGAGACAGATAGATACGTGGAAGAGTTATTGAGGGATCATAGATCGTGGAAGGAGGAGATTTTAGAGAATATTTTTTGTAAGAAAGATGTTGATATCATTTATAATACCCATCTCAGTGAGGTGGTGGTGCTGGATGAAGTGATTTGGAATGCTAGCGAGAACGAGGATTATTCAGTGAAAAATGCTTATCATATAGGGTTTAAGTTGGAAAATTTGAAGGAGGAGTCTACCTCGGATCCTAAAATGACGTCGGGAATCTAGAATAGTTTTTGGAACGTGGAGCTTTCCCCTAAAATCAAAGTGGGCGCTTGGAGTGTCCTTGCTAATGTCATTCCGACTAAATGCAACATCTATATGAGAGGGGTGGATACCAATACTTATTATCCTTTGTGTTTGAAAGCAAGAGAATCGAATATTCATATTTTGAAGGATTGTAAAATGACCATCTATGCTTGGAAATATATTTTTCCTTAGTTTTCCGAGTTTAGTAATTATTTCTTGAAGACGAAGAAGGGGATGGATTTCTAGAAAAGTTTAAGTGATAAAATTCCTAAAAAAGAGAGGTTTAAAGGTATCATTATCATTTGGAGCTTATGGAACTTTAGGACCTATTATATCAATGGCAAGTTGATCTTGAAGTTTCATAATCTCATAAATATAATCTAAAAAGCTATTAATGTTTATAATCTTATTGGTGCAGGTTCTGCTCCCAAGCCTGCTCATGAATCAATTGTCGCTTGTAGATGGGTGGCCCCCCTTAAAAGGATGTGAACGTGGAGGCTTCTATGAATCCAAATTTGAGAAGCAGAGGCATTGGTTGGGTGGTTCACGATTGGAAAGGGCATCCCAAGTTGATGGGCTGGATTTTTTTTTTTTTTTTTTGCATCAATCGGTGAAGGTTATTGAAGGAAGAGCTTTAAGGGAGAGTTTGAAGTAGTTAAGAGATGTTCAAAGTTTGTTTTTACCTCCGATTTTGGTGGATTCCGATGCCTCAAATGTTACTAAAGGTGTTGTTAATGACTCTCCCAATATCTATGAATTTAACAACATCGTTGTTGATATTAAACAATTAATTGATTCTCTTAGCATAGTGCAAGTTGCCTATTGTAATAGGCGTTGTAATATAGTCGCCGATTTTATTAGCCAAGAATGATTATGACATTAATTTTTGTTGGAAGGATCCTTGTCTCATGCTCGAGGACGAGTCCTCCGGGGGAATCTCCCCCTTGACATTGGCTCCGCTTTAAAGAATAATTGTATTGGTTCGGTGTTGTGTTGGAATGGAAGTATTGCTTTTTTCAAAAAACAAAATCATTAATATTGCTAAACAACATTATATTTTTGTATATCTATACAATATATATATATATATATATATATTAAAGAATGATAAAATTATGGTCAAGTTTTTATTAAACAATTAATGAATTTGGAGTTTAGGTATCTTTGAAATATAATATCGTGTTATAAAATAGAAGAAATAAAGAGAGTAATTGAGGGAGAAAGTGAAAAAACTCTAATGAGTTTGGTGCAATTAACAATGGAGGAAACAACACTTATTTATAGTGTTGTGAAGTACAAAAATAGCCTACATACAAAAATAGCTAAAGCACAAAAATAGCTAAGTGGACCATTTATGAGGGAGTGATGTGAGTGAATTAGTTTGTGATATAAAATGAATATCTAAATATTCATAATACTCCCCCTTAGATATTCATTGTACAAAAAAATGTCTCATTAAAAACCTTGCTAGGAAAAACCCAATGGGGAAAAAAAACCTTAGTCAAGGGAAAAAGAGTACATTGTTTCACTCCCCCTCATGGAAACATCACTTGAGATCTTTGAGTCGTCGCATTCCTATGTTGTGCACTAACTTCTCAAAAGTGGTAGTAGGTAATGCTTTTGTAAATAAATCTGCCAAATTATCCTTTGAGGAGATTTGTTGAACACTGATGTCGCCATTTTCTTCAAGATCATGGGTGTAGAAAAGCTTTGGTGAAATATGTTTTGTTCTATCTCCTTTTATATACCCTCCTTTGATTTGTGCTATGCTATGCAAGTATTATCCTCGTATATAGTTGTTGGACGTTCTTTGGTACAGATCAATCCACATGTTTCACGAATGTGTTGACTCATTGATCTCAACCACACACACTCTCGACTAGCCTCATGTATAGCAAGGACTTGAAAGATGATTTGAAGATGTTGTCGTAATGGTCTGCATTTCTGATTTCCATGATATAGCAGCCTCCTCCACATGTAAATAAATAACCAGCTTGAGACTTAGCTTTGTGAGGATCAGACAAATATCCCGTGATCTGCATAACCAACTAGATCAAAATTCGATTGGTTAGAATAAAATAAACCCATATCTGTCGTTCCTCGAAGATAACAAAGTACATGCTTAACTCCATTCCAATGCCTTTTTGTAGGAGAAGAACTATATCTAGCTAATAAATTTACTGAAAAAGTTATATCAGGTCGTGTATTGTTAGCAAGATACATAAGTGCACCTATCACACTAAGGTATGGTACTTTAGGGCCAATTAGTTCTTCATTTTCTTCTCGAGGTCGAAATATGTCCTTATTCACATCTAGTGATCGAACTACCATTGGAATGTTCAATGGGTGTGCTTTGTCCATGTAAAACCTTTTTAAAATCTTTTCTATATAAGTTGATTGATGAATAAATATTCCATCTGCTAAATGCTCAATTTGCAAGCCAAGACATAATTTTGTTTTTCCAAGATCTTTCATCTCAAATTCTTTCTTAAGGTATTCTATTGCCTTTGAAAGCTCTTCAGGAGTTCCAATTATATTTAAGTCATCAACATATACAACAATAATGACAAATCCGGACTGTGATTTCTTTATAAAAACACATGGACAAATGGGGTTATTTTTATACCCTTCTTTCAATAAATATTCACTTAGACAGTTATACCACATTCGTCCGGATTGTTTTAATCCATATAAAGATCTTTGTAATTTAATCGAATATAATTCCTTTAAATTTAAATTATGTGATTCTGGTATCTTTAATCCTTCAGGAATTTTCATATAAATATCATTATCCAAAGATCCATATAAATATGCAGTGACGACATCCATTAGATGCATGTCAAGTTTTTCATATATAGACATGCTAATTAGATATCTCAATGTAATTACATCTACCACAAGAGAATATGTCTCGTCATAGTCAATACCAAGTCTCTGTGAGAATCCTTGTGCAATAAGTCTTGCTTTGTACCTTGTGACTTCATTTTTTTCATTTCTTTTGCGTACAAATACCCATTTGTATCCAACAGGTTTTACACTTTCAGGTGTACGGACTACAGTTCCAAAAACTTCACGTTTTGAAAGTGATTGTAATTCTGCTTGAATTGCTTCTTTCCACTTAAGCCAATCTTTTCTATGTCGACATTCTTCAACAGATCTAGGTACAAAATCTTCATTCTCATAAATAATATCATGAGCAACGTTGTAAGAAAATTTTTTATTAACAACTTCATCCTTTCTATTCCATCTTTTTCCCGTCATGACATAATTTATTGAAATCTCATTATTATCCTCATTTATTTTAGTATCTCCGATACTCTCATTATGAGTCATGTCAAGAGATTCTTTAAAAATATCTACAGTGTCAATTGTGTTATCTTGACTATTAACTTCTTTTCTTTTCCGATGATTTTTATCTTTAGAGCCTACGGGTCTACCACGCTTCTGGCGTGCCGCTGACTCTTTAGCTGAAAAAACTTGTTGTGTTGGAATTTCAATTTTAGATGGAGCATTTGTAGCTGGTATATATGACTTGGTTACTTTCTTCGAATATGCAAATGCATCTGGCATTTGATTTGCTATATTTTGTAAATGAATTATCTTTTGAACTTCTAGTTCACATTGCTTTGTTCGGGGATCAAAATGAGATAATGAAGACGCATTCCATGCAATTTCCTTTTCCAACTTCTTGAATTCTCCCCCTAATGTTGGAAAATTTGTCTCATTAAAGTGACAGTCAGCAAATCTTGCAGTAAATACATCACCTGTTAGGGGTTCAAGATATCTAATAATTGACGGGAAATCAAAACCAACATATATTCCTAGCCTTCTTTGAGGACCCATCTTAGTACATTGTGGTGGAGCAATTGGAACAGACACCGCGCAGCCAAATATGCGCAAATGAGAAATACTAGGCTCCCAACCATACACTAATTGTATTGGTGAATACTTATGATATGTTGATGGCCTAATGCGTATAAGTGATGGTGCATGCAAAATAGCATGTCCCCAAATGGTCTTGCAATTAATTGCAAACGTTTTATGAATGATTCTGCTAAACCATTTTGTGTATAGACATGAGCTACAGGATGTTCAATAGTTATTCCAATGGATGTACAATAATTATTGAATGCTTGAGATGTAAACTCACCAGCATTATCAAGACGAATGCCTTTAATTGCATAATCAAGAAATTGTGCTCTTAATTGTATTATTTGAGCAAGTAATCTTGAAAATGCAAGATTTCTACTTGATAATAAACTTACATGTGACCATCTACTAGATGCGTCAATCAAAACCATAAAATATTTAAATGGTTCACTTTGAGGATTTATAGGTCCACATATATCACCTTGAATTCGTTTTAAAAATGTAGGTGATTCAATTCCTACATTAGACGGTGATGGCCTAATAATTAATTTCCTCGAGAGCAAGCAGAACATAACAATTCATTAGATTGAAAAATCTTTTGATTTTTTAATGAATGTCCACTTGAATTCTCAATAATTATTCTCATCATTATTGACCCTGGATGACCCAATCGATCATGCCAAACTGAGAAAATATCTGGATTCATGAACTTCGAGTTCATTGTAGCATATGTTTCAATAACATCAATATGTGTGTAATATAATCCAGAAGAAAAAGCAGGCAATTTTTCTAATATACGTTTTTCATTTGCAATAATAGATATAATATAAAGATACTCTATATTATTCTCATTATTCGTCTCTATGTGGTAATCATAATAACGTATATCTTTAAAACTTAGTAAATTTCTCTTTGATTTACTTGAGAACAAAGCATTAACAATTGTAAATTTTGTTCCTCTAGGCAAAATAAGGTTTGCTTCTCCAAAACCTTCTATCAAGTTTGCAGAACCTGATATTGTATTAACACTTGCTTCAAGCATTGTTAGTTTAGAAAAATATTTTATACTTTTAAGTATTGTATGCGTGTAGTTGCGCTATCTCAAAACATAAGTCTTCATGATCCAAAATGTGAGAAATTTCCATGATTCTTCATTAAAAGAAATACATAAATATTAAAACAAAATAAAGAAAAGAAATTAAATAATTAAAAATAACTTGAAATAAAATTGTGAAGGAAGAAAGAAAAACAAACAATCCTAACAAATGTAAATAATGCTAGAAGAAATATTAATTGGCGACATTATCATTTGAAGTATTTCCTTTTTCATTAGCCTCCTCTTCATGAGACTAAAAAAAATCAGCAATGTCGAAGTTCGTCATGCTCGAAGGATCAAATGTATCATCCTTTTGATATGCAAAGTTGGCTTCCACATTTTTGTCTTTCTTTAATGATGCTTGGTAGAGATCAACCAAATGTTTTGGCGTACGACAAGTACGAGACCAATGACCTTTCATACCACATCGGAAGCATTCATTCTCAAAACTCTTGGTACTATGACTATTTATTGGGGCTTTTCCTTTATGATCATTATTATTCATGGTTCGCTTGAAAGAATAATTTTGGCGACCACCACGAAATGAATAATTATTTCTTCCTCTACCACGACCTCGACCACGACCACGACCATAATTATTTAAGGTTACAACATTTGCTTCAGGGAGTGGGGTTGCTCCAGTTGGTCGAGATTCATGATTTCTCATCAGGAGTTCGTTATTTTGTTCAGCCACAAGAAGACATGATATTAGTTCAGAATACTTTTTAAATCCTCTTTCTCGATATTGCTGCTGCAGGAGCATATTCGAGGCATGAAAAGTAGAGAATGTTTTCTCTAACATGTCTTCATTAGTAACCTTTTCTCCACATAATGTTAATTTCAAATTTATTTTAAATAATGCGGAATTATAGTCACTTACTAATTTAAAATCCTACAACCTCAGGTGCATCCAATCATAACGAGCTATTGGTAGAATGACAGATTTTTGGTGATCATATCTTTCTTTTAAATTTTGCCATAAAATATAAGGATCTTTTACAGTAAGATATTCGAATTTTAATCTCTCATGCAAATGATGGCGAAGAAATATCATGGCTTTTGCCTTTTCTTGATTTGTTGCTTTATTTCCTTCTTTTATCGTTTCACCAAGATTCATGGCATCCAAATGGATCTCAGCATCAAGTACCCATGACAAGTAATTAGTTCCACTAATATCAAGGGCCGTGAAGTCTAGTTTTGTAAGGTTTGTCATTGTAAGACTATTACGAAGAAATTCACTTATATTAGAGACTTAATAGATAAATCTAATGTGTGCATAACACAAAAACAAATAGTTGAATTAACATGATATATGACTTAATTAGCAAGAATTTTCAAATAACCAAATATAATGATTCTAATAGTTCACTTCTAATATTACTAATCTTTAACTTTTATAATTGATGATTTTCCCCCTTTTTATTTTTGAAAAATAATTATTGAATAGTTAAATATTAACTTAACCTTATTGAAATATTTTAATATTCATGTAATTATGAAAACAATAATTAAATTCAAAATGATTCATATGCATCTAACATATCTCAATTATACGATGAAATATTAATGAATAGAGTAAAACATACTTTATGCAATAATTTAAAGCATATGATAGAGAATTAGAATTAGAACTAAGCTGTAAAAAAAAAAAAAAAAAAAACAAAAATATATATATATATATAAGTAATAATGATTGAATATGTGCAAATTACACTACACTTTCATTTTTCTTAGAAATCAAGCAAGATTTAAGCATATTTGATGATTCTAAAGAAAAATTAATTAATTGAAGCATTTAACAAAGTCTTAATTAAAAAAATTAAGATTTCATTGTCTCAAAACAATTAAAAATTGGAAAAAAATCCTAAATCATTATTCTCGACATTTTGGGAAATAACTAATTTTCTACCATTTTTTTTAATTGATATAAGATATTGAATCAATAAACTGAAATTCAACATAAACAATATATTTGATATCAAGATATTAAGGCGCAACACTAAATATTCAATGATAAAAAAAAATATATCAATCATAATCCATTAACTTTAACAGTGATGTATATTTCTCAAAATTTTCAAATTTTTTTTAATGAATCACGGAAATTTCTAAATAATTGCATTGAGAAAATATTAAGACCTAAGTTTAATTAATAGCATGCAGAACAAAAAAAAAAATATAGTTTAAAACTTCGTTTTTTTTTTGAAGAAAAAAAAATTAAAATCTAATGAGAAGGGAAAAAACATACAAATTATTTGTCATGAGATTTACATACTAAATGGTAATAATAATTCACATGGAAGACTACAAGTAACAAATTATATATATATTTTTTAAAACAAGCTAACATTTATTAACAACAAAAACAGTAAAATGAAACCCTTATTTAGAATAACAAATCTAACTAGATATGATCTTATCTAACATTTTAGAGCAAAACTACGTAAGAAATAAATATAAAAGATTCGATGTGTATAGTCTCACTAGCTTCTACATGCATTTAGAGTCAAATTAACTTAAAAATTTCTAATTGTGATCTATTTTCAAAGAACATCAGTAAAATAAACAAATGAGTCACTTGGTAAATCTTAAAACTAAGCAACTATTAAAACTATCAAATCGAGTCATCGTGGAATAAACAACTATATTAATAATTATGAGAAAAAAAAAATCTTTGTTTAAAACTTCACATGCATACATTGTTCATAAATACATCACGAAAAAATTAAAAAAAAATGAAGCCTACCTTTAGCACAGAAAGGCAGAAGTCGTGCTGATAACATGTTATAAAATAGAAGAAATAAAGAGAGTAATTGAGGGAGAAAGTGAATAAACTCTAATGAGTTTGGTGCAATTAACAATGGAGGAAACAACACTTATTTATAGTGTTGTGAAGTACAAAAATAGCCTACATACAAAAATAGCTAAAGCACAAAAATAGCTAAGTGGACCATTTATGAGGGAGTGATGTGAGTGAATTAGTTTGTGATGTAAAATGAATATCTAAATATTAATAATAGAAATGAGTATTTTTGGAAAAAAGGGAATGATTAGTTTTTATTATTTAGCCAAAATTAAACGGAAATTAGAAATTTAGAAAAAAAGAGAGGAGGAAAAAGGGTAAGGCTGGTGGAAAGACAGAATGAGGTGGGAGTGACATCTCGTTCTGGCTGGCCGTGGGTTTCTTCTTTCGCCGGAAGTTGCACGCAGCCAATATCCTCATCGAGCGATCGCATTCTTCTTTCATCTGATTCCCCTCTGTCCAGGGTGAGCTATGAAATTACTTCACTTTCTTTTCACACCAATACTCTCATATGAAATTACGTCATCAACACCCGCTGTAATTCTTCTTCTTCTTCATATATGTATCTTCTGATTTTGGAATTCCACCATTCTTCCGTCATCACTTCAGTTGTTGTTTTTGTTTTCATCTGTTCATTTGACCTCCAATTGATTTTGATTTTGATTTTGATTTTGATTTTGATTTTGATTTTATTAAGGAAGATTTCTGTAGTATGGCAAGTGCAGGGGATTATCTTTCCCAAATTGACATTTCAAAGGAGGTATGAGATTCTTCTCTCTGCCTAAACCCTTAATCATCCATTTTCCCTCTATGCATTTTTGGAAATCGAGGGTTTCCTCCCTCTTCCTGTCATATGGTAACCGATTGATATTTCAGATTCCTTAACCACTTAATTAATAGGAACTGGACAAGCTCGTAGCCGAAGCTATCCGCTATATCATATTCAAAACTCATCAAAATTCTGGATGTCCTATCAAAAGGGAAGACCTTACTCAGCTCGTAACTAAAAATTATCGGAATCGTGGTTTGCCGGCTATTGTGATCGAAGAGGCCAAAGAGAAGCTGTCAACCATTTTTGGTTACCAGTTGAGGGAACTTCAAAGAACACGGCCTTCATCAACTACCCAAGGCCATTCTTCTCATCAAAGTAAGTAACAAAAATCTAGCTTCATGTATTGCTTCTCTGTCTGATTATGGCCATTAACATTTTCAAATGTTTGTGGGATTTCACTAAATTACGGTTCTTCCAATTTCCATGTGTTCACCTTATGTGGTTATAATTATCAGAATTTTGTCTGTAATTAATATTGTGACTGTTGCAAGTCATCCCAGGTTTCATTTAACAAACAGTACAAGTATGAGTCAAAGTTACACCCAAACAGAATTTTCAGGATGAGATATCCTTTTGCAATTTAGCACAGAAGAAGTGTCTAACTAGTGCATACTGGTAATGCTCTTGTGAATGGGACAAAATGTTTTCATTGGTTACGTGCCCATGTGGGTGAGAAATTATAAATACCTGCTCTTCTAAGTAATTATCTTGTTATTATGCCCATCCGTGGGTTGTGCACATTCTCAATATTAGGTGTGGTTCATTTATTAATTATGTTTTTACCTGTGCTACATACTCCTATCCTAAGAACCAAACGTGTTTAAGATCACGTATTCAAATTTAACCTCTTCCCAGAAACTTGGGTTGCTGGAACTGTTGGTATATATTCTTTAAAATAAACGTTTAACGCGTCTGATATTTAATCCCGTTTATTCGTTGTATCCAAATACCACAACTGAAACTTGCGGGTTGGCATCTTTGAGCACGAAAGCTGTGGTGATTTTGAATTGTGTTACCTATTGTATTCATGTACCTAGGACTTGTTGTATGCTTCATGGCTACCCATTAGTATTCTAATCCATAGATTATTTCCATCTGTCAAGGCTTGTAATGTAGAGTAGCTTTTGTCTTCATAGTCCTAGGATCTGATGTATGCTTCATGGTTAGTCATTAATATTCTAATTTTCAGCACTATTTCATTGTTAGATCTTTTTTAACCCATCACTATACATCTTCAGATGTTGCAGATTCAAAATCCTATGTTCTCATAAGCAAGCTTCCTGCTGATATCTACAGAAAGTATGTTGAGGATGTAAATACAGCACACGTGACTGGTTTTACTTTTGTTGTAGTTAGTATTGTACATCTCGCTGGTGGAAAAATTCCTGAAGGTAACTCTCTGGCAGTAATTTCTCAATCCAATGCATACTGGTAGTTGGTAGCTTTGAGAAAGACAGCTTATACAGTTATACTTGATATGGATTTCATTCGTTGACTTCTTTCTTATACTAATTTAGTACATGACCTGGAAATTATGTTGCTTATCATAAAGTTGCACTACATCAATGCAATATTTGATCGACCCAAAATATTTCATAGAGCTTCTTAGGGACAGAGTTCCATTTTTTTGCTTCTCTTTCATTATGTGCTTCATAATAGGACCTGGTTATGCACTGCAGAAAGCCTTTGGCATCACTTGAGACGTATGGGGTTGACTGAAAAAGATGAAAGACATCCAGTCCTTGGAAACATCAAGCAGGCGTTAGAGTTGCTTGTCCAGCAAAGGTCAGTTATCTCTGTACTATATGATTGGGAACTGCAATTGAGAAATTAAAATAATTCGATGACCATAGAAAAACTGGTTTACAGGTTCATCTCATGCTTGCCTTTCTTTGTAGATATCTGCAGAAGGCCAAAGTAAATGGTCCTGAAGGCAATATTATGTTCTACGAGCTTGCTGAAAGAGCTATAGATGGGCCAGTTAGTGAAAAGATTAAAGAATACGTAGCACAGGTATGCAGCTTTTAAATTGAAATTAAAGGTTTTCGAGTAGTTAAAATACAGTGTGATAAAAAATTAATCCTCATTTCAACATTTTCTTTCTTAAAATATCTTAAATGAGCATGAAATACGAATTTCCTCTAATCTTATTACTAAGCCATTTTGGATTATAACCATGGGCCTAGTAGTCAATTAGGGTTTAAGGGATCCAAGTGATTATGAGTTCAATCCACGGTGGTCACCTACTTAGGAAATAATATCTTACTTGTATCATTAATATTCAAAGTTGTAGTGTAGGATCAGACAATATATCTCATGAGAATAGTCAAGATATACGTAAGCTGACCCGAACACTAACCGATATAAATTAGACAAAAAATAGACAAGTTTTCTGCCTATGTGGTATGTTTGGTATACTATCTAGTGAAGGATATGGGAATAGGAAATCTTGGATTACATGATTTTTTTTAGAGGAAATGATATTTTCATAATGTGGTTTTAAATTTCTATTATTTTATGAATGAATTAATTAATTTGTAAGTTAAACCAAGTTATTGGTCTTATTTTATATGATAATTGACTGCTTTATTTTATTTTTTATGAATCATTTAAATTATTGGTAGGTTTAGGGTGCAAATATTTTAGTTACAGGGTTTTTTAAGCTCATTTTGTATCTCTTAATTACCACATACCAAACATTCTACTTGGATGGATGAATATATTGATGCTAGTATAAAAACGATAATCTTATTATTGGAAAGTGTAGACATCCATCTCAAAATCAATTGACAATGGGAGGAGTAGTCCATTTTTCTTATATATTGTTATGAGCTCTCCACTCTTTTCGATCTTTTGGGCTCGCCAATCTTGAATTGGATCTCAATTTCATTTTATTGGACCGAATACCCGTTTGTGCTTAATGCACTCTGATATCATATTAGAAAGTGTGGACATCCATCTCAAAACCAATTGTCAAGAATAACACACAATTGTAGAGGAATAACGATCAATCTTATATTAATAACCCAAAATATGCATACCAGTCTACCACCGTTCGAGAGGGTGGGGCTCTCCCTTAGACTCAAAGCTTGGACAGTCCTTACAAACAAATGTTTTCCTACCCCAAAAATAGCCCAACAGCAGGTTTAAATACCAAAATATAATAATAATCTAAATTAACACAAAATACATAATTAACCCGCTAAGCCCTTGAATTTATTGCATTGCCCTTGAACTGCCACTCCCGTCCCTATTCCTGTTCCTGCGGGAATAAACATACCCGAAAGGGGTTCTATCAATTCCTGTTTCTGAGATCTTCTTTCATTGAAGCTACCCCTTCTTTGATTTCTTTTTTTAGAGAACCAAACGAGGCCATCAAACTTTGTAACGCTTCTCAAAATAACCGAACCTCTTCCTGATCCATCTCTACAACCAGGAATCGAAACTGCTCTGATACCAATTGATACGATCTAGGATCTAGATTATATCAAAAGTAAAAGATTAAAGATAAGCCAAGTTTGATAGGTCTTGAAACCTCTCCTCTCAAGAGAATCTCTTGAGCCGTACAATAAATCACTCAATAACTCAATAATTTGGATGCCTAAACCCTACCTTAACCCACCCTATTTATAACCAAAATCCTAACTTACTCTCTAAGTAATTGCTAACATAGGTGCCATAGGCCCAACCTTATTAGGCTTTTCTAGGCTTCTTAAAACACTAGGTCTAGGTACATCGACAACGAATGGGCAACATGCATGCTGGTGGCTGGTGTGCGCGAATAAAGGTTGGAACACAATGTGCGTGTGGTCTTGGATGGTTGCGGCCTGAAGGCCTCGTTGGTGTGTTAGATGGGCATGCTGCTGAGCTATGTAGAGGTGTGGGACACACTGACTGAATCGAGGCACAACGTGGACTGGCGCTCGCAAGGGAAGTGTGAGATCACAAGGTGCTATGTCATTCGATGTTGGGTTGTGCGAGCGTGTTTTGATGCGTGCCCAGTGAACCGTCTTGTGTGATCCATTGCACGGGTGTTTGAGCTGGAATGCACATTGGGCCTCGTGGTGTCGTCCACGAGTGGGGGGGGGGGGGTGGGGAGTACCATGCGAACGATCAACTTGTTTGTTGAGGTGTTGGGAGGCCTCATGCATATAGTGGCTTGCTAATTGCAACCATTTGTGCAGTTTGTCTCTGACTAGGTGTTGATGTGACAAGAGGATGGGTGTGTGATCTGGATGCACGGTGAGGGGCGTGAGGGTCTTGGTTCACGGTTGAGATGGGCACACACACGCAGATGGATGGGGCCTCTAGATCTAGGTGTGGTGTGCGAGCAAGAAGGAAAAAAAGGGTAGTAGGTATATGCGTTTGGTGGAGGGGCTGGCGCTCGATAACCTTGAGGTTGATCTTGATCAAGGAGGTGGGCGAATGAGGCTTGACAGATGAAAGGGTAATCGGGTAAGGTAGTGATATGGGAATGTGAGGATGCAAATGAATTTGGACTAGGCGTAGTGTTGTTTGTGGTTCAACACAACCTCCCCCATTTTCGCTCCCCATTCCTACAATATACCTCCCCACCAAGTCTTACCAAAGAGGGTCTCCTAAATTTCAAGCCTCAAAACAAACATCCACAAATACTTAATTACAAATGAACCCCAAACAAGTATCAAATACAAAAAGGCCCATACATCAAGCATAATTACCAAACAAGTAATTATCATGCAATAGGTTAAAATACCATTTTGGTCCCTAGAGTATGCCATTTGTTCCATTTTGGTCCTTAGACTTTCAAAAGTCTAAATTTAGTCCTCCAACTTTAGAAAAAGCTTAAATTTGGTCCCTCTTGTTAACTTGCCGTTAAAATGAGATGTAATTTTCTCTCTCCTTAACTTTTCTCTCACTTCAATCTTTTTTGTCACATTTCTCACCATTTTCTTTCCCTTCGAGTCATCTCTCTCCACTCCTACCATTGTGTTCTTTTGAAGTAATTCTCATCTTCCATATGTAGAATTGCATAAAGTGAGCATAAGAGTTTTAGGTGAAAAGAATTTTATGTTGTTTTTCCAAAATTAATGGAATTAACGAATCTGTTAAAATTTCCATGAAAACTCTGTAATAGCCATGGCCGAGTCAAATGAGCAAGTGGGGGTTCTGAAAATATCGTCAAATGACTTTTTCATTTCTAATTTCGCTTTCTAATGAATTGTTCTACAAATATCGACCCATCCAAAACAATATACTCATTTTTCCATTAACCATTTTCACATTTTGCCATAAACTTTCGATTGGCAAAAAAGTATTTTAAAAAATGTTCCTCTTTTTCTCGTTCTCTCCATAGTTTCCACTGCTATTTTTTTTAATTGAACCATAGAAGCTGAACTGTATTCTTTGATTCGAAAAGAGTTGGGTCTTTTGAAAATCTCCAGCAACTAAGCTTGTCATGGAATTGCCTCCAAGAAAAAATCCAAATAGAGCTCTCGAATTTCTACAAAAATTAGAGTTTTTTGATCTGGGCAACAAACAAATTCGAAGGGGGATATTCCTCAGATGCTGTTCAAATGGGTCGAATTTATCTTTGAAGTACATAAATGTTGCTTGTATAATATAAGAAGTGAATAGAATGGAATAGAAAAGAATGACAATGGAGAGAGAGGACTTGAGGAGAGAGAAAATGGCAAGGGATGTGAGAAAGAGGAATGAAGTGAGAGAAAAGTTTAGGAGTGAGAAAATTACATCTCATTTTAAATGGGAAGTTAACGGAAGGGACCAAATTTAAGCTTTTTTTTAAGTTGAGGACTAAATTTGTACTTTTGAAAGTCCAAGAATCAAAATGAATCAAATGTTACACTCGAAGGACCAAAATGTTATTTTAACTTAAAATAAAATACAGTAATGAATAATGTCTAGAGGAATAAACAGAAACGCTGGGGGTTGCATACACACAACAAACGATTCTTTTACCAAGTTAACACCATCATTTCAATCGAGCCTGCCAATTATTTGGGTTTGTGAAGTCGCAAAATACGAGTGACATTTTTATGTGTTGGCTTATTATCATATCACTACCTATCAAGAATATGAACTTTCTGCCTATTATTCTGTTCTATTGATGGATCACTATCTGACAAACAACTTCTTCCTTTATTTCTGAGATAAATGTTATTACAAATTAGAGGATGCCTCATTAACTCAAAAGTTTCTTTCTGTTTGAAGATTTAATATGTGATATTGCTGTAGAAGATTGTTTGTTAGGGAAAATTACTCTTTTTAGTTCTTAGATTTGAGTCTAGTTTTTATTGGATCCCCATTTTTTTGAAATTAAACATTATTATCTCTCACTCTATTAATATATTAGAATTTAAAATTAGTCTAGTCAACCTTGATTTATGTAATTAACAATTTTGTTATGCCGAGAACTAAAAATAACCATTATTGTAACGTAGAGATAAAGGTATTGTTTGATTTTAAAATATAAGAACCAAACTCCAAATGTCTAGATTAAAAAGGAATTTTCCAAAAAATTATTTATGTATTATGAATATAGCTTATGATTATACTGATTAGACATCTCTGCTGGCAGATTGTCAATAGTAATGTTACTGCAACGGACAACTGACTATTGTCTTTCAACATAGCCTCCGGCTAAATTTAGAGCTATGTACGATCTCCTTACCAGGATGTTGATGGCCTCAAGCTTTGGAAACGCCGAATTTAGATTAGTTATTTTCAAATGGAATGTAATTAGTAAACATGTATGCCTGATACTTGGACTACAATTTGAGTTGTGTTTATTGCATTAAATATTTGTTTGTAACTTTTATTTAATATTTAGGTGAGTTGGGGAAAGAGCCCATGACGGTCGGTTTCAGCTGAATGGTTTGGTTGTATATACTTCCATGCCCCGAGTACTAGCAAGGATCCTTGAAATGGCTGAATGATCCTTTTTAACGCCCACCAAAGTTCCCACAGGATTCCCAAACTTAGGTTCCCAAACTTATCGAGCATAGACCAAAAGAGCTGGGAAGATGATGTATTAATTGCAGTAACCAGAACCATAACCACCAACCAATATCAAATAATTGAACTAAATTTAAAAGCAAAATGTCCATACATTGTCTGTCTTATATGCTTCAAATCGAAAATCTTTATAATGGGTTAAGAGAAACAAACAAGGTGATTCTTAATGCAACAGTAGGAAGATGTTTGATGGACAAAAATGTACAATCAAACTTATAAAAGAATCGAAACAACTATTAAGAATCACGCCCGACATTGATCCCACTTCATGCAAGTATATGTGGTCTACAACAAGTAATAAGTAAATTATCGATCTCCACAGGAATTGAAAAAATTATTCAAGGTGATGTTTAGTATTAAAATATAAATTGCATAGAATGATGAGTTGAGTTGAAGCTTGGTTTTTTATTAAAAATTGAGTAAATAAACAAAGAAATAGTTTTGCGAAGTTAAGGCTAACTAGGATACTCATGAATTAAGTAGCAATGCAATATCAAGAAACATGCGGTAAGAGGTTCTATCATACCATGCATTCAAACTATCGCTTCCGCTTTCGTTAAGCACCTAGCCGAGATTCCGCTGCGACTAGGTGTAACGCTAACCGCTAAGTATGTAATAGTTACGCGTTTATTCCTAAACTCTGAATTAAAGTATCACAGCTGTAACACTACCTATTAAACATGCATGATAGACTAAGATAGTTTCCTCTTCAGATTTACAATCGATTAGCTTGTGTGGATGGCCGGTCGACACTTGCTATTATAATGAAGTATCTATCTTACATGCTCTAGAATAAACCCTTCCAATTCCTTCCTATGACATGCTACTAAGATTCATTTTTTTTTCCAGCTTTACCCTAAGAGAATTAGTTCATAATGCAAACAGAAATCACAACTCAAGATATTGAAAACATCATAGAATTGTATTACTGAATTAAAATGAGTCTAATCAATGCAAATGTAAATAAAATAACATAAACAGTAAAAATGTTGTCTGGATCTGATCTTTGAATTTCTTCGAGAAGAAAGAACAGGAAAAAAACCAGCCTCGTTCTCTATTACATCAGCATCCTTTTATAGAGCTAGGTCATCAAGCCTTCGAATACTCCAGAAGGGTGATAATCAATTTACAAAGTGATTTCTCATTTGATTTCTTTGCCATATGTGGCTGATTCGTCTAAGGCAAGAATCCCGTAATTTCAGAAATCTGTCTCTTAATTATCTGGTTAGTCAACTTCTTGCTGGCGGATATTACTTTCCTTATTTGCTTGAAGTGGTTTTGACTTTTATCTCCCAAGCATAATTAGCTTGCATTCGCGCCCTTGATTCTCCTTTTTCCTTCCTTATTTTCTTGAGGTGTTTTTGGTCTTCATCTTTCGAATTTAATTAGCTCGCATTTGCACCCTTGATTCTTTGTTTGGCAATGCTCTGCTAGCACTGTTTCTGCGAAAACAGAAGTCATCATAAGTTTCTGCGAAACCTATGCTAAACGCGCTACTTTGGTTATTTTTAGCACTATAATCGATATTTAACATTAAACTTCTCTAATGCGTAAGCCTTAGCGAATTACACCTTTTTATTCCTAATTTGACCACGCTTGTGATAATATTAAATTAATATACGCGAATAATGATTGGAAGGTAGACTGAAATCTGACTCTATTTTAGAGTCATCAAACCCCCAAACTTGAATCATTGCTTGTCCTGAGCGATGCTACTACTGGTGTGATAACAACTAAAGGTAACGTAAATCGTAATGCCGCATTTTTATTTCTACTAAAAAAATTTATTTTTTTTAAGTATAATTGCCTTGATATACCAATTGCTTAATCATTCCGAGTCATCATTTACTAGGATCCTAGCAATCTTATCTCAGTTCTTTTTCCTATTCCCATAGTCCTAAGTTCATTTCTAGTTTGGAGACTTCTACTGTAGTGTAAATCATTCACCTCTTTCAGCTAAGTTTTTTTAAAACATTCCGTCCACAACTTATTATTTGGGTACCTCTGAGTAAAATGTTATGCTTGTCGCTATTTGGTTTGGTGTAGCAATGCTAGCAGAATACTTGGATCGCCCATTGTAACAGCCCAAGATTTCCTTCAGTTCTCCAGGTTTATCCGGTTGTTCCTCCAGTGAGTTGGTTGGGTTGTTAGGGCTTTTTGTGCTTCCAGGGGCATTTTGGTCATTTTGTCCTCCAGGGGTATTTTGGTCATTTTGCCTTCCCGAGATAGTTTTGCAGGAAGACAGGGTTTCAGGAATGTTTATGAGTTGGTGGACTTAAGTTTATTCTTCAGTTTCAAGTTTCAGGTCAAGAATTCCATTCATGGTAAGTTTGGAGCCCTCCTGGTTAAAAGAAGAAAAATGAAAAATAAAAGTGTTGGAGCTAGGATTCGAACCATGGTGGCCTGGGAGTTGAGTTTGAGCCTTGTGTAGAGAAGATTAAAAAGAGTTTTTAAGAGTGCACTTGGTGGGATTTGAAGGTGGGATTTTAGGAGGCATTTTTATTATTGAAAATAGGGGAAAATACCTAGGGTTTCATCATTTTCTCCTTCCCTCTCCCCTTGGCCGACCCATCACTCTCCATTTTCCTCTCCTTGGTCGAGACACTCCTCTCCATCTTCTCTCCATCTCCTGTAAAGACCCGACCCGAATGGGGTCCTAAATTAGGCCTTTACCTCAATGCATGCTTTAAAACTTAGAAAAATAATATGCAAGGTTGTATGCCAGATTCTGAATAAAAACTAAAACGGTAAACATCCATCAAAACAAAACAAAATGTCCTAGAACCTGTCCCTGTTTCCAGGAACCTGTTCCAAACTAAATACAATTTAAAACGTACTCTGATCAGAGATTTAATTCAAACATTCAAATCCAAAATAGTTTACATCAGTGTCAGAATCCAGAAAGCAACCAGAAAACAACCTAAGGGCTCCGTGCCCAACTACATGCATTCAGAGGACATTTAAACATAAAAACATAAACATAAGACTCAGAGTTTAATCAGCTGGTTTCCATGATCAACAGCTCCTCCTTCAGCCATCCTGTCTCGCACCATGGTTACCTGTGGAAAACCACAAAACAAGGGTGAGTAACGAATTACTCAGTAAGAATCCCCAACCGGAGTACAATACGATACAACTGGTCATCTAGCAGAATGTATGAAAGCCATGAATATAAACACAAAAGAGAGAGCACATCACTTTACTCCATACATAAACCTCGGATGCCATCATACGGTCTTACTCCAGAAAACTACAACGCGATACGATACTATACGAGAAACTAGTCTCGGCCTCAGCCTTCCTACTGTCGATACGAAAGGTGCACTGAACTCAAGATCCCGAGGAGCTCTCCGATCGTGTTGTAATGAGCGTGTCGCGCGCGCCGCATCTTCTTTACGCAAACCGTGGTCTTGGGTCTAGGCAAGCTTCCACGGTCTGTATGCATGCCTAACAAATCTCTGAATCGGTGTCATTGAACATAGTGGTGTGAGACCAGGACACTATGACTATGTCAGCCTGTACCACCGCACCTGAGGCTAAGAAACTGGCCGTGGTAGGCTTACACCAGGAACCGGTCCTTGCCCTATCAGGTGGCAATCAAGGGCTACTGCCGACACACTGAGAACGTGTCGACTGCCGGGGACAAGGAAATGCCTCGTCATTCCCCCGACTGTTGGGGCATTTAACAGTCTGCCACCCTCACCCAAGATTGCACTGGGCTGCCGTTAGGGTTAGCTAAACCCTAACAACGTATCAGGGACGGAGTACTGCCTCGCACGTCCCTGCCACGGATGCAAGTTATGTTATGCATCCTCGCCCGGATGATGCTACCTATCAGAATTCTAAGCTATAACAGATAACAACAAACATTCCAATACGTGCTCAACAGAAACAATGGACCTAGCATGATACTACGAAGCAAGAATAGATAACGAGCATGCCAGAACAGAACAACCTAGCATGGAACTAACATGAGAAGCAATACGAGAATCATGCCAGTCGAAATTCATAACAGGGCACCTATCCACTAACATGCTGATAAACACAAGCAAACATACAAATAGAAATCACAGAATATATCGCAGGGCCCACACAACTCCGGTAAGAAATCCTTACCTTGGTCGGAAGGCAACAACACACAAAGATCCTATGCTGCGATCGACCCCGAGCTAGCTAACGGGAACCTAACAAACAATAGCAAATATCACAACCTATAGGTCTAAATAATAATACAAACAGGGCTTGACTCGGGAGAAACTCACACGCACGGTACTGACGCGAAGGATGCCCAGGCCGCGACAAGCGCTGGCGCGCCGCGTCGTTGGTGAGGCGGAAGCGCACGCTGTGATCGGGCGGCTACGCGCGCAGACAAGCTCGCATTGGAGCTGGGCGTGCTGGCGCTGTAGGATGCTGGGCTGCGCGTGCGGGTGCGACAGGCCGCTAGGCTGCGCGCGGACGGGCTCGCGCTGGAGCTGGGCGACGCGACACGGGCGACGCGACGGCGGCGGCGGCGACGACGCTGCGGCGGCCGCTGATCAAGCTTTATGGCAGCGATGCGACACGGCATGCGCAGGGGCACGAGCTGCGACGACACTGCAGGGTGATGGGCGACGCGGTCCGGCTGCTGGTGCGATGGGCGTGCGACGGGCAAGGGGGATGGGGCTGCTGCACGGCTGGCTGCACAACACCAAAAACTCAGCTCTCCTCTCTCAGCCAGCAATAATCACACCAAAAGAAAGAGAGAAGAAGAAGATCGAGAACACTTACCCGTTACGACGATCAATGGAGCTCTCGAAGAGAAGACGCACGCACGAAGCTTGGGAGAGAGATGGGGCGGCAATGAGGTTTTGGAGAAGAAAAGAATAAAAACCTATTTTCTCTTCTTTTAATCAAACCCCCAAAATCTCGAAAAACCAGAGTAAACCAAGACAAACCGCGGAATGATCAACAATAACGACTGGTGGCACAATCTGCAACACCACTCCTCTGACTCCCTGGCAACCAGGGTTCGGAACCCAACAGCTACACTTTAAATCCACTATTTCATTTATGCATCCCTCCATGTCCAAACACATTCACAAAGCAACCAATCCCTACATTTGACCATCCAATAATACTAACAGCTGAAAAAATAGAAACGACCCTAATGGCCCGACCAAATTACCAAAATACCCCAGGGACAAGCCGGAAAGACCGGGATAAAAACTTGGGCCGTCACATCTCCATTGCTTCCATTCTTAAGATCCTCAAGTGTTGCTCTTTGGCTTTCATCTGTATTGTTGTTCCAAGGTAATCTTTGCAACTTTTCTTCTCTTCTTCCTCTTGCCATGGCCGAGACAAGCTCCATCTAAGAGAAGTTGTGTTGTTTCTTCTTCTCTTCTTATAGAAGCATCTTGTTGGGTTCGAGATCTCCTTGTTGCTTGCATCCAAAAGCTTTATTCTTCTCTTGATTGTTGAGATCCGAGAGCACCATTCCTCCAAGCTCCTTGGCCGAGACCCCTTGGGTAAGTGATGATGTTTTGTTGTGTTTTGAGTTGTGGCTTGTGTAGATCTAACTTGCTTTTCCTCCTTGTGCAAATCCAAGCCCTAACCGAGATCCCTTTGGTTGTGCACCCTCCTTGGCCGAGACACCTAGTCTTATTGGAGATTATTGTCGAATCCTTATAGGTGAGTTGGTAAGTGTGTGATTTTGGTTGCTTGTGTGTTGGTTTGGCCGAGAGCCCCAATGGGTGTGTGTGGCCGAGAGCTTCATGATAGTTGAGAGTGTGTTTGCTTGCTTCATGAACATGGGATCTAACTTGTGGTTGTTGTTGATGCCCTAGCCGAGACACCTTGTTGCAAGGAGTAGCCGAGACCTAGCTTGGTTGTGCTTGTGGTGTTGTTGTAAAGACCCGACCCGAATGGGGTTCTAAAATAGGCCTTTTCCTCAATGCATGCAATCAAAACTAAAATCAATATGCATGAATGGTTTTCGGATTCTAAGTGAAAACTAAAACATAAAAACAACCATTTGAAAAGTCAACATAAAATTCCTGAAACCTGTCCCTGTTTTCAAGCACCTGTTCGAAGACAAATACATTTCCAAAACTCACTCTGATCAGAGATTTATTTAAAATATTCAAAACTTTCCAATAGTTACAACAGTGCTAGAATCCGGAAAAACAGTCAGAAAACAACCTAGGGCTCCGTGCCCAACTACATGCATTCAGAGGAAAATAAAGCATATAGAATCATAGACATAAACTCAGAGTTCAATCAGATGGTTTCCATGATCACAGCTTCTCCTTCAGCCATCCTGTCTCGCACAATGGTTACCTGTGGAAAAACAACAAAATAAGGGTGAGTAACGAATTACTCAGTAAGAATCCCCAACCGGGGTACAATACGATATACATGGTCATCTAGCAGAAAGGTATGCAAGCTATGAATATAAACACAGAAGAGAGCACATAGCTTAAATCCACACATAAACTTCGGATGCCATCTCAGGGTCTTACTCCGGAATAATCCACCTCAAGATACGATCCTATACGAGAAACAAGTCTCGACCTTAGCCTCGCTCTCATCGTCGATGAAAAGGTGCACTGGCTCACAATCTCGAGGAGCTCTCCAGTCGGCGCTATAATGAGCGTATGCGCGCACCGCATGCTACTGCAAACCGTGGGGGGTGCCGGGTCTAGTGGCAAGCTGCCAAGGTCCAGTCACCATGCCTAACTAAATCTATGGATCGGTGTCACTGACTGTAACAGCCCAGTTTCCTATTCCAGTTTTCGAGGTGCCTTCGGGTCAAGATTCGATTGTTTGGTTGGGCCGTTAGAGCTGTTTTGACCCTTGGGGGTATTTTGGTCTTTTGGCTCCCCGGGCAGGATTTGTGGTTTTCTGGGCTTCGAGGTAGGTCCTGCCTTTGTCGAGGCTTGTTTGTTGGTGGCTGCGAGTCCCGAGGTGTTTGGGCTAGTCGGTTGGATGCTCGGTTGTGGTTTGGGCTTTGGCAAAGTATTGGTTGTTGGGTGTTTCCTTTGGGATTCGAGCCCGGGCCCTTATTATTGGTTTGGGAGTTGGATTTAAGTGATTTTTATTGATTGGAAAAGATTGCTTCGGTCGGGTCTCGGAGGAGGAAGCCGGGAAATGGGATTTTGAGGTTTTAAAGTGGATAAGGATGGAAAAATGAGATAAAAATCCCATTTTTCCCTTTTTCCCATTTTCCCTTTTTATTCCCCATTTTCTTTTATTTTTTTCCCAAAATCAATTTTCTCTCTCTCTCTCTCTCTCTCTCTCTCTCTCTCTCTCTCCCCGACCTAGCCCCCTAGCCCAGCCCCTTGGCTCGCCCAGCTTTAGCCCGAGCAGCCCATGGCTCGCCCAGCCCTAGCCCGAGCAGCCCATGGCTCGCCCGCTCGGCCCAGCGGCCCGACCGTCTTGCCGTCACCCGGCCCAGCCCAGCTCGCCCGACGCCATGCGCCACGCCCACCTCGCTCGGCCCGAGCCCTTGCCTCGCCGCAGTGTCACCCACTCGCCCGGGCCGTCGCGTCACCGGCCGAGCTTCGCCCGGCTCGTGTCCGTCGCGCTCGAGTCGCCCAACCTTGAGCCGCGTCGCCCTGTGCCGAGCCCAGCTCGATCGCGCGTCCCCGCGCCCGTGTCGCGCGCCTTCGCCCTTTAGATTGCCGAGCCGCGCCGCGCGTCAGCGCCCAGCCGAGCCAGCGCCAGCGCCCGCGCGCCCTTGTGTCGCTCGCGTCTGCCGTCGTCTGCGCTCGCGCGCCAGCCAGCCGAGCGGCAGCGAGCCGACCCTTTTTGGTGCCTAGCCGTCTTGGCCAGGCTCGTTCGCGTGTCAGCCGCGCCTCGTGAGTTGCTCCCGAGCCGAGACCTGTTTATTTTAGTGTATTTAGGGCTATTTATGATTATTGATGTGTTTGTTTGGCTCGATATAGGTTGCTCGGGTTCGATCGCAGTTATTTTTATTGTGTGTTGTTGCCTTCCGACTGTAAGGATTTCTTACGGAGTTGTGTGGGCCTGCGATATTTTCATGATTTGCCTTGCTTGTTTGATGACTGACATGAGCATGATAATAATAGAGCGACTTTGATTGATTTCTCGCTAGCATGTTTGCTTGATATTACATGTTAGTGCCATGCTAGGTTTGTTCTCACAAAGATGCTTGTGATTCCCGCTTAAGCTCGTAGTACCATGCTAGGTAGTGTGATTGATGTCGGTCTTTTCTTGCTAGCCAGGAATCATTGCTTTTTGCTCTGTACTCTTAGATAGAGTTGTAGGGTTTGTCATCATCCAGAGGCTAAGAGGACATAACGTACTTTGTCCCCACTGATCGGGAGTAGTGTGCGAAGCATAACGTATCTTGCTTCCCCCCCCGGTCACTAAGGTGGATTTAGCTCAGGTCGGGAATAAAGTTTGCGCAGCATAACGTATCTTGCTACCCCCCGACCAGCCGGTTGTGGAATTAGCTACCCACTTCGGCATAGCCTAGTTTGTAGCCTGCTAGAGCGGAACCCTGCCATCGGTGTAAGCTTTGCCGCTGCCGGTTCTTAGCTTCGTGTCGGTGGACCATGCCGCATGATGATGTGCCGAGGGCCTCGCGCTACTGTGATCAGTGACACCGCTTCCGAGTCATAGGCATGCGTACCTGGCCCGGGTAGTTTGCCCTTAGGCCCCCGCATTTACGCCGGTTGTAGAAGAGCATGCGGTGTGCGTGCACACGCGTTAGTTGCCGGTTCAAAGAGCTCCCCCAGGCTAATGTTCGTGAGTACACCATTCTTTCTGTTAGAGCCTGACTTCGGGTACTCTCCCGTAAGTCCAGATTAGTGCAAGGGCAAGGAGGCCCTTGAGGACATTCTAGGGATCGATGTTTTCCCCCGAGTGTGACAGATACCTCGGTGATGTCCGAGATTGGACAGATGTATCCAATCCCGCTTAGGCCGAAAGTAGGAGACTTCCGATGACTCGCATCTTGTTTTATGAGCTCGTTGAGCCATGATCCATGTTGGTATTCGCTTTTGCTTGCATGCTTTGGTACTAGATGACCGATTATATCGTATTGTACCCGGTTGGGGATTCTTCTTGAGTAATTCGTTACTCACCCTTATTTCTCGTGGTTTTTCCACGGTAACCATGGTGCGAGACAGGATGGCTGGAGGAGGAGCGGTGATCATGGAAACCCGTTGTTCAACTCTGAGTTTTATGTTTATGATTTAAATGTTCTCTGAATGCATGTAGTTGGGCACGGAGCCCTAGGGTGTTTTCTGAATGTATTTCCCGATTCTAGCATTGTTGTAAAGATTGTATGTTTTAAATAAATCTCACGATCGAGAGTAGGTTTTGTAAATGTATTTGTCTTGGAACAGTGCTTGGAAACAGAAGCAGTTCCGTGAATTGATGTTGATTTTAAATGGATGTTTTATGTTTTAGTTTTTACTTAGAATCCAACAACACCGCCTTGCAAATTTTCTGTAGATTTGTAATGCATGCATTGAGATAACGACCTAGTTAGAACCCTTTCGGGTCGGGTCGTTCTGAGTTGGTATCGAGCTCGAGTCATAGATTCTCAGAGACCGACCTTTGTTGTAGGTCGTTTTTCCATGATCATCAAGACTCATCCATCAGTGCGCGCCTAAGTTTACTGTTTTAAAGAAAGGGGTAAGAATTTACAATACTTTTCTTCTAGTGTTTGCCTTGTGTAGAGTTGTGGAGCGGAGATGAGCAGGTTCTGACTCGTTGTTGGTTTGGGTTTAGAGAGCCATCATGCCAACTTTCCCGCGATCTGCGAGCATTGTTTAGCGACTTGTTGAGGTATCCAGATAGTTTCGATGCCCCAGGGACGTCGTCCCCGAGGGAGGTAGAGCTTAGACTCCCATTGGCCATTTGTGGCCCGATTCTTTGTCGCTTTCCCCAGTGAGAGGGTGGAGGTGCTTTGTGCGGATCGCCGATATGTTGATCGCACCTGCAGGAGCGGGGACGCTTGGCATGTCCGACCGAGGAGTTGGACCGATCGTGTTGATGTTGAGGCCGCGTCCAGGGTTGTTAGGCCCGTTGGCGAGTTGGCCCCGCGCAGCTGAGTTGCCTAGTGGAGGGGGCAGAGGCTAGCAAGGCTTCAGTGAGACTCCTTGAGCAGAGTGTGCTCCGGCCATGAGAGATTTGATGGCGTGTCTTTAGCTATCGAGAGAGCGGAGACCCAAAGCGCGATTCAGAGCGCATAGTGAGGAGTCCCGGCACGAGATAGCCCACCGGCAGAGTTTGTTTCAAAGATTCCCCAAAGAGCTCTTGTAGCCCCGAGGTTCCGGGAGGGCATGATCGGCGAGTTTATGCCGATGAGGATTCATGTGGAGCAGTCCCCGTGTGGACTAGCCTGGGTAGCTCAAGTGTTGATCTTGAGCCTCAGCAGATTGTTGATTGCCCAGTGAGTAGCTGCAGAGTTGGCGACCTTCGAGGAGATTGTTGAGGCATCTTTGTGCTCCCATAAAGTGTTGTTGTTTGCGGCCAAGTGAGCCGGAACCACCGTGGTTAAGGGCGCGCGGCGAGCGGTGTTCCGTCCGGACCGATCCGTTGGTGGTTTCTCGGATGTTTGGTAGAGTTGAGCACTCTTCCTTGGTGAGCTCCTAGAGTGGAGCTAGTGCTTTGCATGTTGAGAGATCCGGCCAGAGTTTTGTTGGGCATCATGAGGAGATGCAAGAGTAGGCTGTGAGCCTTCGGTTTGATGAGATGCCATAGGCATGGCCGTTTGAATTGGATGCTCATGAGATGAGCTGGATGCCTATGAGGCGAGTTGGATGCCATGAGGCGAGTTGGATGCTTTTGAGGCCAGATGAGCTTATGCCTTGCGAGAGGTTTTGGATGCCTTATGGGTAAGCACCCTTGGTAGAGGCTTGGTATAAAGTGAGTTCGGTGTGGCATGGTTATGCCTTGGTAGAGCAAGGTTGCCTCAGCTTTGAGCATTGTGTGGAGTTGGAACTTTTGGTGTTCCTTCGGTTGGAGTTCAGTTGGAAACTGAACAAGTGCGGTGGTAGCAAAGCCGCGCAGTTTCTGATCGCCTTGGCTAAGAGAGTTGTTTGGATCCTTTCCTTGGGTAGAAGCCTTATTGTGGCTGATGTTTGAGTAGGAGGATGACGCATTCGGTAGCATTTTCGGGTCCTCTTGGTTCCCAAGGAGTTGGAGTTGGCCTGCATGGTTGAGATGCTGGAGAGAGTTGTGCCTGTTCAGGCAGTTGGCTGTTAGCTCATTAGTCGACCGTATGTGTTGGAGGGTGATCGGAGGATCCCTAGGTTGAGGAGAGCCTCTCCAGAGCTCAGTCAGGCCCAGCTAGTGAGTTTCAGTGGGCAAGCTTGAGGCGTGTAGTTTGTAGCCTCGGTTGAGTTGCTAGCAGTCTTGGTACACTAGCAAGCCAGTGTTTGTTTGGAGTAGAGTCCGGATTGGTTCCGGTGCGGTGGCTAGTTGATGCTTGGTGTCGACCAAGGTGTGGATTGGAGTTGCTAGAGATTAGTTTTGCTCGTGGGGCGAGTGGTTTGTGCCCTGTTGGTTGTTTTCCTGTTTCTAGGATGTTGAGTTGCCCCGTTTGGCATTTGGAGGTTCAGTCTGAGATGAACCCCTGTTGTTGCCCCGTGAGATTTAGATGTTGTTGCTCTAGTGGAGCAAGACAGTGAGCGTATGTGGAGCTCTCTGTCCTTCGGTTGTCTGCTTGTAAGAGCCGTTTCCTCCTGGGAGATGTCAGATTTCTCCCGTAGCCATGAATTGATGGTAGTGGTGCTAGCAAGAGGGAAAATTTGTTGGCTACTTGGAAGTAGTCGTTTGTTCAGTTAAGCGGATTCTTGTGATGGTGTTCTAGAGGCTGCAGTAAAGGTTGTTCTGCCTCTTGTGAGTGTTTGGCCAAGATTTGGTTCTCTTGTTGTTTCGAGAGCTAGTTCGGTTCTAGCTGGAGGGCGTTGCCCTGAGGTCTTTTTCCTAGTCAAGAAGTTTTGGGAGTTGACCCCTCCCTCGGCAGTTGAGTAAGTTTTGTTGGTTCCGGATTTGTGATCCGATTGGTTGAGTTTTCCCTTTGTTGTTGCTTCCAAGAGAGTTGGTTGCTATTGCCTTGGGTTTGAGCTAGTCAGCGAGCTTGTGTGCTGTTCGCTGCCCTTCAGAGTTTGCTTGCTGGGAAATTGTTTCCCGTTTAGTAGGAGTCAGCTTAGCTCCTGAGTTGTGTAGTGGATCAGAGTAGCGCAGCGGTCAGCCCAACGAGAGGGTCCCTGCTTTGTGTTGTTAGCAAGCAAGAGTTGTTTGTCCCCGCAAGGGCGGTGGCCAGCCAGTAAGAGTTGTTTCTTGCAAGTTGTTGGTTTTTTTTTTTGGGGATCGAAGATTTCCCTTCCCCCTAGTCTCTGAGTTTGGTTTGAGTTCTGCTGAGCAAGCCCTTCTCGGGCTTTGCTCCTTGTTGTTGTGCGTTCGCAGTTGGAGTAGCAGAGCCGTTTGAGTGAGTTGGCACAGAGGTGCCGTGGCTTTGGTTGGTAAAGCCGTTGAGCTGTTTTCCTCAAGGTGTTGTGCCGCAGAGAGCTGCGTGATGGTCTAGTCCTTGCAGCCCGAGTTTTCCTTGAGAGGAATTTTGGTGGTTTCCTTGCCTGGCGATGTTTTCTTTGGCGATTGCTAGTAGGTTTGCATGGAAAAGTTTGCTTTACGGCCGTTGAGAGGTCAGCTTTGTTTGTTGGCCGTTTGGTTTTCTGGAACACAACTGGAAGGTTCGGTTGTTTGCCGATTTGTTGTTAGGTTGAGGCCGCTTGTTAGCAAACGTGAGAGTTTCCAGAGGAGTTCGCCAGTGCGTGGTGTAGAGTTTCAGAGCTTGTGGCCCGTCCTCGAGTTTGCTGGGAGTAGCACCCTTTGAGAGTTGGTGCGAGTTGAGGACGTGGTTTGCCGTCTATTTTCTTTGGAGTTCAGCGTATGCCCAGTATGGATGGCATTGTGGCCTTGAGTTTTTGAGAACCCAAGAGGGTTTGGTTCTCGAAGAGGGCTAGTGTTGTTGGCCGAGAAGTTCAGTTGGCTGGATCAGTGGAGTTTTCCTGGAGCTGTTTCGTCTTAGGACTTTAAAGGACGAAAGTCTTAAAAGGAGGGAGTATTGTAACAGCCCAGTTTCCTATTCCAGTTTTCGAGGTGCCTTTGGGTCAAGATTCGGTTGTTTGGTTGGGCCGTTAGAGCTGTTTTGACCCTTGGTGGTATTTTGGTCTTTTGGCTCCCCGGGCAGGATTTGTGGTTTTCTGGGCTTCGAGGTAGCTCCTGCCTTTGTCGAGGCTTGTTTGTTGGTGGCTGCGAGTCCCGAGGTGTTTGGGCTAGTCGGTTGGATGCTCGGTTGTGGTTTGGGCTTTGGCAAAGTATTGGTTGTTGGGTGTTTCCTTTGGGATTCGAGCCCGGGCCCTTATTGTTGGTTTGGGAGTTGGATTTAAGTGAGTTTTATTGATTGGAAAAGATTTCTTCGGTCGGGTCTCGGAGGAGGAAGCCGGGAAATGGGATTTTGAGGTTTTAAAGTGGATAAGGATGGAAAAATGAGATAAAAATCCCATTTTTCCCTTTTTATTTCCCATTTTCTTTTATTTTTTTTCCCAAAATCAATTTTCTCTCTCTCTCTCTCTCTCTCTCTCTCTCTCTCTCTCTCCCCGACCTAGCTCCCTAGCCCAGCATTGTAACGGCCCAGTTTTCTATTCCAGTTCTCGAGGTGCTTCCGGTTCAGATTCAGTGGTTCGGTTGGGCCGTTAGAGCTGCTTTTGACCCTTAGGGGTATTTTGGTCTTTTGCTCCCAGGGGCAGATTTGTGGATTTTCGTGGTTTCGAGGCACTCCTCCGCCTTTGTTGAGGCTTGTATGTTGGTGGTGCGAGTCCCGAGATGTTTGGGCTATTCGTTTGGGAGTTCGGTTGTGATTTGGGTTTTGGGCAAAGTGATCTTTGTTTGGGTGTTTCCTTTGGGATTCGAGCCCAGGCCCTTAGAGATGATTTGGGAGTTTGTTTTAAGTGAGAGTTATTGTTTGGAAAAGGTTGCTTCAGCCGGGTCTCGAAGGAGGAAGCCGGAAAGTGGGATTTAAGGACTTTAAGGCTTATTTAAATTGGTTAAGGATGGAAAGGAGGATAAAATCCCATTTTTCCTTTTAATTCCCTTTTTCCTTTTATTTTTCCTTTATTTTCCAAAATCCCCAAAATTCCTTTTTCTCTCCCTTTCTCTCTCCTCCAAATCCGAGCAAAATTTCCTAGCGCACCATGCCCACCCTAGTCGCACCATGTCCAAATGAGCCAGCGCCTCGCACCCAGCCGCCTGTGTCACCCATGCCGCCGCGCGAGCCACCCTGCGCTCGATCGCGTCGCCTCGCCCTAGTTGCGCCGAGCCCAGATCTGCATCGCCCGTGCCATCTTCGTGTCGCCTTGGTCGCGCCGAGTCCAGATCGCATCGCCCTCGCCTTTGGTCGCGCCGAGCCCAGATCGGCATCGCCCGTGCCGCCTCCGTCTCGCGCCGAAGTCGCTTCGCCCACAGTAGGTCGTCGTGCCTTCCCGAGCGCCCGAGCCCCATCGCGCGTCGCCTGCGCGCGCGCCGTCGCCTGCTCTTACGCTAAGCCGCGCCGTGTGTGTCGCCGCCACCCGAGCTCGAGCCCGCGCCCGCGTGCGCCCTTGCCTGCGCCCAGCGCGCGCGTGCTGCGCCCGCCACGCCACGCCTGCGCCCGGTGCCCAGCGCTGTGTTTAGCGCCCGGCCACCTGCTCTTCTGCGCCACCGCTCCATTGTGTGCCGGTTGGCCCGAGCCTTGTGGCTTCTCGGATGGTATTTCCCGAGTCTTTTCTTCGTTGGGCCCCGATTTGTTGGTCATTGTTTAGGGATTTATTTGGGCTTTTGTTTTTATGTATTTGATTTGGGTTTTGCTTTATTTTATGTTTAGGTTGTTTGGGTTCGATTAGAGGCTCGAGGATTGCTTGGTTCATTTGTGATTATTTTCTGCTTTGTCCTGTAAGGATTTCTTACCGTGGTTGTGTGGACCTCTGCGATATGTCTCGATTGTGCCTTGTATGTTTGCCGATTGTTATGAGCATGATAATGATAGGCGACTTTGTTTGATCTCTTGCTAGCATGTTTGTTGATTTTACATGTTAGTGCCATGCTAGGTTTGTTCTTCCAAAGATGCTTGTGATTCCCCGCTAAGTTGTAGTATCATGCTAGGTAAACGTGATTGATGTCGGTCTTTGCTTGCTAGCCGTGAATCATTGATTTACTCGGTATTCTTGGATAGAGTAGTAGGGTTTGTCATCATCCGGAGGCCGAGAGCGGACATAACGTACTTTGTCCCCACCGGTCGGGAGTAGAGCGAAGCATAACGTACATTGCTTCCCCGGCAGCCGATGTGGGTGTAGCTACCACATCGGCATAAGCCTAGTTTGTAGCTCGCTAGAGCGGAACCCCGCCAGCGGTGCAAGCCCGCCTTGGCCGGTTCTTAGCTTCAGTCGGTGGTACAGTGCGCACGCAGATGAGTGCCGAGGGCCTCGCACTCACCGTGTTCGGTGACACCGCTTTCCGAGTCTTAGGCATGCGTACTGCCCGCGTGGTTTGCCCTTAGGCCCCGCATTTACGCCGGTTGCGAGAAGAGCATGCGGTGTGCGCGCACACGCGTTAGTAGCCGGTTCGAGAGCTCCCGGCCTAATGTTCGTGAGTACACCGGGCTCCTTCCAGCTTTAGAGCCGACTTCGGTACTCTCCCGATAGTCCAGATTGTTAGCGAGGGCAAGGAGGCCCTTGAGGACACCCATTGGGATTGGATTTTGAGCTAATCAATTGGTCGAGGAGAAAGACCCTCGAGGTGTCGGACATCTTGGGATCGGTTTTTGAGTCGATCAATTGGCCGAGGAGAAAGACCCTCGGAGATGTCCCGGATTGGTTATGAGAACCAATCATTAGGCCGAGGTAGGAGACTTCCGATGATTCCTAAGTAAGAGACTTCCGATGTTTCCAGATCTTGTGTTATGAGCTCGTTGAGCTATGATCTGTGTTGGTAGTCGTTTGCTTGCATATTGAGGTGCTAGATGACTGATGTATCGTATTGTACCCGGTTGGGGATTCTTCACCGAGTATGTTTATACTCACCCTTATTTATCTTTCGGTAACTCGGGACAACACCAGGAGGGCTAGCGGAGGGAGCCGATTGATCATGGGGAACCGCCACACTCTGTCTTTTATTATTGCATTGTTTATTCAAAGATGTAGATGGACAGAGTCCTAGGGGAACATTGTTTAAAACGTTGCTTAAATTGTATTGTACATTTTATTAAACACTGCCGTGATGTTTTACTTTGTTGGATTGTTTAAACTTAAATTGTTGGTTATGTTTTAAGGGCTCCCCTTCTCATATGTTTTGAAAGATTTTTAAATATAAGCTCTAAACCGCTTGCTATCATATTTAACTTGCATGCTGAGTAAGATCCCAGGTTTAGGACCATGTTTTGGGTCGGGTTCTTACACCCTTGGCTCGCCCAGCCCTAGCCCGAGCAGCCCATGGCTCGCCCAGCTTCACTGAGCGGCCCTAGCCCGTCGGCGTCGCCCACCGAGCCCCCACTCGCCAGTCGCCCAGCCACGCGCCCCGCCTCGCCACCCGAGCCCTTGCCTCTCGCACAAGTGTCGCCCGGCTCGCCCAGCCGTCGCGTCGCCCGGCTGAGCTCGCCCGGCTCGTGTCTCATCTCAGGCAAAGATGATCCACCGACTGAAGCTAAGAACCGGCGAGCGGGCTTACACCGATGGCGGTGGTTCCGCTCTAGCGAGCTACAAACTAGGCTTATGCCGAAGTGGGTAGCTAAATCCACAACCGGCGGGTCGGGGGGGGGGGAAGCAAGATACGTTATGTCACGCGCACACTTTACTCCCGACTGCAGCTAAATCCACCTTGGCGACCGGGGAGCAAGATATGTTATGCTGCGCACACTTTACTCCCGATCAGTGGGGACAAAGTACGTTATGTCCGCTCAGCCTCTGGATGATGACAAACCCTACAACTCTATCTAAGAGTACAGAGTAAAATCAATGATTCCTGGCTAGCAAACAATGACCGACATCAAACACATTACCTAGCATGATACTACAACTTAAGTAGGAATCATAAGCATGCTGGCAGAACAAACCTAGCATGGCACTAACATGTAAAATCAGACAAACATGCTAGCAAGAATTTAATCAAACAACTCTATCTCTAACATGCTCATAATAACAACCAAACAAGCAAGGCATATCATGAAAATATCGCAGGCCCACACAACTCCTAGAAGAAATCCTTACCGGTGGAAGGCAACAACACACAATAAAATTAACTGCGATCGAACCCGAGCAACCTATAGCGAGCCAAACAAACACATCAATAATCATAAAAATAGGCCTAAATACAATAAAATAAACAGGGCTCGGCTCAGGAGCAACTCACGAGGCGCGGCTGACACGTGAACGAGCCGGCTGCACGGGCGAGGCAGCTAAAGGGCTGGCTGGGCGCGGACGGGCGCTAGCTCGGCTGGGAATCGGCGCGCTATATTGCTTTCCAAGACAGATATAGCGCGCGATGCGCGCGCGCGACACGACGCAACGCGGCTTCGATCGCGGCGCGGCGACACGGGCGCGAGCGAGACGAGCGACACAAAGGCGAGGCTCGGGCTAGCTAAGCGGCCGGCACGGGCGAGGGCGAGGGCGCGCGGCGCGCGGCGGGCGACGACATCGTCGACGCCGCCGGGCTTGGGCGACCGGCGGCAGGCGAGCGCAGCGCAGGTAGGCCGAAGAGCGGCTGGGCTCGGCGAGGTGGGGCTCGGGCTGGGCGAGGCTCGGGTGACCAAGGACTGGGCGAGGCTCGGCGGGTCAGATCGGGCGACGCTGCTTCAGGGCTCAGGGCCGCTGCTGGGAGAGAGAGAGAGAGAAAAAAAAGGAATTTGGGAAAAAAATAAAAGAAAAATGGGAAATAAAAGGAAAATGGGAAAAAAGGGAAAATATGGGATTTTTATCCTATTTTCCATCCTTATCCATTTTTATCCAATTTTAAAACCTTAAAATCCCATTTCCCGGCTTCCTCCTTCGAGACCCGACTGAAACAACCTTTTCCAATCAATAAAACTCACTTAAATCCAATTCCCAAAGCAACACTAAGGGCCCGACTCGAATCCCAAAGGAAACACCCAAACAACCATCACTTTGCCAAAGCCCAAACCACAACCGAGCATCCAACCGACTAGCCCAAACACCTCGGGACTCGCAGCCCACAACAAACAAGCCTCGACAAAGGCAGGAGCTACCTCGAAGCCTTGAAAACCACAAATCCTGCCCGGAGAGCCAAAAGACCAAAATACCCCCAAGGGTCAAAACCGCTCTAATGACCCAACCAAACAACTGAATCTTGACTCGAAGGCACCTCGAAAACTGGAATAGGAAACTCGGCTGTTACACTGCTGATGGGAGCTGTTGGGCGGCAGGGAACTGCACGCGCGGGTGGACACGGGCGCTGGGTTGCGCTGCTGGGCTTGCTGGCTCGGGCGAAGCGACGCGGCATGGGCGCTGGCTGCGCGCAGACGGGAGGAACGACGCGGCACTGGCGCTGGCTACGCGCGGACGGGCGTGTGGGCGCGCTGTAAAGACCCGACCCGAATGGGGTTCTAAAATAGGCATTTACCTCAATGCATGCATTCAAAGCTTAAAGACAATATGCAAGAATGGGTTTCGGATTCTAAGTGAAAACTAAAACATGCAAACATCCGTTTAAAACAAACACAATTATAGAATTCCTGAAACCTGTCCCTGTTTCCAAGCACCTGTTTCAAGTCAAATACATTTCCAAAACTCACTCTAATCAGATATTTATTTAAACCATTCAAAAACTTCCAACAGTTACAACAGTACTAGAATCCGGAAAAACATTCAGAAAACAACCTAGGGCTCCGTGCCCAGCTACATGCATTCAGAGGAAAATAAAGCATAAAGAATCATAGACATAAACTCAGAGTTCGAAACAACGGGTTTCCATGATCACAACTCCTCCTCCATCCATCCTGTCTCGCACCATGGTTACCTGTGGAAAACCAAAAAATAAGGGTGAGTAACGAATTTGTAACGGCCCAGGTTTTCATCCCGGTCTTCCAGGTATGCCCTAGGGGTATTTTGGTAATTTGGTCGGGCCGTCGAGGCCGTTTATGTCTTTTTCAGTTGTTAAAATTATTGGATGGACTTTTGTAGGATTTTGTTGCTTTGTGGAGGTGTTTGGGCATGGAGAGATGCAAAAGTAAAATAGGGATTTAAAGTTGCTGCAATCGGGGTTCGAGCCTGGGTGGCCTTGTGTGCTAGAGCAAGGCCTTGCCAGTTGAGCCACCAGGTGATATTTATGCTCATTCTGCAGTATGTCTTGGATAGCTATGGGTTTTGGGATTTTGGTGTATTTGGCTAAATGAAGAGAAATAGGTTTTTCCCCCATTTGTTCTTCAATCCCCTTGGCCGCCCAACCATTTTCCTCAAGCTCCATTGCCGTGATTTGCTTCCCCGTGCCAAGATTTGGCCATCGAGCATCATCCCCACCCGAGCAAAGCAGCCCCGCCGAGCGATGGTCGCAACCAAGCAGAAATTTCATCGCCCGGCCGAGCAAAGACAAATGCGTCCAGCCTACGCTGCTCGCGCACTTCCCGAGACGCTGCGGCGGCCGTCGCCGCAGCCAGATCGCACGCCCAGACGTCCAGCAGCCGCATCGCGTCGCAGCCCAGCCTTTTGTCGCGACGTACGCATACCATCGCCCGGTAGAGCTCATACCGCGACGCTCGCGTTCGTTTGTTCAAGGCGTTTGCGCCACGTGCGCCTTCTGCGTCGCATGCCTCGTCTGCGCGCCCTTGTCCTTCGAGCAGCTCCGACCATTTGTTCAGTACCATCTGAACTCCAAGCATGAACACAAGAGGTTCCACCAACCAAGCTTAGTTTCAACTCAACAAACTTGCCTAAGCAACAACCCAACTACGAGCACGGTATCCTTACAACCTCAACTAAAGCCTTACAACATCCACCTGGAGTCCAACTACTCCAAGAACTGAGCACCAGTTCTCCAATGCAAACCCTACATGGTTCTGAAACTCTCGCCACCAGAACGAACTACACAAAACACACTTGTGTGCACAACTCTCAACCTTTCTTCAGAGATCCAAGGCTAACAGGTGCTTTCCAAAAGGCAACACTAACTTTTTGCAGAGATACAATCAACCAAAGAAACACCAAAAGTTCCATCTCCACACGATACTCGAAGCTGCGGCAACTTTTCTCTACTAAAGCATAACAATGCCAAACCAAACTTACTTTATACCAAGTGTGCTTACACATAAGGCGACCAACTCATCGCATAAGGCATCCAGCTCATCTCATAGGCATCCAACTCAACTGTAACGACCCGACCCGAATGGGGTTCTAAATAGGCCATTACCTCAATGCATGCATAGAAATCAACACTAGAATTTGCAATAGGGTTGTTTCAGATTCTAAGTAAAAAACCAAAAACCGGCAAGAGTTCATTTAAAAAGTCAATACAAAATTCTTGAAACCTGTCCCTGTTTCCAAGCACCTGTTCCAAGACAAATACATTTCCAAACATACTCTGATCAGAGATTTGTTTAAAACATACAAACTTTACAACAATGCTAGAATCCGGAAATACATTCAGAAAACACCCTAGGGCTCCGTGCCCAACTACATGCATTCAGAGGACATTTAAATCATAAATATAAATCTCGAGAGTTGAACAACGGGTTTCCATGATCACGCCTCCTCCTCCGACCATCCCGCCTCGCGCCATGGTTTCTGAAAGATAAGTAAGGGTGAGTAACGAATTACTCAAGAAGAATCCCCAACCGGGGTACAATACGATATACATGGTCATCTAGCGAGAAGATATGCAAGCTATGAATATAAACACGAGATAGAGCACATAGCTTAGCCCACACTTGGGCCTCGGATGCCAACTCGTGGTCTTAGTCCGAAATCAAACACCACACAACACATCACACAAGTCGCCCTCTATACGAGAAACAAGTCTCGGCCTCGGCACATCTCATCGCCGACGAAAGGTACACCGCTCACAATCCCGAGGAGCTCTCGATCGGGCCATGGCGCCAGTAATGAGCGTAAGCATGCACCGCGTGCTCTGCGCAGAACTATGGGGTTGCCGTGTCGAGGCAAGCCGCCCATATCCAGATCACCACGCCTAACTAAATCTTTGGATCGGTCACCGACATAGGGGTGTGAGACACGACACGTAAACTATGTCACCAACCACCGCACTGGGGCCAAGAAACGGTCGTGGTAGGCTTACACCGTGAAGCCGCCCTGCCTTAACAGTGGCAATCGGGGGCTACCGCCAAACATGCCGAGGACATGCCGTTTGCGGGGGCGAGGCAATGCCAAGTCATCATCCCGACCGTTGGGGCATTTAACGATCGCCACCCTCACCCAAGATTGCGGGGCCTACCGCTTGTTAGCTAATCCCTCACGGGGTCCGGGGGACGGAATGACTTGCTCGGCGTCCCTCGCCATGGATGCAAGGTTCTTTATGCATCGGGCCGGATGATGCTATCTACCGCACTTCTAACTCCGCCTAGCAAACGACAAACAATTCCATAAAATCCAATACGTGCTCAAAGAGAATACAACGAGCCTAGCATGATACTATGAAGCAAAGAATGTGATACGAGCATGCCGTAAAGGAACAACCTAGCATGGATTAACATGAGAATTAACCAGAAAGTCATGCTAATCGGAATTCAGATTAGAGCACTTATCACCAAACATGTCAATAAACACAAACAAGCATACAATCAAGAATCACATATAATATCGCAGGTCCACACAACTCCTGTAAGAAATCCTTACCGCGGAAGACCTCTAAACACAAGAAACCTAAGCCGCGATCGAACCCGAGATAGCTAGCGAGAACGAGGCACTACCGACACTCGGACGGGCCTACCAGACGGGCTAGGCAAAGCAGCTGGCGCAGACAGCGCTGCCGGGCGCAGGGTCGGGCCCAGCGGCTACCTCGTCGGCTACAAGCTGGCTGACACGGGCGCCGAGGCGCGCTGGGCACGGCTGGCCGAGCAGCGCGCGCGCGCGACTTCACGCTCTGGAGGACGCCTTGCGGACGAGCGCAGCGACTTCGGCGAGCAACAAGGACGCCCGACCGTGCGGCTCGGCACGAGGACGCGCGCGACGAGGGGCGCGGATGCGCGATCCGGCCGGGCTCGGCCGGGCGATGGCGCGACGAAGCAGCGGGCACGCCTGGCGAAGCGGCGCGCGATGCAACGACTGGCCGGGCGAGGCGACGCGTCTGTTCGGCAAGTAAGCGCACTGGCGCGCGAGGGCACCTGGCACGCACACGGCAGCAGCTCGGGCAGGGGGAGGGTGCGGCTAGGTCGGGGGAGAGAGAGAGAGAGAGAGAGAGAGAGAAAAGAAATGGATTTGGGGAAAAATAAAAAGAAAAAGAAAATAAAAAGGAAAATGGGAAAATAAAAGGGAAAAATGGGATTTTAATTCCATTTTCCATCCTTATCCACTTAAAACCTCAAAATCTCATTTCCCGGCTTCCTCCTTCGAGACCCGACCGAAGCAATCTTTTCCAATAAATCAAACTCACTTAAATCCAACTCCCAAAGCAACACTAAAGGCCCGGGCTCGAACCCCAAAGGAAGCACACAACCAACCATCACTTAGCAAAAAATCCCAAATCACAACCGAACTCCCAAACGACTAGCCCAAACATCTCGGGACTCGCAGTCCAACCCAAACAAGCCACGGCAAAGGCGGAGCCGCCTCAAGCCCCGAAAATCCACAAATCCCGCCTCAGGAGCAAAAAGACCAAAATGCCCCTAAGGGACAAAATGTGCCTTTAACGGCCCAACCGAACCATCAAATCGAACCTAAGCTCCTCGAGAACCGGATAGAAAATCGGGCCGTTACAATACTCCTCCCTTATAAGACTTTCGTCCTCGAAAGTCCTAAGACGAAACGGCTCTAGGAATACTCCACTGATTCCTAGCCAACTGAACTTCTCGGCCAACAACACCAACCTTCTTCGAAAACCAAACCCTCTTGGGTTCTCAAAGGCTCAAGGCCACAATGCCATCCAGACTGCCAAACACTAAACTCCGAAGGAAAACAAATGCGAAAATCCTGACGGCAAACCACATCCTCAACTCGCACCAACTCTCAACGGTGCTACTCACAAAGAAACTCGAGGAGATCGCCACAAGCTCTGAAATTCTACACCACGCACTGGCAAAACTTTTCTGAATGCCCACAACAGAACCTTCTAGATTCCAGAAACCAAACGGCCTACTCTTACTTCACATGAGACCAGCGAACCTCAACACTTGACTACAACCTTAACAAGATACAAACGAATCACCAACTGGCGATTGATCCAAAAAGGCAAACTTCTCCAACTAGAACATGACCACAACACTTAAGCAACCATCTTACGGAGAAAACGCTGAACCAAAGGCAAGGGGCACCATCCTGGTACACCCGACTGCTAACAACACTCACACCAGCTGAAACTTCAGCTACGACCACCTCTAAAAGACAGGGACCAAGCACAGGCTCCACTCGGCCAAAACAACAAACTAGAGCTTCTCATCGGCCGAACGCAAACTTTTCGGAGCAAACCTACCAGCAACTGGTGTAACGACCCAGGTTTTTCTTCCCGGTCTTCCAGGTATGCCCTAGGGGTAATTTGGTAATTTGGTCGGGCCGTCATGGCCGTTTGTGTCTTTTCCAGCTACTAAAATTATTGGATGGTTTTTGTAGGTTTTTGGAGGGGTTTGTGGTTTGGTTTGAGCAAGGTTTGTTGCAAAAGTAAAAATAAAGGGATTTGTCTTTGCAGTAGGGTTTGAACCCTGGTCTCCTGGGAAGCTTGTAGAGAGGTGTGCCATTTGAGCCATTAGGTGCTCTTGTTACTCTTTCTGCATCCCATCTTAGTTAACCTTGGATTTTTGGAGTTTGGTGCATTTGGTTAAATGAAATAGAAATAGGTTATTTCATCTCCTTCTCCAAAACATCTCTTGGCCGCCCAAGCTCTCCATCTCCATAGCCTTGCCGAGTTCTTCATCCTTGCATCTCCTTGGGTTCGATCATCATCATTCCGGTAAGTCTTCGTCTTCTTCATCTTCTCATTTGGGTGTTTGTTGGCCGAATGTAAGAAAAAGGAGTTGTGTGTGTGTGTGTTGTGTGCACCCGGTAGGAGTCCAAAGACCGAGCTCGTCGCATCGCGCCAGCTCCGTCAACAGATCGCCCGCTGCCGCGACGCCCAGATCGACGAACCAGCCCGCCGCGACGCCCAGATCTGTCCCTCGCCAGCGCCGCGTGCGTCCCGTTCGCTTGCACGCCGATCTGCTGGCGCACGCCCTGCTGCCGTTCGCCAGCAAGCCAGATCGCACGATCGCCGCGACGCCAGAGGTCTCGCGCCAGCGCCAACACGTCCACCGACGCTCGCCAGACGCCCTCGCCGTGTCCGCTTGCCGAAGCCGCTGCCCGCCGCCGCCGCCGACGCTGCGCGCTGCGCGCGCTCGCGCTGAGTTGCTGCTCCGCGCGCGCCGCCGCCCGCCGCCCGCGCCGCGCCACGTCCGCACGCCGCCCGCGCGTGTCCTCGCTTGTTTTGCCAACACAGCCAGGTACACATGTGTCCTTGCCGTGCAAAAATACAGCGGCAGCGCCACCTTGCCGAGCTAGGCTTGCCGCCACCCCAAGCTCGTGGTCGTCGCGCCGCGTGAGTTCCCTTTGCCGAGCTTGTCATTCTATTGTTGTTTAGATATTTTAGATGCCGATTATTGTTGGTTGCTAGGTTCCCGCCGCTAGCTCGGGATTGTTCCGCAGCCTTAGGATTTGTGTGTAAAAGTCTTCCAACCAAGGTAAGGATTTCTTATCGGGTTGTGTGGACTCTGCGCGATATTTGTGATTGTTGTTTTGTATGCCCGTGTATGATTACTAGCATGTTTATCTCTAGGTGCTCTGCTTCAATTCTCGATCGCATGATCTCTTGTATTGTTTCTCATGTTAGCCCATGCTAGGTTGTTCTGTTCTAGCATGTTCGATATCTGTTCTTGCTTCGTAGTATCATGCTAGGTTCTTTGTATCCGATGAGCACGTATTGGATCGCATTGATTGAATCGTTATTATTGTTAAGGTTTAGAATTCGTAGATAGCATCATCGGCCCGATGCATAAAGTATCTTGCATCTATGGCAAGGACGATTGAGACAGATTCTCCGTCCTTGGACCCCGTGAGGGATTAGCTATCCCAACCGGTAGGCCCCGCAATCTTGGGTGAGGGTGGTAGTCTAAGCGATGCCCCATTGGTCGGGATGATGACTTGGCAATGCCTAGTCCCCTGGCACCGCGACGCGTCCTCGCCGTGTTCGGCAAGAGTCCCTTGATTGCCACCGATAAGGTAAGGACGGCTTCTGGTGTAAGCCTACCATGACCTGCCTCTTAGCCTCAAAGCGGTGGTACAGTGACATAGTTCACGTGTCTCGTGTCTCACACCCCTATGTCGGTGACACCGATCCGTAGATTTAGTTAGGCGTGGTATCCGGATATGGGCAACTTGCCACTAGACCCGCACCCCCATAGTCTCGTAGAAGCACGCGCGTGCATCCTTACGCTCATTACAACACCGATCGAGAGCTCTCGGGATCTTGAGCCAGATGCACCTTTCGTGATCGATAGTAGGCGGTGGCGAGGCCGGACTTGTTCCCGTATAGTGCGTTTAGTGTGTTGTGGTATTTCCGACTAAGACCCCGAGTGGGCATCCGAGGTCCAAGTGTGGACTTAGCTATGTGCTCCGCTCTGTTTTGTACTCATAGCTTGCATACATTCTTCTAGATGATCATGTATATCGTATTGTACCCTGGTTGGGGATTCTTACTGGTAATTCGTTACTCACCCTTATTCTGTGGTTTTCCACGTGTAATCAAGGCGGAAGACAGGATGGTCAAGGAGGAGCTATGATCATGGAACCTGCGTCATCTCTCGATTGTTTTATTTTAATTATCATGACTCCTCACTTTTTATTATTTCCCTGAATGCATGTAGACGGGTACAGAGCCCCGTGATGTTTTCTTACGCTTTATGGATTCCAAAGATATTGGTACTTGTGGATTGTTTTAATGTTTTAATTAAATCTCTCGATCGAGTGTGCTTTTAGAAATGTATGTTTTGGTTGTTGAATGTTTCTTTTTACTTGGAATCCAAATGTATTTTTCATAATGTCTTTTATTTTCACTACATGCATTGGGGTAAAGGCCCATTTAGAGCCCCTTTTGGGTCGGGTTTTTACAGCTTGGTATCAAAGCTCGAGTCATAGATTCTCAGAGACCGACCTTTTGTTGTAGGTCGTTTTCCATGATCATCAAGACTCTCAGGCGGTCATCAGTGCACGCTAGATTTATTGTTTTAGAAAGGAAAAGGGTTAAGAATTTACAATACCTATCATCTAGTGTATGCCTTGTTTGGTGTTGTGGAATGGTGACAGACGAGTTTTTGATTCGTTGTTGGTTTGGATGTAGATCGCCAAAGATGCTACCACCACATCGAGAGGAGGTTCGAGAGCGGTGTCGAGGTATCGTGGATCGGATCTCGATATCTGCGCAGGACATCGTCCCAAGCCGACAATCGATGGCATTCCACCAGCCAGCCTCCTCCCGTTACGCCTAGAGCGGGCGTTGAGGCGATCGAGCGCCGAGAGATCGCTCCTGGGAGCAGTTCTTTGCCGAGTCTATGAGGGCTTTTATGGTCGCATGTTGAGTGACCAGAGGGCGAGACCTGTGCCTTGTTGGCGCTGCAATGGGAAGAGTCCTTGAGCCCAGATCGAGCAAATGACTCGATTGGTTCAAAGAGCTCAAGAGCACCTCCAGCTCCACAGAGCAAGTAGCCCCAGAGGCGGATATGGCGCAGGGTGCCGAGGAATTGGGTAGGTGGTCAAGGATTTTGTGAAGTGGAAGCTTGAGAAGTTTGATGCCACCGGTGATGCGTTAGCGGCAGCCGGTGTGGATTGCCCATTTGGAGTACACCTTCCCGATCATGGTGTGCCCCGATATTCGTGAGGCCGAGATGTGCGGCTCATGTGCTAGGAGGCACAATGAGATGGTGGTGGGAGTCCACCTTGAGCGAGAGACCACCGGGTCTCCACCCGCTACTTGGGAGTTCTTCAAGGCCGAGTTCAAGGTAAAGTTCATCGCTGATGAGGCTCGGGAGAAGATGGTGGAGCTCTTCCGTAACCTCGGCGTGGTTCCGATTCCATTGAGGAATATGAGCGCAAGTTCTCGGAGTATGGATATTTTGCTCCTCGCCTGATTGCCACCCCGAGCCAAGATTCGGAAGTTCATATCCGGATTGAGGCGGTGTGTTTCCCGAGATGTCGTGGCTCGTGCCCTCGACACTTATGCTAGGGGCATCCCGGCTTAGCCACGATCTATAATGGGAAGTATCCTGCCGAGCGGGTTGTTGCCGCCTCTGTTCAGCGTCTGTCCCAGCAGTGTGGGGCGTAAGAGGAAGTTTGACTTTCGGGGTGGCGGCGGCGCGCCAAGGGCGATTCCAAAGCCGGGATCGCATAGGGCCCCGATCCGTTTCAGCCCGCGCAGGCAGGCGGTCCCGAGCGCAGTTCCTCGCTTGTGCTTCTGGGAGGACCCACACCGGAGCTTGCGATGCAGGCCCGCAGTGTGTTTTCGTTGTGGTAAAGAGGGACATATGATCCGTTTCCTACGTCCTCATTATGGCAATGGCGGCTCGGCCAGCAGCGGTCGAGTGTTTGCTACGACCGTCCGGAGGCCGAGCGTTCGGATGCCACCAAGGCGGTACGCTTCTTGTTTTAGATCATCAACTGCGCATTTGTCTTGTTTGATTCTCGGTTCTACGCATTCATTTGTATCTGCGTGTTGTTTGGTCGAGCATGCTAAGTTAAGACTAGAACCTCTAGGTTTTGAGTTATCTGCTGCAACTCCTTCGGAGTTAGTATGTTGGCTAGAGATAAGATTAAGGATGGCCGGATCGAGATATCCGGAGAGTTGCTAGTAGCCACACTCATAGTTCTGCCTATGAGTGGTTTTGATGTGATTCTTGGTATGGAGTGGTTAGTCACAACCACGCGTTGATTGACCGCCACCGGAAAGAAGTAGTGTTCAGCCGCCAGTGTCGCCTAGCTTTAAGTTTCGTGGAGTCGAGGTGGAGTTTGCCCGCCGATGGTGTCACCGTGAAAGCTCGTCGTTTGCTAGCTCATGGAGCTTGGGGCTATCTAGCCAAGTTGTGCGGGAAGAGCCGCCCCTCGCTCTGTCTGCTGATCAGTGCCGGTCGTGCGAGTTTGCGGACGTGTTTCCTCGAGGAGTTACCGGGTTGCCCCAAAGAGAGAGTCGACTTCATTATTGAGCTCGAGCCGTGGACCCTCCCTATCTCGAAGGCTCCGTATCGCATGGCGCCAGGCCGTGAGTTAAAGGAATCAAGATTCATTGCAGGGAGATGTTAGACCGAGGGTTCATCCGTCCAAGTGTGTCCCCGTGGGAGCACCGCTGTTTGTGAAAAAGAAGGATGGATCTATGCGCTTATGTATTGATTACCGCGAGCTTAATAAGGTGACAATGAAGAATAAGTATCCGCTGCCCCGTATCGATGATTTGTTCGATCGGCTTCAGGAGCTTCATGTTCTCCAAGATAGATCTCGAGATCCTAAGTTACCATCGATTGCGGATCGTGGATGCCGACATTCCTAAGACGACTTTTCGTGTCTAGATATGGTCACTACGAGTTTGTGGTCATGTCGTTTGGATTGACCAATGCCCCACCGCGTTCATGGACATGATGGATAGGGTGTTCAAATCATTTTTGGACAACCGTCATCATCGTGTTCATTGACGATATTCTCGATTTATTCGAGGTCTAAAGAAGACCATGCAGAGCATTTGAGGCGAGTATTGGCGGCTTTGAGGAAAACCACCTTTATGCGAAGTTTTCCAAATGTGACTTCTGGTTGGAGCAGTGGCCTTCCTAGGCCACGTGGTTTCGAGAGATGGTATAGCCGTGGACCCCGCGAAGATTGAGGCCGTGAGTTCATGGGCCAAGCCGACTTCAGATTGCCGAGATTCGCAGCTTTACGGGTTTGGCGGTGTTACTACCGTCGGTTCGTCAAGGACTTTTCGCTTTAGCCTCGCCTCACTCGTCGACGGCGAGGAAGGGTGTCGAGTTTGTTTGGGACAAAGGTGTGATGAGAGCTTTGCCAGTGCTCAAGCGTAGTTTGACTTCAAACGACTGTTGGCAATCCGGAGGGGACAGTGGTTTCGTGGTCTCTGATGATGCTTCCAAGTTTGGATTAGGTTGTGTGTTGATGCAAAGACGGAAGGTCATTGCCTATGCTTCCGTCACCAAGCCGTATGAGCAGAACTACCCGACTCATGATATGGAGTTGGCGGAAGTGGTGTTTGCAATCAAGATTTGGAGGCATTACCTGTATGGTGAGCGGATTCGATGTTTACCGATCACCGAGCCTCAAGTACTGTTTACTCGTAAGGAGTTGAATATGAGGCAGAGGAGATGGTTAGAGTTGGTAAAGGATTATGATCATGAGATTTTGTACCATCCGGTAAAGCCAATGTAGTGGCCGATGCTTTGAGCAGAAAGACGTCGCACTCTGCGGCGTTGTTGAGTTCCCAGCCAGTTTTGCGAGAGAGAGTTCGAGCGGGCCGAGGTTGCAAAGTGTTGTTGGGAGAGGTTACCGCTGTGGTAGCTCGATTGATTGCTCACCGGGCCGATTCGGCAATGGATTATAGACAAACAGGTTGGGGCGATCCCGCACTTAAGAGATTGGTTGACAGAGTTAGTGCCGACGGTGACTTTGACTTTGTGTATTCCCAGAGCATGCTGGGTTGACTTATAGAGGCCGGTTGTGTGTTCCGACATTGCAGTGTTTGCGCGCCGAGTTGCTCTCTGAGGCCCACTGCTTTCTTTTGCTTGGCACCCCGGGGTACCAAGATGTATCGAGACCTTAAGCGACTTTCCGGTGGATGGGAATGAAGAGAGATGTGGCAGAGTTTGTCACCGGTGTCTCACTTGTCGGCAAGTGAAGGCACCTGTGCAGAGGCCACTGGTTTGTTGCAAACATCGAGTGTACCCAGTGGAAATGGGAAGAGATCTCTATGGACTTTATATCCGGTTTGCCAAGGACTCCGAGGAAGTTCTCTCGCATTTGGGTGATTGTCGACCGTTTGACCAAGAGCGCACACTTCATTCCCGGTAGAGACACTTATACCGTGGAGAACAAAGGCGCGCAATGCTTTTGGAGCGAGATCATCCGTTATCATGGTGTACCGGTGAGGATTGTGTCCGATCGTGACTCGCGGTTCACTTCGTTTCTGGAGAGCGCTCCGTAGGGTTTGGGCACGAGTGCGCCAAAGATGACTTTTCACCCTCGACGGATGGTCGTCGAGAGAGTGAATCGATTCTCGAGGATATGTTGAGGGCTTGTGTGTTGGATTTCCCGTGCGCTTGGGACCAAAGATTCAGATTTCTTGATGGAGTTTGCCTATAACAACGATTACGACCGGACGGTCGGATGGCTCCATTCGAGGCATTGTATGGTAAGCGTTATCCGGTCCCCGCGTGTTCTCGGGAAGAGGTCGGTGATAGACGTGTTTTGGGTCCCGAGTTACTGCAGCTTGACCAATGGTGCAATCACGAGTAAGATTAGAGCTCGTATGTTGACAAACTGAGCAGCAGTAGAAGAGTTACGCCGATGTTCGGCGTCGAGATTTGGAGTTTGAGGTTGGTCGGCATGTGTTCCTTAAGGTTGCTCCGATGCGAGGTGTTCCGAGGTTTGCAAGCGTGGGAAGTTGAGTCCCCGATTTGTTGGTCCGCTTGAGATCCTAGAGAGGATTGGCGAGTTGCTTACCGGTTAGCCCTACCTCCGTCACTATCGGCGGTGCATAGTGTTTTTCATGTATCGATGTTGAGGCAAGATGTGCCTAACCCGTCGCACATTGTGGACTTTGAGCCTTTGCACCGAATGAGGATTTGAACTTCGAGGAAAAGCCGGTGAGGATCCTTGCCTTTGAGACCAAGACGTTGCGTAATCGCGAGATTCGTTTGGTAAAGGTTCGGTGGAGGAGTCGGATTCGAGGAAGCCACTTGGGAGCGGGAAGACGAGATGAGGTTGCATTACCCTCGAGCTTTTTCTGTCTTAAGGACTTTCGAGGACGAAAGTCATAAAAAGGAGGGAATATTGTAACGACCTGTGTTTTTCTTCCCGTCTTCCGTATGCCCTAGGGTAATTTGGTAATTTGGTCGGGCCGTCATGGCCGTTTGTGTCTTTTCCAGCTACTAAAATTATTGGATGGTTTTTGTAGGTTTTTGGAGGGGTTTGTGGTTTGGTTTGAGCAAGGTTTGTTGCAAAAGTAAAAATAAAGGGATTTGTGCTGCAGCCGGGGTTTGAACCCGGGTCTCCTGGGAAGCTTGTAGAGAGGTGTGCCATTTGAGCCATTAGGTGCTCTTGTTACTCTTTCTGCATCACATCTTAGTTAACCTTGGATTTTTGGAGTTTGGTGCATTTGGTTAAATGAAATAGAAATAGGTTATTTCATCTCCTTCTCCAAAACATCTCTTGGCCGCCCAAGCTCTCCATCTCCATAGCCTTGCCGAGTTCTTCATCCTTGCATCTCCTTGGGTTCGATCATCATCATTCCGGGTAAGTCTTCGTCTTCTTCATCTTCTCATTTGGGTGTTTGTTGGCCGAATGTAAGAAAAAGGAGTTGTGTGTGTGTGTGTTGTGCAGCCAGCCGAGGGAGTCCAGCACCGAGCTCGTCGCATCAGCCAGCTCCGTCAACAGACCGCCCCTGTCGTCGCACGCCCAGATCGATCGAACCAGCCCTGCCCAAGACGCCCGGATCAGATCCCTCGCCGGCGCCGTGCGTCGGCCGTTCGCTTGCACGCGGATCTGCCGATTCGCTGGCACTTGCCGCTGCCGTTCGCCCGGCAAAGAAGATCGCCGATCGCTCGCCGACGCGCCAGAGGTCTCGCCGCGCGCCAACACGTCCCAGCCGATCGCTGCCGCGCCCTCGCTGTGTCCGCTTGCCGAGCTGCCGCTCGCCCGCGCTGCCGCTCGACGCTCGCCAGCGCGCTCCTCCTCGCTGAGTTGCTCGCCGCTCGCCTTCGCCCGACGCCAGGCGCCAGCGCCGCGCCGCCGTCGAGACGCTTCGCGCGCGCGCAGTGTCCCCTCGCTTGCCTTGCGCCAAAGCAGCCAGCCGGTGTCGTGTGCTGCAATGCAAGTAGCGCGGCGCCGCCAGCCCTGCCGAGCGAGCTTGCCGCCAATTTCCAAGCTCGTGGTCGTCGCCGCGCGTGAGTTCCCGAGCCGAGCTTGCTTGTTCTATTGTTGTTTAGATATTTTAGATGCTGATTATTGTTGGTTGCTAGGTTCCCGCTCGCTAGCTCGGGATTGTTCCGCATGCCTTAGGATTTGTGTGTAAAAGTCTTCCAACCAAGGTAAGGATTTCTTATCGGGGTTGTGTGGACTCTCATGTATATTTGTGATTGTTGTTTTGTATGCCCGTGTATGATTACTAGCATGTTTATCTCTAGGTGCTCTGTTACAATTCTGGATCGCATGATCTCTTGTATTGTTTCTCATGTTAGCCCATGCTAGGTTGTTCTGTTCTAGCATGTTCGATATCTGCTTCTTGCTTCGTAGTATCATGCTAGGTTCTTTGTATCCGATGAGCACGTATTGGACCGCATTGATTGAATCGTTATTATTGTTAAGGTTTAGAATTCGGTAGATAGCATCATCCGGGCCCGATGCATAAAGTATCTTGCATCTATGGCAAGGACGATTGAGACAGCCTCGCCCTTGACCCCGTGAGGGATTAGCTATCCCAACCGGTAGGCCTGCGCAATCTTGGGTGAGGGTGGTAGTCTAAGCGATGCCCCATTGGTCGGGATGATGACTTGGCAATGCCTAGTCCCCGGCAGCCGCACGTCCTCGGCGTGTTGGCAGTGTAGCCTCTGATTGCCACCGATAAGGTAAGGACGGCTTCCCCGGTGTAAGCCTACCATGACCCGTTCCTTAGCCTCAAAGCGGTGGTACAGTGACATAGTTCACGTGTCCAGGTCTCACACCCCTATGTCGGTGACACCGATCCGGAGATTTAGTTAGGCGTGGTATCCGGATATGGGCAAATTTTTGCCACTAGACCCGCACCCCCATAGTCTGTAGAAGCACGCGCGGTGCATCCTTACGCTCATTACAGCGATCGGAGAGCTCCTCGGGATCTTGAGCCATTGCACCTTTCGTGATCGATAGTAGGCAGGTGAGGCCGGGACTTGTTCCCGTATAGTGCGTTTAGTGTGTTGTGGTATTTCCGGACTAAGACCCCGAGTGGGCATCCGAGGTCCAAGTGTGGACTTAGCTATGTGCTCCGCTCTGTGTTTGTACTCATAGCTTGCATACATTCTTCTAGATGATCATGTATATCGTATTGTACCCCTGTTGGGGATTCTTACTGGGTAATTCGTTACTCACCCTTATTCTCGTGGTTTTCCACAGGTAATCAAGGCGGAAGACAGGATGGTCAAGGAGGAGGAGCTATGATCATGGAACCTTCTTGTCATCTCTGATTGTTTTATTTTAATTATCATGACTCCTCACTTTTTATTATTTCCCTGAATGCATGTAGACGGGTACAGAGCCCCGGATGTTTTCTTACGTTTTATGGATTCCAAAGATATTGGTACTTGTGGATTGTTTTAATGTTTTAATTAAATCTCTGATCAGAGTGTGCTTTTAGAAATGTATGTTTTGGTTGTTGAATGTTTCTGTTTTTACTTGGAATCCGAAATGTATTTTTCATAATGTCTTTTATTTTCACTACATGCATTGGGGTAAAGGCCCATTTAGAGCCCCTTTTGGGTCGGGTCTTTACAACTGGCCAAAGAGAACACCGCCAGGCAAGGAACAACCAACCTTCCTCTCAAAATCTCAGGAAGCAAGGACTAAACCATCACGCAGCTCTCTGCGGCACAACACCTTGAGGAAAACAGCTCAAAGGCTTTACCAACCAAAGCCACGGCACCTCTGTGCCAACTCACTCAAACGAGGCTCCGCTAACGCCAACTGCCAACGCACAACAACAAGAAGCAAAGCCCGAGAAGGAATTGCTCAGCAGAACTCAACTCAAGCTCATCGCGAGCAAAGCTCGCCTCCACGCTACCACTCAACTCTTAAGATCCAACTGACTACTTAGAGGACTTCTCCTTTAAGCTTAGGCCTAACTCAACCTCCAACCAGAAGCTCCACTCCCGAAACCTCACAAGGAAAACGGATGACGACAACCTCCAAGCTTACGGATCCTGAGCCACACGAATCCGCAAGACTACCTCACAAGCTAACACTCGAGGCTGGCATCCAAGGAGCAACTCAACCACCACAGAGGCTAGGGGAAAAGGAAATCTTCAATCCCCAAAGAACCAACAACTTGCCAGAACAACTCAACTCTTACTGGCTGGCCTCCGCCCTTGCGGGGACAAACAACTCTTGCTTGCTAACAACACAAAGCAGGGACACTCTCGCTGAGCTGACCGCTGCGCTACTCTGATCAACTACACAACTCAGGAGCTAAGCAGACTCCTGCCAAACGGGAAACGACTTCCCAGCAAGCAAACTCCAGAAGGGCAGCGAACTCCACACACGCTCGCTAACTTGCTCAACCCAAGGCAACAACAACCAACTCTCTTGGAAGCAACACCCAAGAGAAAACTCAACCAATCGGACCACCAATCCGAAACTAACATCACTTGCTCAACTGCCAAGGGAGGGGTCAACTCCCAAAACTTACTGACTAGGAACAAGACCTCAGGGCAACGCCCTCCAGCTAGAACCGAACTAGCTCTCGAAACAACAAAAAGAACCAATTCTTGGCCAAACACTCACAAGAGGCAGAACAACCTTTACTGCAGCCTCTAGAACACCATCCAAGAATTCGCTTAAGCGACAACCGATCGCTTCCAAGCAGCCAACAAACTATTCCCTCTTGCTAGCACCACTACCTTCAATTCCAAGACCAAGGGAGTAACCTGACAACTCCCCGAAGGAAACGGCTCTTACAAGCAGACAACCAAAGGACAGAGAGCTCCACATACGCTCACTGTCATGATCCACTAGAGCAACAACATCTAATCTCACGGGGCAACAACAGGGGTCCATCTCAGACTGAACCTCCAAAAGCCAAACGGGGCAACTCAACATCTTGAGAACAGGAACAAAACCAACAGGGCACAAACCACTCGCCCCACGAGCAAAACTAATCTCTAGCAACTCCAATCCACACCTTGGTCGACACCAAGCATCAACTTGCCACCACACCGGAACCAATCCGGACTTGACTCCAAACAAACACTAGCTTGCTAGTCTACCAAGACTGCTAGCAACTCCACCGAGGCTACAAACTACACGCCTCCAGCCTTGCCAACCAAACACACTACTCGCTGGTGACCGAGCTCTCGAGAGGCTCTCCACAACCTAGGGTTCTCCTAAGAACCTCGACACACACTGCTTGCACAACGAGCTAACAGCCAATCGCCTCTGACGGTGCACAACTCTCACCAGCAACTTAACCATACAGGCCAACACCAACTCCTTGGGAACCAAGAGGACCCGAAACGCCACCGAATGCGTCATCCTCCTACTCAAAGCATCGGCCACAACATAACTTCTACCCAAGGAAGGATCCGAACAACTCTCTTAGCCATGACGATCAGAAACCACGCGGCTTAGCTACCACCGCCCTTGTTCAGTTTCCAACTGAACTCCAACCAACGATCAACAAGAAGATCCGCCAACCAAGCTTAGGTCCAACTTAACAAATCTTGCCTAAGCAACAACTTGATACCACGAGCACGGTATCCTTACCACCTCAACCAAAGCCTTACAACATCCATCTGGAGTCCAACTTCTCCAGGAACTGAGCACTAGATCTCCAAAGCAAACCCTACATGGATCTGAAACTCTCGCCACGGAACGAACCACACAAAACACACTTGTGTGCACAAGTCTCAACCTTCCTTTAGAGATCCAAGACCAACAAGAGTTTTTCCAAAAGCAACGCTAACTCCTGGCAGAGATACAAACAATCCAAGGAACACCAAAAGTTCCATCTCCACACGATACTACTGCCGAGGCAACCTTGCTCTACCAAAGCATAATCATGCCAAACCAAACTTACTTTGCCCAAGCCTCAACCAAGGGTGCTTACCCCTAAGGCATCGAAAACCTCTCGCAAGGCATCACCATCCGCCTCATAGGCATCCAAATTTCATCTCATGAGCATCCAACTCAGGGTCCCTCTGCTGGACCAAACTCGCATCTACAATGCTCAACTCTCCTCAGATAAGGCCCTCGAAGGTAGTTGACCGCACTACCAACCACAAAGAAATCTCTTGGCCTTAACACTAGCGCGAGACTCACGCGCACCAACACTTGCCAACCGGCAACCTGCTGACTTACTCAACCTCCAGTAACACTGGGAAAAGGCTCCGGCTCCTCAAGAGCATCCTTTCGCTTGTAGTCCATCGACTACCATCGAACCAGCCTCCGCACGACCTAAACAGTGCCACGCCATAAACGGATCCAAGGCTAAAGGAGTGCACTAAACTCCGAACGGCATAGAACCATCTGCTATGCCCAAGCCAAACTCAAGCCTCAACCAGACTTAGTGCCAAAGCGGCACACCAACCATTGCACCTCAAGTGCCACTACTACCAAAACCACATCTTACTACCAATGGGGCCAACAAGGTCACAACCTCAAGTGACACGAACTCGGGTGGCTCTCTCAACATGCGTGCAGCTAGCCCCACTCCGTGAGCTCACCAAAGGAAAAGTGCTCAACTCAACCAAACATCCGAGGAAAACACCAACGGATCTAATCCGAAGGGAACACTCGCCACTGCACCCTTAACTACTGTGGTTCCGCCATCGGTCAGAAACAACAACACTTTACAGAGCACCTAAATGCCTCAACAATCTCCTCGAAGTCGCCAACTCTGCACCGCTCACCGGGCAATCAAACAACCGCTAAGGCTCAAGATCAACACTTGAGCTACCCAGTGCCTAGTCCACACGGGGACCGCTCCACAACATCCACATAAGCACACCATAGCTAACTCCTCTCTTGGAGTAGCACTCCAAGGCAAAGCACCTCCACCCTCTCACTAGGGGAAAACCAACAATCGGGGCACAAATGGCCTACGGAGTCCAAGCTCTGCTTCTCCCACGGGGACAACGTCCTGGGGCATCCGAATCTGTCTCGATACCTCAACAAGCCACAACATACATCACACACACGCGGGAAGTTGGCATGATGGCGCTCTAAACCCAAACCAACAACGAGTCGAACACCGCTTGTCTCCGCTCCACAACACTACACAAGACATACACTAGATGACAGTGTATTGTAAATTCTTAACCCTTTTTCAACAACAAGTAGTAAACTTAGGCGTGCTCGATGACCGCTCAGTCTTGATGATCATGGAAAAACGACCTACAACAACAAAAGGTCATCTATAGAATCTATGACTCGAGCTCGATACCAATCAGAATGACCCACCCGAATGGGGTTCTAAATAGGCCATTACCTCAATGCATGCATAGAAATCAACACTAGAATTTGCAATAGGGTTGTTTCGGATTCTAAGTAAAAACCAAAACCCGGCAAAGAGTTCATTTAAAAAGTCAATACAAAATTCTTGAAACTCCGTCCCTGTTTCCAAGCACTGCTCCAAGACAAATACATTTCCAAACATACTCTGATCGTGAGATTTGTTTAAAACATACAAACTTTACAACAATGCTAGAATCCGGAAATACATTCGAGAAACACCCTAGGGCTCCGTGCCCAACTACATGCATTCAGAGGACATTTAAATCATAAATATAAATCTCGAGTTGAACAACGGGTTTCCATGATCACAGCTCCTCCTCCTCCAACCATCCTCGCCTCGCGCCATGGTTTCTGAAAGATAAGTAAGGGTGAGTAACGAATTACTCAAGAAGAATCCCCAACCGGGGTACAATACGATATACATGGTCATCTAGCGTAAAGATATGCAAGCTATGAATATAAACACAGATAGAGCACATAGCTTAGCCCACACTTGGGCCTCGGATGCCAACTCGTGGTCTTAGTCCGGAAATCAAACACCACACAACACATCACACAAGTCGCCCTATACGAAACAAGTCTCGGCCTCACTGCCTGTCTCGCCGACGAAAAGGTACACTGCATCGCTCACAATCCCGAGGAGCTCTCCAATGGGCGCCAGTAATGAGCGTAAGCATGCACCGCGTGCTACTGCAGACTATGGGGGGTTGCGAGTGGTCGAAGGCAAGCCGCCCATATCCAATACCACGCCTAACTAAATCTTTGGATCGGTGTCACCGACATAGGGTGTGAGACTGGACACGTAAACTATGTCAGCCTGAACCACCGCACTTGGGGCCAAGAAACGGTCGTGGTAGGCTTACACCAGGAAGCCGTCCTTGCCTTAACAGGTGGCAATCAGGGGCTACTGCCAAACATGCTGAGGACATGCCGGCCGCCGGGGGCGAGGCAATGCCAAGTCATCATCCCGACCGCTGGGGCATTTAACATCATCGCCACCCACCCAAGATTGCGGGGCCTACCGCTTGGGTTAGCTAATCCCTCACGGGGTCCAGGGACGGAATGACTTGCTCGACGTCCCTGCCATGGATGCAAGGTTCTTTATGCATCAGGCCCGGATGATGCTATCTACCTGCACTTCTAACCTGCCCTAGCAAACAGCAAACAATTCCATAAAATCCAATACGTGCTCAAAGAGAATACAACGAGCCTAGCAAGATACTATGAAGCAAAGAATGTATACGAGCATGCCGTAAAGGAACAACCTAGCATGGATTAACATGAGAATTAACCAGAAAGTCATGCTAATCGGGAATTCAGATTAGAGCACTTATCACCAAACATGTCAATAAACACAAACAAGCATACAATCAAGAATCACATATAATATCGCAGGTCCACACAACTCCGGTAAGAAATCCTTACCCCGCCTAAGACCTCTAAACACAAGAAACCTAAGCTGCGATCGAACCCGAGCTAGCTAGCGAGAACGAGGCACGGCTGACACTCGGACGGGCCGGCTGCACGGCTAGGCAAAGAACTGGCGCAGACAGCGCGCAGGTCGGGCGCTGGCGCTTGCTGGCTCGGCGCCATTGGCGCTGGCTGGGCACGGCTGGCCGAAAGCGAGCGGTGCGCGAACGCTGCGGGCGCGACTCACGCTCTGAGGGACGCCTTGCTGGACGAGCGACTCGGCGAGCAACAAGGACGCCCGATCTGTGCGGCTCGGCACGAGGGGCCGCGACGAGGGCGCGGAGATGCGCGATCTCCGGCTGGGCTCGGGCGGGCGATGGCGCGGACGAGCGGCTGGGCACGCGGGCGAGCGGCGCGCGCGACAACGACTGGCCGGGCGAGCGGCGACGCGTGTCTGCTCGGCTGGGTGGCAAACTGGCGCGAGGGCACGCCGGCAAGGCAAAGCGGCTTCGGGCGGGGAGGGTGCGGCTAGGTCGGGAGAGAGAGAGAGAGAGAGAGAGAGAGAAAAGAAATGGATTTGGGGAAAAATAAAAAGAAAAAGAAAATAAAAAGGAAAATGGGAAAATAAAAGGGAAAATGGGATTTTAATTCCATTTTCCATCCTTATCCACTTAAAACCTCAAAATCCCATTTCCCGGCTTCCTCCTTCGAGACCCGACCGAAGCAATCTTTTCCAATAAATCAAACTCACTTAAATCCAACTCCCAAAGCAACACTAAAGGCCCGGGCTCGAACCCCAAAGGAAGCACACAACCAACCATCACTTAGCAAAAAATCCCAAATCACAACCGAACTCCCAAACGACTAGCCCAAACATCTCGGGACTCGCAGTCCAACCCAAACAAGCCACGGCAAAGGGCGCGGAGCTGCCTCGAAGCCCGGAAAATCCACAAATCCTGCCCGGGGAGCAAAAAGACCAAAATGCCCCTAAGGGACAAAACAGCTTTAACGGCCCAACCGAACCACTGAAACTGAACCGGAAGCTCCTCGAGAACCGGGATAGAAAACTGGGCCGTTACACATCTCATGAGCATCCAACTCATCTCACGGGTATCGAACTCATCTCATGAGCATCCAACTCATCTCACGGGCATCCAACTCATGGTCCCTCTACTGGACCGAACTCGCATCTACAATGCTCACTTAACTCAGGTTTAGGCACCCGAAGGTAGTGGACCGCACTACCAACCACAAAGATCTCTTGGCCTCATCCCTAGCGTGAGACTCGCACGCACTAACACTTACCAACCGTCAACCTGCTGACTTACTCAACCCCCAGTAACACTGGGAAGAGGCTCCAGCTCCTCTCGAACATCCTTTCACTTGTAGTCCTTCGACTACCACTGAACTAGCCCTCTTGCACGACCTAAACAGGTGCAACTGCCATAAACGGATCCAACGGCTAAAGAAGTGTGCTGAACTCCGGACGGGTCATAGAACCATCTGCTATACCCATGCCAAACTCAGGCCTGAACCAGACTTAGTGCCAAAGCGGCACACCAACCAATGCACCTCAAGTGCCACTACTACCAAATCCACATCTTACTACAAATGGGGCCCGCAAGGTCAAACAACCAGCCTATGGCATCTCATCAAACTGAAGGCTCACGACCTACTCTTGCATCTCCACATGATGCTCAACAAAACTCTGGCCGGCTCTCTCAACATGCAGCAGCTAGCTCTACTCTAGGGCTCACCAAAAGAAGAGTGCTCAACTCTACAAAACAACTGAGGAAACCACCAACGGATCAAGTCCGAAGGGGGCACTGCTCACTGCACCCTTAACCACAGGGTTCCGGCTTACTGGCTGCAAACAACAACAGTTTACAAGAGCACAAAGATGCCTCATCAAGCTCCTCGAAGGCTACAAACTCTGCAGCTACTCACTGGGCAATCAAACAATCTGCTAAGGCTTAAGATCAACACTTGAGCTACCCAGGCTAGTCCACACGGAGACCTGCTCCACAAGCATCCACATAAGCAAAGCCATAGCTAACTCCTCTCCTGGAGTGGTACTCCAGGGCAAATCACCTTCACCCTCTCACTAGGGGAAAACCAACAACTGGGCCACACGTGGCCTACGGGAGTCTAACCTCTGCCTCCCTCTGGAACGATGTCCTAGCGGTACCCGAATCTATCTGGATATCTCAACAAACCACAACATACAGCTCACACTGCGGGAAGTTGGCATGATGGCGCTCTAAACCCAAACCAACAACGAGTCAGAACCTGCTCGTCGCCGCTCCACAACACTACACAAGGCATACACTAGATGAAAAGTATTGTAAATTCTTAACCCTTTTCTAAAAACAGTAAACTTAGGCGTGCACTGATGACCGCTTTGAGTGTCTTTGGTGATCATGGGGAAAACGACCTACAACAAAAAGGTCACTCTACGTAATCTATGACTCGAGCTCGATACTAATCAGAAAGACCGAATGACGACCCGTGTTTTTCTTCCCGGTCTTCCGTATGCCCTAGGGGTAATTTGGTAATTTGGTCGGGCCATCAGTCGTTTTTGTGTCTTTTCGCTTACTAAAATTATTGGATGGTTTTTGTAGGTTTTGGAAGGGTTTGTGGTTTGGTTTGAGCAAGGTTTGATGCAAAAGTAAAAATAAAAGGGAATTGTGCTTTGCGTGGGGTTTGAACCCGGTCTCCTAGAAAGCTTGTGGGAATGCGTGCGGATGAGCTAGTGAGAGCTCTTGTTGCTCCTTCCGGTCATTTTATGGTTAGCCTTGGATTTTGGAGTTTTGTTGTATTTGGTTAAAAGAGAAAGGAAGCTAGGTTTGCATTTCTTCTCCAACACCTCACTTTGCCGCACAAGCCACCCTCCCCACCCAGAGCCAGATCCACCGCCGCCCAACCGCCGAAAGCAAAGACGCCCAACCCGCACTAACGGCTCGTCGCACCGCTTTGCCGCCGCAGACGCCCTCGACCAGCCATTGCACCGCACCAGATCCGGCCGAGGATCGCAGAGATCGCCTGTCGCCACGCCAGTCGCGCACCCGAGGGAAGCCATCGCCCGGATCGCACCAGTGAGCCTTCGCGCGCGCGCCAAAGCGTCCAGATCGCCCTCGCGGCAAAGACGCCCAGAACGACGCCACCCACGCCGCCGTGACACCAAGAAACGCCCAGATCCGTCCCATCGCGACGCCCGGTTCGCGCGCCCGCCGCCGCGTCGCACTGGGTTCGCACAGCAGCAGCAGACGCCTGTCTGCGCGCCGCTCGCCCGAGCCGCCGCCAGACGCCGCAGACGCTGCGCTCGTGCTCACTGCTTTCGCCCAGCGCCGCTACGCGCGCTTCGCCGTGTGTGCCGTGCTCCAGCAGTGTCCATACACAAGGCAGCCGCCCCTAGCCATTGCCAGCGCCAGCCACCGCACACTACTGCCAGGCAAGACTCAAATTTCGTGTCGTCGTGCCGCGTGAGTGCCCCCGAGCCGAGCCTCGCTTGTTTTATTATATTTTTAGGGCTATGATTGTGATTTCTATTGTGTTTGTTAGGTTCTCGTTAGCTAGCTCTGGATCGATCGCAGCGTAGGATTTTGTGTGTAGTTGCCTCCGACCAAGGTAAGGATTTCTTACCGGGGTTGTGTGGACCTCGCGATGTTCTATGTGATTGATGTTGTATGTTTGTTTGTGATTATCAAATGTATAGTTTAGGTGCTCTGTCAATTCTGATCGGCATGACTTCGTATGTTGTTCTTTCATGTTAGTCCATGCTAGGTTGTTCCGCTCGCATGCTCATATTCATTCTTGTTCTGTGAGTACCATGCTAGGTCTGCTGTATTCTTTCGAGCACGTATTGGATTGTTTGCTTTGATTGTTAAGGCGAGTTAGAATTCGGGTAGATAGCATCATCCGCCCGATGCATAAAGTATCTTGCATCTATGGCAAGGACGTTCGAGACGCTTCTCGCCCTTGGACCCCGTGAGGGATTAGCTATCCCAACCGGTAGGCCCTGCAATCTTGGGTGAGGGTGGTAGTCTTAGCGATGCCCCAACGGTCGGGATGATGACTTGGCAATGCCTAGTCCCCGACAGCCGGCACGTCCTCAGTGTGTTCGGTAGTAGCCCTTGATTGCCACCGTTAAGGTAAGGACGGCTTCTGGTGTAAGCCTACCACGACCCGCCTTAGCCTCAAAGTGGGTGGTACAGTGACATAGTTCACGTGTCCAGTCTCACACCCTATGTCGCTGACACCGATCCGAGATTTAGTTAGGCGTGGTATCCGGATATGGGCAACTGCCATTAGACCCGCACCCCATAGTCTCGTGGAAGCACGCGGTGCATGCTTACGCTCATTACAAATACCGACCGAGAGCTCCTCGGGATCTTGAGCTAGTGTACCTTTCGTGATCGACGATGAGACAGTGCCGAGGCCGAGACTTGTTTCTCGTATAGGCGTATTGTGTGGTGGATTTATTTCCGGACTAAGACCCTGAGTTGGCATCCGAGGTCCAAGTGTGGACTTAAGCTATGTGCTCTATTCTGTGTTTATACTCATAGCTTGCGTACAATCTTCTAGATGATCATGTATATCGTATTGTACCCCTGTTGGATTCTTACTGAGTAATTCGTTACTCACCCTTATTCTCGTGGTTTTCCACAGTAACCAAGGCGCGAGACAGATGGTCAAGGAGGAGCCGTGATCATGGAATCTCTTTGTCATCTCCGACCATTTTATTATATCATGACTCTTGACTTTTGTTATTTCCCACGAATGCATGTAGACGGCACAGGAGCCCTAGGATGTTTTCTTACGCTTTATGGATTCCAACATATTTGTACTTGTGGATTGTTTAAATGGTTTAAATAAATCTCTCGATCGTAGTATGCTTTTAGAAATGTATGTTTTGGTTGTTGAATGTTTCTGTTTTTACTTGGGATCCGAAATATATTTTTCATAATGTCTTTTATTTTCAACACATGCATTGGGGTAAAGGCCCATTTAGAGCCCCTTTTGGGTCGGGTCTTTACAGTTGGTATCGAGCTCGAGTCATAGATTCTCAGGACCGACCTTTGTTGTAGGTCGTTTTTCCATGATCATCAAGACTCGACAGTCATCAGGTGCGCCTAAGCTTACTATTTGTTGTTGAAAAAGGGTTAAGAATTTACAATACCTATCATCTAGTGTATGCCTTGTGTAGTGTTGTGGAGCGGAGACGAGCAGGTTCTGACTCGTTGTTGGTTTGGGCTTAGTGAGCCATCATGCCAACTTTCCCGCAGTGCGAGCAGTTTGTTTAGCAGCTTGTTGAGGTATCCAGATAGATTCGGATGCCCCGGGACATCGCTCCGCAGGGAGGCAGAGCTTAGACTCCGCTGGCCATTTGTGGCCCGATTCTTCGCTTTTCCCTAGTGAGAGGGTGGTGGTGCTTCGTGCGGATCGCCAAGATGTTGATCGCACCCGCAGGAGCAGGGCGCTTGGCATGTCCGACCGAGGAGTTGGACCGATCGTGTTGATGTTGAGGCCGCGTCCAGGTTGTTAGGCCCGCATGCCGATTTGGCCCCGGTGAGTTGAGTTGCCTAGAGGAGGGGGTAGAGGCTAGCGGCGCCTCAGTGAGACTCCTTGAGCAGAGTGTGCTCCACCATGAGAGATTTGATGGCGGTGTCTTTAGCTATCGAGAGCGGAGACCCGTGCGCAGCTTGTAGCGCGTGGTGAGGAGTCCCGAGCACGCTTAGCCCAAATGACGTGAGTTTGTTTCAAAGATTTTTCCCCAAGAGCTCTTGTAGCCCCGAGGTTCTCGGAGGGCATGATCAGCAGTTTATTCAGATGAGTTTGTTGGCGTTGATGGAGACGCCCGAGTTGGCAAATGGATGCCTGTAGAGCTCGATGTTTTAGTAAGTCCCATCGCTAGTAGTAAAGTAGTTGGCCAGTTTGAGTTTAGCATCCGTGTGTGGGATGCCCCGCCATTGCTCAAAGGCCGAGGTGTGCCGCCTCTGTCTTTGCTTGGTTCATCGGATGGTGGTGGAAGTCCCTTGTGAGAGGTGGACTAGCGAGTCTCCACCATCGCCCGATTGTTTGGCAAGTTGTCGTGTTAGTGGCTTGAGGCGGATGAAGGGTCATCTTTGCCTTGCGAGCCTCTTTGTTGTTTAATGCACCAGCTTCCTCGGATGTGGATTTGGTAGTAGTAGCACTTGAGGTGCATTGGTTGGTGTGCCACTTTGGCACTATGTCCGTTCAGAGCTTGAGTTTGGCTTGGCATAGCGAGATGGTTCTATGCCGTCGAGTTCAAATGTACTCCTTTTAGCCTTGGATCTGCTTTATGGCGCTTGCACCGCTTTAGAGTCGTGCGCAGGGCTAGTTCGATGGTAGTCGATGGACTACAAGCGAAAGGATGCTCGAGAGGAGCCGGAGCCTCTTCCCATGTTTCCGGAGGTTGAGTAAGTCGCAGGTTGCCGGTTGGTAAATGTTGGTGCGCGTGAGTCTCGCGCTAGTGTTAAGGCCAAGAGATTTTCTTTGTGGTTGGTAGTGCGGTCAACTACCTTCGAGTGCCTAAATCTGAGGAGAGTTGGGCATTGTAGATGCGAATTTGGTCCAAATTGAGGACCATGAGTTGGATGCTTGTGAGGCGAGATGAGCTGATGCCTTGCATGAGAGGTTTTGGATGCCTTAGGGTAAGCACCCTTGGTAGAGGCTTGGTACAAAGTAAGTTTGGTTTGGCATGATTATGCTTTGGTAGAGCAAGGTTGCCTCAGCTTCGAGTATCGTGTGGAGATGGAACTTTTGGTGTTCCTTGGATTGTTTGTATCGCTGCCAGGAGTTATCGTTGCTTTGTGGAAAAGCGCTTGTTAGTCTTGGATCTCTAAAGGAAGGTTGGGAGTTGTGCACACAAGTGTGTTTTGTGTGTAGTTCGCTCCGTGGCGAGAGTTTCGAGATCCATGTAGGGTTTGCTTTGGAGATCTCGTGCTCGCCCTTGAGAAGTTGGACTCTGTGGTTGTTGTAAGGCTTGGGTTGAGGTGGTAAGGATACCGTGCTCGTGGTATCAAGTTGTTGCTTAGGCAAGATTTGTTAAGTTGGGCCTAAGCTTGGTTGGCGGATCTTCTTGTTGATCGTTGGTTGGAGTTCAGTTGGAAACTGAACAAGAGCGGTGGTAGCTAAGCCGCGTGGTTTCTGATCGACATGGCTAAGAGAGTTGTTCGGATCCTTCCTTGGGTAGAAGTTATGTTGTGGCCGATGCTTTGAGTAGGAGGATGACGATTCTCAGCGCTTCGGTCCTCTAGGTTCCCATGGAGTTGGAGTTGGCCAAAGCATGGTTGGGATGCCGGAAATGGGAGTTGTTTGTTCAGAAGTTGTCTGTTAGATCGTATGCCTAAGCGGTGTGTGTGTCGAGGGTTGCCGAAGAACCCTAGGTTGTGGAGAGCCTCTCTAGAGCTCAATCCAGCCCACTAGTGAGTTTCAGCTTGGCTAGCCGAGGCGTGTAGTTTGTAGCCTCGGTGGAGTTGCTAGCAGTCTTGGTAGACTAGCAAGCTAGTGTTTATTTGGAGTAAAGTCCGTAGTGGTTTCGGTGTGGTGGCAAGTTGATGCTTGGTGTTGACCAAGGTGTGGATTGGAGTTGCTAGAGTTTAGTTTTGCTCGTGGGGGCGAGTGGTTTGTGCCATGTTGGTTGTTTTTCCCGCTTTCGAGGATGTTGAGTTGCCCCGCTTTGGCATTTGGAGGTTCAAATGAGATGGACCCTTGTTGTGCCCCGTGAGATTAGATGTTGTTGCTCGTGGAGCAAGACAAAGTGAGCGTATGTGGAGTTCTCTCGTCCGCTGGTTGTCCGCTTGTATGAGCCGCTTTCCTTGGGAGTTGTCGTTACTCCCTTGGTCTTGGAGTTAATGGTGGAAGCGCTAGCTTGAAGGAAAAGTTTGTTGGCTGCTTGGAAGTAGTCGTTTGTCCAGTTAAGCGGATTCTTGGATGGTGTTCTAGAGGCTGCAGTAAAGGTTGTTCTCGCCTCTTATGAGTGTTTGGCCTAGTTGGTTAAGATTTTTGTGTGTTGGCATGGAAGATGTTGCACCTTTGTAGTGGAAGAACTCCTTTGTATCATCTTGTGGGTTGAGGTTGCACCATTGTGGATGGATTAGGGTCTTGACATTTTGAGGGATCTTTGCTCGGGTTAGTGTGGTTTGTGCTCTGCCACCATTATTGGTAACTGTTCCCGGTAGTTGGTGTTGACCGAGTAGTGGAGTTCCGCTTATGAAGTTTCGGTGGGAAGGTGCAATAAGCCTAAGCTAGAGGGTTAAGCCTCAGTATGTGTTATCGTTTGTACTTGTGAGATGTGCTTCATATTTGAGGCAAGCTTCGTTCCGTTGCTTGCATGGAGGTAGGCTTGGTGGAGGGAGCCCATTTAGGCCCTGGTTGTTGGCAGTCGACTTGTCCAAACCAGTGATTTGAGCCAAGCTAGAGTTGAGTGGATTGGCATAGCTATGTAGTTTGTAGTTGTTTGGGCTTTGCGAGATCGTAGCACTCAAGTTGTTGGTTTGAAGGAGTTCGTGTGGAAGCTGGCAGTTTGTCGAGGTTGTTGTGTGAGTTCGGATTTTTGGTGACTGGTTTCGTAGCTAGAACTCGCACCTCGCCTGTGGAGATGTCATTCTGTGGAGTAGTGGCATGTCGGCCAGCCGGAGTTGTTGGCTCCAGAGTGTGGCAACAAAGATTTTTCTAGGTAGTGCGTGATGAACCGTGGTTCTTGAGAGCGCGTTGTTAAGAGGCTTATGAGCCGGTGCGCTTCAGAGTGTTTTCACCCTCTCGACCGATGGTCTTTTGGGAGGAGTGATCCGTAACCTTTGAGCTTGTTGCGAGTTGGTGTTTCCGTGATTAGGCAATGGAAGACTAGAGTGGTTTATGAGGTTGCCTTTGGTTGCAGTTCTCAGCGGTCAGTTCTCGTAGTTCCATTGAGGCATTGCAAGGTAAGTATTGCAGGCTTCCATGTTCTGGGAAAAGGTTGGTGGCCATCAATTTTGTTTTGGGTCCCGAGTTGTGCATTTGACCGCAGGTGATGTGCGGGAGTTTAGAGCTAGTGTTGTTAGCTCAGAGCAGGCAGAAAAGTTACGCCGATGGTCGGCGTCGAGTTTTAGAGTTTGAGGTTCGGCAATGCGTAGTTTTAAAGTTGTGCCGTTGTGAGTTGTGTTGAGGTTTGGTAAGCGGGAGAAGTGGAGCCTCCTGTTGTTGGGCCTTTTGAGATTCTCGAAAGGATTGGCAGAGTTGCATATTGGTTAGCTCTTTCTGTCATTGTCACCGTGGTGCGATGTTCTCTTGTATCGGTGTGAGGCAAGATGTGTCGGACCCATCGCTCATTGTGGACTTTGGGCCCCTGCACCTGAATGAGGATTTGAACTTCGAGGAGAAGCCAGTGAGGATCCTTGCCTTTGAGACCAAGACATTGCGTAATCGCGAGATTCGTTTGGTAAAGGTTCAGTGGAAGAATCGGGGTTCTGAGGAAGCCACTTGGGAGCGGGAAGACGAGATGAGATTGCATTACCCCCGAAAGCTGTTGTTTTAAGGACTTTCGAGGACGAAAGTCATAAAAAGGAGGGAATATTGTAACGACCTGTGCTTTTTCTTCCCGTCTTCCGTATGCCCTAGGGGTAATTTGGTAATTTGGTCGGGCCGTCGTGGTCGTTTGTGTCTTTTCCAGCACTAAAATTATTGGATGGTTTTTGTAGGTTTTTGGAAGGGTTTGTGGTTTGGTTTGAGCAAGGTTTGATGCAAAAGTAAAAATAAAAGGGAATTGTGCTGCAGCTGGGGTTTGAACCCGGGTCTCCTAGAAAGCTTGTGGGAATGCGTGCCAGATGAGCTAGTGAGAGCTCTTGTTGCTCCTTCCGGGTCATTTTATGGTTAGCCTTGGATTTTGGAGTTTTGTTGTATTTGGTTAAAAGAGAAAGGAAGCTAGGTTTGCATTTCTTCTCCAACACCTCACTTTGCCGCACAAGCCCGCCTCCCACCAAAGAGATCCACCGCCGCCCAACCGGCCGAGCAAAGACGCCCAACCCGCACTGTAACGGCTGTCGCAGCCGCGCCTTGCCGCCGCAGACGCCGACCAAAGAAGCCGTGCACACGCATCCGGCCGAGGATCGCCAGATCGCTCGTCGCATACGCCAGTCGCAGCCGAGGAAGCCATCGCCCGATCGCGCCACTGAGCCCGCTCGCGCGCGCCAGCAAATTGGTCCAGATCTGCCCGAGCAAAGACGCCAGCGACGCCACCCGCCGCCGCCGCACACCAAGCAGCCGCCCGAATCATGCCCATCGACGCCCGGGCTTCGCGCAGCCCGCCGTCGCACCGGCCATCGCGCAGCAGCCAGATCGCCTGTCTGCGCGCGCGCTTCTGCGCTTCGCCCGCTTCGCCGCCGCGCGACGCCAGACGCTCGTGCGGCGGCCCTTCGCCTAGCGCCATACGCCGCGCGCCCGTCTGCCGTGCTCAGTAGCACAGTCCGCTGGCACAGCGCCAGCCTTCCAACACGCTTTGCCAGCGCCAGCCAGCACGCACATCACCCGCCAAAGCAGACTTTTCACTTTGTCTTCGTGCCGTGTGAGTGTGCCCGAGCCGAGCCTGCTTGTTTTATTATATTTTTAGGGCTATGATTGTGATTTCTATTGTGTTTGTTAGGTTCTCGTTAGCTAGCTCGGGATCAATCGCAGCAGAGGATTTTGTGTGTGTAGTTGCCTCCCGGCCAAGGTAAGGATTTCTTACGGGGTTGTGTGGACCTCGCGATGTTCTATGTGATTGATGTTGTATGTTTGTTTGTGATTATCGCATGTATAGTTTAGGTGCTCGCTCGAATTCTCGACCGCATGACTTCGTATGTTGTTCTTTCATGTTAGTCCATGCTAGGTTGTTCCGCTCGGCATGCTCATATTCATTCTTGTTCAGAGTACCATGCTAGGTCTGCACAGTATTCTTTCGAGCACGTATTGGATTGTTTGTCGATTGTTAAGGCGAGTTAGAATTCGTAGATAGCATCATCCGGCCCGATGCATAAAGTATCTTGCATCTATGGCAAGGACGTTCGAGACAGATTCTCCGTCCTTGGACCTCGTGAGGGATTAGCTATCCCAACCGGTAGGCCACGCAATCTTGGGTGAGGTGGTAGTCTTAACGATGCCCCAATGGTCGGGATGATGACTTGGCAATGCCTAGTCCCCGACACGGCAAGACGCCCTCGCAGTGTGTTCGGTAGTAGCCCTTGATTGCCACTGTTAAGGTAAGGGCGGCTTCACGGTGTAAGCCTACCACGACCCGTTCCTTAGCCTCAGTGCGGTGGTAGTACAGTGACATAGTTCACGTGTCGGTCTCACACCCCTATGTCGGTGACACCGATCCGTAGATTTAGTTAGGCGTGGTATCCGGATATGGGCGGCTTGCCATTAGACCGGCACCCCATAGTTCTGTGGAAGCACGCGGGTGCATGCTTACGCTCATTCTGCGCCGGCCGAGAGCTCCTCGGGATCTTGAGCTAGTGTACCTTTCGTATCGACGATGGAGAGGCAGCCGAGAGACTTGTTTCTCGTATAGGCGTATTGTGTGGTGGATTTATTTCGGACTAAGACCACCGAGTTGGCATCCGAGGTCCAAGTGTGGACTTAAGCTATGTGCTCTATTCTGTGTTTATACTCATAGCTTGCGTACAATCTTCTAGATGATCATGTATATCGTATTGTACCCAGCTGGGGATTCTTCTTGAGTAATTCGTTACTCACCCTTATTCTGTGGTTTTCCACGGGTAACCAAGCGCGAGACAGAGATGGTGGTGAAGGAGGAGCTGTGATCATGGAATCTCTGCTGTCATCTCCCGACCATTTTATTATATCATGACTCTTGACTTTTGTTATTTCCCGAATGCATGTAGACGGGCACGGAGCCCTAGGATGTTTTCTTACGTTTTATGGATTCCAAAAGATATTTGTACTTGTGGATTGTTTAAATGGTTTAAATAAATCTCCGATCAGTAGTATGCTTTTAGAAATGTATGTTTTGGTTGTTGAATGTTTCGCTTTTACTTGGGATCCAAATATATTTTTCATAATGTCTTTTATTTTCAACACATGCATTGGGGTAAAGGCCCATTTAGAGCCCCTTTTGGGTCGGGTCTTTACAAGACCCGACCCAAAAAGGGCTCTAAATGGGACTTTACCTCAATGCATGCAATCAAAACTAAAATCAATATGCAGGAATGGCTTTCAGATTCCAATTAAAACCAAAACATTCAAACATGCAATTCAAAGTGAAAACAATTTCCTGAAACCTGTCCCTGTCTCCAAGCACCTGTTTCAAGATAAATACATTTCCAAAAGTTTACTCTGATAAGAGATTTATTAAAGCATTCAAAACTTTCAGTGAGTTACAACAAAGATCGGAATCTGTAAAAACATCTCGAAACAACCTAGGCTCTCAGTGCACAAGCATGCATTCGAGGAAATAAAAAGACAAAGAGTCATAACATAAAATCGAGAGTTTGACAATCTGGTTCCCATGATCACAGCTCCTCCTTCCATCCCATCCTGCCTCGCACCTTGGTTACCCGTGGAAAACCACAAAATAAGGGTGAGTAACAAATTACTCAAGTAAGAATCCCCAACCGGGTACAATACGATATACATGGTCATCTAGCCGAAAGATATGCAAGCTATGAATATAAACACGAATAGAGCACATAGCTTAAAATCCACTCATTAACCTCGGATGCCAACTCGTGGTCTTAGTCCGGAAAATCCACCACACAATACGCCCTATACGAAAACAAGTCCCGCTCACCGCTTCATCGTCGATACGAAAGGTGCACTAGCTCAAGATCCCGAGGAGCTCTCCTGGCCGGCGCCAGAATGAGTGTAAGCGCCGCACCGCATGCTCTTCGCACAACTGGGGTGCCGGGTCTAGTGGCAAGCCGCCATGGCCTAGTCACCATGCCTAACTAAATCTCTCGGATCGGTGTCACCGACATAGGGTGTGAGACCTGACACGTGAACTATGTCACCGAACCACCGCACCGAGGCTAAGGAACCGGCCGTGGTAGGCTTACACCAGAAGCCGCCCTTGCCCTATCGTGGCAATCAAGGGCTACGGCCAACATGCCGAGGACGTGCCGATCGCCGGACGCGAGGCAATGCCAAGTCATCATCCCGACCGTTGGGGCATTTAACACCGCCACCTCACCCAAGATTGCGGGGCCACCGTAGGGGTTAGCTAAACCCTAACAGAATCGGGACGAGTACCGCCTCGTGACGTCCTCGCTCATGGATGCAAGTTACGTTATGCATCCGGCCCGATGATGCTACCTACCCGAACTCTAAACTATAATATCAACAAAAAACAATCCAAAACAATCCAATACGTGCTCAACAGATACAACGAACCTAGCATGATACTACGAAGCAAGAATAGATACGAGCATGCCAGAACGGAACAACCTAGCATGGACTAACATGAGAAACAACATAAGAAATCATGCCAGTCGGGAATTTAGAACAGAGCACCTATCACTAAACATGCTGATAAACACAAACAATCATACAAACAACATCACATGGTATATCGCAGGGCCCACACAACTCCGGTAAGAAATCCTTACCTGGCTGGGAGGCAACTACACACAAAATCCTAAGCTGCGATCGAACCCGAGCTAGCTACCGAGAACCTAACAAACACAATAATAATCACAATCCATAGGCCTAAATATAATAAAATAAACAAGGCTCGGCTCAGGAGCAACTCACGCGCGCGGTGACACACGCGACGAAGCGAACAACACGGCGAGGTCTGCTGGGCGCAGATGGGCGTAGGGTCGCGCGCGCGCACGCCGCTGATGGCTTTGGCCGGGCGCAGCGCATGGTACGATACAAGCGAGACACGATGCGCGAGCGCACGGACGGGCGTCGGAGCCTGGGCTGCAACATAGACGCGGACGAGCGGGCGCGCTGGCGACGCGGAGCGGCTGGGCGCGCTTGGACTATCTGGGTGGCTCGTGCTCGCTCTTTGCGCCCAGCGGCAGTGGACACGATGGGGTTCTTTGCCGATCGGCGCAGCCAGGCGTGCGATGGCAGGGCCGCTCAGGCGTCTTGGCGACTGCTTTGCTAGGTGATCCGGCTAGGCTACTCGGTTGGGCTGCTCGGCTGGGTTGCTCGGAGGTCTCTCGGGAGAAGGCACACGCAAGGATTGAGAGACAATGAGCTGGGGGCGGCAAGGAGGCTTGGGAGATGAGGGTTGGGCGGCCAAGTGTGTTTTGGAGAAGAAAGAACAAAAACCTAATTTCCTTTCATTTAAACAAATGCACCAAAACTCCAAAGATCCAAGGTTAACTAAGACATGTTGCGGAAAGAGAAACAAGATCACCTGGTGGCTCAACTGGCCACACCACCCACCTGACTTCCTAGCACCTCGGGTTCGAATCCCAACTGCAACACAAATTTCTCTATTTTTACTTTTGCATCTAACCATGCTCAAACCCATCCACAAAGCCTAAAAAACCTACATAAACCCATCCAATAATTTTAGCAACTGGAAAAAGACATAAACATTTCACGGCCCGACCAAATTAAATTACCAAAATACCCCTAGGGCATACCTGGAAGACCGGGATGAAAACCTGGGCCGTTACAGATATAATATGTGATTGCTGTTTGTATGCTTGCTTATGTTTATCAACATGTTTAGTAATAGGTGCTCTGTTCTGAATTCCCGTCTGGCATGATTCTTGTGTTGTTTCTCATGTTAGTCCCATGTTAGGTTGTTCCGTTCTGGCATGCTCCTTATCTATTCTTGATTCGTAGTATCATGTTAGGTTCGTTGTTTATGTTGAGCACGTTTTGGATTGTTTGCTGTATCTGTTTATAGATTAGAGTTATGATAGGTAGCATCATCCGGGCGAGAGTGCATAACGTAACTTGCATCCGTGGCGGTGAACGCGTTTGAGGCGATGATCTCGTCCTCGATCCATCGTTAGGGTTTAGCTAACCCTAACGACAACCCTTTGCAATCTGAGGTGAGGGTGGCAGACTGTTAAATGCCCCAACGGTCGGGATGATGACATGACATTGCCTTGTCCCTGGCAGTCGGCACGTCCTCAGCGTGTTCGGCCATAGCCCTTGATTGCCACCTGTTAGGGCAAGGACGACTTCCTAGTGTAAGCCTACCACGACCGGTTACTAAGCCTTAGGTGCGGTGGTTCAGGCTGACATAGTTCACGTGTCTAGGTATCACACCCCTATGTCAGTGACACCGATCCAGAGATTTAGTTAGGCATGGTGATCGACTCGGGCGACTTGCCACTAGACCGTGCACCCCATGGTTTGCAGTAGCATGCGGTGCGCGCACACGCTCATTACAGCGACGACCGGAGAGCTCCTCGGGATCTTGAGTTCAGTGCACCTTTCTTATCGACAGTAGACAGGCTGAGGCCGAGACTTGTTTCTCGTATAAGATCGTATCGTGTGGTGGATTTTTCGGAGTAAGACCCTGAGATGGCATCCGAAGTTTATAGGTGGATTTAAGCTATGTGCTTTTATATTCATAGCTTGCATACCATTCTGCTAGATGACCATGTATATCATATTGTACCCCGGTGGGGATTCTTACTGAGTAATTCGTTACTCACCCTTATTTTGTGGTTTTCCACAGGTAACCATGGTGCGAGACAGGATGGTTGGAGGAGGAACTGTGATCATGGAAACCCGTTGTTCGAACTATGAGTTTATGTCTATGATTCTTTGTGTTTTATTTTCCTCTAAATGCATGTAGTTGGGCACGGAGCTCTAGGTTGTTTTCTGACTGTTTTCCGGATTCTAGCATTGTTGTAACTATTGGAAAGTTTTGAATGTTTTAAATAAATCTCTGATCAGAGTGAGTTTTGGAAATGTATTTGTCTTGGAACAAGTGCTTGGAAACAGGGACAGGTTTCAGGAATTTTATATTGACTTTTTAAATGGGTGTTTGTATGTTTTAGTTTTCACTTAGAATCCGAAAACCATTCTTGCATATTGTCTTTAACTTTTGAATGCATGCATTGAGGTAAAGGCCTAATTTAGAACCCCTTTTTGGGTCGGGTCTTTACAGTTGGTATCAGAGCTCAGAGGCATAGATTATGTAGACTGACCTTTTGTTGTAGGTCATTTTTCCATGATCATCTGCACTCCGACAGTCATCAGGTACGCCTAAGCTTACAGTTTTAGAAAAGGGTTAAGAATTTACAATACTTTTCATCTATTGTACTCCTTGTTTAGTGTTGTAGAGTGGAGACGAGTAGGTTCTGACTCGTTGTTGGTTTGGGTCTAGAGCACCATCATGCCAACTTCCCGCAGTGTAAGAAGTATGATAGCAGCTAGTCAGGGTATCCAGATAGATTCAGATACCGGTGGGACATCGTTCCAGAGGGAGGCAGAGATTAGACTCCAGTAGGCCACTTGTGGCCCAGTTGTTAGTATTTCCCCTAGAGAGAGGGTGGAGGTGATTTGCCATGGAGTACCACTCCAGGAGAGGAGTTAGCTATGGCTTTGCTTATGTTGATGCTTGTGGAGCAGGTTCCAGTTAGGACTAGCCTGGGTAGTTCAAGTGTTGATCTTGAACCTTAGCAGATTGTTTGATTGCCCAGTGAGTAGCTGCAGAGTTGGTAGCCTTCGAGGAGGTTGTTGAGACATCTTTGTTCTCTTATAAAGCGTTGTTGTTTTGCAGTCAGTAAGCCGGAACTCTGTGGTTAAGGGTGCAGCGAGCAGTGTTCCCATCAGACTTGATCCGTTGGTGGTTTCCCAGTTGTCTGGTAGATTTGAGCACTCTTCTTATGGTGAGCTCCTAGAGTAGAGCTAGCTGCTGCATGTTGAGAGAGCCGGCCAGAGTTTTGTAGAGCATCATGTGGAGATGCAAGAGTAGGCCTTAAGACTTCAGTTAGATGAGATGCCATAGTCAGGGTTGTTTGAGTTTTGACCCCTTGTATGCCTAGCCATAGTTGTTTTTGTCACTTGAGGTTGTGACCTTGCTGGCCTCATTTGTAATAAGATGTGGATTTGGTAGTAGTGGCACTTGAGGTGCATTGGTTGGTGTGCCGCTTTGGCACTAAGTCTGGTTTAGGCCTGAGTTTGGCACGAGTGGAACAGATGGTTCTATAACTCATCCGGAGTTCAGTACTCCTTTAGCCTTTGGATCCGTTTATGGCAGTTGCACCTGTTTAGGTCGTGAAAGAGGGCTAGTTCAGTGGTAGTCGAAGGACTACAAGAGAAAGGATGTTCGTGAGGAGCCGAAGCCTCTTCCCAGTGTTACCGAGGTAAGAGTGCGTCAGCAGGTTGAAGGTTGATAAGTGTTAGTGCGTGTGAGTCTCACGCTAGTGCTAAGGCCAAGAGATCTATGTGATTGGTAGTGCAGTCAACTACCTTCGAGTGCCTAAATCTGAGGAGAGTTGAGCATCGTAGATGCGAGTTTGGTCCAGCAGAGGGGCCATGAGTTGGATGCTTATGAGATGAGTTGGATGCTTATGAGATGAGTTGGATGCCTATGAGGCGAGTTGGATGCCTATGAGATGAGTAGGATGCCTTATGAGAGGAGTTGGACGCCTTATGTGTAAGCACACTTGGTAGAGACTTGGTATAAGGTAAGTTCGGTTTGGCATTGTTATGCTTTAGTAGAGCAAGGTTGCCACAGCTTCGAGTATCGTGTGGAGATGAAACTTTTGGTGTTCCTTTGGTTGATTGTATCTCTGCCAGAAGTTAGTGTTGCCTTTTGGAAAGCACCTGTTAGTCTTGGATCTCTGAAGGAAGGTTAAGAGTTGTGCACACAAGTGTGTTTTGTGTGGTTCGTTCTGTTGGCGAGAGTTTCGGAACCATGTAGGGTTTGCATTGGAGAACTGGTGCTCAGTTCTTGGAGAAGTTGGACTCTAGGTGGATGTTGTAAGGCTTTAGTTGAGGTTGTAAGGATACCGTGCTCGTAGTCGGGTTGTTGCTTGGGCAAGTTTGTTAAGTTGAACCTAAGCTTGGTTGGTGGAATCTCTTGTTGATCATGGTTGGAGTTCAGATGGTACTGAACAAATGGTGGTTGTAGCGAAGCCACGTAGTTCCTGACCGTAGTTGCTAAGAGTGTTGCTCCGAATGCTTACCCTGGGTGGAAGCTACGATGTGGCTGATGCTTTGAGTAGGAGGATGACACATTCTGAAGCGTTTCTGGTCTTTTTTTTGGTTTCGAGGTTCAGAGTAGGCCAGCATGGTTGTGATGCTGGGAAAAAGAAGTTGTTTGTTCAGGCAGTTGGCTGTTAGACCGTTTGACGACAGTGTGTGTCGAGGGTTGCCGAAGAACCCTAGTTGTGGAAAGCCTCACCAGAGCTCATTCAGACCCAGATAGTGAGTTCAGTTGGCTAGCCGGAGTCGTGTAGGTTGTAGACCTCAGGTGAGTTGTTGGCAGATTTGGTAGACTAGCAGGCTAGTGTTTGTTTGGAGTAGAGTCCGGATTGGTTCCGGTGTGGTGGCAAGTTGGTGCTTGGTGTTGACCAAGGTGTGGTTTTGAGTTGCTAGAAGTTAGTTTTGCTCGTGGGGCGAGTGGTTCGTTACTTGTCGGTTGTTTTTCCTGTTTCCAGGATGTTGAGAGTTGCCCTCCTTTGGTGTTTGGAGGTGAGTTTTTGCTAGTTTGTGGGTGGCAGTTCAGTCTGTGGTGGGACCCCCCATATTGTTGCCCCCGTGAGATTTAGATGTTGTTACTTTAGCGGAGCAAGACAGCGAGCGTGTGTGGAGCTCTCTGTCCTTCGGTTGTCCGCTTGTAAGAACCGTTTCCTCATAGGAGTTGTCAGGTTACTCCCTTGGTCTTGGAGTTGATGTTGGTGGTGCTAGCAAGAGGGAAAAGTTTGTTGGCTGCTTGGAAGCAGTTGTTTATCCAGTTAAGCGGACTCTTGAGTGGTGTTCTGGAAGTTGCAGTAAGGGTTGTTCTGCCTCTTGTGAGTGTTGGGCCTAGTCAACTAAGGTACTTTGTGTGTTTGGAATGGGAGCTGTTGCACCTTTGTAGTTGAGGAACCCCTTTGTATCAGTTGTGGGATGGGGTTGCACCATTGTGGCTGGATTTAGGGTCTTGACCTATTGAGGGATCCTTGCTGGTTAGTGTAGCTTGTGCTCTGCCAGCCATTGTTGGTATTCTTGTTCTTGGTAGTTGGTGTTAACCGGGTAGTGGCGTCCCGTTTGTGAAGTTTCGGTGGAAAGGTGCAATAATCCTAGGCTAGTGGGTTAAGCCTGTATGTGTTATCGTTTGGACTTGTCAGATGTGTTTCATATTTGAGGCAAACTTCGTTCCGTTGCTTGAATGGAGGTAAGTTTGGTGGAGGGAGCCCTCTGGGGCCCTGTTGATAGCAGGTTGACTTTTCAGTCAGTGATCTAGGTCGAGCTAGAGTTGAGTAGACCGGCGTAGTTATGCAGTGTGCAGATGGTTAGGCTACCGAGTTTGTAGCACTCAAGTTTTTGGTTTGTAGCCGGCTTTTGGTTGAGGTGGTTGTGTGAGTTCGGATTTCTGGCGGGTTAGTTTCAGTAGCTAGAGCTCGCACCTTGCCCAGGTGGAGATGTCATTACTGTGGAGTAGTGGCATGGCAGTTTCAGGCTAGAGTTGTTGGCACCAGGATGTGGCAACAAAGGTTATTCTAGGCAGTGCGTTCAAGGACCGTGGTTCTGGAGAGCGTTCGTAGAGGCTTGTGAGCCGAGTGCAGTTCCTGTAGTGTTTTCACCCTCTGACCGATGGTCTTTGGAAGGGGTGAACCAGGTTCCTTAGATTTTGTTGCGAGTTGGTGTTCCGTGATTAGGCAGCGGGAGACTAGTGTTGGTTTTATGAGGTTGCTTTGGGTAGCACTTCCCAGTTGTTAGTTCATATGGTTCTGTTGAAGCGTTGTATGGTAAATGTTGCAGGTTTCTAGTGTTCTGTGAAAAGGTTGGTGGCCGTCAGTTTTTGGATCCTGAGTTGCTGCAGTTGGCCAGCAGTGCAGTGCAGAAGATTAGAGCTCGTATGTTGGTAGCCAAGAGCAGGCAGAAGTGTTACGCCGATGTACGGCGTCGAGGTTTAGAGTTTGAGGTTGGACAGTGCGTGTTTTTAAGGTTGCACCGATGTGAGGTGTGTTGAGGTTTGGTAAGCAAGGGAAGTGGAGTCCCCGTTTTGTTGGACCATTTGAGATTCTTGAGAGGATTGGCAGAGTTGCATATTGGTTAGCCTTTCCTCCGTTGATGTCAACTGTGCATAGTGCGTTTAATGTATCGATGTTGAGGCAGTATGTGCCAGACCCATCACTCATTGTGGACTTTGAGCCTTTGCAGCTGAGTGAGGATTTGGGCTTCGAGGGGAAGCCTGTGAGTATTCTGGTCTTTGAGACGAAGACGTTGCGTAATCGTGAGATCCGTTTGGTAAAAGTTCAGTGGAGGAGTTAGAGTTTTGAAGAAGCCACTCGTGAGCGGGGAGGACGAGATGAGATTGCAATATCCTGAGCTGTTTCAGTCTTAAGGACTTTCGAGGACGAAAGTCATAAAAAGGAGGGAATATTGTAACGGCCCAGGTTTTCATCCTGGTCTTCCAGGTATGCCCTAGGGGTATTTTGGTAATTTGGTCGGGCCGTCGGGGCCGTTTATGTCTTATTCAGTTGTTAAAATTATTGGATGGACTTTTGTAGGATTTAGTTGCTTTGTGGAGGTGTTTGGGCATGGAGAGATGCAAAAGTAAAATAGGGATTTAAAGTTGCTGCAGTTGGGGTTCGAGCCAAGGTGGCCTTGTGTGCTAGAGCCGGGCCTTGCCAGTTGAGCCACCAGGTGATATAGATGCTCATTCTGCGGTATGTCTTGGATAGCTATGGGTTTTGGGATTTTGGTGTATTTGGCTAAATGAAGAGAAATAGGTTTTTCCCCCATTTGTTCTTCAATCCCCTTGGCCGCCCAACCCTTTTCCTCAAGCTCCATTGCCGTGATTTTCTTCCCGTGCTAAGCTTCGCCATCGAAAGTCATCACCTCCAAGAAGAAATTTCACCCGGCCGCGGTCGCGTCGCAAACAAGAGCAATCCATCGCCCAGCGAAAGCGATCCAAAGATCCACCACGCATGTTGCACGCCCAGAATCCTGCAGCAGCCCGTCGCACAGCCAGATCGCACGCCATGACGCCTAGCAGCCGCATCGCATCGTAGCCCAGCCGTGACGCGTGCACCAGACGCCATAGCCCGGGCCGAGCTCGCTTCACAGACGCTCGCCGTTCGTTAAATCTGCGTTTGCACCGCGCCCGCTGCTTTTCGCTCGCACGCGCGCGCGCGCGCCCTTAATATGTGATTGCTGTTTGTATGCTTGCTTATGTTTATCAGCATGTTTAGTAATAGGTGCTCTATTCTGAATTCCCGACTGGCATGATTCTTGTGTTGTTTCTCATGTTAGTCCCATGCTAGGTTGTTCTGTTCTGGCATGCTCGTTATCTGTTCTTGCTTCGTAGTATCATGCTAGGTTCGTTGTTTATGTTGAGCACGTTTTGGATTTTTTGCTGTATCTGTTTATAGATTAGAGTTATGATAGGTAGCATCATTCGGGCGAGAGTGCATAACTTAACTTGCATCCGTGGCAGGGACGTACGGGGCAGTACTCTGTCCCTGATCCGTCGTTAGGGTTTAGCTAACCCTAACGACAGCCCTTTGCAATCTTGGGTGAGGGTGGCAGACTGTTAAATGCCCCAACGGTCGGGATGATGACAAGGCATTGCCTTGTCTCCGGCAGTCGGCACGTCCTCAGCGTGTTCGGCCGTAGCCCTTGATTTCCACCTGTTAGGGCAAGGACCGCTTCCTGGTGTAAGCCTACCACTACCGGATCCTTAGCCTCAACTGCGGTGGTTCAGGCTGACATAGTTCACGTGTCCAGGTCTCACACCCCTATGTTAGTGACACCGATCCAGAGATTAGTTAGGCATGAGTATCGAACTCGGGCGCACTTGCCACTAGACCCGACTTCCATGGTTTGCGTGAGCATGCGGTGCGCGCACACGCTCATTACAGCGCCGACCGGAGACCTCCTCGGGATCTTGAGTTCAGTGCACCTTTCGTATCGATAGTAGACAGGCTGAGCCCGAGACTAGTTTCTCGTATAGGATCGTATCGCGTGGTGGAGTTTTCGGAGTAAGACCCTGAGATGGCATCCGAGGTTATGTGTGGATTTAAGCTATGTGCTCTCTTCTGTGTTTATATTCATAGCTTGCATACCTTACTGCTAGATGACCATGTGTAAAGACCCGACCCAAAAGGGGCTCTAAATAGGCCTTTACCCCAATGCATGCATTCAAAGGAAAGGATAATATGCAAATAAGTTTTCAGATTCCCAATTAAAACAAAACAATCAAGGTTCAATCAGAAATCAATATAGTTTGTCAAACTCATCCCCTCGTCTCCAAGCACTGCTTCAAGGCAAATACATTTCCAAAACGTACACTCGATCGAGAGATTTATTAAAACATTTGAAACATCCTCAAATTCAATAAAGCGGAATCCACAAAATCATTCGAAAACATCCTAGGGCTCCGTGCCTCGCTACATGCATTCAGGGAAAATGAAAGACAAGAGTCATAGAATTAAAAAGTCGAGACGACAAAGACGTTCCCATGATCATAGCTCCTCCTTCACCCATCCCGCCTCGCGCCATGGTTACTCGAAAGATAAGTAAGGGTGAGTAACGAATTACTCAAGAAGAATCCCCAACCGGGTACAATACGATGCACATGGTCATCTAGATGAGTGTATGCAAGCTATGAATATAAACACGAATAGAGCACATAGCTTAAGTCCACACTTGGACCTCGGATGCCAACTCGTGGTCTTAGTCCTAATAATCCACACCACACAATACGCCCTATATACGAGAACCAAGTCTCGGCCTCACTGCACATCTCGTCGATCGAAAAGGTGCACTAGCTCAAGATCCCGAGGAGCTCTTCTGGTGGGCGTTGTAATGAGCGTAAGCATGCACCGTGCTCTCAGCACTATGGGGTGCCGGGTCTAGTGGCAAGCTCGCCCATGTCCATCCACCACGCCTAACTAAATCTCGGATCGGTGTCACCGACATAGGGTGTGAGACCGGACACGTGAACTATGTCGGCTGAACCACCGCACCGAGGCTAAGGAACCGGTCGTGATAGGCTTGCACCAGAAAGCGGTCCTTGCCCTAACAGTGGCAATCAAGGGCTACGGCCGAACACGCCGAGGACGTGCCGACCGTTCGCGAGACGCGAGGCAATGCCAAGTCATCATCCCGACCGTTGGGGCATTTAATGATCCGCCACCTCACCCAAGATTGCGGGGCCTACCGGTCGGGTTAGCTAAACCCTAACGGGGTCCAGTGGATCGAGAAGCTGCCTCGACGTCCCCGCCATGGATGCAAGATACTTTATGCATCAGAGCCGGATGATGCTACCTACCTACACTTTAACCTATCATATCAATAACATACAATCCAATACAATCCAAAACGTGCTCAACAGATACAACGAACCTAGCATGGTACTACGAAGCAAGAACAGATATGAGCATGCTAGAACGGAACAACCTAGCATGGGCTAACATGAGAGAACAACATACGAAGTCATGCTAGTCGAAATTCGAGCAGAGCACCTAAACTATACATGCTGATAATCACAAACAAACATACAAACAACAATCACATAGAACATCGCAGGTCCACACAACTCCTGTAAGAAATCCTTACCGGGCCGGGAGGCAACTACACACAAAAATCCTAAGTCGCGATCGATCCCGAGCTAGCTAACGAGAACCTAACAAACACAATAATAATCACAATCCATAGGCCTAAACATAATAAAATAAACAAGGCTTGGCTCGAGCAACTCACGCGCGCTGGCCGACACGCGACGGGCGACAAAGCATGGCGAGGCCGCCATTGGCGCCGATGGGCGCTGATGGGCGGCGGTAGTCGGGCGCCGGGCGCCGACAGCGCAGATGGGCGGCGCGAGCAGGCGCAGCGCGCGCTACGCGCGTAGGCCGCACGGCGCAGCGCACGCGCGCGAAGCCGGAAGCGACGGACACGCGCGGCGCGCTGCGGCGACGACGCTGGCGCGACGCGACGCGTCGCCCGACGCGATGTCTTCTTCTGCGCAGGGCTCGGCAGGCGCGATCTCTGGCCGCGATGGCAGCCGCTCTGAAAGGTCATTGGCCGCGATAGGCCGCTCGAGCGTCTCTTTGGCCGCGACAGGTGTCTGAAAGGCTCATTGAAGGCCGCGATGGGCCGCTCGAAAGGCTCGCCTCTCATTGCTGAGCGACAGTCGCTTTCGATGGCACAAAGCAGGGCGATGGAGCCGGGCGACTCGGGCGATCTGGGCTTGCCTTTGGGCGATCCGGGCGGCTCGGGCTTGTTTGGGCGATCTCTGGGCATCTTTGGGCGACTGCTACAAACACACACACACACAAGCTCTTCTCCTTACCTTCGGCCAACAAGAACACCCAATCGAGAAGATGAAGAGGATGAAGACTTACCTTAATGATGATGAACGATCCAAGGGAGCTGCAAGGATGAAGAATCGGCAAGGAGAGCTTGGGAGAAAGCTTGGGCGGCCACACTCTTTTGGAGAAGAAAACACAACAAACCTAATTTCTATTTCATTTAACCAAATGCACCAAACACCAAAGATCCAAGGTTAACTAAGATGTGATGCAGAAAGAGCAACAAGAGCACCTAATGGCTCAATTGGCACACATCTCTACAAGCTTCCCAGAGACCCGGTTCAAACCCTACTTACGGCCAAATTCCTTTATTTTTACTTTTGCATCTACCCATGCTCAAACCAAACCACAAAGCCTCAAAACCTTCATAAATCCATCCAATAATTTTAGCAACTGAAAAGAAGATAAACGCCCTTACGACGGCCCGACCAATTTACTAAAATACCCCTAGGGCATACTCGGAAGATCGGGACGAAAACTCAGGCCGTTACAATATTCCTCCTTTTTATGACTTTCGTCCTCGAAAGTCCTTAAGACTCAAAATAAAGACAGATACTGCAATCTCATCCCGATTTCCCGCTCACAAGCGGCCTCCTCTGAACTCTAACTCCTCCACCGAACTTTTACCAAACGGATCTCACGATTATGCAACGTCTTCGTCTCAAGGACCAATACTCACAAGCTTCCTCTCGAAGCTCAAATCCTCAATCACCGTGCAAGGCTCAAAGTCCACAATGAACAATGGGTCCGGCACATGCGCCCCAACATCGATACATAAAAACACTCAGTACACACCACAACAACAAACAAACTCAACCCTACAACAAATCAAGCCAAACAACTCAACCTTCCAGATTCCAAAACTAAACGGCCTACTCTTACTTCACAAAAGACCAACAAACCTCAAACCTTGACTACTGACCTTAACGAGATACAAACGAACCACCAATCGGCGGTCGATCCAAAAAGACAAACTTCTCCAACTAGAACACGACCACAACACTTAAGCAACCATCTTAAGGAGAAAATCGCCAGCAAGGAACATCCAACATTCCTCTCAAGGAAAACTCGGAAGCAAGGACTAAACCATCACGCAGCTATCTGCGACACAACACCTTGAGGAAAACATCTCAACAGCTTACCAACTAATGCCACGGCACCTCTGTGCCAACTCAATCAAACGCGGCTCTACTAACGCCAACTGGGAACTCACAACAACTAGGAACAAAGCCCGAGAAGGGCTTGCTCAAAGAGAACTCAACCCAAACTTATAACGAGCAACGCTCGCCTCCAAGCTACTACTCAACTCTTAAAATCCAACTGGCTACTCAAAGGACTTCCCCTTTAAGCCTAAGCCTAACTCATCTTCCAACCAGAAGCTCCACTCCCAAAACCTCACAAGGAAAACGGATAACGACAACCTCAAAGCTTACGGATCCTGGGCCACACGAATCCGCAAGACTACCTCGCAAGCTATCACTCGAGGCTAGCATCCAAGGAGCAACTCAACCACCACAGAGGCTAGAGGGAAAGGAAATCTTCAATCCCCAAAAGAACCAACAACTTGCCAGAACAACTCAACTCTTACTTGGTCGCCTCCGCCTGCTGCGGAACAAACAACTCTTGTTTGCTAACAACACAAAGCGAGGACCCTCTCATTTGGGGTGACCATTTGCGCTACTCGATCGACTACACAACTCGGGAGCTAAGCCGACTCTCGCCAAACGGGAAACGACTTCCCAAAGAAGCAAACTCGGAAGGCGGCGAACTCCACACACACGCTCGACTTGCTCAAACCCAAGGCAACGAAGAACCAACTCTCTTGGAAGCAACACCCAAGAGAAAACTCAACCAATCGGACCACCAAACCGAAACAAACAAAGACTTGCTCAATCACGCTGAGGAGGGGTCAACTCCCAAAACTTACCGACTAGGAACAAGACCTTAGGGCAACGCCTCCACCTAGAACCGAACTAGCTCTCAAAACAACAAACGAACCAAATCTTGGCCAAACACTCACAAGAGGCGTAACAACCTTTACTGCACCTCTAGAACACCATCCAAGAATCCGCTTAATCGGACAAACGACTACTTCCAAGCGGCCAACAAACTTTTCCTTCAAGCTAGCGCTTCCACCATTAACTCCAAGACCAAGGGAGTAACCCGACAACTCCCAGAAGGAAACGGCTCTTACAAGCGGACAACCAACGGACAGAGAACTCCACATACGCCACTGTCTTGCTCCACCGAGCAACAACATCTAATCTCACGAGGCGCAACAAGGGTCCATCTCGGGATCAACCTCCAAATGCCAAACGGGCAACTCAACATCCTGGAAACAGAAAAACAACCAACATGGTACAAACCACTCGCCCCACGAGCAAAACTAAACTCTAACAACTCCAATCCACACCTTGGTCAACACCAAGCATCAACTTGCCACCACACCGAAACCACTCCGGACTTTACTCCAAATAAACACTAGCTTGCTAGTCTACCAAGATCAAGTAGCAACTCCACCGAGGCTACAAACTACACGCCTCCAGCTAGCCAATCAAAACTCACTAGCCGGGCTCGACCGAGCTCTGGAGAGGCTCTCCACAACCTAGGGTTCTTCGGCAACCTCGACACACACACATCGCCAAGATACGATCTAACAGACAACCGCTCGAACAAACAACTCCAATTGCCAAGATCCCAACCATGCCGCCAACTCCAACACCTTGGGAACCTTGGGGACCCGAACGCTACAGAATCGCGCTATCTTCCTACTCGGACATTAACCACAACATAACTCCTATCCAAGGAAGGATCCGAACAACTCTCACGACCATGACGATCGAAAACCACGCGCTTAGCTACCATCGCTCTTGTTCGGTTTCCAACCGAACTCCAACCAACGATCAACAAAAAGATCCACCAACCAAGCTTAGGTCCAACTTAACAAATCTTGCCTAAGCAACAACTTGATACCACGAGCACGGTATCCTTACCACCTCAACCAAAGCCTTACAACATCCATCCGAGTCCAACTTCTCCGTGAACCGAGCACTAGATCCCCAAAGCAAACCCTACATGGATCTCAAAACTCTCGCATACACAGAACGAACCACACAAAACACACTTGTGTGCACAACTCTCAACCTTCCTTTAGAGATCCAAGACTAACAAGCGCTTTTCCCAAAAAGCAACACTAGCTCCCCGGCGAGATACAAAAGCAGTCCAAGGAACACCAAAAGTTCCATCTCCACACGATACTCAAGTCGAGGCAACCTTGCTCTACCAAAGCATAATCATGCCAAACCAAACTTACTTTGTACCAAGCCTCAACCAAGGGTGCTTACCCCTAAGGCATCCAAAACCTCTCATAAGGCATCACCATCTCGCCTCATAGGCATCCAAATCATCTCATGAGCATCCAACTCGAGATCCCTCTCTGGACCAAACTCGCATATACGATGCTCAACTCTCCTCGAGATTAGGCCCTCGAAGGTAGTTGACCGCACTACCAACCACAAAGAAAATCTCTTGGCCTTAACACTAGCGCGAGACTCACGCGCACCAACATTTACCAACCGCAACCTGCGACTTACTCAACCTCCGTAAACATCGGGAAGAGGCTCGGCTCCTCTCGAGCATCCTTTCGCTTGTAGTCCATCGACTACCACCGAACTAGCCCTGCACACGACCTAAACGGGTGCAAGCGCCATAAACAGATCCAAGGCTAAAGGAGTACGCTGAACTCCGAACGGCATAGAACCATCTGCTATGCCCAAGCCAAACTCAAGCTCGAACTGGACTTAGTGCCAAAGTGGCACACCAACCAATGCACCTCAAGTGCTACTACTACCAAATCCACATCCGAGGAAGTCAGGTGCATTAAACAACAAAGAGCTCGCAGAGGCAAAGATGACCCTTCATCCGCCTCAAGCCACTAACACGGCAACTTGCCAAACAATCGGGCGACCGTGGAGACTCGCTAGACCACCTCTCACAAGGGATTTCCACCACCATCTAATGAACCCGACAACACAGAACAAAGACACCTCGGCCTTTGAGCAAAGGGGGCATCCCACACACGGATGCTAAACTCAAACTGCCAACTACTTTATCACTAGCGGTAGGACTTACTAAAACATCGAGCTCTGACAGCATCCATTTGCCAACCTCGGCGTCTCCATCAAAGCCAACAAACTCATCCAATAAATCTGCGATCATGCCCTCCCGAGAACCTCCGGGGCTACAAGAGCTACTGGGAAAAATCTGAAACAAACTCTCACACCGGGCTAATCGCGTGCCGGGACTCCTCACTACGCGCTACAAATCTGCGCTGGGTCTCCGCTCTCGATAGCTAAAGACTCGCCATCAAATCTCTCATGGCTGGAGCACACTCTGCTCAAGGAGTCTCACTCGAGGCGCTGCTAGCCTCTACCCCCTCCTCTAGGCAACTCAATCGCCGGCCAAATCGGCATGCGGGCCTAACAACCACAGGCGCGGCCTCAACATCAACACGATCTGTCCAACTCCTCGGTCGGACATGCCAAGCGCCTCTGCTCCTCTGGGTGCGATCAACATCTCGGGCGATCGCACGAAGCACCACCACCCTCTCACTAGGGAAAAGCGAATCGGGCCACAAATGGCCAACGGAGTCTAAGCTCTTTCTCTCCTGAACGATGTTCCAGGGCATCCGAATCTATCTGGATACCTCAACAAGCCGCCAAACAAACGCGCTCGCATCTGCGGAAAGTTGGCATGATGGCTCACTAAGCCCAAACCAACAACGAGTCGTAACACGCTTTCGTCTCGCTCCCACAACACTACACAAGGCATACACTAGATGAAAGGTATTGTAAATTCTTAACCCTTTTCTAAAACAGAAAAAACTTAGGCGTACTGATGATGACTAGCTGAGTGCTTCTGGTGATCATGGGAAAGACGACCTACAACAAAAGGTCGGGTCTACAAAGTCTATGACTCGAGCTCGATACCAATCAAAGACCCGACCCAAAAGGGGCTCTAAATAGGCCTTTACCCCAATGCATGCATTCAAAGGAAAGGATAATATGCAAATAAGTTTTGATTCCCAATTAAAACAAAACAATCAAGGTTCAATCAAAATCAATATAGTTTGTCAACTCGTCCTGTCTCCAAGCACTGTTTCAAGGCAAATACATTTCCAAAACGTACACTCTGATCAGAGATTTATTAAAACATTTGAAACATCCTCAAATTCAATAAAGCGGGAATCCACAAAATCATTCGAAAAACATCCTAGGGCTCGTGCCTTGCCACATGCATGCATGGGGGGAAAATGAAAGACAAGAGTCATAGAAATAAAAAGTCGAGACGCAAAGACGCGTTCCATGATCATAGCTCCTCCTTCACCATCCCCGCCTCGCGCCATGGTTACCCGAAAGATAAGTAAGGGTGAGTAACGAATTACTCAAGAAGAATCCCCAACCGGGTACAATACGATGCACATGGTCATCTAGATGAGTGTATGCAAGCTATGAATATAAACACAGAATAGAGCACATAGCTTAAGTCCACACTTGGACCTCGGATGCCAACTCGGGGTCTTAGTCCTAATAATCCACACCACACAATACGCCCCTATACGAGAACCAAGTCTCGGCCTCGGCACTTCATCGTCGATACAAAAGGTGCACTAGCTCAAGATCCCGAGGAGCTCTCCGGCCGGCGCGTAATGAGCGTAAGCATGCACCGCGTGCTCACTGCGCAGACTATGGGGTGCCGGGTCTAGTGGCAAGTCGCCCATGTCCACCACCACGCCTAACTAAATCTCCGGATCGGTGTCACCGACATAGGGTGTGAGACACGGACACGTGAACTATGTCACCTGAACCACCGCACCGAGGCTAAGGAACCGGCCGTGATAGGCTTGCACCAGAAGCGGTCCTTGCCCTAACAGTGGCAATCAAGGGCTACGGCCGAACACGCCGAGGACGTGCCGACCGCTCGGGACGAGGCAATGCCAAGTCATCATCCCGACCGTTGGGGCATTTAACGATCCGCCACCCTCACCCAAGATTGCGGGGCCTACCGGTCGGGTTAGCTAAACCCTAACGGGGTCGAGGGACGGAGAAGCGCCTCGACGTCCCCGCCATGGATGCAAGATACTTTATGCATCAGGCCCGGATGATGCTACCTACCTACACTTTAACCTATCATATCAATAACATACAATCCAATACAATCCAAAACGTGCTCAACAGATACAACGAACCTAGCATGGTACTACGAAGCAAGAACAGATATGAGCATGCTAGAACGGAACAACCTAGCATGGGCTAACATGAGAGAACAACATACGAAGTCATGCTAGTCAGGAATTCAGAACAGAGCACCTAAACTATACATGCCGATAATCACAAACAAACATACACACAACAATCACATAGAACATCGCAGGGTCCACACAACTCCGGTAAGAAATCCTTACCTGGCCGGGAGGCAACTACACACAAAAATCCTAAGCTGCGATCGATCCCGAGCTAGCTAACGAGAACCTAACAAACACAATAATAATCACAATCCATAGGCCTAAACATAATAAAATAAACAAGGCTTGGCTCGGGAGCAACTCACGCGGCGCGGGCGCACCACGCGACGGCATGCGATGGCGAGGCTGCTGCTTGGCGATGGCGCTGATGGGCGGCGCCGCGGCGCGGGCGGCGGGGTCGGGCGCCGAATAAGCGCGAGCGCAGCGCCTGGGCGGCAGAGCAGGCGCGACGCTGCGCCTGCACGACGCGCCGCGCGCAGCGCAAGGCGCGCAGGCCGGAGCGGACGGACACGCGCGGCGCGGCGGCGACGACGCGCGCGGCAGCGTCTGACGAGCGCCCGACGCGCTTTCTTCTGCAGGCAGGCTCGGCAGCGCATCTATTGGCCGCGCGATGCGGGCCTGCGTCGAAAGCGTCATTGGCCGCGACAGTATCGCTCGAGAGTCTCTTGGCCGCGATGTGGCCGCTCGAAGCGTCTGCTTGGCCGCGACGGGGCCGCTCTGAGCGTCTCTTGGCCGCGATACGGCCGCCTGAAAGGCTCGCTCTTGCGCTGAGCGACAATTTGCTCGATGGCACAAAGCAGGCGATGGGAGCCGGGCGACTCGCGATCTGGGCTTCTTCTTTGGGCGACCGGGCGGCTCGGGCTTGTTCTTGGCAGATCTGGGCATCTTTGGGCGACTGCTACAAACACACACACACACACAAGCTCTTCTCCTTACCTTCGGCCAACAAGAACACCCAATCGAGAAGATGAAGAGGATGAAGACTTACCCGGAATGATGATGAACGATCCAAGGGAGCTGCAAGGATGAAGAATCGGCAAGGAGAGCTTGGGAGAAAGCTTGGGCGGCCACAACTCTTTTGGAGAAGAAAACACAACAAACCTAATTTCTATTTCATTTAACCAAATGCACCAAACACCAAAGATCCAAGGTTAACTAAGATGTGATGCAGAAAGAGCAACAAGAGCACCTAATGGCTCAATTGGCACACATCTCTACAAGCTTCCCAGGAGACCCGGGTTCAAACCCCGGCTGCAGCACAAATTCCTTTATTTTTACTTTTGCATCTACCCATGCTCAAACCAAACCACAAAGCCTAAAAAACCTTCATAAATCCATCCAATAATTTTAGCAACTGGAAAAAGACATAAACGGCCCTGACGGCCCGACCAATTTACTAAAATACCCCTAGGGCATACCTGGAAGACTGGGACGAAAACCTGGGCCGTTACACCATGTATATCGTATTGTACCCCGGTTGGGGATTCTTACTGAGTAATTCGTTACTCACCCTTATTTTTTTGGTTTTCCACAGGTAACCATGGTGCGAGACAGGATGGCTGAAGGAGAAGCTGTGATCATGGAAACCAGCTGTCGAACTCTGAGTTTATGTCTATGATTCTTTGTGCATTATTTTCCTCTGAATGCATGTAGTTGGGCACGGAGCCCTAGGTTGTTTTCCTGACTGTTTTTCCGGATTCTAGCACTGTTGTAACTGTTGGAAGTCTTTGAATGGTTTAAATAAATCTTTGATCAGAGTGAGTTTTGGAAATGTATTTGACTTGAAACAGGTGGTTGGAAATAGGGACAGGTTTCAGGAATTCTATAATTGTGTTTGTTTTAAATGGTTGTTTGCATGTTTTAGTTTTCACTTAGAATCCGAAAACCATTCTTGCATATTGTCTTTAAGTTTTGAACGCATGCATTGAGGTAAAGGGCTATTTTAGAACCTTTTTCGGGTCGGGTCTTTACAGGATGTCTCTGCATCCCCCTCGAAGGCTACCAACTCTGCAGCCACTCACTGGGCAACCACACAATCTGCTAAGGTTCAAGATTAACACTTGAACTACCCAGGCTAGTCCACACTCGGACCTGCTCCACTAGCAACAACATGAGCAAAGCCAAAGCTACTCCGCTCCTGGAGCGGTACTCCGAGGCAAATCACCTCCACCCTCTCTCTGGGGAAAAAGCTAACAACTGGGCTACAAGTGGCCTACGGGAGTTTAATCTCTACCTCCCCCCGGGACGATGTCCCTGCGGTATCTGAATCTATCTGGATACCCTGACTAGCTGCTATCATACTTTTACACTACGGATAGTTGGCATGATGGTGCTCTGGACCCAAACCAACAACGAGTCAGAACCTGCTTGTTTCCGCCTTGCTCTGCTAAAATAGGCATACACTAGATGTAAATGTATTGTAAATTCTTAACCCTTTTCTAAAATCAGAAACTTAGGCGCACTGATGATCGCCGAGTCTTTGTTGATCATGGAAAAATGACCTACAACAAAAGGCCAGTCTACAGAATCTATGACTCTGAGCTCTGATACCAAATGTAAAGACCCGACCCGAATGGGGTTCTAAACCAGGCCTTTACCTCAATGCATGCTTTAAAAACTTAGAAACAATATGCAGGATTGTATTCCAGATTCTGAATGAAAACTAAAAACATATAAACATCCATTTTAAAAGTCAAACATTTAGTTCCTGAAACCTGTGCCTGTTTCCAAGCACCTGTTCCAAGCCAAATACATTTCCAAAACATGCTCTGATAAGAGACTTATTTAAATCATTCAAAACTTCAAACGGTTTACAGTAGTGTCAAAATCCAGAAAACAATCATAAAACACCCTAAGGGCTCCGTGCCCAACTACATGCATTTAGAAGATAATTCAAACATAAGAAAACATAAACATAAGTGTAACGGCCCAGGTTTTCATCCCGGTCTTCCAGGTTTTCCCTAGGGGTATTTTGGTAATTTGGTTTGGGCCGTCGTCGGCAGCGTTTCTGTCTTTTCAAATTGTTAAAATTATTGGATGGTATTATGTAGGGTTTTGATGCTTTGTGGATGTGTTTGGGCATGGAGAGATGCAAAAGTAAATTAGAGAATTAAAAGTGTAGGTGTGGGGTTTCGAACCCGGGTCTCCAAGAAGTAGCGTGCCAGTTGAGCCATTGGGTCCTCTTGTTGCTCGTTCCACGGTACGTCTTGGTTAGCTATGGGTCTTTGGGATTTGGTGTATTTGGTTAAATGAAGAGGAAAATAGGTTTTGCTCATTTTTGTTTCCCCAAACTCCTTAGCCGCCCAAGCCCTCTCTCCCAAGCTTCTAGCCGAGCTTCATCTCCCCAAGCAGCTCCTTCGATCAATCGTCATCCTGAGTAAGAGTTCTCGTTCCCGTCTTCTTCTTCGTTTTGGGTGTGTTCATGTTGGCCGAGAAGAGGGAGAGGGTGAGTTTTGTTGTCTTGTGCAACAAATGAGAGGAGAGTAGCAATGAGCGAGCGGCCAGACGCCCTATCGCCTGCCAGCCTTGCGTCGCGTCGCCAGCAGCCTCATCGCGCGCCAGACGCCAGCGCCACCGGCTCGTCGTCGCAGCCCAGATCGCGTCGTCGTCTACGCACAGCCGGCGCGCCCAGTCCGTGCGCAGCCCCAGCGCGCCCGCACACCCTATCTCTCGTCCGCGGCAGCGCGCCCCGTCGCTCGTTCGCAGCATCGTGCCAGCACACCTGTCGCTCGTCCGCGTCAGCACGCTCGCGCCCCAGCGCTCATTGGCACGCAACTCCGCGCCCCGGCATCGTGCCAGCATGTTCAACCGCGCAACCTAGCGCCCGTGTGTGCGCTTTCGTGCACACCTGCTGCGCCGCACACCCGCCAAGAAGGGCTTTTGTGCGGCACGCTCGTCCCGTGTAATCTGCCGTGCCGTGTGAGTTGCTCCCGTGCCGAGCCCTGTTTGTTTTATTATATTTAGGCCTATAGATTGTGATAATTGTTGTGCTTGTTAGGTTCACATTAGCTAGCTCGGGATCGATCGCATCATGGATCCTTGTGTGTAGTTGCCTTATGATCAAGGTAAGGATTTCTTACCGGAGTTGTGTGGGCCTTGCGATATATTCTGTCATTGCTGTTTGTATGCTTGTTTATGTTTATCAGCATGTTTAGTGATAGGTGCTCTGTTCTGAATTCCGACTGGCATGATTCTCGTGTTGTTTCTCATGTTAGTTCCATGCTAGGTTGTTCTGTTCTAGCATGCTCGTTATCTGTTCTTGCTTCGTAGTATCATGCTAGGTTCATTGTCTCTGCTGAGCACGTATTGGATTGTTTTTTGTATCTGTTATAGTTAGAATTATGATAGGTAGCATCATCCGGGCGAGGATGCATAACGTAACTTGCATCCGTGGCGAGGACGTGCGGCGAAGATCGCCCACGATCCGTCGTTAGGGTTTAGCTAACCCTAACGGCAGCCTTTTGCAATCTTGGGTGAGGGTGGCAGACTGTTAAATGCCCCAACGGTCGGGATGATGACGAGGCATTTCCTTGTCCACGGTAGTCGGTACGTCCTCAGCGTGTCGGCCGTAGCCCTTGATTGCCACCTGATAGAGCAAGGGCCGTTTCTTGGTGTAAGCCTACCACGATCGGTTCCTTAGCCTCAGGTGCGGTGGTACAGGTTGACATAGTTTACGTGTTCTGGTCTCACACCCCTATGTTCAGTGACACCGATCCAGAGATTAGTTAGGCATGAGTACTAGACTAGGGCAGCTTGTTCCAGACCCAGCACCCCCTGGTTTGCAGCAACATGCGGTGCGCGCTTACACTCATTACAACGCCGACTGAAGAGCTCCTCGGAATCTTGAGTTCAGTGCACCTTTCGTATCGACAGTAGGAAGGCTGAGGCCGAGACTAGTTTCTCGTATAGTATCGTATCGCGTTGTAGTTTTCCATAGTTAGACCCTGAGATGGCATCCGAGGTTTATGTATGGAGTAAGGTGATGTGCTCTCTTCTGTGTTTATATTCATAGCTTGCATACATTCTGCTAGATGACCAGTTGTATCGTATTGTACCCCAGTTGGGGATTCTTACTGAGTAATTCGTTACTCACCCTTATTATGTGGTTTTCCACAAGTAACCATGGTGCGAGACAGGATGGCTGAAGGAGGAGCTGCTGATCATGGGAACCAGCTGTTTTACTCTGAGTCTTAAGTTTATGTTTTCTTTCTGTTTTATTATCCTCTGAATGCATGTAGTTGGGCACGGAGCCCTTAAGGTGTTTTGTGATTGTTGTTCTGGATTCTGACACTGCCGTAAACCATTTAAAGTTTTGAATGATTTAAATAAGTCTCTGATCAGAGCATGTTTTGGAAATGTATTTGTCTTGGAACAGGTGCTTGGAAACAGGGACAGGTTTCAGGAATTAAATGTTTGAGGTAAAGGCCTAGCTTAGGACCCCATTCGGGTCGGGTCTTTACAATAAGACTTAGAGTAAAACAGCTGGTTTCCATGATCAGCAGCTCCTCCTTCAGCCATCCTGTCTCGCACCATGGTTACCTGTGGAAAACCACATAATAAGGGTGAGTAACGAATTACTCAGTAAGAATCCCCAACCGGGGTACAATACGATATAACTGGTCATCTAGTAGGAATGTATGCAAGCCATGAATATAAACATAGAAGATAGCACTTTACTTTAATCCACACATAAACCTCGGATGCCATCTTAGGGTCTTACTCTGGAAAATCTACCACGCGATACGATACTATACGAGAAACTAGTCTCGGCCTCAGCTTTCCTACTGTTGATACGAAAGGTGCACTGAACTCAAGATCCCGGGGAGCTCTCCAGTCGACGCTGTAATGAGTGTAAGCGCGCACCGCATGCTGCTGCAAACCAGGGGGGTGCTGGGTCTAGAGCAAGCTGCCCTGGTCCAGTACTCATGCCTAACTAATCTATGGATCGGTGTCACTGAACATAGGGGTGTGAGACCAGAACACGTAAACTATGTCATCATGTACCACCGCACCTGAGGCTAAGGAACCGGTCGTGGTAGGCTTACACCAGGAAATGGTCCTTGCCCTAACAGGTGGCAATCAATAGCTACGGCCAACACGTTGAGGACGTGTCGACTGCCGGGGACTAGGCAATGCCTCGTCAATCCCCCGACCGTTGGGGCATTTAACAGTCTGCCACCCTCACCCAAGATTGCACTGGGCTGCCGTTAGGGTTAGCTAAACCCTAACGATGCATCGTGACGAGCTTGCCTCGTGCGTCCCCGCCATGCATGCAAGTTACGTTATGAATCCTGGCCCGAATGATGCTACCTACCATAATTCTAAACTATAAACAGATACAACAAACAATCCAATACGTGCTCAGTAGAGACAATGAACCTAGCATGAAACTACGAAGCAAGAACAGATAACGAGCATGCCAGAACATAACAACCTAGCATGGAACTAACATGAGAAACAACACGAGAATCATGCCAGTCTAAATTCAGAATAGAGCACCTATCCACTAAACATGCTGTTAAACATAAACAAACACACAAACAGCAATCACAGAATATATCGCAGGGCCCACACAACTCCGGTAAGAAATCCTTACCTTGGTCGGAAGGCAACAATACACTATCGCAGGGCCCTATGCTGCAAACGAACCCTGAGCTAGCTATCGGGTACCTAACAAACAACAACACATATTACAACCAATAGGCCTAAAATAGTAAAACAAATGGGGCTCAGCTCGGGAGCAACTCACACGGCATGGCTGACGCGCGGACAGACAGGTTGCACAGTCGCTGACAAAGGGCGCTGGGCTACGCTGCTGGGCGTGCAGGTGTGGCAGGTGGCTGCGCGCGTGAGCACGGGTGCTGCGGCACAGGGTGCAGACGCGACGAACGCTGGGGCGCGGGCGTTCAGACGTTGACGAGCGCTGGGGAGCAGGCGTGTAGACGCGGACGAGCGATGTGGGCGAGCTCGCGCTGGGACGACGCGCAGACGGTTAACGACGATGGCACGTTGGCGCTGTAGGGGCGATGCAGCTGATGACGACGCGACACGGGCCGGGCGCGATGCCGCGCGAGATGCTGCTACAGGCGATGGGCGTCTGACGCGATGGCAGGGCTGAGCGATGGGCGTCTGGGCGTGCGACGGGCAGGGGCTGGACGCTGGGCTGCTCGGCTAGGTGATGGGAGGGGCTGCTGCTGTCCTCTCGGCTAGCTGCAACAAAACAACAAACTCACCTCTTCTTCTCTCGGCCAGCAAGATCGCACCAAACGAAAGAGAAGAAAGGATCGAGAACTCTTACCCGGGACGACGAACGATCGACGAAGCTTGGTAAGGGGACATGGCAAGGAGCTAGAGAGCTTGGGGCGGCTAGGGAGTTTGGAAGAACACAAAAAGAAGAAAAAACCTAATTTCCTCTTTATTTAATCTAACACACCAAAATCCCACAAACCCAAAGCTAACCAAGACATACCGCGGAAAGAGCATCCAAAGCACCCAGTGGCACAACTAGCACACTACCCCTCTGACTTCCCGGTGACCCGGGTTCGAATCCCAACAACTACGCCATTAAATCACTAATTTACTTTTGCATCTCACCATGCCCAAACACATCCACAAAGCATCAAAACCCTACATAAGACCAACCAATAATTTTAACAGCTGGACCTCATGCATTGTGGTAAAGGCCTAGGTTAGGACTGGTCCTTGCCCTATTAGGTGGTAATCAAGGGCTACGGTCGACGCAATGCCTCGTCATTCCCCCGACCGTTGGGGCATTTAACAGTCTGCCACCCTCACCCAAGATTACAACTGGGTTGCCGTTAGGGTTAGCTAAACCCTAACGACGGATCAAGGACGGATTACTGCCTCGCACGTCCCTGCCACGGATGCAAGTTACGTATGCATCCTCGCCCAGATGATGCTACCTATAAGAACACTATGCTATAAACAGCTAACAACAATCATACTAACACATGCTCAGCAGAATCAACGAATCTAGCATGGTACTATGAAACAAGAATAGAATACGAACATGCCAGAACAGAACAACCTAGCATGAAACTAACATGAGAATAAATACGATAAATCATGGCAGTCGGAATTCAGTGCAAATCACCTAATAACTAAACATGCTGGTAATCATAAGCAAACATACAAACAACAATCACAGAAATATCGTAGGGCCCACACAACTCCGATAAGAAATCCTTACCTGAAAAACAAGCAGAAACATACAGCAATAACTAATTGCTCGTTGAGCTGCAGGTCACCAACCTAGCTACTAGCAACCTATCACAAAAACCAAACATGCTTTTACTAACAGAACTATCTAAACATTACTAAACAGCTACACCGACCTAAGGACAGAGTTTACCAAAACACGAACAGGTGCTCGGGATAACCTCTCGGCCAAACAGGGCTCTCGGCAAGGCTAAGCAAACACCACTCCTGGCAAGGCAGCTCTCGGCTAGACAACCAGCGAACACAAACAAAACCGCATGAATTAATCCAAGCGACGAATCAAAGTTACATAAACAGCTTAGGGAAAGGACTAACCCAAATCGAAGCTCAACTCGGCAACAAGGACCCTCGGCATGTCAAGGCAGCGACACGGCAGGGCTGAGCGCGGACAGAGCGGCAAGGAGAGGGGGGCCATGCGCGTGCGAGAGGCAAACGGCTACGATCGCACGTGAAGGGCTGGCAAATACCGGATTAGCAAGGGCACTCGTAGCTGAACGTGGAGTGCGAGCGGGGAACGACGCTGCGTTGGGGCTCGGGATCACGGCTTGGTGTGCGTCTATGGCGGCTCATGCGGGCGCGAGACGGCGACTTCGCGATTGCGAACGATGAGGCGATGATGGCATCCGGGCTGCGAGCGACGCAGATGACAAACTATGATGCTGAGCGAGCGTTTTTGCTAAGGCGACGACATGCACGGCCAAAAGGAGCTCGATTAGGAAAAGCAACCAGCAAGGAAAAGATTTGGTTAGGGTTAGAAATTTACCTCTTGGATCTCAGTAGCAAGATTCGACGATTGAAGCCAACGGGAATTCAGCTAGGGTCCAATCTTGGCGATGATGATGGAGAGCGAAAAACAAACGAATGAAAGAAAATAGGGGAAGAGGCAGAGAGAAAATCGCCTGGCAGAGGAGAAAATCGCAAAAGCCTTCTGGAGAAATCGATCCCCTCAGTCTCTTCCCGTAACCCAATAGCAAAAGCACTCTCCCTCTTGCCACGTGTCCCATGGATTTAACGATTCCTACCCTGGCCATCTCCCCTTCGAGTCCTAGCTCCAACGCATTTATCTTCCTAATTAAATCCTTTTAAAACAAGCCCCCAACCAACAAGGGACGAGCAAATTATCAAACGACAAGGTCATAACCTACTCACGTGGCTCAATTGGTAGTGCCTCCTTTTTGCCAACGGCAGCCAACTAGACCAACCCGGGTTCGAATCCTAGCAGCAACACTAAATAATTTCCAAATAAACAACAGCCAACTCCAACTCAACTCCAACTCCAAGCCACCTGGGTTCGATTCCTGGCTTGAACACTTTCATTTAAAATTTTCCTTTTCAATCCAAGCCACCAAAAGCCTAACAGGTCACAAGTTTGAAACCCAACAGACGCACAAAAAAAACTTATTTTATCTTTTAAACCGAAAGTCCTCCAAACTACTCCAAATGCATTCCAACCCTGAAAACCTGAAATCAAGGAACAACCAATCTTAACGAATGACAGAAACAGCCCACAGACTCTGGTTAAACGCCAAACCGCCTTGAGGGCAAAATGACCAAAATGCCCGTAAGGGCCAAAACTGCCCTAACGGCCCAACCGAATACCGAAAATAATAACCGAACACGCCTATAGGACCGAAATATAACTTTGGGCCGTTACAGGAGCCTTCTCGGTTAAATGAAGAAAAATGAAAATAAAAGTGTTGGAGCTAGGATTCAAACCATGGTGGCTTGGGAGTTTAGTTTGAGCCTTGTGTAGAGAAAATTAAAAAGAGTTTTTAAAAGTGCACTTGGTGGGATTTGAAGGTGGGATTTTAGGAGGCATTTTTATTATTGAAAATAGGGGAAAATACCTAGGGTTTCATCATTTTCTCCTTCCCTCTCCCTTTGGCCGACCCATCACTCTCCATTTCCCCCTCCTTGGCCGAGACACTCCTCTCCATCTTCTCTTCATCTCCATTGCTTCGATTCTTAAGATCCTCAAGTGTTGCTCTTTGGCTTTCATCTCCATTGTTGTTCCAAGGTAATCTTTGCAACTTTTCTTCTCTTCTTCCTCTTGCCATGGCCGAGACAAGCTCCATCTAAGAGGAGTTGTGTTGTTCCTTCTTCTCTTCTTGTAGATCCGAGAAGCATCTTGTTGGGTTCGAGATCTCCTTGTTGCTTGCATCCAAAAGCTCTATTCTTCTCTTGATTGTTGAGATCCGAGAGCACCATTCCTCCAAGCTCCTTGGCCGAGACCCCTTGAGTAAGTGATGATGTTTTGTTGTGTTTTGAGTTGTGGCTTGTGTAGATCTAACTTGCTTTCCTCCTTGTGCAAATCCAAGCCCTAACTGAGATCCCTTTGGTTGTGCACCCTCCTAGGCCGAGACACCTAGTCTTGTTGGAGATCATTGCCGAATCCTCATAGGTGAGTTGGTAAGTGTTGGTTTGGCCGAGAGCCCCAATGGGGGTGTGTGGCTGTAAAGACCCGACCCGAATGGGGTCCTAAACTAGGTCTTTACCTCAATGCATAATTTTAAAAACTTAGAAAACATTATGCAGGATTGTATTCCTGTAACGACCCAGGTTTTCATCCCGGTCTTCCAGGTATGCCCTAGGGGTATTTTAGTAATTTGGTCAGGCCGTCAGGGCCGTTTATGTCTTTTTCCAGTTGCTAAAATTATTGGATGGATCTATGTAGGTTTTTGGAAGGATTTGTGGTTTGGTTTGAGCAAGGTTTGGTGCAAAAGTAAAAATAAAGGAAATTGTGCTGCAGCTGGGGTTTAAACCCGGGTCTCCTGGGAAGCTTGTGGAGATGTGTGCCAATTGAGCCATTAGGTGCTCTTGTTGCTCTTCCTGCATCATCTTATGGTTAGCCTTGGATTTTGGAGTTTTGGTGCATTTGGTTAAATGAAATAGAAATTAGGTTTATTCCATCTTCTTCTCCAAATCACCTCTTGGCCGCACAAGCTTTCCTCTCCATAGCCTTTGCCGATTCTTCTTTCCCTTGCATCTCCTTGGGTTCGATCATCATCATTCCGGGTAAGTCTTCATCCTCTTCATCTCCTCATTTGGTTATTGATGCTGGCCGAAGGTAAGAAGTAGAGTGTTGTGTGTGTTTGTGTTGATTGCAAACACCGAGAGGAGCCAACAAGAACATCGTCGCCGCTGCGTCAACCACCCAGCCCTTCCCCCAGATCTGTTGAAGAAGCACCTCGCCGCGCCGCCAGCCGGACAAAGAGCCGCGGACGCTTCGCGACACCATCGTTCGCTGACGCTTCACGACACCATCGCCGCTAGATCGCCCGCGACGCCATCGCTCCCCTGTGTCGCGCCAGATCCACCGTCGCAGCCTCCCCGCACGCCATCGCTGGTCGTCGTGCGTGCGATCGCGCAGGACAGAAGAGACGCCAGCGCTGGCGCCGCGCTTCCGAAGCCGCTCGCTTCGCGCTACGCCAGCTCACGCGCCTCGCCTCGCCGCCGCGCGCCGGCGCCGCGCGCCAGCCGCCGCCGCCGCTCGCGCCGCCGCGACTGCTCGCGCGCGCGCTGGCGTCCTGCCGTGCATCCGTGCGCGTCAGCGTGCAGTAGCGCAGCCCAGCGCCCAGCCTGCCGTGCCAAGCAACCAGCGCCACTCACACCGCTGCGTTGCTTGCTTGCCAGCCTCCAAGCTCGTGTCGCCGTGCCGCGTGAGTTCCTTTGCCGAGCTTGTTGTTCTATTGTTTTTAGACTTTTTAGGTATTGACTATTATTGGTTTGTTAGGTTCCCGCCGCTAGCTCTGGATTGTTCCGCAGACTTAGGATTTGTGTGTAGAAGCCTCCCACCAAAGTAAGGATTTCTTCACCGGAGTTGTGTGGGCCTCGCGGTATATTTGTGATTGTTGTTTTGTATGCTCGTATGATTATTAGCATGTTTAGCCCTAGGTTCTCTGCTCAATTCTGATCGCATGAACTCTTGTATTGTTTCTCATGTTAGCCCATGCTAGGTTGTTCCATTCTCGCATGTTCGATATCTGTTTTGCTTCGTAGTATCATGCTAGGTTCCTTGTATCTCATGAGCACGTATTGGACTACATTGATTGAATTGTTATTATTGCTATGGTTTAGAGTTCAGTAGGTAGCATCATCCGGCCGGATGCATAACGTAACTTGCATCCCCGATGAGGACGTGCGAGATGGTACTCCGTCCCGATCCCGTTAGGGTTTAGCTAACCCTAACGGCCGCCCCGCAATCTTGGGTGAGGGTGGCGGTCGTTAAATGCCCCAACGGTCGGGATGATGACTTGGCATTGCCTCATCCTGTGCGATGACACGCCCTCGCCGTGTTCGGCGTAGCCCTTGATTGCCACCGATAGGGCAAGGACGGCTTCGGTGTAAGCCTACCACGACCGATTCCTTAGCCTCAAAGTGCGGTGGTTCAGCCGACATAGTTCACGTGTCCAGTCTCACACCCTATGTCGCTGACACCGATCCGTAGATTTTAGTTAGGCGTGGTGGATCGGACATGGGCAACTTTTGCCACTAGACCCGCACTCCCATAGTTCTGCGAGTAGCACGCAGCGGCGCGCTTACGCCATTACAATACCGACCGAGAGCTCCTCGATCTTGAGCTAGTGCACCTTTCGTATCGATGCGATGTGCCGAGGCCGGACTCGTTTCGTATATAGGCGTATTGTGTGGTGGATTTATTTCCTGGACTAAGACCCCGAGTTGGCATCCGAGGTCCAAGTGTGGACTTAAGCTATGTGCTCTATTCTCGTGTTTATATTCATAGCTTGCATACATTCTTCTAGATGATCATGTTTATCGTATTGTACCCCGGTTGGGGATTCTTACTGAGTAATTCGTTACTCACCCTTATTCTCGTGGTTTTCCACAGTAACCAAGGCGCGAGACAGATGGTCGAAGGAGGAGCCGTGATCATGGAATCCTCGCTCATCATCTCCACCATTTTATTATATCATGACTCTTGACTTTTGTTATTTCCCACGAATGCATGTAGACGGGCACGAGCCCTAGGATGTTTTCTTACGCTTTATGGATTCCAAAGATATTTGTACTTGTGGAATGTTTAAATGGTTTAAATAAATCTCGATCGTAGTATGCTTTTAGAAATGTATGTTTTGGTTGTTGAATGTTTCTGTTTTTACTTGGGATCCGAAATTTCTTTTTCATAATGTCTTTTATTTTGAATACATGCATTGGGGTAAAGGCCCATTTAGAGCCCCTTTTGGGTCGGGTCTTTACAATTCCAGATTCTGAATGAAAACTAAAAACATATAAACATCCATTCTAAAAGTCAAACATTTATTTCCCCAAACTCTCGTCCCTGTTTTCCAAGCACTGCTCCAAGCCAAATACATTTTCAAAACATACTCTTATAAGAGATTTATTCAAATCATTCAAAAGCTTCAAACAGTTTACAGTAGTGTCAGAATCCAGAAAATAATCCGAAACATCCTAAGGGCTCCGTGCCCAACTACATGCATTCAGAGGACAATAATAGCATAAAACATAAACATAAGACTCAGAGTAAAACAGCTGGTTCCCATGATCAACAGCTCCTCCTTCAGCCATCCTGTCTAGCACCATGGTTACCTGTGGAAAACCACATAATAAGGGTGAGAAACGAATTACTCAGTAAGAATCCCTAACTGGGGTACAATACGATATAACTGGTCATCTAGTAGAAAGGTATGCAAGCTATGAATATAAACACAGAAGAGAGCACTTTACTTTAATCCACACATAAACCTTGGATGCCTTCTCAAGGTCTTACACCGGAAAACTACCACGCGATACGATACTATACGAGAAACTAGTCCTGCCATCAGCCTTATTACTGTCAATACGAAAGGTGCACTAAACTCAAGATCCCGAGGAGCTCTCCAGTCGGCGCTGTAATGAGCGTGTGCGAGCACCGCATGCTGCTTCAAACCAGGGAGGTGCTGGGTCTAGGACATGCTGCCCTAGTCCAATACGCATGCCTAAAAAATCTCTGGATCGGTGTCACTGAACATAGTGGTGTGAGACCAGGACACTATGACAATGTCAGCCTGTACCACCGCACCTGAGGCTAAGGAACCGGCTGTGGTAGGCTTACACTAGGAACCGGTCCTTGCCATATCAGGTGGCAATCAAGGGCTACGGCCAACACGTTGAGGACGTGTCGACTACCGGGGACAAGGTAATGCCTCGTCATTCCTCCGACCGTTGGGGCATTTAACAGTCTGCCACCCTCACCCAAGATTGCACTGGGCTGTCGTTAGGGTTAGCTAAACCCTAACGACGGATCGTGATTTTGAGTATCGCCTCGCACGTCCATGCCACGGATGCAAGTTACGTTATGCATCCTCGCCCGGATGATGCTACCTATTAGAACTCTAAGCTATAACAGATAACAGCAAACATTCCAATACATGCTCAATAGAAACAATGAACCTAGCATGATACTACGAAGCAAGAACAGATAACGAGCATGCAAGAACAGAACAACCTAGCATGGAACTAACATGAGGAACAACACAAGAATCATGCCAGTCGGAATTCAGAACAGAGCACCTATCCGCTAACATGCTGATAAACATAAACAAACATACAAACAACAATCACAGAATATATCGCAGGGCCCACACAACTCCGGTAAGAAATTCTTACCTTGGTCAGAAGGCAATAACACACTAAGGTTCTATGCTGCAAATGGACCTCGAGCTAGCTATCGGGTACCTAACAAACAACAACACATATTACAACCAATAGGACTTAAGTAATAAAGCAAACAGGGCTCGGCTCGGGAGCAACTCAGATGACACGAGGCAGGCGTGCGAAAGGACAGACTGCATGGGAACTGGGCGTCGCTGTCGTGCTGGTGCGGTAGGGCTGCGCGCGGACGGGCGACATTGGCTCGGGCGTGCAGACGCGTCGGCTGGGTGCTGGGCTGCGCCCGGACAGAAATGAGTGACGCGGGCGTGTTGGCGTTGGGACGGGATGCGGGCGAGACGCGCAATGCAGGGGCTGCAAGCGACAGGTCGGGACGCTGCAGGGCTGGGCGATGGGAGTGCAACGAGCTATGCGATGCGCTGCTGGGCGTCTGGGCGATGCGATCCGGCTGTGCGATGGGCAGGGGCTGCTTGGCTGGGCGACAGGGCGTGCTGGCTGCGACGGGCAGGGGCGACTGGCGTGCGACGGCGCTGCTGCTGGCAATGGGGCTGCTGGGCGTGTGACAGGCTGTGCGATGCGTTGCTGGTGGTCCTCTCGGCTGGCTATAACAAAACCAAAGCTCACCTCTTCTTCTCTCGACCAGTAAGAATACACCAAATGAAAGGGAAGAAGGGATCGAGAACACTTACCCGGGACGACGATCGATCGAGGTGAAGACACACGCAAGAAGCTTGGGTGGCTAGGAAGCTTGGAGAACCAAAAGAGATGAAAACATATTTTTCTCTTCATTTAATCAAACACACCAAAATTCGAAAGACCCATAGCTAACCAAGACATACCGTAGAATGAGCAACAAAAGCAGCTTGTGGCACAACCGGCAACACCACTCCTCTGACCACCTAGGCAACCCGGGTTCAAATCCCAACAACCACACTTTTAATTCCCTAGTTTATTTTTTGCATCTCTCCATGCCAAACACATCCACAAAGCAACAAAACCCTACAAAAGACCACTCAATAATATTAGTAGCTGAAAAAGACAGAAATGGCCCTAACGGCCCGACCAAATTACCAAAATACCCCCAGGGCATACTTGGAAGACCAGGATGAAAACCTGGGTCGTTACAATATTCCTCCTTTTAATGACTTTCGTCCCCGAAAGTTCTTAAGACTGAAACAGCTTAGGATAATGCAATCTCATCTCATCCTCCTGCTCCCAAGAGGCTTGCTCTGAACTCTGACTCCTCCACTGAACCTTTACCGAACGAATCTCACGATTACGCAACGTCTTTGTCTCAAAGGCCAGAATTCTCACAGGCTTCTCCTCGAAGCCCAAATCCTCATTCAGCTGCAAAGGCTCAAAGTCTACAACGTGCAACGGTCCGGCACATACTGCCTCCACACCGATACATGAAAACATCACGTACACCGACAACGACAGAGGTAAGGCTAACCGATATGCAACTCTGCCAATCCTCCCAAGAATCTCATACGGTCCAACAAAGAGGGGACTCAATTTCCCTCGCTTACCAAACCTCAACACACCTCGCATCGGTGACTGTAATGACCCGACCCGAATGGGGTCCAAAATAGGCCTTTACCTCAATGCATGTGCTCAAAACTTAAAGACAATATGCAGGAATGGTTTTCGGATTCTAAGTGAAAACTAAAACATTCATACAACTATTTAGAAAAGAAATACAAAATTCTTGGAACCTGTCCCTGTTTCCAAGCACCTGTTCCAAGGCAAATACATTTCCAAAACTCACTCTGATCGAGATTTATTTAAAACATTCAAAACTTTCCAATAGTTACAACTGTGCTAGAATCCGTAAAATCACTTGAGAAAACAACCTAGGGATCCGTGCCCAACTACATGCATTTAGAGGAAAATAGACATAAAGAATCATAGACATAAACTCAGAGTTCACAACGGGTTTCTATGATCACAGCTCCTCCTTTAGCCATCATGTCTCGCACCATGGTTACTTGTGGAAAACCACAAAATAAGGGTGAGTAACGAATTACTCAGTAAGAATCTCCAACCGGGGTACAATACGATATACATGGTCATCTAGCAGAAAGGTATGCATGCTATGAATATAAACACAGAAGAGAGCACATAGCTTAAATCCACACATAAACTTCGGATGCCATCTCAGGGTCTTACTCCGGAATAATCCACCTCACGATACGCCCTATACGAGAAACAAGTCTCGGCCTCAGCCTGTCTACTGTCGATACGAAAGGTGCACTAGCTCAAGATCCCGAGGATCTCTCCGGTCGGCGCTGTAATGAGCGTATGCGCGCACCGCATGCTACTGCAAACCATGGGGGGTGTCCGGTCTAGTGGCAAGCTGCCCAGGTACAGTCACCATGCCTACTAAATCTCTAGATCGGTGTCACTGACAAAGGGGTGTGAGGCCTGGACACGTGAACTATGTCAGCCTGAACCACCGCACCTGAGGCTAAGGAACCGGTCGTGGTAGGCTTACCCCAGGAAGCCGTATTTTCCCTAACAGGTGGCAATCAAGGGCTATGGCCGAACACGCTGAGGACGTGCCGACTGCCGGGGACGAGACAATGCCAAGTCATCATCCCGACCGTTGGGGCATTTAACAGTCTGCCACCCACACCCAAGATTGTAGGGCCAGCCGTTAGGGTTAGCTAAACCCTAACCGGGATCAGGGACGGAGTACCGTCTCGTACGTCCCTGTCGTGGATGCAAGTTACGTTATGCATTCGTCCCGTATGATGCTATCTACCTGAACTCTAAACTATAATATCAACAGAAAACAATCCAATACAATCCAATACGTGCTCAACAGATACAAAGAACCTAGCATGATACTACGAAGCAAGAACAGATACGAGCATGGCACAACGGAACAACCTAGCATGGACTAACATGAGAAACAACATAAGAAATCATGCCAGTCGGGAATTCAGAACAGAGCACCTATCACTAAACATGCTGATAAACACAAACAAGCTTACAAACAACATCACTTAATATATCGCAGGGCCCACTCAACTCCGGTAAGAAATCCTTACCTTGGTCGGGAGGCAACTAAACACAAAATCCTAAGCTGCGATAGATCCCGAGCTAGCTAACGAGAACCTAACAAACACAATAATAATCACAATCCATAGGCCTAAATATAATAAAATAAACAAGGCTCGGCTCGGGAGCAACTCACGCGGCCCAGCTGACACGGGACGGGCAGGCTGCACGGCGAGGTTGCTGTTGGGCGCTGATGGGCGACAGGGCTGCACGCTGGGGCGCGGCTGGGCGTGCTGGCACGGACGGACACGCACAGGCAAGCGATCGCGGCGGCGCGCTGGTCTGCTTTGGGCGCGAGGCAGCGACAGCACTTCGCAAGCGGAAGCGCGCCGGGCGCGATCTGCCGTGGCGACGCGCGCTCGGCGGCGATGGCGTGCAGGAGCGGTGGCGCGGACGCAGGATGCGGGTGCGTGGGCTGCTCTGCTGGTGCATGCGACGGGGCGTGGCGCTTGGCTCGGCTGCTGGGTGACAAGCTGAACGACGGCACTGCAGGGGCGATGGACCTGCTGCTGTGCGTGGGGCTGGGGCGATCTGGGCGTGATGGAGCTGACGATCTGGGCGATCTTGTAAGGACCCGACCTGGAATACGGTCCTAAACCTAGGTCCTCACTCAGCATGCAAGTTAAATATTTCAACAAGCGGTTTAGTGCTCATATTTAAAACTTTTTAAATACATTTGGAAACGGGGAACACTTAAAACATAACCAACAATTTTCATAAAGCAAATCCAATCAAGGTAAAATAAGCCTAGCCAGTATTTATAAAAGAACATTCAAAACAGTTTAAACAACTTTAAGATAATTCCCCTAGGACTCATGTCCATCTACATGCTGAATAAATAAATGCAAACAATACACGACAGAGTGCCGGCAGCCCCCCATGATCAAACAGCTCCCTCCGCTAGCCGCCCCGGTGTCGTCCCAAGTTACCCGTGGAAAAACCACGAAATAAGGGTGAGTATAAACATACTCGTGAAGAATCCCCAACCGGGGTACAATACGATATATCAGTCATCTAGCACCCTAGTATACATGCAAATAAAACAATGACTTAGAGCAAAACGGTTGAGTTAGGCTATGAGTAACTTCTAGAGCAAGCCTATTCATGGGCTTTCATCTACAGCCTATCCTAGGTTCTACACTTGGATGCCCTTCGGGCCTTACACAACCTAGGACTCGGTGATGCCCAAAGGAGGCCTTACACACCTAGGACTCGGTGATGCCCAAAGGGGCCTTACACACCTAGGATTCTCAGGTGATGCCCAAAGTGGGGCCTTACACACCTAGGATGCCCATCGGGGCCTTACACCTCCGTAATCGGTGATGCCCAAAAGAGGCCTTACACACCTAGGATGCCCATCGGGGCCTTACACCTCCAGAATCAGTGATGCCCAGTGGGGCCTTACACACCTAGGATGCCCATCGGGGCCTTACACCTCCAGAATCAGTGATGCCCAGTGGGGCCTTACACACCTAGGATTCCCATCAGGGTCTTACACCTCCAACTCAGTGATGCCCATCGGGGATTTACACACCTAGGATGCCCATCGTGTCTTACACCTCCGCATGTCCATCGGGTCTTACCCGAGCGGGACCTAAACTAGTTACCCCTACGCCTTCTACACTATACATCACCCGCCTATGCCTAGCATGGAACTTAACAGGATAAAATAGAACAAGGTATGCCAAGATAATTAAACCCCTTGCATGGAACTAACCGAATATATCAGGGGACACAAGAGCAACACGATATGGAAGCAAGAGAAAACATGTAACCTACCCACTGGAAATTTCATACAATCACAAGACATGGCATGCTGGAAGAACAAACCTAGCATGACACTAACATGAACAACAAGCAACATGCTAGCAAGATTTCAAACACAAGCTGTTCAATAGCTAACATACTCATAACAACAACCAAGCATACAAGGCACAATCATGATAGCATCGCAGGGTCCACACAACCACGGTAAGAAATCCTTACCTGGGGGTTAGCGGAAAATAATGACCACAACCAACAAGCGACCCTCGAGCTTCTAAGAGAACCCGAGCAACCTAAGCAAACAATAAAAATCATCCTAATTAAGCAACCAACAGCTAACATCTTAAGGTCCAAAAGAGTGGAGGCTCGAGAATTACCAACCGAGAAGGCACAAGGTCTCGGCCCAACTTTCTTGGCAAAAATCAGGCTCTCGGCAGCAACGGGCAGGTAGGTTGGGCGGCAGAGGCGAGCAATCTGGGCGCTGCTATGCGATGCTGGGCGCGCTGGCGCAGCAGGGGACGGGCACTGGCATGGCGACACGGGCGCGCTGGCGCGGCTGGAGACGGGGGCGCGCGGACGGCACGGCGACACGGACTGGGCGCGCAGGCGCGACGCGAGCAGGCTGGCGGAGCGTCTGGGCGCGGCGCGCAGCAGCCGGCGGGCGCTGGGCGCGGTGCTTTGCTGTGTCTGGGCGCTCGGCTATCTGCTCACGGCGTAGCGGTGTCTTGGGGCGTCTGGGCGCTCGCCGCCGGTCGGCACGCCAGGCGATGGTGCATGGTCTGCTATCACTGCCAGCCGGTGGCTCGTCTTTGCTCGGTTGGGTTTCTTGGTGAGGTCGGCAAGGAGAGAGAGAGAGAGAGGGAGAAGGGGAAAGAATAAGGGTTTTTCTCTTTTCTTTTCCTTTTTCCTAAATTAAATAGGCTTTGGGTGGTCCAAAATCCCTTCCCAAGGCTTTTTTCCTTCGAGTCCTAGCCGACGCATTCTTTTCCATTTAAAAACCCATTTAAATCAAGCCTCCTAATAACCAAGTAGGTCAAGGGTTCAATTCCCAAAGGAAGCACTCTAATTAACAATAATCTTGTTAATTACCAAACCACCTCCAAACTTCCAACCAACTAGCCCGAACTTCTTGGGTCCTGCAACCAACAACAATCAAGCCTCGACAAGGGCAGGAGTGACCCCGAAGTCTTGAAAATCCACAAAACCCTTACCGGGGGCAAAAAGACCAAAATACCCCTAAGGGTTAAAATAGCTCTAACGGCCCATCCGAACATCCGAATAATGAACCGGAAACACCTGGGAAACCGAAATAGAAAACTGGGCCGTTACAATACTCCCTCCTTTTAAGACTTTCGTCCTCGAAAGTCCTAAGACGAAAACAACTCTAGGAAAACTCCACTGATCCTTAACCAACCAACTCCTTGTCAAGCCAACACTAGTCCTTCTTCGAAATCCCGACCCTCTTGGGTTTCCAAGGCTCAAGCCAAAAAGGCATCGAGTCTGCCACAAACTATCTCAACCAAAACTGAACATACACTGAGCTTCGAAGAAAAAGATGCGATAGTGCTAGTCGGTAAGCCACATCCTAAAATCGCATCAACTCTCAAACGGTCTCACAACCCTAGGGCTCACTTATCCCTGTTGACCCAACTCAGAACGCCTTTCCACGACGCTACTCTCAGCAATCTTGTGGACGGGTCACATGCTCTAAAACTCTACGCCACGCACCGGCGTAACTCCTCTTAATACTCACAGCTGTTAACAAACAATCTCAACCCTACACCATGCTGGCCAACCAACTGAACCTTTCGGGTTCCAGAAACCAGTCAGCCTACTCTTACTTCACAAGAGACCAACGAACTCCAATGGTTGCCTATTGTAACGGCCCAGTTTTCTATTTCGGTTTCCCAGGAGTTTTCGGGACATTATGCGGATGTTCGGATGGGCCGTTAGAGCTTTTTAACCTTTAAGGGTATTTTGGTATTTTGCTCCCGGTCGGAGGTTGAGGATTTTCGTGGCTTGTGGTCATTTCGCCTTCGTTGAGACTTGATTAATGTTGGTTGCAAGACCCAAGGAGTTTGGGTTAGTTGATTAGAAGTTCGGAGACATTCTGGTTGATAGCAAAATTAATTGGAATTTAATTGGTCCCATTGAGATTTGAACCCTTGCCCTAATGGTGAAATTGGAGTTTTTAGAAAAGAAGATTTAGTTAAAAGAAAAGAATTTCTTTAGCCGGACCCGCAAGAGAAAACCTTGGGAAGGGATTTTAGACCCATTTAAATTAGGAAAAGGAAAAGAAATCCTATTCCCTTGTTTTGGAAAAATCTCTCTCTCTCTCTCTCTCTCTCTCTCTCCGAGCCCCTCACCAAGAAACCAAACCCTAGCCGCTCACCCCATCCCGCCCAGATCGCACCAAATTTCCGCCAGCCACACACCGCACTGTGACAAAGAAGATGTGCCCATGCCCAGCGCGCCCAGACGCCCGCAGATCGCCCATGCCAGCGCGCGCCAACGCATCGCCTCGCTTCAAATTTCAGACGCTGCTGCGCTGCCGTTCCGCACCAGCCGCCAGACGCGCGCCGCGCGCTCCGCTTGCTGCCGCCCGCCGCGCGCCGCCGCTCCGCTCCGCTGCCGCCGCCCAGACGCGCCGCCCGCTGCTGCCCTCGCACTCCCGACGTCCCGCCTTGCCGCGCGCCGAGCGCCAGCGCCAGCGCGCCAGCGCCCCTCGCGCCAAAGAAGGCGAGTCGCCCTGCCGCTGTCGCGAGACGCGTGTGCCTTCTCTCGTTGGTAAATTCCCGAGCCTCCACCCTTTGGACTTCCCGATTTTAGATGTCGTTTATTAATTAGGATATTTTATTACTTGCTTAGGTTGCTCGGGTTCGCTTAAAAGCTCGAGGGTCGTTATTTGATTCGGGATAGTTAACCTCCACTTATTTCCGTGTAAGGATTCTTACCCGAGGTTGTGTGGACCTCGCGAATAGTTGATAGCACGCTGACATCAGTAATTATATGAGTTTCTAGTGAAAGGTTACATGTTTTCTTTTGATTCATGTTCGTGACATGTTTACATCCCGTTAGTTCCATGATAGGCTTTCCTATCTTGATAGAACCATGCTGCCATTTGTATGTCGCTAGATCCAAGTTACTGTTAGATGTGTGATGTATAGTATAGAGGACCGTAGAGGCAACTAGTTTGGGGTCCCGCCGCAAGACCCGATGGACATCCGAGGTGTAAGGCCCTATGGGCATCCTAGGTGTGTAAGGCCCACCGGGCATCACCGATTCTCGAGGTGTAAGGCCCTATGGGCATCCTAGGTGTGTAAGGCCCACCGGGCATCACCGATTCTCGAGGTGTAAGGCCCCGTGGGCATCCTATGTGTAAGGCCCACCGGGCATCACCGAGCATCAAGGTGTAAGGCCCGATGGGCATCCTAAGTGTGTAAGGCCCCACCGGGCATCACCGTGTCCTAGGTTGTGTAAGGCCCGAAGGGCATCCAAATGTAGGACCTAGGAGAGGCTATAGACGGAAGCCCTTGAGTAGGCTCGCCTTTGAAGTAACTCATAGCCTACACCAACCGTGCCCGCTCTAAGTCATTGTATGGTTGCCTGTCTGTGTGCTAAATGAGATGATTTCGTATTGTACCCCGATTGGGGATTCTTACTGAGTAACCTGTTGCTCACCCTTATTCTCTGTGGCTTTCCACCAGGTAGCTTGGGACAGAGACTGGATGGCTAGGAGGAGGCTGCTGGATGATCATGGATAGCTGACTCTGGGTCGCACGTTTCTTTAAATGTTTTCCTTAATGATTTAGCATGTAGTGGGACTTGGGTCCCTAGGAAAAAGCACTCAAACTATTTTATGTTCTCGTACCGTTTTCCTTTGAATTGTTTTAAGAAAGTACTGATCAGTCATTTACCTATTTTATTTAATTGAAATCATGGTTTTGTTTTAAAAGTGTTTACTGCAAAGGTTTTAAATTACAAGCTCTGAATGACGTTTTACATTCTTAATCATGCATGCTTAGTAAGGACCTTAGGTTAAAGACCGTTTCTTGGGTCGGGTCCTTACACCTATAAGCCTTAACGAAATCCAATCGAACCACCACCTGGCGGCCGATCCCAAAGCCAAACTTGTCCAACTAGAATGCGTCCACAACACTTAAGCAACCATCTTGAAGAGCACCGACGCACTCAAGCCAGGGGCACATACCTGGTTCACCAGACGGCTAACGCCACTCACACTAGCTGAAACTTCAGCTACGACCACCCATGAACGACAAGGTACAGGAACAGGCTCCACTCAGCCAAACTAATATATTGGAGCCCCTCATCGGCCGACAACAACTTTCCAATGCAATCCGATCAGCCACTGGCCTAAGAGAATATCGCCAGGCAGGAAAACAAATAACATACCTCTCTCGGAAATCTCGAGCAGTAAGGAATAAAACAACACGCGGCTACTTGCAACACAACACCTCGAGGATAACAACTCAAAGGTTTAACCAACCAATGCCACGACACCTCTATGCCAACCCCCTCAACTTTGGCTCAACTAAATGCCAACCACGAACGCGCAACAACTAGGAGCAAAGCCTGAGAAAGGCTTGCTCTGCAGAACTCAACTCAAGCTTACAACTGGCGAAGCTCGCCTCCAAGGACATGCAACTCTCAAGTCCAATCAAGCTAAACGAATGACTTCCTCCTTTTTAGCTTAGGCCTAACTCATCTTCCAACCTAAACTCCACAATCGATTGAACCACCAACTTAGAACTAGCAAGATCTATCCAAACACCGAAGGAGGTGCCAACTTTTGAAACCTTCCAAACAAGAGCAAGTCCTCAGGGCCACACCCGCTTGCTCCAACCAAGCTAGCTCTTACAACAACATGGGAACCAACCCTTGGCCAACTATAAGCACCAACAGATAACAATTTCAAGCCAACGCGGAGGTACTAAAACAACACTAGCTCGTCAACCGACTACAAGCTTTCGCAACTCAACCGAGGAACACCGCCTGGTCCGGCCGAGCTCTGTGAGGCTCTCCACAACCAAGGGTTCCTCCGATCACCCTCCGACACACACACCGTCAAACGGTCTAACAATGATAACTCAAGCACACGGGCACAACTCTCTCCAAAGATCTCGACTATGCCGGGCGTGCTCCAACTCCTCGAAAGACCAAGAAGACCGAAATACTACTGAATGTGTCGCCTCCAACTCAAGCATCGACCACATCATAGCTTCTACTCGGTGGGGATCCGGTCAACACTCTTAGCAATGACGGACAAAAACTACGCGGCTTTGCTACCACCGCCTCTTGATTAGTTCCAATCAACTCCAACCATCGATCAACAAGAAATTCCTCTACCCAGTCAAAGGCCAACTAGCATAACTTGCCTAAGCAACAACCCGACTACAAGCACGGTATCCTTACGATCAAAATTAGGCACTTGCCAAGAACTAAAGCCCTAACACCTCAAGGACTGAGCACTGGTTTCTCAACACGAACCTTTCGTGGTTCCCAAAACATACCCCAAGGAACGAGCTACACAAAAGTACACTGATGTGCACAGCTCCAACTTGATTCCTTAAGATCCAACACGAACTCTAACACAAGGTAACCTTTGCCTCCAAAAAGAGCCACAACTAGCAAGGGAGCAACAAGAGTTCAAACCCACTCGGGGTCAACTCACCACGAAACGCCCCATTGGCCAACTCACTCTACAAGAGCATAACCACACCAAGCTAGCAACCTCATACCAATGTGTCCACCAAATGTGCTCCGCACAATCCATCCAACACATGGCTCCCACGCTGGACCAACCACGCATCATCGATGCCAACTCTACTCGTACCAAGGAAACTCAAGGGTAGTCGAATCACCCAACCAACAAACTGGCTCACAAGGCCACAACACAAGCGCGAGAACTCGAATGCGCTAGCCCTTAACAACCTACAACATCCTTTGTACCCAACTCTTGGTGACCTTGAAAGCTCTTGCTTTCCCTCGAACGACCTCACACTTGTAGTCCTCCGACTACCACCGAGCTAGATCTCTTATGCAACCCAAACAGTGCAACCTCGTAAAATGAGTACAAGGCTAGTGGGGATGCTAAACTCCGCGTGGGTCATAGAACTATCTGCACATCTAGTGCGAGCTGGCCTGAACCTAGGCCTCCTTACCGAGCTTGGTGCCAACAAGCACTACATCTTTTCAACTCAAACATTTATAAACGAGCTCTACGTCCCCACTAAGGGTAGGGAAGGTCACACTCCAGGTGACGGGGACAACGACACTAAAAAAAAAAAGCCCAACACTCGAGCCGTCTAATCTCCGCATCTCGTCCAACACCATGCCACGGCCTACCCCCGCATCCCACTCAATGCTCAACAAATTCTCAGCCAACCTCGTGGCAACAACTAGTTCCACATTTGTAACATGCTAACAAAAAGAGCGCTCCACTCTACTAGCCAATCAAATCCACTGATCGATTAAGTCCTCGACAAGCAAACTCCACACTACACCCTCGCCACGAGGGTACCAAAAAAGAGTTGGTGCAGAAACGACAAAGAGCTTGCAAGGGGTCAAGATGTCTCTACATCTTCCTCAAAAGCTACTAACACGGCACACTTGCCAATCGATCGGGTGGACCGTGGAGACTCGCTAGTCCACCTTTCTCAAGGGACTTCCACCACCAAACTCCCGCATCAAACAAAGACCAAAACAAAGACGCCTTGGCCTCTCGAACATCAGTGTCATCGGCCTCTAAACACCGTGTCGTTCCAACACTCGGATGATAAACTCGATCCTCGGCAACCACCTCGCTGCTAGCGAAGAGTTCTCAAAACATCCAAATCTACATGCTTCCACTTGCCAAACTCGGCGGCTCGATTAACGCTAACTAACTCATCAAAGATAAACTCACTGATCAAGCCCTTCTCGAAACCTCTCGGCTACCGGGCTACTAGGGGTGTCTCCTAAATAACCTCTCACACCGGGCTATCTGTGCCTCGGACTCCTCACTACGTGCTACAAATCGCGCTGGTCTCCGCTCTCTAATAGCTAAAAGACTCGCCATCAATTCTCTCATGGTCGGAGCACACCCCTGCTCAAAGAGTCTCACTCTAAGGCATGCTAGCCTCTAACCTCTTCTCTTGGCAACTCAATCGCGGGGCCAAAGGTGGCCTACGGGTCTAGACAACCCTCGGACGTGGTCTCATCATCAACATGCACACCCAACTTCTCGGTTGGAAATACCAAACGTCCCTCGCTCCTCAATGTGTATACAAAGATAAGCGATCTACACTAAACACAAAGCTAGTCCTCACCGGACTATCACTACCCAACAAGGGTAACACATGTATACTAGGTGCGATTGTAAAATAAAACCCTTAGCTTAATGAACTCGCACAAACTCGACGGCCATGAGTGCTTGATGATCATGGGGACAACAACCTACAAAGCAGTTAGTCTCACAGAATCTATGACTCGAGCTCGATACCAATCAGAAGACCCGACCTAGAATACGGTCCTAAACCTAGGTCCTCAATCAGCATGCAAGTTAAATATTTCAACAAGCGGTTTAGTGCTCATATTTAAAACTTTTTAAATACATTTGGAAACGGGGAACACTTAAAACATAACCAACAATTTTCATAAAGCAAATCCAATCAAGGTAAAATAAGACTGGCCAGTATTTATAAAAGAACATTCAAAACAGTTTAAACAACTTTAACATCATTCCCCTAGGACTCATGTCCATCTACATGCTGAATAAATAAATGCAAACAATACACGACAGAGTGCCGGCAGCCCCCCATGATCAAACAGCTCCCTCCGCTAGCCGTCGTGGTGCTGTCCCAAGTTACCTGGTGGAAAAACCACAGAAATAAGGGTGAGTATAAACATACTCAGTAAGAATCCCCAACCGGGGTACAATACGATATATCAGTCATCTAGCACCCTAGTATACATGCAAATAAAACAATGACTTAGAGCAAAACGGTTGAGTTAGGCTATGAGCAACTTCTAGAGCGAGCCTATTCATGGGCTTTCATCTACAGCCTATCCTAGGTTCTACACTTGGATGCCCTTCGGGCCTTACACAACCTAGGACTCAGTGATGCCCAGTGAGGCCTTACACACCTAGGACTCAGTGATGCCCAGTGGGGCCTTACACACCTAGGATTCATTGATGCCCAGTGGGGCCTTACACACCTAGGATGCCCATCGGGGCCTTACACCTCCAGAATCAGTGATGCCCAGTGAGGCCTTACACACCTAGGATGCCCATCGGGGCCTTACACCTCCAGAATTAGTGATGCCCAGTGGGGCCTTACACACCTAGGATGCCCATCGGGGCCTTACACATCCAGAATCAGTGATTGCCAATGGGGCCTTTGTAAAGACCCGACCCAAAAGGGGCTCTAAATGGGCCTTTACCCCAATGCATGTAGTGAAAATAAAAGATATTAAGAAAAATACATTTCGGATCCCAAGTAAAAGCAGAAACATTCAACAACCAAAACATACATTTCTAAAAGCATACTCTGATCAGAGATTTATTTAAACCATTAAAACAATCCACAAGTATAAATATGCTGGAATCCATAAAACGTAAGAAAACATCCTGGGGCTCTGTGCCCGTCTACATGCATTCAGGGGAAATAACAAAAGTCAAGAGTCATGATAAATAAAATAGAATAATCGTGAGATGACAAAGCAGATTCCATGATCACAGCTCCTCCATCACCATCCTGTCTCCCGCTTGATTACCCGTGGAAAACCACGTAATAAGGGTGAGTAACGAATTACCCAGTAGAAGAATCCTCAACCGGGTACAATACGATATACATGATCATCTAGAAGAATGTATGCAAGCTATGAGTACAAACACGTAGCGGAGCACATAGCTAAGCCCACACTTGGACCTCGGATGCCAACTCGTGGTCTTAGTCCGGAAATACCACAACACACTAAACGCACTATACGGGAACAAGTCCCGGCCTCGGCTGTCTCACCGCCGATACGAAAGGTGCACTAGCTCAAGATCCCGAGGAGCTCTCCAATCGGCGCCATAATGAGCGTAAGGATGCACCGCGTGCTTCTACAGACTATGGGGTGCCGGGTCTAGTGGCAAGCTCGCCATATCCGATACCACGCCTAACTAAATCTCTCGATCGGTGTCACCGACATAGGGTGTGAGACACGACACGTGAACTATGTCACCTGTACCACCGCACCGAGGCTAAGGAACGGGTCATGGTAGGCTTACACCGTGAAGCCGCCCTTACCTTAACAGTGTGGCAATCAAGGGCTACCGCCCGAACACGGCGAGGACGTGCTTGCCGCCGGGACTAGGCATTGCCAAGTCATCATCCCGACCATTGGGGCATCGCTTAGACTACCACCCTCACCCAAGATTACAGGCCTACCGGTTGGGATAGCTAATCCTCACGGTCCAAGGACGGAGAATCTGTCTCAATCGTCCTTGCCATAGATGCAAGATACTTTATGCATCGGGCCCTGATGATGCTATCTACCCGAATTCTAAACCTTAACAATAATAACGATTCAATCAATGCACCCAATACGTGCTCAATGATACAAGGAACCTAGCATGGTACTACGAAGCAAGATGAGATATCGAACATGCCGAATGGAACAACCTAGCATGGGCTAACATGAGAAACAATACAAGAGTTCATGCCAATCAGAATACGAGACAGAGCACCTAGGGCTAATCATGCTAGTAATCATACACAGCATACAAAACAACAATCACAAATATACCGCAGGGCCCACACAACTCCGGTAAGAAATCCTTACCTTGGTCGGAGGCTTCTACACACAAATCCTAAGTCATGAACAATCCCGAGCTAGCGAGCGGGAACCTAGCAAACCAACAATAATCGGCATCTAAAATATCTAAACAACAATAGAACAGCAAGCTCGGCTCGGGGAACTCACGCGCGCGACGACACGAGCTTGGGGTCGGGCGGCGCCGGGCACGGCAAGGACGCTACTACTGGCCGCGAGCCGGCACGGCACGGACGCTACCCGCACGCAAGACGGCAGGGACGCGCAGCGCGCGCGCGCGAAGGGCGGCGCGGCGGCGCGCTGGCGCGCGTCGCGATGCGACACGGCGAGCAGCTCGGCAGGACGCGCGCGCGGCGAACGCTCGGGCGGCGGCGCGCGCGGCGAGCGCTCGGCAAGGACACGGCGAGGGCGCGCGAGCGCCGGCGAGACTCTCGGCGCGAAAGCGATCGGGCGATTCTGTCGGCCGGGCGAACGGCAAGGCCGCTGACAGATCTGGCGTCTGGCGAGCGACGGCCGACGCGGCGAGCGATCGGGGCGATGGGCGATCTGTGGTTGCTGGCGAACGGCAAGGCCAGCTGACAGATCTGGGCGTCTGAGCGATCGGCCGACGCGGCGAGCGATCGGCGATGGGCGATTCATCTTCTTTGCTTCGCTTACACTCACGGGCCGCAATCAACACAACACACACAACACACCTCTTATCACTTGGCCAAACGCACACCAAACGGATGAGAAGAAGAAGAAGAAGAAGATCAATACCTACCCTAATGATGATGATCGAACCCAAGGAGATGCAAGGATGAGGAATCGGCAAGGCTATGGAGATGGAGAGCTTGGGCGGCCAAGAGATGTTTTGGAGAAGAAGAATGGAATAACCTAATTCTATTTCATTTAACCAAATGTACCAAAACTCCAAAATCCAAGGTTAACTAAGATGTGATGCGTAAAGAGCAACAAGAGCACCTAATGGCTCAATTGGCACACATCTCTACAAGCTTCCCAGAGACCTGGTTCAAACCCTACTGCAGAAAGACAAATTCCTTTAATTTTTACTTTTGCATCAAACCGTGCTCAAACCAAACCACAAACCCTCCAAAACCTACATAAAACCATCCAATAATTTTAGTAATCGGAAAGGACACAAACGACTCGACGGCCACCCAAATTACCAAATTACCCCTAGGGCATACCTCGAAGACCGGGAAGAAAACTCTGGTCGTTACAATATTCCTCCTTTTTATGACTTTCGTCCCTCGAAAGTCCTTAAGACAAAACATTTCGAGGGTAATGCAATCTCATCTCGCCTTCCCGCTCCCAAGTGGCTTCTCGTAACCCCGACTCTTCCATCAACCTTTACTAAACGAATCTCGCGATTACGCAACGCCTTGGTCTCAAAGGCAAGGATCCTCACCGCTTCTCCTCGAAGTTCAAATCCTCATTCACCGCAAAGGCTCAAAGTCCACAATGTGCGACGGGTCCGCACATACCGCCTCAACATCGATACATGAAAAACACTATGCACCGCCGATAGTGACGGAGGTAGGGCTAACCGGTAAGCAACTCGCCAATCCTCTCTAGGATCTCAAATGGACCAACAAAACGGGGACTCAACTTCCCACGCTTACCAAACCTCGTAACACCTCGCATCGGAGAGCAACCTTAAGGAACACATGCCGACCAACCTCAAACTCCAAATCTCGACGCCGACACATCGGCGTAACTCTTCTCGCCTCTCTCGAGCCACAACATACGAGCTCTAATCTTCGCAGACTGCACCATTGGTCAACTGCAGTAACTCGGACCCAAAACCTGCCTATCACCAACCTCTTCCCGAAACACGGGGACCGATAACGCTTACCATACAATGCCTCGAATGGAGCCATCCGAATCGCCGATCGTAATCGTTGTTATAGGCAAACTCCATCAAAATACGAGATCTCGGTCCCAATCTGCTGGGAAATCCAACACACAAGCCCTCAACATATCCTCGAGAATCGATTCACTCTCTCACCGACCATCCGTCTCGAGGGTGAAAAGTCAGGCTCTTTCGCGCACTCTGTGCCCAAACCCTTCCGGAGCGCTCTCGAAACGAGAAGTGAACCATGAGTCACGATCGGACACAATCCTCACCGGTACACCATGATAACGGATGATCTGCTCCAAAAATAAGTGCGCCCATCGCTCCACGGTATAAGTGTCTCTACCGGGAATGAAGTGTGCGCTCTTGGTCAAACGGTCGACTATCACCCAAATCTGAGAGAACTTCCTGAGTCCTTGGCAAACCGGATATAAAGTCCATAGAGATCTCTTCCCATTTCCACTGGGTACACTCGAGTGGTCGCATTTGCAAACAAACCACTGGCCTCTGCTGGGTGCCTTCACTTGCGACAAGTGAGACACCGGCCGACAAACTCGCCACATCTCTCTTCATTCCCATCCACCGTAAAAGTCCGCTTAAGGTCTCGATACATCTTGGTACCCCGGGTGCCAAGCAAAAGGGGAATCAGGGCCTCGAGAGCAACTCGCTGCAAACCTCGCAATGTCCGGAACACACAACCGCCTCTATAAGTCAACCCATCGTCTCGTGAATACACAAAGTCAAAGTCACCGTCAAGATCGACTCACAACCAATCTCTTAAGTGCGGGGTCACCCAACCGGCTGTCTATAATCCGCCGCCCGAATCGACGGTGAAATAAATAATCGAGCTACCGGCGGTAACCTCTCCCAACAACACTCGCAACCTCGGCCCGCTCGAACTCTCTCTCGCAAACTGGCTGAATCTCAACAACGCCGCAGAGTGCGACGTCTTTTCTGCTCAAAGCATCGGCCACTACATTGGCTTTACCCGATGGTACAAAATCTCGCAGTCATAATCCTTTACCAAATTCTAACCATCTCCTCTCGCCTCATATTCAACTCCTTCGAGTAAACAGATACTTGAGGCTCGTGATCGGTAAACATCTCAATCCGCCACCGCATGTAATGCCTCCAAATCTTCATTGCAAACACCACCGCGCTAACTCCATATCATGAGTCGGGTAGTTCTCGCTCATACGGCTTGGTGGACGGAAGCATAGGCAATGACCTTCCGTGCTTGCATCAACACACAACCTAATCCAAACTTGGAAGCATCATCAGAGACCACGAAACCACTGTCCCCTCCGGGATCGCCAACATCTGTGCTGAAGTCAAATCGCGCTTGAGCACGGCAAAGCTCTCATCACACTGCTTTGTCCCAAACAAACTCGACACCCTTCCTCGCCGACGAGTGAGGGGCGAGGCTAAAGCGAGAGAAGTCGCTGACGAACCGACGGTAGTAACCTGCCAAACCAGAAAGCTGCGAATCTCGCAGAATCAAGTCGGCTTGGCCAAGAACTCACGGCCTCAATCTTCGCGGGGTCCACGGCTATACCATCTCTCGAAACTACGTGGCCTAGGAAGGCCACCGCTCCAACCAAATCACATTTGGAAAACTTCGCATAAAGTTGGTTTTCCCTCAAAGCCGCCAATACTCGCCTCAAATGCTCGCATGGTCTTCTTTAGACCTCGAATAAATCGGGAATATCGTCAATGAACACGATGACGGTCTGCCCAAAAATGATTTGAACACCCTATCCATCATGTCCATGAACGCGGTGGGGCATTGGTCAATCCAAACGACATGACCACAAACTCATAGTGACCATATCTAGACTCGAAAGCTGTCTTAGGAATGTCGGCATCCCCGATACATGCAATCGATGGTAACCGGATCTCGTGTCTATCTTGGAGAACACTCAAGCTCCTCAAGCCGATCGAACAAATCATCGATACGGGGCAACGGATACTTATTCTTCATCACACCTTATTAAGCTCGCGGTAATCAATACATAAGCGCATAGAACCATCCTTCTTTTTTCACAAAGCAATCGGTGCTCCCCACGGGGACACACTCGGACGGATGAACCTCGATCTAACATCTCCTGCAAATCAATCTTCGCCTTTAACTCACTGGCGCCATACGATACGGAGCCTTCGAGATAGGAGGTCCCTGGCTCGAGCTCAATTGTGAAGTCAACCTCTCTCTTCGGGCAACCCCAAACTCCTCGTGAAACACGTCCGCAAACTCCCCGCACGACCGCACTGATCAACAGAGACCGAGGGGCGGCTCTTCCCGCACAACTTGGCTAAATAGCCCCAAGCTCCATGAGCTAGCAAACGACGAGCTTTCACAATGACACCATCGGCGGGCAAACTCCACCACGACTCCACGAAACTTAAAAGTGGGCCGACTGGCGGCGAACAACACTACTTCTTTCCGGTGGCGGTCAATCAACGCGTGGTTAGCAACTAACCACTCCATACCAAGAATCACATCAAAACCACTCATAGGCGTAACTATGAGTGTGGCAACAAGCAACTCTCCTGATATCTCGATCCGGCCATCCTTAATTTTATCTCTAGCTAACATACTAACTCCCGAAGGAGTTGCAACAGATAACTCAAAAACCTAGAGGCTCTAGCCTCAACTTAGCATGCTCAAGAAAAACAACACGAGATACAAATGAATGCGTAGAACTGTAATCAAACAAGACAAATGCGCAGTGATCTAAAACAAGAAGCGTGCACCGCCACAGCGGCATCCGTGACGCTGGCCTCTGACGGTCGTAGCAAACACTCGACCACTCGCCGCCGCTACTGGCCGAGCCGCCATAGCCGGGCCGAGGACAGAAAACGGACCATATGTCCCTCTTTACCACAACGAAAACACACTCACCCCCATGTCATCAAGCTCCAGTGTGGGTCCTCCCGCAAGAAGCACAAGCGAGAACTCGCTCGGGACCGCCTGGCGCGCGGGTGAAACGGATCGGGGCCCTATGCCGATCCCGGCTTTGAATCGCCCTTGGCGACGCTGCCGCCACCCCGAAAGTCAAACTTTCTCTTACGCCCCACAATACCGCTGGGACAGACGGCCCAGAGCAGGCGGCAACCCGCCGCTCGGCGGATACTTCCCATTATAGATCGTGGCTAATCGGACAGCCCTAGCATAAGTGTCGGGGGCACGAGCCACGACATCTGGGAAACACCGCCTCAAACCGGATATGAACTTCCGAATCTTGACTCACGGGGTGGCAATCAACCGAGGAGCAAAATATCCATACTCGAGAACTTGCGCTCATATTCCTCAATGGAATCGAACCACTGCCTCGTGTTCTCGGAAGAGCTCCACCATCTTCTCCCGAGCCTCATCACCGATGAACTTTACCTTGAACTCACCTTGAAGAACTCCCAAGTAGCGGGTGGAGACCCACCGGTCTCTCGCTCAAGGTGGACTCCCACCACCATCTCGGGCCGTGCCTCCTAGCACATGAGCCGCACATCTCGGCCTCTGAATATCGGGGCACACCATGATCGGGAAGGTGTACTCCAAATGGGCAATCCACCGGCCGCCGATAACGCATCACCGGGTGGCATCAAACTTCTCGGGCTTCCACTTCACAAAATCCTTCACCACCTACCCAATTCCTCGGCACCTCTGCCATATCTCGCCTCTGGGGCTACTTGCTCTGTGGAGCTGGAGGTGCTAACGAGCTCACTTGAACCAATCGAGTCCACCGCTCGATCTGGCTCGGGACTCTTCCCCGCTGCAACGCCAACAAGGCCTGGTCTCTGCCCTCTGGTCACTCAACATGCTGACCATAAAAGCCCTCATAGACTCAAAGCAAACTGCTGCTCCGGAGCGATCTCACGGCGCTCGATCGCCTCAACGCCCGCTCTAGGCGTAACAGGAGGAGCTGCCGGTGGAATGCCATCGGTGTCGGCTTGGGACGATGTCCTCTGCGATGATCGATCCGATCCACGATACCTCGACCGCTCTCGAACCTCCTCTCCCGTGACGGTGGTCGCATCTTTGGCGATCTACATCCAAACCAACAACGAATCAAAACTCTGCTCACACCATTCCACAACACCAAACAAGGCATACACTAGATGATAGGTATTGTAAATTCTTAACCCTTTTCCTTTCTAAAACAATAAATCTAGGCGTACTGATGACTCGCCGGAGTCTTGATGATCATGGAAAACGACCTACAACAAAGGTCAGTCTCTGTAATCTATGACTCTGAGCTCGATACCAATCAGAAGACCCGACCCAAAAGGGGCTCTAAATGGGCCTTTACCCCAATGCATGTAGTGAAAATAAAAGATATTAAGAAAAATACATTTCGGATCCCAAGTAAAAGCGAAAACATTCAACAACCAAAACATACATTTCTAAAAGCATACTGATCGAGATTTATTTAAACCATTAAAACAATCCACAAGTATAAATATGCTGGAATCCATAAAACGTAAGAAAACATCCTCGGGGCTCTGTGCGTGCCTACATGCATTCAGGGGAAATAACAAAAGTCAAGAGTCATGATAAATAAAATAGAATAATCGAGATAACAAAGAGGATTCCATGATCACGGCTCCTCCATCACCCATCCTGTCTCCCGCCTTGATTACCCGTGGAAAACCACGGAATAAGGGTGAGTAACGAATTACCAGTAAGAATCCCCAACCGGGTACAATACGATATACATGATCATCTAGAAGAATGTATGCAAGCTATGAGTACAAACACAGAGCGGAGCACATAGCTAAGCCCACACTTGGACCTCGGATGCCAACTCGGGGTCTTAGTCCGGAAATACCACAACACACTAAACGCACTATACGGAACAAGTCCCGCCTCGGCTGCCTCATCGCCGATACGAAAGGTGCACTAGCTCAAGATCCCGAGGAGCTCTCCACGGGCGCCGTAATGAGCGTAAGGATGCACCGCGTGCTTCTGGCTGCACTATGGGGTGCCGGGTCTAGTGGCAAGCCGCCCATATCCGGATACCACGCCTAACTAAATCTCCGGATCGGTGTCACCGACATAGGGTGTGAGACTGGACACGTGAACTATGTCGGCTGTACCACCGCACTGAGGCTAAGGAACGGGTCATGGTAGGCTTACACCGAAGCCGTCCTTACCTTAACAGTGGCAATCAAGGGCTCTTGCCGAACACGCCGAGGACGTGCCGGCGCCGGGACTAGGCATTGCCAAGTCATCATCCCGACCATTGGGGCATCGCTTAGACTACCACCCTCACCCAAGATTGCGGGGCCTCACGGTTGGGATAGCTAATCCCTCACGGGGTCCAAGGACGGAGAATCTGTCTCAATCGTCCTTGCCATAGATGCAAGATACTTTATGCATCGGGCCCGGATGATGCTATCTACCCGAATTCTAAACCTTAACAATAATAACGATTCAATCAATGCGATCCAATACGTGCTCAATGAGATACAAGGAACCTAGCATGGTACTACGAAGCAAGATGATATCGAACATGCGAGAATGGAACAACCTAGCATGGGCTAACATGAGAAACAATACAAGAGTTCATGCGATCGAGAATACGCAAGCGAGCACCTAGGGCTAATCATGCTAGTAATCATACACAGCATACAAAACAACAATCACAAATATACCGCAGGCCCACACAACTCCGGTAAGAAATCCTTACCTTGGTCGGGAGGCTTCTACACACAAATCCTAAGCTGCGGAACAATCCCGAGCTAGCGAGCGGAAACCTAGCAAACCAACAATAATCAGCATCTAAAATATCTAAACAACAATAGAACAGCAAGCTCGGCTCGGGGAACTCACGCGCGCGACGACACGAGCTTGGGGCGCGGCAGCGCGCACGCACGGCAGGACGCTGGCTGGCTGCGCTACTGCACGGCAGACGGACGCTGCTACTGCCGCGCTACCGCACGCAGAGCGAGGGCAGGATGTTGCGCGCGAGCGTCTGGGCGGCGCGGCGCGGCGCAAGCGTCGCGATCTGCGGACACGGCGAGCAGCTTCAGCGATGCGGGCGAACGCGCTAACGGGTCGGCGCGCGGGCGGCGCAGCGGTCAACAAGGACACGGCGAGGGCGCGCGCAGCGCCGGCGAGACCTTCGCGCGCGCGAGCGGACGGGCGATCTTCGTCTTCTTTGGCGACGGCAAGGCGGCCGGGACAGATCTGGCGTCGCGGCGATCGGCCGGACGCGGCGAGCGACGGCGATGGGCGATCTGTCTTCTTGCCGGGCGAACGGCAAGGCCGCTGGGACAGATCTGGGCGTGCGAGCGATCGGCTGGACGTGCGAGCGATCGGCGATGGGCGATCTGTGCTGCTGGCTCGGCTACACTCGGCTGGCTGCAATCAACACAACACACACAACACACCTCTTATCACTTGGCCAAACGCACACCAAACGGATGAGAAGAAGAAGAAGAAGAAGATCAATACCTACCCGGAATGATGATGATCGAACCCAAGGAGATGCAAGGATGAGGAATCGGCAAGGCTATGGAGATGGAGAGCTTGGGCGGCCAAGAGATGTTTTGGAGAAGAAGAATGGAATAACCTAATTCTATTTCATTTAACCAAATGTACCAAAACTCCAAAATCCAAGGTTAACTAAGATGTGATGCAGAAAGAGCAACAAGAGCACCTAATGGCTCAATTGGCACACATCTCTACAAGCTTCCTAGGAGACCCGGGTTCAAACCCCCTACTGCAAAGACAAATTCCTTTAATTTTTACTTTTGCATCAAACCGTGCTCAAACCAAACCACAAACCCCTCAAAACCTACATAAAACCATCCAATAATTTTAGTAATGGAAAGGACACAAACGACCCTGACGGCCCGACCAAATTACCAAATTACCCCTAGGGCATACCTGGAAGACCGGGAAGAAAAACCTGGGTCGTTACAGCCTTACACAACTAGGATGCCCATCAGGGTCTTACACCTCCAACTCAGTGATGCCCATCAGGGTCTTACACCTCCAGATGTCCATCGGGGTCTTTCCCGAGCGGGACCTAAACTAGTTACCCCTACAGTCTTCTACACTATACATCAGCCGCCTATGCCTAGCATGGAACTTAACAGGATAAAATAGAACAAGGTATGCCAAGATAATTAAACCCCTTGCATGGAACTAACAGAATATATCAGGGGACACAAGAGCAACACGATATGGAAGCAAGAGAAAACATGTAACCTACCCATTGGAAATTTCATACAATCACAAGACATGGCATGCTGGAAGAACAAACCTAGCATGGCAATAACATGAACAACAAACAACATGCTAGCAAGATTTCAAACACAAGTTGTTCAATAGCTAACATACTCATAACAACAACCAAGCATACAAGGCAGAATCATGATAGCATCGCAGGGTCCACACAACCACGGTAAGAAATCCTTACCTGGGGGTAAGCGGAAAATAATGACCACAACCAACAAGCGACCCTCGAGCTTCTAAGAGAACCCGAGCAACCTAAGCAAACAATAAAAATCATCCTAATTAAGCAACCAACAGCTAACATCTTAAGGTCCAAAAGAGTGGAGGCTCGGGAATTACCAACCGAGAAGGCACAAGGTCTCGGCCCAACTTTCTTGGCAAAAATCGTGCTCTCAGCAGCAAGGCGGTGCGGGTTGGCGCAGAGGCGAGCAGCAATCTGGGCGATCTTTGGCGTTCTTGGCGCGCTGGCGCTGGCGAGAGGCGATGCGCGGACGGGACGACGACGACAAGGATCTGGCGCGCGGCGCGACGCGAGCAGCCGGGCGGGCGGGCGTCTGGCGCGATCGCGGGCCTTTGCTGGGCGTCTGGCCGCTGCTGGGTCAGTGCGACAGTGCGAGGCCATCTTTGGGGCGTCTGGGCGCTCGCTACGCACGTCACGACAGCATAGCTTCTCGCCGCTTTGTGCCGGTGGCTCAGTGCGCGGCTCGGTTGGGTTTCTTGGTGAGGTCGGCAAGGAGAGAGAGAGAGAGAGGAGGAGAAGGGAAAGAATAAGGGTTTTTCTCTTTTCTTTTCCTTTTTCCTAAATTAAATAGGCTTTGGGTGGTCCAAAATCCCTTCCCAAGACTTTCCTCCTTCGAGTCCTAGCTGACGCATTCTTTTCCATTTAAAAAAACCCATTTAAATCAAGCCTCCTAATAACCGTTAGGTCAAGGGTTCAATTCCCAAAGGAAGCACTCTAATTAACAATAATCTTGTAAATTACCAAATCAGCTCCAAACTTCCCACCAACTAGCCCGAACTTCTTGGGTCCTGCAACCAACAACAATCAAGCCTCGACAAGGGCAGGAGTGACCCCGAAGTCTTGAAAATCCACAAAACCCTTACCGGGGGCAAAAAGACCAAAATACCCCTAAGGGTTAAAATAGCTCTAACGGCCCATCCGAACATCCGAACAATGAACCGGAAACACCTGGGAAACCGAAATAGAAAACTGGGCCGTTACAGATCTGGCCTGCTGGTGCGTGCGACGATGGGGCTGCTGGCTGGGGTCTTCTCTTGGCTAGCTGCAACCAAACACAAACACAAACACACTTCTATTCACTCGGCCAACCAGCATATCAATCGGAGAAGGAGAAGAAGAAGATGAAGAACCTTACCTGAAAGACGATCGGACCTCGGGGCTGTAAGAGAGCAAGGATTCGGCTTGGGGAGCTAGGGAGAAAAGCTTGGGCGACCAAGAAGCATTTGGGAGAAGAAGACAAAACCCTACATTTCTTGTCTTTTAATCAAATGCACAAAAACTCCAAAGATCCAAGGCTAACCAAGATATGTCGCAGAAAGAGTAACAAGAGCTCCCAATAGCTCAATTGGCACACATCCCAACAAGTTCTCTTGGAGACCTGGGTTCGAAACCCAACTACAACACAAATTCCTTACCTTTTTACTTTTGCACTTAACCATGCCTAAACATTTTCACAAAGCCTCAAAAACTACAAAAGACCATCCAATAATTTTTAACAACTGCAAAAGACATAAACGGCCCTGACGGCCCGACCAAATTACCAAAATACCCCTAGGGCATACTTGGAAGACCGGGATGAAAACCTTGGCCGTTACAATATTCCCTCCTTTTTATGACTTTCGTCCTCGAAAGTCCTTCAGACTGAAACAGCTCAGGATACTGCAAACTCATCTCGTCCTCCCCGCTCACGAGCGGCTTCTTCAGAACTCCAACTCCTCCACCGAACTTTTACCAAACTGATCTCTCGAATACGCAACGTCTTCGTCTCAAAGACCAGAATACTCACAGGCTTCCCCTCGAAGCTCAAATCCTCATCCAGCTGCAAAGGCTCAAAGTCCACAATGAGCGACGGGCCCGGCACATACTGCCTCAACATCGATACATGAAAGCACTATACGGCTGACAATGACGGGAAAGAACTAACCGATATGCAACTCTGCCAATCCTCTCGAGAATCTCAAATGGTCCAACAAAACGGGGTCTCCACTTCCCTCGCTTACCAACCCTTAACACACCTCGCATCGGTGCAACCTTAGAACATGCACTGTCCAACCTCAAACTCTAAAACTCGACGCCGTACACCGGCGTAACACTTCTGCCTGCTCTGGGCTACCAACATACGAGCTCTACACTTTTGCACTGCACTGCTGGTCAGCTGCAACAACTCAGGACCCAAAACAAAACTGACGGCCACCAACCTTTTCACAGAATACTAGAAACCTGCAACATTTACCATTCAACGCCTCAACAAAACCATATGAACTAACAGCTGGGAAGTGCTACCCAACGCAACCTCATAAAACCAACACTGGTCTCTCGCTGCCTAATCACGGAACACCAACTAGCAACAAGATCTAAGGGACCTGGTTCACCCCTCCCAAGACCATCGGTCAGAGGGTGAAAACACTACAGGACTGCACTCGACTCATAAGCCTCTTAACAACGCCCTCCAGAACCACAGTTCATCAATGCACTGCCTAGAATAAACCTTTGTTGTCACACCCTGGTGCCAACAACTCAAGCTTGAAACCGCCAGGTCACTACTCCATAGTAATGACATCTCCACCGGGACGAGGTGTGAGCTCTAGCTACCACAACTAATCCGCCAAACATCCGAACTCACACAACAACCTCAACCAGCTGCCAGCTTCCACACGGACTCCTACAAACCAACAACTTGAATGCTACGAACTCGGTAGCCTAACCATCCACACACTCCATAACCACGCCATTCCTCTCAACACTAGCTCGACCTAGAGCACCGACTGAAAAAGGGATCCTTCCACCAAACTTACCTCCATGCAAGCAACGGAACGAAGCTTGCCTCAAATATGAAACACATCTCACAAGCCCAAACGATAACACATACAGGCTTAACCCTCTAGCTTAGGCTTATTGCACCTTCCCACCGAAACTTCACAAATGGGACGCCACTACCTGGTTAACACCAACTACCAAGAACAGGAATACCAACAATGGCTGGCAGAGCACAAGCTACACTAACCAGCAAGGTCCCTCAAAGGTCAAGACCCTAATCCAGCCACAATGGTGCAACCTCATCCCACAACTGATACAAAGAGGTTCCTCAACTACAAAGTTGCAACAGCTCCCAGGCCAAACACACAAAGAACCTTAACCAACTAGGCAAAACACTCACAAGAGGCAGAACAACCCTTACTGCAACTTCCAGAACACCACCCAAGAGTCCGCTTAGCTGGACAAACAACTGCAAGCAGCCAACAAACTTTTCCCTCTTGCTAGCACCACTACCATCAACTCCAAGACCGAGGGAGTAATCTGACAACTCCCAGAAGGAAACGGTTCTTACAAGCAGACAACCAAAGGACAGAGAGCTCCACACACGCTCACTGTCCTGCTCCACTAAAGCAACAACATCTAAATCTCATGGGGAAACAACAGGGGGGGGGAGGGTCCACCACAGACTGAACCTCCAAATGCCTAACGAGGCAACTCTCAACATCCTGGAAACAGGAAAAACAACCGACAGGGCACGAACCACTCGCCCCACAAGCAAAACTAACTCTTAGCAACTCCAATCCACATGCGGTGCGCGCAGTAGCATGCGGGCAACTCTCAACATCCTGATGGGCGGCGGTGGTGCAGCACGCGCATGCATGCGCGGGCGCAAGCGTCTTTGGCATGCAGACGACACGCGACGGGCGAAGCGACGCGCGGGCGGTCGTGCTGGCGCTGCTGGCGCGAGGCAAGCGACAGGCACTGGGCGCGCGGGCTCAGCAGGGCGATGGCGTGCAGGAGCGGTGGCGCGGGCTGCTCGGCTGGTGCGTGCGACGGGCTACGACGGGGCGTGGCGCCTGGTTCGGCTGTTGGGCGACAAGCTGAACGACGGCACTGCAAGGGCGATGGACTTGCTGCTGTGCGTGCAGTAGGGGCGATCTGGGCGTGATGGAGCTGACGATCCGCGACCGCTCTTCACCGTGCGTCGCGACGATGGGGCCATTGGTCGGGGCTTCTCTCGGCTAGCTGCAACCAAACACAAACACACACACTTCTATTCACTCGGCCAACCAGCATATCAATCGGAGAAGGAGAAGAAGAAGAAGACGAAGAACCTTACTGGAAAGACGATCGAACCTCAGGGCTGCAAGAGAGCAAGGATTCGGGTTGGGGAGCTAGGGAGAAAAGCTTGGGCGGCCAAGAAGCATTTGGGAGAAGAAGAGAAAACCCTACATTTCTTTTCTTTTAATCAAATGCACCAAAACTCCAAAGATCCAAGGCTAACCAAGATATGTTGCGGAAAGAGTAACAAGAGCTCCCAATAGCTCAACTGGCACGCATCCCAACAAGCTCTCTCGGACACCTGGGTTCAAAACCCAGCTGCAACACAAATTCCTTACCTTTTTACTTTTGCACTTAACCATGCCCAAACACTTCCACAAAGCCTCAAAAACTACAAAAGACCATCCAATAATTTTTAACAACTGCAAAAGACATAAACGGCCCCGACGGCCCGACCAAATTACCAAAATACCCCTAGGGCATACCTGGAAGACCGGGATGAAAACCTGGGCCGTTACAGTGAAACTTTCAAAAACACGCTCTGTCCAACCTCAAACTCTAAATCTCGACGCCGAACATCGGCGTAACTCTTCTGCCTGCTCTGAGCTGTCAACATACGAGCTCTAATCTTCTGCACTGCACCTCTGGTCAACTGTAGCAACTCAGGACCCAAAACTGACGGCCACCAACCTTTTCCCAGAACACTAGAAACCTGCAACATTTAACATACAACGCCTCAACGGAACCACATGAGGTGACCGCTGGGAACTGCTACCGACGACAACCTCATAAAATCCAACACTGGTCCCCCGCTGCCTAACCACGGAAACACCAACTCGCAACAAGATCTAAAGGATCTGGTTCACTTCTCCCAAAAGGCCATCGGCCAGAGGGAGAAAACACTACTGGAACTACACTCGGCTCACAAGACACTAAGAACGCTCTCCAGAACCACGGTTCACCAACGCACTGCCTAGAATAAACCTTTGTTGCCACACCCTGGTGCCAACAACTCTAGCCCGAAACTGCCATGCCACTATCCAGAGAAATGACTTCTCCACCCGGGGCGAGGTGGGAGCTCTAGCTACTGAAACTAATCCGCCAAAAATCTGAACTCACACCACAACCTCAACCAATTGTCGGCTCCCACACGGAAACCTAAAAACCAACAACTTGAGAGCTTTTACCCTCTAGCTTAGGCTTATTGCACCTTCCCGCCGAAACTTCATAAACGGAACGCCACTACCCGGTTAACACCAGCTACCAAGAACAAGAATACCAACAATGGCTGGCAGAGCACAAGCTACACTAACCAGCAAGGATCCCTCAAAGGTCAAGACCCTAGTCCAGCCACAATGGTGCAACCTCATCCCACAACTGATACAAAGGGTTTCTCAACTACAAAGGTGCAACAGCTCCCAGGCCAAACACACAAAGTACCTTAACTGACTAGGCCAAACACTCATAAGAGGCAGAACAACCCTTACAGCAACTGCCAGAACACCACTCAAGAGTCCGCTTAACTGGACCAACCACTACTTTCAGGCGGCCAACAGACTTTCCCTCTTGCTAGCACCACTACCACCAACTCCAAGACCAAAGGATAACCTGACAACTCCTAAGAGGGTACAGTTCCTTACAAGTGGACATCTGATGGACAGAGAGCTCCACATACGCTCGCTGTCTTGCTCAGCTAAAGCAACAACATCTAAATCTCACGGAGGCAACAACAGGGGGTTCCACCCCAGACTGAACCGCCAACCACGAACTAGCAAAGACTCACCCCCAAACGCCAAAGGAGGGCAACTTCTAAAACTCTCGAAACAGAAAAACATCTGACAGGGCAAGAACCACTTGCCCCACGAGCAAGGCTAACTTCTAGCAACTCTAAAACCACACCTTGGTCAACACCAAGCACCAACTTGCCACCACACCAGAACCAATCGGACTCTACTTCAAACAAAATCTAGCTTGCTAGCCTACCAAAACTGCCAGCAACTCACCCGAGGTCTACTGCCTACAAGACTCCGGCTTGTCCACTGAAACTCACTGCCTGGGTCTGACTGAGCGCTAGTGAGGCTCTCCACACTTAGGGTTTCTTCGGCAACCCTCAAACACACATTGTCGTCAAACTGTCTAACAATCAACTGCCTGAACAAACAACTCCTTTTCCAGCATTGCAACTATCGCTGGCCTGCTCCGAACCTCAAAAACAAAAAGACCAGAAACGCTACAGAATGTGTCATCCTCCTACTCAAAGCATCAGCCACATCGTAGCTTCCACCCAGGGTAAGGATTCCGAACAACACCCTTAGCAACTACGGTCAGAGACTACATGGCTTCGCTACAACCACCATTTGTTCAGTACCACCTGAACTACAACCGAACAACATGAGGTTCTCCAACCAGGTTAGGTCCGACATAACAAAACATGCCTAAGCAACAACCCGACTACGAGCACGGTATCCTTACAACCTCAACTAAGGCCTTTCGACCTCCACCTGGAGTCCAACTTCTCCAAGAACTGAGCACCTGTTCTCCAATGCAAACCCTACATGGTTTCCAAAACTTTCGCCACCAGAACGAACTACACAAAAGTACACCTGTGTGCACAACTCCCAACCTTCCTTTAGAGATCCAAGTCTAACAGGCGCTTCCTAAAAAGGCAACAACCAACTCCCGGCAGAAATACAGTAAACCAAAGGAACACCAAGAGTTCCATCTTCACACGATATTCGAAGCTGTGGCAACCTTGCTCTTCTAAAGCATAACAATGCCAAACCAAACTTGCCTCATACCAACGTCTCTACCAAGTGTGCTTTACTCATAAGGCATCTAACTCATCTCATAAGGCATCCAACTAATGGTCCCTATCCTGGACCAAACTCGCATCTACTTTGCTCAACTCTACTCAGATTTAGGCACTCGGAGGTAGTTGACCGCACTACCAACCACAATGATCACTTGGCCTCAGCACTAGCGTGAGACTCACGCGCACTAACACTTATCAACCTTCAACCTGCTGACGACTCAACCCCCGATAACACTGGGAAGAGGCTCCGGCTCCTCCCGCACGTCCTTTCGCTTGTAGTCCTCCGACTACCACTAAACTTGTAAAGACCCGACCCAAAAGGGCTCTAAATAGGCCTTTACCCCAATGCATGCATTCAAAGGAAAGGACAATATGCAAATAAGTTTTCAGATTCCCAATTAAAACAAAACAATCAAGGTTCAATCAAGAAATCAATATAGTTTGTGAAACTGTTTCAAGGCAAATACATTTCCAAAACGTACACTCTGATCCAGAGATTTATTAAAACATTTGAAACATCCTCAAATTCAATAAAGCGGGAATCCACAAAATCATTCGAAAAACATCCTAGGGCTCCGTGTCTTGCTACATGCATTCAGGGGAAAATGAAAGACAAGAGTCATAGAAATAAAAAGTCAGAGACGACAGCACGTTCCCATGATCATAGCTCCTCCTTCAGCCATCCTGCCTCGCGCCATGGTTACCTGAAAGATAAGTAAGGGTGAGTAACGAATTACTCAAGTAGAATCCCCGATCCAGGTACAATACGATGCACATGGTCATCTAGATGAGAGTATGCAAGCTATGAACATAACACATAATAGAGCACATAGCTTAAGTCCACACTTGGACCTCGGATGCCAACTCGTGGTCTTAGTCCTAATAATCCACATCACACAATACGCCCTATACGAGAACCAAGTCTCGGCCTCACCGCTGTCTCCATCGATACGAAAGGTACACTAGCTCAAGATCCCGAGGAGCTCTCGGTCGGCGCTGTAATGAGCGTAAGCATGCACCGCGTGCTCTGCAGACTATGGGGTGCCGGGTCTAGTGGCAAGTCGCCCATGTCCAATCCACCACGCCTAACTAAATCTCCGGATCGGTGTCACCGACATAGGGTGTGAGACACTGACACGTGAACTATGTCACTGAACCACCGCACTTTGAGGCTAAGGAACCGGTCGTGATAGGCTTACACCGTGAAGCGGTCCTTGCCCTAACAGTGGCAATCAAGGGCTACGGCGAACACGCCGAGGACGTGCCGATCGTCGAGGACGAGGCAATGCCAAGTCATCATCCCGACCGTTGGGGCATTTAACGATCGCCACCCTCACCCAAGATTGCGGGGCCTACCGGTCGGGTTAGCTAAACCCTAACGGGGTCGGGGACGGAGAACTGTCTCGACGTCCCCGCCATGGATGCAAGATACTTTATGCATCGGGCCCGATGATGCTACCTACCTACACTTTAACCTATCATATCAATAACATACAATCCAATACAATCCAAAACGTGCTCAATGATACAACGAACCTAGCATGGTACTACTGAAGCAAGAACAGATATGAGCATGCTAGAACGGAACAACCTAGCATGGGCTAACATGAGAGAACAACATACGAAGTCATGCTAGTCGAAATTCGAACAGAGCACCTAAACTATACATGCTGATAATCACAAACAAACATACAAACAACAATCACATAGAACATCGCAGGTCCACACAACTCAGGTAAGAAATCCTTACCTTGGCCGGGGCAACTACACACAAAATCCTACGCCTGCGATCGATCCCGAGCTAGCTAACGAGAACCTAACAAACACAATAGAAATCACAATCATAGCCCTAAAAAATATAATAAAACAAGCGCGGCTCGGCTCGGGCACTCACACGGCACGATCGACACGCGACGGGCAGGCAAAGACGGCGGGGCTGCCTTCTTTGAGCGCCGACGGGCGCTGATGGGCGGCAGGGTTTCGGGCGCTGGCGCTGCGCAGATGGCGCGGCGTAGCGCACGCACGCGCGCGCTACGGCCGGCCGGCCGCAGCGCACGGGCGCGAACAAGCTGAAGCGGACGGACACGCCGCGGGCGCGCTGCGACGACGGGCGCGCGCTGGCCGACGAGCGTCTGACGCGCGCGATTCTCGCTGCTCTGCGAGGCTCGGCAGGCGATCTGGCTGGCGAGATCTGGCCGCGATAGGGCTGTCTGGGCGTCTATTGGCCGCGCGATAGGCTGTCTGAGCGTCTGGCTTTCGGCTGCTGAGCGACAGCCGCTCGATGGCACAAAGCAGGGGCGATGGAGCTGGGCGACTCGGCGATCTGGGCTTCTTCTTTGGGCGATCTGGGCGGCTGGAGGGCTTCTTCTTTGGCGATCTGGGCATCTTTGGGCACTGCTACAAACACACACACACACAAGCTCTTCTCCTTACCTTCGGCCAACAAGAACACCCAATCGAGAAGATGAAGAGGATGAAGACTTACCCTAAATGATGATGAACGATCCAAGGGAGCTGCAAGGATGAAGAATCGGCAAGGAGAGCTTGGGAGAAAGCTTGGGCGGCCACAACTCTTTTGGAGAAGAAAACACAACAAACCTAATTTCTATTTCATTTAACCAAATGCACCAAACACCAAAGATCCAAGGTTAACTAAGATGTGATGCGAGAAGAGCAACAAGAGCACCTAATGGCTCAATTGGCACACATCTCCACAAGCTTCCTGGGAGACCCCGGTTCAAACCCCTACTGCAAAGACAAATACCTTTATTTTTACTTTTGCATCTACCCATGCTCAAACCAAACCACAAAGCCTCAAAACCTTCATAAATCCATCCAATAATTTTAGCAATCGGAAAAAGACATAAACGCCCTGACGGCCCGACCAAATTACTAAAATACCCCTAGGGCATACCTGGAAGACTGGGACGAAAACCTGGGCCGTTACAATATTCCCTCCTTTTTATGACTTTCGTCCTCGAAAGTCCTTAAGACTGAAACAGCACAGGATACTGCAATCTCATCCCGTCTTCCCCGCTCACAAGCGGCCTCCTCTGAACTCTAACACCTCCACTGAACTTTTACCAAACGGATCTCACGATTATGCAACGTCTTCGTCTCAAAGACCAGAATACTCACAGGCTTCCCCTTGAAGCTCAAACCTCAATCAGCTGCAAAGGCTCAAAGTCCACAATGAGCAATGGGTCCGGCACATGCTGCCCCAACATCGATACGTAAAAACACTGTGCACAACTGTCAACAAACAAACTCAACCCTACAACAAAATCAAGCAAACAACTGAACCTTCCAGATTCCAAAACTAAACGGCCTACTCTTACTTCACAAAAGACCAACAAACCTCAAACCTTGACTACAGCCTTAACGAGATACAAACGAACCACCAACTGGCGACTGATCCAAAAGACAAACTTCTCCAACTAGAACACGACCACAACACTTAAGCAACCATCTTAAGGAGAAAATCGCCAGGCAAGGAACATCCAACATTCCTCTCAAGGAAAACTCGGGAAGCAAGGACTAAACCATCACGCAGCTATCTGCGACACAACACCTTGAGGAAAACAGCTCAACAGCTTACCAACTAATGCCACGGCACCTCTGTGCCAACTCAATCAAACGCGGCTCTACTAACGCCAACTGGGAACTCACAACAACTAGGAACAAAGCCCGAGAAGGGCTTGCTCAGCAGAACTCAACCCAAACTTATAACGAGCAACGCTCGCCTCCAAGCTACTACTCAACTCTTAAAATCCAACTGGCTACTCAAAGGACTTCCCCTTTAAGCCTAAGCCTAACTCATCTTCCAACCAGAAGCTCCACTCCCAAAACCTCACAAGGAAAATGGATAACGACAACCTCAAAGCTTACGGATCCCTGGCCACACGAATCCGCAAGACTACCTCGCAAGCTATCACTCGAGGCTGGCATCCAAGGAGCAACTCAACCACCACAGAGGCTAGAGGGAAAGGAAATCTTCAATCCCCAAAAGAACCAACAACTTGCCAGAACAACTCAACTCTTACTGGCTGGCCTCCGCCCTTGCGGGAACAAACAACTCTTGTTTGCTAACAACACAAAGCAGGGACCTCTCATTGGGCACCACGCTGCTACTCTGATCGACTACACAACTCGGGAGCTAAGGCGACTCACCAAAACGGGAAACGACTTCCCAAAGCAAGCAAACTCGGAAGAAGCAAAGAACTCCACACACGCTCGTTGACTTGCTCAAACCCAAGGCAACAAGAACCAACTCTCTTGGAAGCAACACCCAAGAGAAAACTCAACCAATCGGACCACCAAATCAAAACAAACAAACACTTGCTCAATCTGGCGAGGAGGGGTCAACTCCCAAAACTTACTCGACTAGGAACAAGACCTTAGGGCAACGCCCTCCAAACTAGAACCGAACTAGCTCTCAAAACAACAAACAGACCAAATCTTGGCCAAACACTCACAAGAGCGAGAACAACCTTTCTGCTGCGCCTCTAGAACACCATCCAAGAATCCGCTTAAGCTGGACAAACGACTACTTCCAAGCGGCCAACAAACTTTTCCTTCAAGCTAGCGCTTCCACCATTAACTCCAAGACCAAGGGAGTAACGACAACTCCCCAAGAAAACGGCTCTTACAAGCGGACAACCAACGGACAGAGAACTCCACATACGCTCACTGTCTTGCTCCACCAGAGCAACAACATCTAATCTCACGAGGCGCAACAAGGGTCCATCTCAGACTGAACCTCCAAATGCCAAACGGGGCAACTCAACATCCTGGAAACAGGAAAAACAACCAACATGGTACAAACCACTCGCCCCCACGAGCAAAACTAAACTCTAACAACTCCAATCCACACCTTGGTCAACACCAAGCATCAACTTGCCACCACACCGAAACCACTCCGGACTTTACTCCAAATAAACACTAGCTTGCTAGTCTACCCAGACTGCTAGCAACTCCACCGAGGCTACAAACTACACGCCTCCAACTAGCCAATCAAACTCACTAGCTGGGCTCGACGAGCTCGAGAGAGGCTCTCCACAACCTAGGGTTCTTCGGCAACCCTCGACACACACACTGCCGGCATACGATCTAACAGACAACTGCTGTCTGAACAAACAACTCCAATTGCCAGCATCCCAACCATGCTGGCCAACTCCAACACCTTGGGAACCTTGGGGACCCGAAACGCTACAGAATGCGTCATCTTCCTACTCAGACATTAACCACAACATAACTCCTATCCAAGGAAGGATCCGAACAACTCTCTCAGCCATGACGATCAGAAACCACGCGGCTTAGCTACCACCGCTCTTGTTCAGTTTCCAACTGAACTCCAACCAACGATCAACAAAAGATCCACCAACCAAGCTTAGGTCCAACTTAACAAATCTTGCCTAAGCAACAACTTGATACCACGAGCACGGTATCCTTACCACCTCAACCAAAGCCTTACAACATCCATCTGGAGTCCAACTTCTCCAGGAACTGAGCACTAGATCCCCAAAGCAAACCCTACATGGATCTGAAACTCTCGCCACGGAACGAACCACACAAAACACACTTGTGTGCACAACTCTCAACCTTCCTTTAGAGATCCAAGACTAACAAGCGCTTTTCCCAAAAAGCAACACTAGCTCCTGGCAGAGATACAAACAGTCCAAGGAACACCAAAAGTTCCATCTCCACCCGATACTTCGAAGCTGAGGCAACCTTGCTCTACCAAAGCATAATCATGCCAAACCAAACTTACTTTGTACCAAGCCTCAACCAAGGGTGCTTACCCTAAGGCATCCAAAACCTCTCGCAAGGCATCACTCATCTCGCCTCAAAAGCATCCAACTCATGGTCCTCAATGGACCAAACTCGCATCTACAATGCTCAACTCTCCTCAGTTTAGGCACTCGAAGGTAGTTGACCGCACTACCAACCACAAGGAAAATCTCTTGGCCTTAACACTAGCGCGAGACTCACGCGCACCAACATTTACCAACCGCAACCTGCGACTTACTCAACCTCCGGAAACATCAGGGAAGAGGCTCGCTCCTCTCGAGCATCCTTTCGCTTGTAGTCCATCGACTACCACCGAACTAGCCCTGCAGCACGACCTAAACGGTGCAATCCCATAAACAGATCCAAGGCTAAAGGAGTACGCTGAACTCCGAGCGGCATAGAACCATCTGCTATGCCCAAGCCAAACTCAAGCTCGAACCGGACTTAGTGCCAAAGTGGCACACCAACCAATGCACCTCAAGTGCTACTACTACCAAAACCACATCCGAGGAAGTCTGGGTGTTAAACAACAACAGGCTCGCAAGGGGGCAAAGATGACCCTTCATCTGCCTCAAGCCACTAACACGGCAACTTGCCAAACAATCGGGCGACTGGTGGAGACTCTGCTAGACCACCTCTCACAAGGGATTTCCACCACCATCCGATGAACCAAACAAAGACAGAGGCGGCACACCTCGGCCTATGAGCAATGGGGCATCCCACACACGGATGCTAAACTCAAACTCGGCCAACTACTTTCTTTGCTAGCGGTGGGACTTACTAAAACATCGAGCTCTACAGGGCATCCATTTGCCAACCTGGGCGTCTCCAACAATGCCAACAAACTCATCTGAATAAACTGCTGATCATGCCCTCCCGAGAACCTCCGGGCTACAAGAGCTACTTTGGGGAAAAATCTTTGAAACAAACTCACACCGGGCTAAGCGTGCCCGGGACTCCTCTCTCTGCGCTTCAAATCTGCGCCAGGTCTCCGCTCTCTAATAGCTAAAGACACGCCATCAAATCTCTCATGGTGGAGCACACTCTGCTCAAGGAGTCTCACTCGAGGCGCCGCTAGCCTCTACCCCCTCCTCTAGGCAACTCAATCTGCCGGGGCCAAAATCGGCATGCGGGCCTAACAACCACAGACGCGCCTCAACATCAACACGATCTGTCCAACTCCTCGGTCGGACATGCCAAGCGCCTGCTCTCCTGGGTGCGATCAACATATTGGCGATCGCACGAAGCACCACCACCCTCTCATTAGGGAAAAGCGACAAGAATCGGGCCACAAATGGCCAGCGGAGTCTAAGCTCGCCTCCCTGCGGAACGATGTCCCGGGGCATCCGAATCTATCTGGATACCTCAACAAGTCGCTAAACAAACTGCTGCAACTGCAGAAAGTTGGCATGATGGCTCACTAAGCCCAAACCAACAACGAGTCGAAACTCGCTTGCTCGTCTCCGCTCCACAACACTACACAAGGCATACACTAGATGAAAGGTATTGTAAATTCTTAACCCTTTTCAAAAAAAAATGATAACTTAGGCGTGCTGATGGTAGTCAGAGTCTTTGTGATCATGGGAAAGACGACCTACAACAAAAGGTCGGTCTACAAAGTCTATGACTCTGAGCTCGATACCAATCAGAAAGACCCGACCCAAAGGGCTCTAAATAGGCCTTTACCCCAATGCATGCATTCAAAGGAAAGGACAATATGCAAATAAGTTTTCGATTCCCAATTAAAACAAAACAATCAAGGTTCAATCGAAATCAATATAGTTTGTTTGAAACTGTTTCAAGGCAAATACATTTCCAAAACGTACACTCTGATCGAGATTTATTAAAACATTTGAAACATCCTCAAATTCAATAAAGCGGGAATCCACAAAATCATTGAAAAACATCCTAGGGCTCGTGCGTCACATGCATTCGGGGAAAATGAAAGACAAGAGTCATAGAAATAAAAAGTCGAGACGACAAGACGTTCCCATGATCATAGCTCCTCCTTCACCATCCCGCCTCGCGCCATGGTTACTGAAAGATAAGTAAGGGTGAGTAACGAATTACTCAAGTAAGAATCCCCGATCAGGGTACAATACGATGCACATGGTCATCTAGATGAGAGTATGCAAGCTATGAACATAACACATAATAGAGCACATAGCTTAAGTCCACACTTGGACCTCGGATGCCAACTCGTGGTCTTAGTCCTAATAATCCACACCACACAATACGCCTATACGAGAACCAAGTCTCGGCCTCGGCTGTCTCATCATCGATCACGAAAAGGTACACTAGCTCAAGATCCCGAGGAGCTCTCGGTCGGGCGCTTGTAATGAGCGTAAGCATGCACCGCGTGCTCTGCTGCGGACTATGGGGGTGCCGGGTCTAGTGGCAAAGCTGCCCATGTCCATCCACCACGCCTAACTAAATCTCCGGATCGGTGTCACCGACATAGGGTGTGAGACACGACACGTGAACTATGTCGGCTGAACCACCGCACTTTGAGGCTAAGGAACCGGTCGTGATAGGCTTACACCGAGAAGCGGTCCTTGCCCTAACGGTGGCAATCAAGGGCTACGGCGAACACGCCGAGGACGTGCCGATCGCCGGGACGCGAGGCAATGCCAAGTCATCATCCCGACCGTTGGGGCATTTAACGATCTGCCACCCTCACCCAAGATTGCGGGGCCTACTGCGGTCGGGTTAGCTAAACCCTAACGGGGTCGAGGGACGGAGAACTGTCTCGGCGTCCCCGCCATGGATGCAAGATACTTTATGCATCGTGCCCGATGATGCTACCTACCTACACTTTAACCTATCATATCAATAACATACAATCCAATACAATCCAAAACGTGCTCAACGAGATACAACGAACCTAGCATGGTACTACGAAGCAAGAATGGATATGAGCATGCTAGAACGGAACAACCTAGCATGGGCTAACATGAGAGAACAACATACGAAGTCATGCTAGTCGTGAATTCAGAGCAGAGCACCTAAACTATACATGCCGATAATCACAAACAAACATACAAACAACAATCACATAGAACATCGCAGGTCCACACAACTCCGGTAAGAAATCCTTACCTTGGCGGGGGCAACTACACACAAAAATCCTACGCTGCGATCGATCCCGAGCTAGCTAACGAGAACCTAACAAACACAATAGAAATCACAATCATAGCCCTAAAAATATAATAAAACAAGCGAGGCTCGGCTCAGGCACTCACACACGACGACCGCACGCGGACGGCAGGCGCAAGACGGCGGCGGGGCTGCTTCTGGCGCCGACGCAGCGATGATAAGCGGCAGGTGGGCGCTGGCGCGCTGACAGCGCGAGATGGGCGGCAGCGAGCGCAGCGCGCATATGTATGACAGCCGGCAGCGCAGCGCACTGCGCGCGACAAAGCTGAAGCGAGGACGGACACTGTATGCGCGCGCTGCGACAACGGGCGCGCGGGGCTGACGAGCGCTCGACGCGCGATCTCTTCTGCTGCGGGGCTCGGCGAGGCGCATCTGGCTGGCGAGATCTGGGCTGCGACGAGTGGCTGTCTGGCGTCTTTGGCCGCGACAGGGCTGTCTCGAAAGTCTCGCTCGGCCGCTGAGCGACAGGCCGCTCGATGGCACAAAGCGAGGCGATGGAGCCGGGCGACTCGGGCGATCTGGGCTTCTTCTTTGGGCGATCTGGGCGGCTGGGCTTGCCGGCTTGGGCGAATCTGGGCATCTTTGGCGACTGCTACAAACACACACACACACAAGCTCTTCTCCTTACCTTGGCCAACAAGAACACCCAATCGAGAAGATGAAGAGGATGAAGACTTACCCGGAATGTGATGAACGATCCAAGGGAGCTGCAAGGATGAAGAATCGGCAAGGAGAGCTTGGGAGAAAGCTTGGGCGGCCACAACTCTTTTGGAGAAGAAAACACAACAAACCTAATTTCTATTTCATTTAACCAAATGCACCAAACACCAAAGATCCAAGGTTAACTAAGATGTGATGCAGAAAGAGCAACAAGAGCACCTAATGGCTCAATTGGCACACATCTCCACAAGCTTCCCAGGAGACCCGGGTTCAAACCCCGGCTGCAGCACAAATACCTTTATTTTTACTTTTGCATCTACCCATGCTCAAACCAAACCACAAAGCCTCAAAAACCTTCATAAATCCATCCAATAATTTTAGCAACTGGAAAAAGACATAAACGGCCCTGACGGCCCGACCAAATTACTAAAATACCCCTAGGGCATACCTGGAAGACTGGGACGAAAACCTGGGCCGTTACAAAACTAGCCCTCTTGCACGACCTAAACAGGTGCAACCACCACAAACGGGTACAAAGGCTAAAGGAATTTGCTGAACTCCGGGCGGGTTATAGAACCATCTGTTCTACCCGTGCCAAACTCAAGCCTGAACCAGACTTAGTGCCCAACCGGCACACCCACCAAGGCACCTCAAGTGCCACTACCACCAAATTCTACATCTTACTACAAATAGGGCCAGCAAGGTCACAACTTCAAGTGACGAAAACTATGGCTAGGCATACAAGAGCTCAAAACTCAAACAACCCTGTCAATGGCATCTCATCTAACTGAAGTCTCACGGCCTACTCTTGCATTTCCACTTGATGCTCAAGAAAACTCCGACCAGCTCTTTCAACATGCAGCAGCTAGCTGTAATCTAGGAGCTTACCAAAGAAGAGTGCTCAACTCTACTAGAAAACTAGGGAAACCACCAACGGATCAAGTTCGATGGGTACACTGCTCGCTGCACCCTTAACCACACGGTTTTGACTTACTGGCTGCAAAACAACAACAATTTGCAAGAGAACAAAGATGTCTATGCATCCTCCTCGAAGGCTACTAACTCTGCAGCCACTCACTAGGCAACCAAACAATCTGCTAAGGTTCAGGATTAACACCTGAACCGCCCAGGCTAGCCTACACGGGAACCTGCTCCACTAGCAACAACATGAGCAATGCCCAAGCTAACTCCGCTCCTAGAGCGGTACTCCGAGGCAAGTCACCTCCACCCTCTCGCTAGGGAAAAACTAACAACTGGGCCACAAGTGGCCTACGGGAGTCTAATCTCTGCCTCCCCCCTGGGACGATGTCCCAGCGGTATCTGAATCTATATGGATACCCTGACTAGCTGCTATCATACTCCTTACATTGCGGATAGTTGTCATGATGGTGCTCTAGACCCAAACTGTACCTCAATGCATGCTTTAAAAACTTAGAAACAATATGCAGGATTGTATTCCAGATTCTGAATGAAAACTAAAAACATATAAACATCCATTTTAAGAGTCAAACATTTAATTCCTGAAACCTGTCCCTGTTTCCAAGCACCTGTTCCAAGCCAAATACATTTCCAAAACATGCTCTGATAAAAGACTTATTCAAATCATTCAAAACTTCAACGGTTTTGAAGCAGTGTCAGAATCCAGAAAAAAACAATCAGAAAACACCCTAAGGGCTCCGTGCCCAACTACATGCATTTAAAGGATAATAAAAGCATAAAACATAAACATAAGACTCAGAGTAAAACAGCTGGTTCTCATGATCAGCAGCTCCTCCTTCGGCCATCCTGTCTCGCACCATGGTTACCTGTGGAAAACCACATAATAAGTGTGAGTAACGAATTACCCTGTAAGAATCCCCAACCGGGGTACAATACGATAAAACTGGTCATCTAGCAGAAATGTATGCAAGCTATGAATATAAACACAGAAGAGAGCACATCACTTTACTCCATACAAAAATCTCGGATGCCATCATACGGTCTTACTCTGGAAAACTACCACGCGATACGATACTATACGAGAAACTAGTCTCGGCCTCAACCTTCCTACTGTTGATACGAAAGGTGCACTGAACTCAAGATCCAGAGGAGCTCTCCAGTCGGCGCTGTAATGAGCGTGTGCGCGCACCGCGCATCGTCGCTTTGCAAACTAGGGTCTTGGGTCTAGGGCAAGCTGCCCTAGTCCAGTACGCATGCCTAACAAATCTCTGGATCGGTGTCACTGAACATAGTGGTGTGAGACCAGGACACGAAAACTATGTCAGCCTGTACCACCGCACCTGAGGCTAAGAAACCGACCGTGGTAGGCTTACACCAGGAACCGGTCCTTGCCCTATCAGGTGGCAATCAAAGGCTACTGCCGACACGCTGAGGACGTGTTGACTGTCGGGGACAAGGCAATGTCTCATCATTCCCCCGACCGTTGGGGAATTTAACAGTCTGCCACCCTCACCAAAGATTGCAATGGGCTGCCGGTAAGGTTAGCTAAACCCTAACGATGGATCAGGGATGAAGTACTGCCTCCTACGTCCCTGCCACAGATGCAAGTTACGTTATGCATCCTCGCCCGGATGATGCTACCTATCATAATTCTAAACTATAAACACATAACAGCAAACAATCCAATACGTGCTCAGCAGATACAATGAACCTAGCATGATACTACGAAGCAAGAACATATAACGAGCATGCCAGAACAGAACAACCTAGCATGGAACTAACATGAGAAACAAAACGAGAATCATGCCAGTCGGAATTCAGAACAGAGCACCTATCCACTAAACATGCTGATAAACATAAACAAGCACACAAACAGCAATCACTGATTATATCGGAGGGCCCACACAACTCCAGTAAGAAATCCTTACCTTGGTCGGAAGGAAATAACACACTAAGGTCCTATGCTGCAAACGAACCCCGAGCTAGCTATCAGGTACCTAACAAACAACAACACATATTACAACCAATAGGCCTAAAATAATAAAATAAATAGAGCTCGGCTCGGGAGCAACTCACGCGACACGAGGCTGGAGCGCGGACAGACAGGCTGCACGGAAGCTGGGCGCTGCAGGCGGGCTGGTGCGGCAAGACAGCGCGCGGATGGGCTCTGGCACAGGTGCTGGGGCGCTGAGCTGCGCGCGCACGGTCTCTGGCACGGGTTCTGGGGCGAGGAGCTTTGCGCGGACGGGCGTTGGGGCACTTGCGTGTAGACGCGGACGACCGATGTGGCGAGCTCGCGCTGAGACGGCGCGCGGGCAAAGCAGCTGGGCTGGTGGCGATGTCGCGATGCAGGCGAGGCGTGCGGGCGATGGCGCTGCAGGGTTTCAGATGGGCGTCTGGGCGTGCGACGGTGGCGATGGCGCTGCAGGGGCTGGCGATGGGCGTCTGGGCTACTAGCAAGCGACGGGCTGCGGGCGATGCAGGCGACGGATCTGCTGCTGGCGTGAGACGGGCTGGGCGATGCAGGGGCTGCTCGGCGCTGCTACTGGTCTTCTCGGCTGGTCGGGACGACGAACGATTGAGCTTGGCAAGGGGATGAACGGCAAGGAGCTAGAGAGAGCTTGGTTGGGCGGCTAGTGAGTTTTGAGAAATAAGAGATGAAAACCTATATTTCCCTTCATTTAGTCAAACACACCAAAAACCAAAAGACTCATAGCTAACCAAGACATACCTCAGAATGAGCATCAAAAGCTGTGACGAACCCTACCCAAACATGGTTCTAAACCGGGGTTCTCACTCAGCATGCAAGTTAAATATGATAACAAGCGGTTTAGTGCTCATATTTAAAAACCTTTCAAAAACATATGAGAAGGGGGAACCCTTAAAACATAACCAACAGTTTCATTTAAACAAACCAACGAAGTAAAACATCCTGGCTAGTGTTTATAAAAACATACAATACAATTTAAACAACTTTTTAACAATGTTCCCCTAGGACTCCTGTCCATCTACATGCTGAATAAACAATGCAATAATAAATGACAGAGTGCCGGCGGCTCCCCATGATCAATCAGCTCCCTCCGCTAGCCATTCTGGTGTTGTCCCAAGTTACCTGAAAGATAAATAAGGGTGAGTATAAACATACTCAGTAAGAATCCCCAACCGGGGTACAATACGATACATTAGTCATCTAGCACCTCAACATGCAAGCAAACAGCTATCAACACAGATCATAGCTCAACGAGCTCATAATACAAGATCTGGAGCCATCAGAAGTCTCCTACTTCCGGCCTAATGATTGGTTCTCATAACCAATCCTGGGACATCACCGAGGTATCTTTCACTCGGGGGATTACTCAGCTCAAGAATTGATCCCAAAGATGTCCACAAGGGCCTCTTGCCCTTGCTACTAATCTGGACTTACGGGAGAGTACCCGAAGTCAGGCTCTAACGGAAAGAATGGTGTACTCACGAACATTAGCCCGGGGGAGCTCTCCGAACCGGCGACTAACGCGTGTGCGCGCACACCGCATGCTGCTGCAACCGACGTAAATGTGGGGGCCAAAGGGCAAACTACGCGGGCCAGGTACGCATGCCTATGACTCCGAAGCGGTGTCACTGATCACAATAGCGCGAGGCCCTCGGAGCTCATCTCATGCATGCGGCTGATTCACCGACACAAGCTAAGAACCGGCCAAGGTAGGCTTACACCGTTGGCAGGGTTCCGCTCTAGCAGGCTACAAACTAGGCATACGCCAATGAGGTAGCTAAGTCTCATTGGCTACCGGGAGGGGGGAGAAAAAGCAATGTATGTTATGCTTTGCTCTATATCCGACCACTGGGGACAAAGTACGTTATGTCCGCTCTCAACCCCTGAAGCAATGCTTCGCTTTACTCCCGACCGGTGGGGACAAAGTACTTTATGTTCGCTCTCAGCCTCTGGATGATGACAAACCCTACAACTCTATCTAAGAGTACAGAGCAAATAAATGATTCCTGGCTAGCAAGCAATGACCGACATCAATCACAATTACCTAGCATGATACTACAACTTAAGCAGGAATCACAAGCATGCTGGAAAAACAAACCTAGCATGGCACTAACATGTACAATCAGGTAAACATGCTAGCAAGAGATCAAACAAAGCTGCCTATCACTATCATGCTCATAACAATAAACAAGCATACAAGGCATATCACGATATATCGCAGGGTCCACACAACCAAGGTAAGAAATCCTTACCTGGGGCAAGCAGAAAAACAATAATAATAATAAATCAACGAGCGATCCTCAAGCCTCTAATCGATCCCGAACAGCCTATACATCAAATAAAGCACCCAAATCAAATACATAAAACAACCCAATTAAATCCATAACCAGCAGCCAATAAATCAGGGCCCAACGAAGAAAAGACTCGAGAAATACCATCCGAGAAGCCACAAGGCTCGGGCCAACCAACACACAACAAGCAGGTGTCGTTTAGGCAGGGTCAGTTGGTTGGCGCAGCGCTGGCGCGCAGGCGTGGGCGCGGAGGTTGCGAGCGGGCGAGCTGGGGCGAGGCAAGGGAGCGCGGCACTTGGCGCGGCTCGGCACAGGGGACGGCGCTTGGCACGAGCTCGGCAAGCACAGGGACGCGCGCGGGGGCGAAGCGACGCGACGGGCTTGGGCCGCTCGGGCTGGCACGGCACTGTGCGGGGGACGGCGACGCGACACTGTGCGCGGCTCGGCATAGTGCGCAGCTGGGCGACACGGACCTGGGCAGTAAGGGCTGGGCTCGGCGTGACCTGGGCGACGCTGGCACTGGGTGGCTCGGCACGGCGCGAGCGTGGGCGAGCTAGGCGACCAGGGCTGGGCGAGCTAGGGCTAGGGTCGGGCTGGGAGGAGGGCTGGGGTCGGGCTTGAGGAGAGAGAAAGGGGAAAAAATGGGGAAAAAGGAAAAATGGGGAAAATGGGGATTTTTTTTTAAAAAAAAAGAAATTTCCTTTTTCTCTTTTAATTTATCCTTATCCAAAAATCCAAACTTATCCATTTTATCCAATTTCTAAAAATCCTTAAAATCCTTAAATCCCATTTCCTGGCTTCCTCCTTCGAGACCCGACTGAAGCAATCCTTTCCAAATCAATAAACCTCACTTAAATCAACCTCACAAATCAACACCAAGGGCTCGGGCTCGAATCCCAAAGGAAACACCCAAACAACCATAACTTTGCCCAAAACCCAAATCACAACCGAACTCCCAAACGAATAGCCCAAACACCTCGGGACTCGCAGCCACCAACAAACAAACCTCGACAAAGGCAGGAGCTATCACAAAGCCCTGAAAAACCACAAATCCTGCCCGGGGAGCAAAAAGACCAAAATACCCCTAAGGGTCAAAACGGCTCTAACGGCCCAATCGAACCACTGAATCTGAACCGGAAGCTCCTCGAGAACAGGGATAGAAAACTGGGCCATTACAAAAGCAGCTTGTGGCACAACTGGGAACACCATTTCTCTGATCACCCAGGCAACCCGGGTTCAAAACCCAACAACCACACTTTTAATCCTCTAATTTATTTTTGCATCTCTCCATGCCCAAACACTTCCACAAGGCACAAAACCCTACAAAAGACCAACCAATAATTTTAACAACTGAAAAAGACAGAAACGGCCCTAACGGCCCGACCAAAATTACTAAAATACCCCTAGGCATACCTGAAAGACCGGGATGAAAACCTCGGCCGTTACACAAACCAACAACGAGTCAGAACCTGCTCGCCTCTGCCCTGCTCTACCAAAATATGCATACACTAGATGTAAAATGTATTGTAAATTCTTAACCCTTTTCTAAAACCGTAAAGTTAGGCGTACCTAATGACTGTTGAAGTGCTGATGATCATGGAAAAATGACCTACAACAAAGGTGGTCCACCCACGAATCTATGACTCGAGCTCTCGATACCAATCAGAAAGACCCGACCCGAATGGGGTCCTGAACTAGGTCTTTACCTCAATGCATGCTTTTAAAAACTTAGAAAACATTATGCGGGATTATATTCCAGATTCTGAATGAAAACTAAAAACATATAAACATCCATTCTAAAAGTCAAACATTTATTTCCTGAAACCTGTCCCTGTTTCCAAGCACCTGTTCCAAGCCAAATACATTTTCAAAACATACTATGATCAGAGATTTATTCAAATCATTCAAAAGCTTCAAACGGTTTACAGTAGTGTCAGAATCCAGAAAACAATCAGAAACATCCTAAGGGCTCCGTGCCCAACTACATGCATTCAGAGAACAATAATAGCATAAAACATAAACATAAGACTTAGAGTAAAACAGCTAGATCCCATGATCAGCAGCTCCTCCTTCAGCCATCATGTCTCGCACCATGGTTACCTGTGGAAAACCACATAATAAGGGTGAGTAACGAATTACCCAGTAAGAATCCCCAACCGGGGTACAATACGATATAACTGGTCATCTAGCAGAAAGGTATGCAAGCTATGAATATAAACACAGAAGAGAGCACTTTACTTTAATCCACACATAAACCTCGAATGCCATCTCAAGGTCTTACTCCGGAAAACTACCACGCAATACGATACTATACGAGAAACTAGTCCCGGCCTCAGCCTTCCTATTGTCGATACAAAAGGTGCACTGAACTCAAGATCCCGAGGAGCTCTCCAATCGGCGCTGTAATGAGCGTGTGCGCGCACCACATGATGCTGCAAACCAGGGAGGTGCTGGGTCTAGGTAATGCTGCCCTGGTCCAGTACGCATGCCTAACAAATCTCTGAATGGGTGTCACTCAACATAGTGGTGTGAGACCAGGACACTATGACTATGTCAGCCTGTACCACCACACCTAAGGCTAAGGAACCGCCCGTGGTAGGCTTACACCAGGAACCGGTCCTTGCCCTATCCGGTGGCAATCAAGGGCTACGGCCGACACGCTGAGGACGTGTCGACTGCCGGGGGCAATTCAATGCCTCGTCATTCCCCCGACCGTTGGGGCATTTAACAGTCTGCCACCCTCACCCAAGATTGCACTAGGTTGCCATTAGGGTTAGCTAATCCCTAACGACGGATCAGGGACGGAGTAATGCCTCGCCCGTCCCTGCCACGGATGCAAGTTACGTTATGCATCCTCGCCCGGATTATGCTACCTATTAGAACTCTAAGCTATAACAGATAACAACAAACATTCCAATACATGCTCAACAGAAACAATGAACCTAGCATGATACTAAGAAGCAAGAACAGATAACGAGCATGCAAGAACAGAACAACCTAGCATGGAACTAACATGAGGAACAACACAGGAATCATGCCAGTCGGAATTCAGAACAGAGCACCTATCCACTAACATGCTGAAAAACATAAACAAACATACAAACAACAATCACAGAATATATCGCAGGGCCCACACAACTCCGGTAAGAAATCCTTACCTTGGTCAGAAGGAAATAACACACTAAGGTCCTATGCTGCAAACGGACCCCGAGCTAGCTATCGGGTACCTAACAAACAACAACACATATTAGAACCAATAGGACTTAAGTAAAAAAGAAAACAGGGGTCGGCTCGGGACCAACTCACACGACACGAGGCTGGTGCGCTGACGGACAGGCTGCACGGGAGCTAGGCGCTGCTGGCATACTGGTGCGGCAGGGCTACGCGGGCGGACACGGGCGCTGGGCTGCGCGCGGATGGTCGGCGTCGGCTCGGGCAGCGTAGGCGCAGGCGTGCAGACTCATCGGCTGGGCGCTGGGCTGCGTGTGGACGGGCGCTGTGGCTGCGCGCAGACGGAAATGAGTGACGTGGGCGCGCTGGCGATGGGACGGGATGCGGGCGAGACGCGCGACAACAGGGGCTGCGAGCGACAAGTCGGGGCACTGCTGCTGGGGCTGCTGGTGCGATGCCCTGCAGGGCTGGCGATGGGAGTCTGGGCGTGCGACGGGCTGTGCGATGGCTGTTGGGCGTCTGGGCGATGCGATCCGGTTGTGCGATGGGCAGGGTCTGCTCGGCTGGGCGACAGGGCGTGCTAGCTTCGACGGGCAGGGGCATCTGGAGTGCAACGGCGCTGCTGCTGGCAATGTGGCTGCTGGGCGTGCGACAGGCTGTGCAATGCGCTGCTGGTGGTCCTCTCGGCTGGCTGCAACAAAACCAAAGCTCACCTCTTCTTCTCTCGGCCAGCAAGAATACACCAAATGAAATAGAATAAGGGATCGAGAACACTTACCCAGGACGACGATTGATCGAGGTGAAGACACGCGCAAGAAGCGTGGGAGAGAAAGGGGTTGGGCGGCTAGGAAGCTTGGAGAACCAAAAGAGATGAAAACCTATTTTTCTCTTCATTTAATCAAACACACCAAAATCCCAAAGACCCATAGCTAACCAAGACATACCGCGGAATGAGCAACAAATGCAGCTTGTGGCACAACCGGCAACACCACTCCTCTGACCACCTAGGCAACTCGGGTTCGAATCCCAACAACCACACTTTTAATTCCCTAGTTTATTTTTTGCATCTCTCCATGCTCAAACACATCCACAAAGCACAAAACCCTACAAAAGACCACCCAATAATTTTAACAGCTGAAAAAGACAGAAACGGCTCCACCAAATTACCAAAATACCCCTAGGGCATACCTGAAAAACTAGGATGAAAACCTGGGCCGTTATAGTGGCCGAGAGCTTTATGATAGTTGGGAGTGTGTTTGCTTGCTTCATGAATATGGGATCTAACTTGTGGTTGTTGTTGTTGATGCCCTAGCCGAGACACCTTATTGCAAGGAGTAGCCGAGACCTAGCTTGGTTGTGCTTGTGGTGTTGCCCTAGCCAAGATCAAGTGTGGAAGTGTTGTGGCTGAGAGCACTAGGTGCTAGTAGGGGTAGTCTCTTGCTCCCTTGCTTCTAGATTTTAGTTGATAGATAAGTGCTTAGCTAGCAAGGTTAATTTGTATGATGTATGCTGTAAAGACCCGACCTGAAATACGGTCATAAACCTAGGTCCTCACTCAGCGTGCAAGTTAAATATTTCAACAAGCGGTTTAGTGCTCATATTTAAAACTTTTTCAAAACATTTGGAAACGGGGAACACTTAAAACATAACCAACAATTTTCATAAAGCAAATCCAACAAGGTAAAACAAGCCTGGCCAGTATTTATAAAAGAACATTCAAAACAGTTTAAACAACTTTAACATCATTCCTCTAGGACTCCTGTCCATCTACATGCTGAATAAATAAATGCAAACAATAAACGACAGAGTGCGGGCAGCCCCCATGATCAAACAACTCCCTCCGCTAGCCATCCTGGTGTTGCCCCAAGTTACCTGGTGGAAAAACTATAGAAATAAGGGTGAGTATAAACATACTCAATAAGAATCCCCAACCGGGGTACAATACGATACATCAGTAATCTAGCACCCTTGTATACATGCAAACAATACGAGGTCAGAAGCAACAAGTTGGCTCAGGCTATCCGCCGCTCTAGAAATTGCCTATTCAAGGGCTTACATCTACAGCCTATCCTAGGTTCTACACTTGGATGCCCTTCGGGGTCTTACACAACCTAGGACTCAGTGATGCCCATCGGGGACTTATACACAAGGATGCCCATCGGGGTCTTACACCTCCAAATCAATGATGCCCATCGAGGTCTTACACATTTTGGATGCCCATCGGGGTCTTACACCTCCAAATCAATGATGTCCATCGGGGTCTTACACATGTAGGATGCCCATCGGGGTCTTACACCTCCAAATCAATGATGCCCATCGGGGTCTTACACATCTAGGATGCCCATCGGGGTCTTACACCTCCAAATCAATGATGCCCATCGGGGTCTTACACATCTAGGATGCCCATCGGGGTCTTACACCTCCAAATCAATGATGCCCATCGGGGTCTTACACCTCTAAATCAATGATGCCCATCGGGGTCTTACACATCTAGGATGCCCATCGGGGTCTTACACCTCTAAATCAATGATGCCCATCGAGGTCTTACACATACGGATGTCCAACGGGGTCTTACCCGAGCGGGACCTAAACTAGTTACCCCTACAGTCTTCTACACTAAACATCACCTGCCTATCCTTAGCACGGAACTACGGGATAAAATAGGACAAGGTTATGCCAAGATAAGGAAAGTCCCTAGCATGATACTACGAACTCAAGCAGGAATCAAAAGCATGCTGGAAGAACAAACCTAACATGGCACTAACATGAACAACAAGCAAACATGCTAGCAAGATTTCAAACACAAGCTATCCTATAGCTATCATGCTCATAACAGTAACCAAGCATACAAGGCACAATCCTGAAAGCATCGCAGGGTCCACACAACCAAGGTAAGAAATCCTTACCTGGAAGCGAGCAGAAAAATAACTATCACAAGTCAATAAGCAACTCTCGAGCTTCTAGGCGAACCCGAACAACCTAAGCATTTAATAAAACATCCTAATTAAATAAACAATAACCAACAGCTTAGGCCTCAAAAGAGAAAAGACTCGGGAATTACCAACCGAGAAGACACTTGGTCACGGCAGCAAGCGGCGCAGCGGGGCGCGCTGGCTGGTGCGGCAGGACACGCGCGCGCGTCGCGTGCGCGACGCTAGCGGAGCGGGCGCGCGGCAAGGCGAACTCGGCTGCGAAGACGGCGCGGACGACGATCTGGCTGGCGAGAACAGCCGCGCGCGCGAGAGAGGAGGCTGGAGTGGCAGCCAGCGGCGCGGAGCGATCACGAGGCGTCGACGACGCGTAGCATCTCAGGTTCTGGGGCGTCGGCGGCCAATTTGGCAGGCGGTGAGCGATGCGCCTGGGCTGCTTAGCCTGGTGTGGCGCAGTGGCTGGGGCTAGGTGTGGCTAGGGCTTGGTGGGCTCGGCAAGGAGAGAGAGAGAGAGAGAGAGTGTGTGTGTGTGTGTGAGTGAGTGTGGGTGGTAAAACAAGGGAATGGGATTTTCTCTAATTTCCTTCCTTTTTTCTATTTTAAATAGGTCTTGGTGACTTAAAATCCCTTCCCAAGGCTTCCTCTTTCGAGTCCCGGCTAAAGCAAACTTTTCTTTTAATTAAAACTCATTTTCTACAAACTCCCAATCCACCATTTAGGGCTAGGGTTCAAATCCCAAAGGAAACACTTAAATCATAATAAATTTTGCCATTATCCAAAATACTTCCAAACTTCTAAACAACTAGCCCAAACTTCTTGGGTCTTGCAACCAACAACAATCAAACCTCGACGAAGGAAGGAATGGCTCTGAAATCATGAAAATCCACAACCCCTGACCGGGGAGAAAAAAGACCAAAATACCCCTAAGGGTTAAAAAGCATTAACGGCCCAAGCGAACAACCGAATATTGAACCGGAAACACCTGCGAAACCGGAATAGAAAATTGGGCCGTTACAATTTTTAGGTTGTGAGACACTACAGCTCCTATGATATGTTTTGATTGCATCTTATATATATATGTTGTTTGTTATGAGCATGTAGTGGTGTAACGGCCCAGGTTTTCATCCCGGTCTTCCACGTATATCCTAAGGGTATTTTGATAATTTGGTCGGGCCGTCAGGGCCGTTTTTGTCTTTTTCAGCTGTTAGTATTATTGGATGGTCAAATGTAGGGATTGGTTGCTTTGTAGTTGTGTTTGGGCATGGAAAGATGCATTATTAAATTAGAGGTTTAATAGTGTTGTTGTTGTTCTAACCCGGGTTGCCAGGAGTCAGAGGAGTGGTGTTTCCAGTTGTGCCACCAGTCGTTATTGTTGCTCATTCCGCAGTTTGTCTTGGTTTGCTCTGGTTTTCGAGATTTTGGGGATTTGATTAAAAGAAGAGAAAATAGGTTTTTTATTCTTTTCTTCTCCAAATCCTCCTTGCCGCCCCATCTCTCTCTCAAGCTTCGTGCGTGCATTTTCTCTTTGAGAGCTCCCTCGATCGTCGTCCCTGCCAGCCGTGCAGCAGCCCCATCGTGTGACGAACCCGACCCAAAACATTGCCCTAAACCGGGGTTCTCACTCAGCATGCAAGTTAAATATGATATCAAGCGGTTTAGTGCTCATATTTAAAACCTTTCAAAACATATGAGAAGGGGGAACCCTTAAAACATAACCAACAGTTTTCATTTAAACGATCCAACGAAGTAAAACAACCTGGCCAGTATTTATTAAAACATACAATACAATTTAAACAACTTTTTAAACAATGTTCCCCTAGGACTCCTGTCCATCTACATGCTGAATAAACAATGCAATAATAAATGACAGAGTGCCGGCAGCTCCCCATGATCAATCAGCTCCCTCCGCTAGCCATCCTAGTGTTGTCCTAAGTTACCTGAAAGATAAATAAGGGTGAGTATAAACATACTCAGTAAGAATCCCCAACCGGGGTACAATACGATACATCAGTCATCTAGCACCTCAACATGCAAGCAAACAGCTATCAACACAGATCATAGCTCAACGAGCTCAAAAAACAAGATCTGGAGTCATCAGAAGTCTCTTACTTCCGGCCTAGGGATTGGATACACTCACCAATCCTGGACATCACCGAGGTATCTGTCACTCGGGGGGAATACACTGATCCCTAGAATGTCCTCAAGGGCCTCCTTGCCCTTGCACTAAACTGGACTTACGGGAGAGTACCCAAAGTCAGGCTCTAACGGAAAGAATGGTGTACTCACGAACATTAGCCCGGGGGAGCTCTTCGTACCGGAGAGTAACGCGTGTGCGCGCACACTGCATGCTGCTGCAACCGGCGTAAATGCGGGGGCCAAAGGGCAAACTACGTGGGCCAGGTACACATGCCTATGACTCGGAAGCGGTGTCACTGATCACAGTAGCGCGAGGCCCTCGGCGCTCATCTGTGTAGCCTGATCCACCGACCTGAAGCTAAGAACCGGCCAAGGTAGGCTTAGACCGTTGGCAATGTTCCGCTCTAGCACGCTACAAACAAGTCTCATTGGCTGCCGGGAGGGGGGAGAAAAAGCAATGTATGTTATGCTTTGCTCTATATCCGACCACTGGGGACAAAGTACGTTATGTCCGCTCTCAACCATTGAAGCAACGCTTCGCTTTACTCCCGACCGGTGGGGACAAAGTACTTTATGTCCGCTCTCAGCCTCTAGATGATGACAAACCCTACAACTCTATCTAAGAGTACAGAGCAAATAAATGATTCCTGGCTAGCAAGCAATGACCGACATCAATCACATTTACCTAGCATGATACTACGAGCTTAAGCAGGAATCATAAGCATGCTGGCAGAACAATCCTAGCATGGAACTAACATGTACAATCGGGCAAACATGCTAGCAAGAGATCAAACAAAGCTGCCTATCACTATCATGCTCATAACAGTAAACTAGCATACAAGGCATATCGAGATATATCGCAGGGTCCACACAACCACAGTAAGAAATCCTTACTTGCAACAAGCAGGAAAACAATAATAAATCAACAAATCAACCAAGAAATCCTCGAGCCTCTAATCGAACCCGAGCAGACTATACATTTCAAATAAAGCACCCAAATCAAATACATAAAACACCCCAATTAAATCCATAACCACACAGCTAACAAATCAGGGCCAACGAAGAAAAGACTCGGGAAATACCATCCTAGAAGCCACAAGGCTCGGGCCAACCAGCACACAACAGGGCAGGCTGGGCGCGACGCTGGGCAAGCACAGGGGCGCGCGCGCGCGAGGTCGGCAAGCACAGGGGCGCGCGCGCGAGGTGGCGCGACGCGACGGGCTCAGAGCGCTCGGGAAGGCACGGCGAGCTACAGGGGTGACACGGACCAGGGCGACGCGGGCTTGGGCGACGCGGGGGCCTGTGCGAGGGCGCTGGGGTCGGGCGACGCGACCTGAGCGCTGGGGTGGCTCGGAGACGCAGCACGGCACTGCAACTGTCTTGGCTCAGGCTCGGTAGCTCGGGCGTGTCTGCGAGCTGGCTGGCTCGGCGAGGGGCTCGAGTTGGAGGAGAGAGAAAGGGAAAAATGGGGGAAAAAATGGGATTTTTCTTTTTTTTTCTTTTCTTTTTCTCTTTTATTAATTTTCCATCCTTATCCAAATAAATCAAATTTTCCAATTTCTAAAATAAGCCTTAAAATCCTTAAATCCCATTTCCCGGCTTCCTCCTTCGAGACCCGATTGAAGCAACCATTTCCAATCAACAAATCTCACTTAAAACAACCTCCCAAATCAACACTGAGGGCCCGGCTCGAATCCCGAAGGAAACACCCAAACAACCATCACTTTGCCCAAAACCCAAATCACAACCAAACTCCCAAACGAATAGCCTAAACACCTCGGGACTCGCAGCCACCAACAAACAAGCCTCAACAAAGGTAGGAACTGCCTCGTAGCCCTGAAAATCCACAAATCCTGCCCGGGGAGCAAAAAGACCAAAATGCCCTTAAGGGTCAAAACAGCTCTAACGGCCCAATCGAACCACTGAATCTGAACCAGAAGCTCCTCGAGAATCGGGATAGAAAATTGGGCCGTTACACATCGTCTCTGCCTGTCGCACACCCATCGCACCATCAGTCGGATCACGTCGCACCAGCAGCAGCGCTGTCGCACGTGCATTGCCTGCAACAGTAGATCGCGTCGCTCGCCCAGTAGCTCCGCCTGCAGCGCCCCATCCTGTCTCTTGCAGCCTCTACCGTCGCGAGACTCGCATGCGTCGCGCCATCGCCAGTGTTGAGCCACAACAGTCCGTTCACCCGCGCGCCATCCCAGCGCGAGCTCACCCGTGTCGCGTCGCCCGCGCCAATGCTGCCCTTCGGTGCTCAGCCCAGCGCTCGTGCTATCGTCTATTCGCGCGCGCAGCCCTGTCGCACCAACACGCCCAGCGCCTGTGCAGCCCGTCTGTCTGCGCACCAGTCGTGCCGTGTTCCCGTTAGATAGCTCGGGGTCTATCGCAGCATAGGATCTTTGTGTGTTGTTGCCTTCTGACCAAGGAATGGATTTCTTACCGAAGTTGTGTGGGCCCTGCGATATATTCTGTGATTGCTGTTTGTGTGCTTGTTTATGTTTATCAGCATGTTAGTGGATGGGTGCTCTATTCTGAATTCCGACTAGCATGATTCTCGTGTTGTTTCTTATGTTAGTTCCATGCTAGGTTGTTTTGTTCTGGCATGCTCGTTATCTGTTCTTGCTTCGTAGTATCATGCTCGGTTCATTGTTTCTGTTGAGCACGTATTAGAATGTTTGTTGTTATCTGTTATAACTTAGAGTTCTGATAGGTAGCATCAGCCGGGCCAGGATGCATAACGTAACTTGCATCCATGGCAGGGACGTGCGAGGCAGTACAACGTTCCTGATCCGTCGTTTGGGTTTTGCTAACCCTAACGCCAGCCCAGAGCAATCTTGGGTGAGGGTGGCAGACTGTTAAATGCCCCAACAGTTGGGGGAATGATGAGGCATTGCCTTGTCCCCTCTAGTCGACACGTCCTCAGCGTGTCGACAGTAGCCCTTGATTGCCACCTGATAGGGCAAGGATCGGTTCCTAGTGTAAACCTACTACGGCCGGTTTCTTAGCCTCAGGTGCGGTGGTACAAGCTGACATAGTCATAGTGTCCTGGTCTCACACCACTATGTTCAGTGACACCGATCCAGAGATTTTTTAGGCATGCGTACTGGACCATGGCAGCTTGCCCTAGACCCAGCATCCCCCTGGTTTGTAGCAGCATGCGGTGCGCGCACACGCTCATTACATCGCCGACTGGATAGCTCCTCGGGAGCTTGAGTTCAGTGCACCTTTCATATCGACAGTAGGAAGGCTGAGGCCGAGACTAGTTTCTCGTATAGTATCGTATCGCTTTGTAGTTTTCCTGAGTAAGACCTTGAGATGGCATCCGTAGTTTATGTATGGAGTAAAGTGATGTGCTCTCTTTTGTGTTTATATTCATAGCTTGCATACTTCTGCTAGATGACCAGTTTTATTGTATTGTACCCTGGTTGGGGATTCTTACTGAGTAATTCGTTACTCACCCTTATTTTATGGTTTTCCACAGGTAACCATGGCGCGAGACAGGATGGCTGAAGGAGGAGTTGCTGATCATGGAAACCAGCTAATTAAACTCTGAGTCTTGTGTTTATGTTTTTATGTTTAAGTGTCCTCTAAATGCATGTAGTTGGGCACGGAGCCCTTAGGTTGTTTTCTGGTTGCTTTATGGATTCTGACACTAATGCAAACTATTTTGGATTTTTAATGTTTGAATTAAATCTCTGATCAGAGGACGTTTTAAATTGTATTTAGCTTGGAACAGGTACTTGGAAACAGGGACAGGTTCCAGGACGTTTTGTGTTGTTTTGAATGGATGTTTACCGTTTTAGTTTTAATCAGAATCTGGCATACAACCTTGCATATTATTTTCTAAGTTTTAAAGCATGCATTTAGGTAAATGCCTAGTCTAGAACCCCATTCGGGCCGGGTCTTTACAGTTGGCATCAGAGCTTAGAGTCATAGATTCTGTATACTGACCTTTTGTTTGTAGGTCGTTTTTCCATGATCATCAGCACTCTGACAGTCATCAGGTACGCCTAAGTTTACTGTTTTAGAAAAGGGTTAAGAATTTACAATACTTTTCATCTAGTGTATGCCTTGTTTAGTGTTGTAGAGTGGAGACGAGCTGTAAGAACCCGACCCAAAACACGGTCCTAAACCTAGGTTCTCACTCAGCATGAAAGTTAAATACTTCATCAAGCGGTTTAGTGCTCATATTTAAAACCTTTCAAAACATTTAAAAGCGGGGACAGTTAAAACATAAACAACAACCTTCATTTAAGCAAAGCCAACAAAGTAAAACAAGTCTGGCCAGTGTTTATGAAATCATACAATACAATTTAAACAACTTTTAAAAACGTCCCCCTAGAACTTCTGTCCGTCTACATGCTGAACAAATTATGCAAACAATAAAAGGCAGTGCCGCGGCTCCATGATCAATCGGCTCCTCCGCTAGCCGTCCGGTCTTTGTCCCAAGTTACACGGTGGAAAACCACGAAATAAGGGTGAGTATAAACATACTCGGTAAGAATCCCCAACCGGGGTACAATACGATACATCAATCATCCGGCACCTAGTATACATGCAAACGATTACCAACACGGATCATAGCTCAACGAGCTTACAAGGCAGAATCTGGAATCCTCGGAAGTCTCCTACTTCTGGCCTAATGAATTGCTCTCATAACCAATCCCGAGACATCTCCGAGGTTCTTTCTCCCTCGGCCAATTGATCAGCTCAAAAACCGATCCCAAAGATGTCCGACACCCTGAGGGTCTTTCTCCCTCGACCATATGATCAGCTCAAAAGCCAATCCCAATGGGTGTCCTCAAGGGCCTCTTACCATCGCCAACAAATCTGGACTATCGGGAGAGTACCCGAAGTCTGGCTCTAAACTGGAAGGAACTGGTGTACTCACGAACATTAGCCCGGGGGAGCTCTCCAAACCGGCGACTAACGCGGCGTGTCTTGCGCGCACACCGCATCTTCTTTCTGCAACCGGCGTAAATGTGGGGGCCTAAGTACAAACTACGCGGGCCAGGTACGCATGCCTAAAGACTCGAAAACGGTGTCATTGAACACAGTAGTGCGAGGTCCTCGGCACTCATTGGTGCAGCCTGTACCACCAACCTGAAGCTAAGAACCGGCCAAGGTAGGCTTGCACCGTTGGCAGGGTTCCGCTCTAGCAGGCTACAAACTAGGCTTATGCCGATGTGGTAGCTAAATCCACATCGGCTGCCGGGGGGAACCAATGTACGTTATGCTTCGCTCTACTCCCGACCGGTGGGGACAAAGTACGTTATGTCCGCTCTCAGCCTCTAGATGATGACAAACTCTACTTTACTAGCTAAAAGTACAAAATAACTTATTCCTGGCTAGACATACATGTCAACATCAATCACACATAACCTAGCATGATACTACGAACTTAAAACAGGAATCTCAAGCATGCTGGAAGAACAATCCTAGCATGGCACTAACATGTACAAACATGCAAACATGCTAGCAAGAATGCAATCACAAGCTGTCCTAACCACTAATCATGTTCATAGAAGTAAACATGCATATAAGGCACAATCAAGAAAGCATCGCAGGGTCCACACAACCACGGTAAGAAATCCTTACCTGGAAACAAGTGGAAAAATAACTATCGCGAATCAGATAACGACCCTCGAGCTTAAAGCCAACCCGAGCAACCTAGGCATATAATAAAAACATCCTAAATAAATAAACAGCAGCCAACAGCTTAAAATCTAAAAGGGGAAAGGCTCGGGAATTACCAACCGAGAAGACATGCGGTCTCAGCAGCAAAAAGGGCAGGAATGGGCGCTGCTGGTGCGGCAGGGGCGCTGGCGAGGCAGGCGCTGGCTTGGGCGAGCGGCAAGGTGAGCAGACGAGCTGGAGCGGGCGCGGGCGGGCGTTGGTCTGCGAGGGCGACGCGCGCGACGACACGTCGAGGCTGCGGGCGTCACGGCAGGCTGACGGCACCGCCAGAGAGGCGCTAAGCGGCGCGTCGTGCGCGCGTCTGGACAACACAGGTGGAGAGGCTGGGTGGTGCGGCTGGTGCAGAGCGGCTGGCCATGGGCTGAGCGATCTGGGCGTGGGCTGTGCAGAGCTAGTGCGAGCGGTCTGTGAGGCCAGGCCGGCAGGGTGAGCAGGGCGAGCGGCTTTGGTGCGGGGTGCGGCTAGGGTGTGGTGGCTCTCACTGGGGGTTGGTGCGGTAAGAGGCGGGCATGGTGCGGCTAGGGTTTATAGAGAGAGAGAGAGAGAGAGAGAGTCTTGCAAAACAAGGGGGAAAGGGATTTTTCTTGATTTCTTTCCTTTTCCTAATTTAAATGGGTCTAAAATCCCTTCCCAAAGCTTCCTCTTTCAAAACCCGGCCCAAGCAAACTTTGCTTTTAAAATAAAACTCTTTTTCCTACAGACTCCCAAAACCATTTAGGGCAAGGGTTCAAATCCCAAAGGAAGCACTAAAAAACCCATTAATTTTGCCAATAACTAAAATACCTCCAAAACTCCCAAACAACTTGCCCAAACCTCTTGGGTATTGCAACCGACAACCACCAAACTTCGATGAAGGCAGGAAAGGCCCTGAAATCTTGAAAATCCTTAAAACCCTGACCGGGGGCAAAAAGACCAAAATACCCCTAAGGGTTAAAACAGCTCTAACGGCCCACCCGAACATCCAAATAATGATCCGAAATCACCTGGGTAACCGAAATAGAAAACTGGGCCGTTACAAGAGCAGGTACTCACTCGTTGTTGGTTTGGGTGTAGATCGCCAGCATGCCAATTACCCACGCAAGAAGAGGAGGTTCGAGAGCAGGTCAGAGTATTATGATTGGTTCTAATACCGCATGGACATCGTCCCAAGCTGAGACTGATGGTGTGCCATCAGTAGCTCGCCCTGTTGTGCCTAGAGTAGGCGTTGAGGCGACCGAGCGTCGAGAGACTGCTCAAATAGCAGAGTTTGCTGATTTTATGAGGGCCATGATGGTCAGCCTGTTGAGAGACCAGAGGGCAGAAACCCAGGCTTTGTTGGCTGCGCAGCGGGAAGAGTCCCGGGCCCAGATCGAGCAGTTGACTCGGATGTTTCAGCAGGGCACTGCAGCCCCACCATCTCCGCAGGAGCAAGCAGCCACGGAGGCAGTTGTGGCAGAAGGTGTCGAGGAGCTTGTCAGATGGCTGAAAGACTTCGTGAAGTGGAAGCCAGAGAAGTTTGATGCTTTGGGAGATCCTTTAGCTGCAGCCAGATGGATTACCCATCTGGAGTATACCTTTCTGATCATGGTGTGTCCTGATGTTCAGAGGGCGAGATGTGCAGCTCATGTGCTAGGAGGCACAGCTAGATGGTGGTGGGAGTCCACTCTAAGTGAGAGACCAGCTGGGTCTCCACCTGCCACCTGGGATTTCTTCAAGTCTGAGTTCAGGGCCAAGTATATTAGTGATGAGGCCCAGGAGAAGATGGTAGAGGCTGCCCCGAGAACACAGGCGGGGGTTACGATTCTATTGAGGAGTATGAGAGGAAATTATCTAAGTATGGGTATTTTTCTCCGCAGCTGATTGCTACCCCTGAGTTGAAGATACGGAAGTTTATTTCAGGTCTGAGGTAGGGTGTGTCCCAGGATGTCAGGGCCCAGGCCCCTGACACTTATGCTAGAGCAGTTTAGTTGGTGACCATTTATAATGGGAAGTACCCGATTCAATGAGTTGTTGTTGCTCTCGGTTTTAGCGTCTGTCCCAGTGCGATGGGGGCGAAGAGGAAGTTTGATTTCGGGGAGCGGCCAGCGCGCCAAAGGCGATGATCGGCCGGGATCTGCGTAGAGCTCCAGTTCATTTCCAGCCTCGCCAGCAGAGCGGTCCTAGATAGATTCTCGTTTGTGCTACTTATGGGGAGCCCACATTGGAGCTTGTCAGGCAGGGCCTAGGCTGTGTTATCGTTGTGGTAAAGAGGGGCACCTGGCCCATTTTTGTAATCACCACTATGGCGGCTCGGCCAGCCATGCAAAGCAAGCGTTAGGGTCGGGTGTTTGCTACGATCGACAGAGGCCGAGCGTCTGAGATGCCGTTGTGGCAGGTACGCTACTTGTTTTAGATCACTGCGCATTTGTCTTGTTTGATTCTGGTTCTACACATTCGTTTGTATCTCATTATGTTTCTTTGAGCATGCTAGTTTGAGATTAGAGCCTCTAGGATTTGAGTTGTCTGTTGCAACTCCTTCGGGAGTTAGTATGTTAGCTAGAGATATGGTTAAGGATGGCCGGATCGAGATATCTGGAGAGTTGCTTGTAGCTACGCTCATAGTCTTGCCTATGAGCGGTTTTGATGTGATTCTTGGTATGAAGTGGTTAGCTGCTAACCACGCGTTGATTGACTGCCACCGGAAAGAAGTAGTGTTCAGGCCGCCGGGTCGGCCCAGCTTCAAGTTTCGTGGAGTCTAGGGCGTAGTTTGCCCGCCGATGGTTTCAGCTGTGGAAGCTCGTCATCTGTTAGCTCGTGGAGCTTGGGGCTACCTAGCCAAGTTGTCTGGGGAGAGCCGCCCCTCGATTGTTGATCGATCAGTGCAGTCGTTCGGGAGTTTGCGGATGTGTTTCTGAGGAGTTACGGTGGTTGCCCCGAAGAGAGAGGTTGACTTCACAATCGTGCTCGAGCCGGGGGCTCCCTATCTTGAAGGCTCTGTATCGTATAGCGCCAACAGAGTTAAAGGAACTGAAGGTTCAGTTGCAGGAGATGCTAGATCGAGGGTTCATCCGTCCGAGTGTGTCCCCGTGGGGAGCACCAGTTCTGTTTGTAAAGAAAAAGGATGGTTCGATGTGCTTATGTATTGATTATCGTGAGCTTAATAAGGTTACAGTGAAGAATAAGTACCCGTTGCCCCGTATTGATGATTTGTTCGACCCGGCTTGGGGAGCTTAGTGTTCTCAAGATAGATTTGAGATCCGGTTACCATAAGTTGCGGATCAGGGATGTCGACATTCCTAAGACAGCTTTCAGGTCTAGATATGGTCACTATGAGTTTGTGGTCATGTCGTTCGGATTGACTAACGCCCCAGCAACGTTTATGGACATGATGGATAGGGTGTTCAAATCATTTTTGGACAGCTTCGTCATCGTGTTCATTGATGACATTTTGATCTATTCGATGACTAAGGAGGATCATGCAGAGCATTTGAGGCGAGTGTTGACAGCTTTGAGGGAAAACCAGCTTTATGCGAAGTTTTCCAAGTGTGGTTTCTAGTTGGAGCAGGTGGCCTTTCTAGGTCACATAGTTTCGAGAGATGGTATTTTCGTGGACCCCAGGAAGATTGAAGTCGTGAGTTCGTGGGCCAAGCCGACTTTAGTTGCCGAGATTAGCAGCTTTCAGGGTTTGGCAGGTTACTATCGTCGGTTCGTTAAGGACTTTTCCGCCATAGCCTCGCCCCTCACTCGTCTGACGAGGAAGGATGTCGAGTTTATTTGGGATGGTAAGTGTGATGAGAGCTTTGCCAGGCTCAAGCGTAGTTTGACTTCAGCACCAGTGTTAGCAGTCCAGGAGGGGACAGGTGGTTTCGTAGTCTACAACGATGCTTCCAAGTTTGGATTAGGTTGTGTGTTGATACAGCACGGGAAGGTAATTGCTTATGCTTCTTGTCAGTTGAAACCATATGAGCAGAACTACCAGACTCATGATATGGAGTTGGCAGCGTTGGTGTTCGCATTCAAGATTTAGAGGCATTACCTGTATGGTTAGCAGATTCAGATGTTTACTGATCACCATAGCCTCAAGTATCTGTTTACTCAGAAGGAGTTGAATATGAGGCAAAGAAGGTGGTTGGAGTTGGTAAAAGATTATGGCTGCTAGATTTTGTTCCATCCGGGTAAAGCCAATGTAGTGGCTGATGCTTTGAGTAGGAAGACGTCGCACTCTACGGTGTTGTTGAGTTCTCAGCCCAGATTGCGGAAAGAGTTCGAGCGGGCCGAGGTTGCAGTGTTGTTGGGAGAAGTTCTTGCGCGAGTAGCTCGATTGACGATTCGGTAAATCGATCGAACACGAATTATTGATAGCCAGCTGAGTAACCCCGCACTTAAGAGATTGATTGACAGAGTTAGTGCTGACGGAGACTTTGACTTCATGTAATCACCAGACAGTGGGTTGACTTACAAAGGCCGATTGTGTGTTCTGGAGGTTGCAGGATTGCGAGCAGAGTTGCTCTTAGAAGCCCACAGTTCTCCGTTTGCTTGGCACCCTAGGGGGTACCAAGATGTATCGAGATCTTAGCGACGCGTTACGGTGAATGGGTATGAAGAGAGACGTTGCGATTTTTGTTAGTCGGTGCTTCACTTGTCGCCAAGTGAAGGCACCTGTGAAGAGGCCACCGGTTTTGTTGCAAACTCCGAGAGTGTGCCTCGATGGAAATGGGAAGAGATCTCCATGGACTTTATTTACGGTTTGCCGAGGACTCAGGGAAGTTCTCTCAGATTTGGGTGATAGTCGATCGCTTGACTAAGAGTGCACACTTCATTCCCGGTAGAGACACTTATACCGTGGAACAGTGGGCGCAGTTGTTTTTGGAGCAGATCATCTGTTAACATGGTGTGCCTGTTAGGATTGTGTCGGACCGTGACTCGCGGTTCACTTCTCGTTTTTGGAGGGCGCTCCAGAAAGGCTTAGGCACTGAGTGTAGCTTCAAAGATGACTTTTCACCCTCGCATGGATGGTCGACGGAGAGGTGAACCAGTTCTTGAGGATATCTTTGAGAGCTTGTGTGTTGGACTTCCCGGCCGATTGGGACCAGATATTCATATCGATGGAGTTTTCTTATAATAACAGTTATCAGTCGACGATCCAGATGGATCCATTCGAGGCTTTGTATGGTAAGCGTTGCCGGTCTCTTGTGTTATGGGAAGAGGTTGGTGATAGACAGGTTTTGGGTCCTGAGTTGCTACAGTTGACCAACGGTGCAGTGTAGAAGATTAGAGCTCGTATGTTAACAGCACAGAGCAGGCAGAAGAGTTACGCAGATGTACGGCGTCGGGACTTAGATTTTGAGGTTGGACAACACGTGTTCTTAAAAGTTGCACCGATGTGAGGTGTGTTGAGGTTTGGTAAGCGAGGGAAGTTGAGTCCCCGTTTTGTTGGTCCGTTTGAGATTCTTGAGAGGATTGGCAGAGTGGCATATCGGTTAGCCTTACCTCCGTCGTTGTCAGCTGTGCACAGTGTTTTTCATGTATCGATGTTGAGGCAGTATGTGTCGGACCCGTCGAACATAGTGGACTTTGAGCCTTTGCAGCGGAATGAGGATTTGAGCTTCGAGGAGAAGCCAGTGAGGATTCTTGCCTTTGAGACGAAGACGTTGCATAATCGAGAGATCCATTTGGTAAAGGTTCAGTGGAGGAGTCAGAGTTCTGAGGAAGCCACTCGGGAGCGGGTGGACGAGATTAGATTGCATTACCTTGAGCTGTTTCAGTCTTAAGGACTTTCGGGGACGAAAGTCATAAAAAGGAGGGAATATTGTAACGGCCCAGGTTTTCATCCCAGTCTTCCAGGTATGTCCTAAAGGTATTTTGGTAATTTGGTCGGGCAGTTAGGGACGTTTCTGTCTTTTTCATCTGTCTGTATTATTGGATGGTCAAATGTAGGGATTGGTTGTGTAAAGACCCGACCCAAAAGGGGCTCTAAATAGGCCTTTACCCCAATGCATACATTCAAAGGAAAGGATAATATGCAAATAAGTTTTTAGATTCCCAATTAAAACAAAACAATCAAGGTTCAATCAGAAATCAATATAGTTTGCTGAAACCTGTTTCAAGGCAAATACATTTCCAAAACGTACACTCTGATCAGAGATTTATTAAAACATATGAAACATCCTCAAATTCAATAAAGCGGGAATCCACAAAATCATTGAGAAAACATCCTAGGGCTCGTGCCTGCCCGCTACATGCATTCGGGGGAAAATGAAAGACAAGAGTCATAGAAATAAAAAGTCGAGACGACAAAGACGTTCCCATGATCATAGCTCCTCCTTCACCATCCCGCCTCGCGCCATGGTTACCCGAAAGATAAGTAAGGGTGAGTAACGAATTACTCAAGTAAGAATCCCGACCGGGGTACAATACGATGCACATGGTCATCTAGATGAGTGTATGCAAGCTATGAACATAAACACATAATAGAGCACATAGCTTAAGTCCACACTTGGACCTCGGATGCCACTCGGGGTCTTAGTCCTAATAATCCACACCACACAATACGCCCTATACGAGAACCAAGTCTCGGCCTCGGCTGTCTCATCGTCGATCGAAAGGTGCACTAGCTCAAGATCCCGAGGAGCTCTCCGGTGTGTTGTAATGAGCGTAAGCATGCACGCGTGTGCTCTGCGAGACTATGGGGTGCCGGTCTAGTGGCAAGTTGCCCATGTCCGATCCACCACGCCTAACTAAATCTACGGATCGGTGTCACCGACATAGGGGTGTGAGACACGGACACGTGAACTATGTCGGCTGAACCACCGCACTGAGGCTAAGGAACCGGTCGTGGTAGGCTTACACCGTGAAGCGGTCCTTGCCCTAACAGTGGCAATCAAGGGCTACGGCCGTCCACGCCGAGGACGTGCCGATTGTCGAGACGAGGCAATGCCAAGTCATCATCCCGACCGTTGGGGCATTTAACGATCGCCACCCTCACCCAAGATTGCGAGGGGGCCTCACCGGTCGGGTTAGCTAAACCCTAACGGGGTCGAGGGGACGGAGAAGCTGTCTCGGCGTCCCCCGCCATGGATGCAAGATACTTTATGCATCGAGCCGGATGATGCTACCTACCTACACTTTAACCTATCATATCAATAACATACAATCCAATACAATCCAAAACGTGCTCAATGGATACAACGAACCTAGCATGGTACTACGAAGCAAGAACAGATATGAGCATGCTAGAACGGAACAACCTAGCATGGGCTAACATGAGAGAACAACATACGAAGTCATGCTAGTCGAGAATTCGAACAGAGCACCTAAACTATACATGCGATAATCACAAACAAACATACAAACAACAATCACATAGAACATCGCAGGGTCCACACAACTCAGGTAAGAGATCCTTACCTTGGCGGGGCAACTACACACAAAATCCTACGCTGCGATCGATCCCGAGGCTAGCTAACGAGAACCTAACAAACACAATAGAAATCACAATCATAGCCCTAAAAAAATATAATAAAACAAGCGAGCTCGGCTCAGGCACTCACACGGCACGACCGACACGCGGGACGGGCGGCAGCACGGCGGCGGGAAGCTGCTTCTTTGCGCCGACGCGCGAAAAGGGGCGATGGCGGCGAGGACGCGCCACAGCGCCGACGGCGGCGAGGCGGCGCGCAGGCGCCTGCGCTGCGCGGACGGCTGGGCAGCGCGCGGCACGCGCGCGCAAGCGGACGAGAGCAGCCTTGCTGGCGCGAGCGCGCGGCGCGATCACGGCGCCACGCGCGCGAGCGCGGCGCGCGCGCGCGCGCGCGGCGCGCGCGCTGCTCAGCCAGTCTGCGCGACGACCGCGCGGCGGGGCGGTCGATGCAGGCGGGCTGGTGCTCTGCTTCTGCGCGATCTGGGCAGCTTGGGCTTCTTTGCTAGGCGATCCGGGCGGCTCGGGCTTCTTCTTTGGCGGATCTGGGCATCTTTGGGCGACTGCTACAAACACACACACACAAGCTCTTCTCCTTACCTTGGCCAACAAGAACACGCAATCGAGAAGATAAAGAGGATGAAGACTTACCGGAATGATGATGAACGATCCAAGGGAGGCTGCAAGGATGAAGAATCGGCAAGGAGAGCTTGGGAGAAAGCTTGGGCGCCACAACTCTTTTGGAGAAGAAAACACAACAAACCTAATTTCTATTTCATTTAACCAAATGCACCAAACACCAAAGATCCAAGGTTAACTAAGATGTGATGCGAAAAGAGCAACAAGAGCACCTAATGGCTCAATTGGCACACATCTCTACAAGCTTCCCGGGAGACCGGGTTCAAACCATTTGCAAAGACAAATTCCTTTATTTTTACTTTTGCATCTACCCATGCTCAAACCAAACCACAAAGCCTCAAAAACCTTCATAAATCCATCCAATAATTTTAGCAACTGGAAAAAGACATAAACGGCCCTGACGGCCCGACCAAATTACTAAAATACCCCTAGGGCATACCTGGAAGACTGGGACGAAAACCTGGGCCGTTACAGGTTGCTTTGTGGTTGTGTTTGGGCATGGAAAGATGCATTATTAAATTAGAGGTTTAATAGTGTTGTTGCTGGGTTTCAAACCCGGGTTGCCAGGAGTCAGAGGAGTGGTGTTGCCGGTTGTGCCTTCAGTCGTTATTGTTACTCATTATGTCGTTTGTCTTGGTTTGCTCTGGTTTTCGAGATTTTGGGGGTTTGATTAAAAGAAGAGAAAATAGTTTTTTTATTCTTTTCTTCTCCAAATCCTCTTTGCCGCCTCATCTCTCTCCCAAGCTTCGTGCGTGCGTCTTCTCTTCGAGAGCTCCATCGATCGTCGTCCCGACAAGCCGTGCAGCAGCCCCTGTAAATACCCGACCCGAATGGGGTTCTAAAATAGGCCTTTACCTCAATTCATGCATTCAAAGCTAAAATCAAAATGCAAAATGGTGTTTCGGATTCTAAGTAAAAACTAAAACATAAACATTCATTTAAAAGTCAACATAAAATTCTTGAAACCTGTCCCTGTTTCCAAGCACCTGTTCCAAGACAAATACATTTCCAATACTCACTCTGATCAGAGATTTATTTAAAACATTCAAACTTTCCAATGGTTACAATAGGGCTAGAATCCGGAAATACATTCAGAAAACAACCTAGGGCTCCGTGCCCAACTACATGCATTCAGAGGACCTTTACAACATCAAAACATAAATACAAGACTCAGAGTTGAACAACGGGTTTCCATGATCACAGCTCCTCCTCCAGCCATCCTGTCCCGCACCATGGTTACCTGTGGAAAACCAAAAAATAAGGGTGAGTAACGAATTACTCAGTAAGAATCCCGAACCGGGGTACAATATGAAAACATCTCATTTAGCACACCGACATGCAACCATACAATGACTTAGAGCAAAATGGTAGGTTTAGGCTATGTGCTAACACTAGAGTTAGCCTAACAAGGGCATTCAACTACAACCTATCCTAGGTTCTACACCTGGATGCCTATCGAGGTCTTACACAACCTAGGATACAATGACACAATGATGCCCATCGGGGGCTTACACACAAGGATGCCCATCGGGGTCTTACAACTACAAACAATGATGCTCATCGGGGTCTTACACATACAGATGCCCATCGGGGTCTTACACCTCAATCAATGATGCACATCGGGGTCTTACACATACGGATGCCCATCGGGGTCTTACACCTACGGATGCCCATCGGGGTCTTACACCTCTAGCTATCAATGCTGCCCAACGGGGTCTTACACATCTAGGATGCCCATCGGGGTCTTACACCAGCTAGGATCACATAGATGCCCATCGGGGTCTTACACCTCTAGCTATCAATGCTGCCCAACGGGGTCTTACACATCTAGGATGCCCATCGGGGTCTTACTCCAGCTAGGATCACTGAGATGCCCATCGGGGTCTTACACCTCTAGCTATCAATGCTGCCCAACGGGGTCTTACACATCTAGGATGCCCATCGGGGTCTTACTCCAGCTAGGATCACTGAGATGGCCATCGGGGTCTTACACTCTCAAGCGGCCTTATGATGCCCATCGGGGCTTACACACAAGGGAACAGTGCAGTGCCCATCGGGGACTTACCTACATTATGGATCACCTGCCTAGCACTAACATGGAACTATCGAATATAACAGAACAAGAATATGCCAAGATAAAAGACCTAGCACAGTAACTAATATAACAGAACACCAAGATACACAACACAAACCCTAAGCAAGAGAAAACATGTAACCTATCCACTAGAATTTCATTCAATCACAAGTTATGGCATACTATCAATTATTCGCAGGGTCCACACAACCTCGGTAAGAAACCCTTACCTGGTCGGAAGGCAACTACACACAAGAATCCTAAGCTACGACCGATCCCGAGCTAGCTAATGAGAACCTAACAAGCATAATAATTATCACAATCCATAGGCCTAAATATAATAAAATAAACAGGGCTCAGCTCGGGAGCAACTCACGCGGCATGGGCCGACGCGAATGACGGACAGTGCACGTGCGGGGCTCGCTGCTAAGCGCTTCTTTGGCGCAGATGGGCGCGCGGGTGCGCACGCTGGCCGCCGACGGACGGGCTAGCTTAGCCTTGCAGCGCACGGCGCGGACAAGCTGGACGCGGGTGGGCGAGCGGCACGACACGGGTGCGCTGGGAAGGCGACAGGTGCGCAGGCGCTGGAGACGCGGACGTGCTGGGACGGCAACGGGCGCGCTGGCAATGCGGACGCGCTGAGACAGCAACGGGCGCGCCGGCGACGCGGACGCGCTGGGACGGCGACGGGAGCGCTGGCGACGCGGCCGTGCAGGCGCGAGCTCGGCGGCAAGATCTGGGCACACCAGGCTGGTGCGACGACGTTAGGGCGCTATAGCGGCGCCGCTTGGCGCGCTCGGAAATTGCTCGGGTGGGCGATGGCGGGGCTGGCCGGCTTCTTCTTTCTGCTGGCGATGGCCAAATCTTTGGCCGCGCTTCTTTGGTGGCCGGGATGATGAACGGTGGAGGAGCTGCTCGGTGGATAGCTTGGGCGGCCATGGTGATTTGGAGAAGACAACCCAAAACCCTAATTTCCCATTCTTTTAATCAAATTCCCAAAACCCCAAGAACTCAAGGCTAACTAAAATATGCCATGGAAAGAGCAACAAGATCACTTAGTGGCTCAACTAGCAAGGCCCTGCTTTAGCACACAAGGCCACCCTGGCTCGAATCCTAGCTGCTGCAACATTAAATCCCTATTTTTCTTTTGCATCTCTCCATGCCCAAACACATCCACAATGCATCAAAAATCCTACTTAAGTCCATCCAATAATTTTAACAACTGAAAAAGACATAAACGGCCCTGACGGCCCGACCAAATTACCAAAATACCCCTAGGGCATACCTGGAAGACCGGGATGAAAACCTGGGCCGTTACAATATTCCCTCCTTTTTATGACTTTCGTCCTTGAAAGTCCTTAAGACTGAAACAGCTCATGATACTGCAATCTCATCCCGTCCTCCCCGCTCACGAGCGGCCTCCTCAGAACTCTAACTCATCCACTGAACTTTTACCAAACGGATCTCACGATTACACAACGTCTTCGTCTCAAAGACCAGAATACTCACAGGCTTCCCCTCGTAGCACAAATCCACATTCAGCTGCAAAGGCTCAACGTCCATAATGAACGATGGGTCCGACACCTACTGCCTCAACATCGCTACATGAAAACATTGTACAGCTGACACTGACGGGAAAGAACTAACCGATATGCAACTCTGCCAATCCTCTCGAAAATCTCAAATGGTCCAACAACAGGAGACTCCTCTTCTCCCGCTTACCAAACCTCAACATACCTCGCATCGGAGCAACCTTAGAACACGTACTGTCCAACCTCAAACTCTAAAACTCGACGCCGAACATTGGCGTAACTTTTCTGCCTGCTCTGAGCTGACAACACTAGCTCTAAACTCCTGCACATCACATCAGGTCAAATGCAGCAACTCAGGACCCAAAACAAAACTGATGGCCACCAACGTTTCCCAGAACACTGGAATCCTGCAATACTTACCATACAATGCCTCAATGGAACCACGAGAACTGACCGTTGAGAACTGCAACCCAAGGCAACCCTCGTAAAACCACACAAGTCTCCAGCTGCCTAATCTCTGAAACGCCAACTCGCATCACGCTCTGAAGGATCTGGCTCACACCTCCCAAAAGACCATCGGTCAAAAGGGTGAAAGCACTACAGAAACTGCACTCGGCTCCTAAGCCTCTCAACAACGTTCTCCAGAACCATGGTTCGTCAACGTACTGCCTAGAATAAACCTTTGTTGCCACACCCTGGTGCCAACAACTCTAGCCTGAAACTGCCATGCCACTACTCCACAGTAATAACATCTCCACCTGGGCGAGGTGCGAGCTCTAGCTACTGAAACTAATCCACCAAAAATCCGAACTCACACAACAACCTCAACCAGCTGCCAGCTTCCACACAGACTCCTTCAAACAACCAACTTGAGTGCTACGCACCCAGAAGCTCACATAACTACAAACTGCATAGCTATGCCAATCCACTCAACTCTAGCTTGACTCAAATCACTGGCTGGACAAGTCAGCCTGCCAACAACCGGGCCCCAGAGGGCTTCCTCCACCAAACCTACCTCCATGCAAGCAACGGAACGAAGCTTGCCTCAAATATGAAACACATCTCACAAGTCCAAACGATAACACATACAGGCTTAACCCTCTAGCTTAGGCTTAATGCACCTTCCACCGAATACTTCACAAACAGGACTCCACCACTCGGTCAACACCAACTACCGAGAACCAGAATACCAATAATGGCTGGCCGAGCGCAAGCTACACTAACCAGCAAGGATCCCTCAATAGGTCCAGACCCTAATCCAGCCACAAAGGTGCAACCTCATCCACAACTGATACAAAGGGGTCCTCAACTACAAAGGTGCAACAGCTCCCAGGCCAAACACACAAAGAACCTTAACCGACTAGGCCAAACACTCATAGGAGGCAGAACAACCCTTACCGCAACTTCCAGAACACCACTCAAGGGTACGCTTAACTTGGACAAACAAGTGCTTCCAAGCAGCCAACAAACTTTTCCTCCTACTAGCACCACTACCACCAATTCCAAGACCAAGGAATAACCAGACAACTTCCAAGGAGAAACAGATCCTTACAAGCGGACATCCGAAGAACATAGAGCTCCACACATGCTCGCTGTCTTGCTCAGCTAAAGCACAACACGAAGTCTCACGGAGGCAACAACAAGGGTCCACCACAGACTGAACCTCCAACCACACACTAGCCAAGACTCACCTCCAAAAGCCAAAGAGGCAACTCTCGACATTCTGGAAACAGGAAAAACAACAGACAGGGCACGAACCACTCGCCCGACGAGCAAAACTAACTTCTAGCAACTCAAACCACACCTTGGTCAACACCAAGCACCACTTGCCACCACACCGGAACCAATCCGAACTATACTCCAACAAACTCCAGCTTGCTAGCCTACGAAATCTGCCAGCAACTCACCCGAGGTCTACAACCTACACGACTCCGGCTTGCCAACTGAAACTCACTACCTGGGCCTGACTGAGCTCTGGAGAGGCTCTCCCCAACCTAGGGTTTTTTGGCAACCCTCGACACACCCTGCCGACTAACGAACTAACAGCCAACTGCCTACACGGGCACAACTCTCTCCAGCATCTCAACTATGCTGGCCAACTCCAACTCCTTGGAAACCAAGAGGACCCAAAACGCTACAAAATGCGTCATCCTCCTACTCGAGGCATCAAACACAACATAACTTCTACCCAAGGAAGGATCCGAACAACTCTCTTAGCCATGACGATCAGAAACAGCGCGGCTTGCTACCACCGCTCTTGCTCAGTTTCCAACTGAACTCCAACCAAGAACAACAAAAAGATCCACCAACCAAGCTTAGGTCTAATCCAAAAAAACTTGCCTAAGCAACAACCTGATACCACGAGCACGGTATCCTTACCACCTCAACTAAAGCCTTACAACATCCACCTGGAGTCCAACTTCTCCAAGAACTGCGCACCAGTTCTCCAATGCGAACCCTGCATGGTTCTGAAACTCCCGCCAACGGAACGAACCACACAAAACACACTTGTGTGCACAACTCCCAACCTTCCTTTAGAGATCCAAGACTCACAGGGGCTTCTCCAAAAGGCAACACTAACTTCTAGCAGAGATACAATCAATCAAGGAACACCCAAAGTTCCATCTCCACACGATACTCGAAGCTGTGGCAACCTTGCTCTACCAAAGCATAACCATGCCAAACCGAACTTACTTTATACCAAGCCTCTACCAAGGGTGCATACCCATAAGGCGTCCGACTCCCCTCACAAGGCATCCAACTCATGGCCCCTCTGCTGGACCAAACTCGCATCTACGATGCTCAACTCTCCTCAGATTAAGGCACTCGAAGGTAGTTGACCGCACTACCAACCACAAAGATCTCTTGGCCTTAACACTAGCGTGAGGCTCACGCGCACTAACACTTACCAACCGACAACCTGCTGACTTACTCAACCCCCAGTAACACTGGGAAGAGGCTCCGACTCCTCTCGAACATCCTTTCGCTTGTAGTCCTTCGACTACCACTGAACTAGCCCTCTTGCACGACCTAAACAGGTGCAACTGCCACAAACGGATCCAAAGGCTAAAGGAGTGTGCTGAACTCCGGACGGGTCATAGAACCATCTGCTATACCCATGCCAAATTCAGGCCTGAACCAGACTTAGTGCCAAAGCGGCACACCAACCATTGCACCTCAAGTGCCACTACTATCAAATCCACATCTTACTACAAATGGGGCCAACAAGGTCACAACCTCAAGTGACAAGAACTCTGGCTAGGCATACAAGGGCTCAACTCAATCAACCATGCCTAAGGCATCTCATCAACCGAGGGCTCACGGCCTACACTTGCATCTCCACATGATGCTCAACAAAACTCTGGCCGGCTCTCTCAACATGCAGCAGCTAGCTCCACACTGGAACCTGCTCCACAAGCATCAACATGAGCAAAGCCAAAGCTAACTCCTCTCTTGGAGTGGTACTTCAAGGTAAATCACCTCCACCCTCTCACTAGGGGAAAACCAACAACTGGGCCACAAGTGGCCTACGGGAGTCTAATCTCTGCCTCCCCTGGAACGATGTCCCGGCGGCATCCGAATCGAACTGGATACCTCAACAAGCCACAACATACATGACACACTGCGGGAAGTTGGCATGATGGCTCTCTAAACCCAACCCAAAAACGAGTCCGAACCTGCTCGTCTCCGCTCCACAACACTACACAAGGCATACACTAGATGAAAAGTATTGTAAATTCTTAACCCTTTTCTAAAACTGTAAACTTAGGCGTACCTGATGACTGTCAGAGCGTTGATGATCATGGAAAAATGACCTACAACAAAAGGTCAGTCTACATAATCTATGACTATGAGCTCTGATACCAACTGTAAAGACCCGACCCGAATGGGGTTCTAAAATAGGCCTTTACCTCAATGCATGCATTCAAAGCTAAAATCAAAATGCAAAATGGTGTTTCGTATTCTAAGTAAAAACTAAAACATAAACATTCATTTAAAAGTCAACATAAAATTCTTGAAACCTGTCCCTGTTTCCAAGCACCTGTTCCAAGACAAATACATTTCCAATACTCACTCTGATCAGAGATTTATTTAAAACATTCAAACTTTCCAATGGTTACAATAGGGCTAGAATCCGGAAATACATTCAGAAAACAACCTAGGGCTCTCTGTGCCCAACTACATGCATTCAGAGGACCTTTAAAACATCAAAACATAAATACAAGACTCAGAGTTGAACAACGGGTTTCCATGATCACAGCTCCTCCTCCAGCCATCCTGTCCCGCACCATGGTTACCTGTGGAAAACCACAAAATAAAGGTGAGTAACGAATTACTCAGTAAGAATCCCGAACCGGGGTACAATATGAAAACATCTCATTTAGCACACCGACATGCAACCATACAATGACTTAGAGCAAAACGGTAGGTTTAGGCTATGTCCTAACACTAGAGTTAGCCTAACAAGGGCTTTCAACTACAACCTATCCTAGGTTCTACACCTGGATGCCCATCGGGGTCTTACACAACCTAGGATACAATGACACAATGATGCCCATCGGGGACTTACACACAAAGATGCCCATTGGGGTCTTACACCTACAAACAATGATGCCCATCGAGGTCTTACACATACGGATGCCCAACGGGGTCTTACACCTCAATCAATGATGCCCATCGGGGTCTTACACATACGGATGCCCATCGGGGTCTTACACCTACGGATGCCCATCGGGGTCTTACACCTACGGATGGCCATCGGGGTCTTACACCTCTAGCTATCAATGCTGCCCAACGGGGTCTTACACATCTAGGATGCCCATCGGGGTCTTACACCAGCTAGGATCACAAAGATGCCCATCGGGGTCTTACACCTCTAGCTATCAATGCTGCCCAACGGGGACTTACACATCTAGGATGCCCATCGGGGTCTTACTCCAGCTAGGATCACTGAGATGCCCATCGGGGTCTTACACCTCTAGCTATCAATGCTGCCCAACGGGGTCTTACACATCGAGGATGCCCATCGGGGTCTTACTCCAGCTAGGATCACTGAGATGGCCATCGGGGTCTTACACTCTCAAGTGGCATTATGATGCCCATCGGGGCTTACACACAAGGGAACAGTGCAGTGCCCATCGAGACTTACCTACATTATGGATCACCTGCCTGGCACTAACATGGAACTATCAGAATATAACAGGAACAAGAATATGCCAAGATAAAAGACCCTAGCCTGTAACTAATATAACAAGAACACCAGTACAACACAAACCCGGAAGCAAGAGAAAACATGTAACCTATCCACTAGAATTTCATACAATCACAAGATATGGCATACTATCAATTATTCGCAGGGTCCACACAACCTCGGTAAGAAACCCTTACCTGGTCGGAAGGCAACTACATACAAGAATCCTAAGCTGCGACCGATCCCGAGCTAGCTAATGAGAACCTAACAAGCATAATAATTATCACAATAAAGAGGCCTAAATATAATAAAATAAACAGGGCTCAGCTCGGGAGCAACTCACGCGTCACGGTGGCCTTGTGAACGGAGACAGTGCACGTGCGGAGGGTCTCTTCTTTTTGGCGCAGATGGGTGGCGGGCTGCGACTGGCGCCCCACGGACGGCTGGCCGGCCTTGGCGCAGACGCGCGCAACAAGCTGAACGAGGGTGGGCGAGCGGCACGGCACGGGCGCGCTGGGACGACGACTGGCGCGCGGGAGCTAGGACGGCGACGGGCGCGCTGGCGACGCGGCCTTGCAGACGCGAGCTAGGCGGCACAATCTGGGCACACCGAGCTGGTGCGACGACGTTAGGGGCGCGATGGCAGGCTGTTGGGTGACGCAGGGCTGCTCGGTGGGTGATGGGCGGGCTGGCAGTCTTCTTCTTCTTCTTTGGGGATGGGCGGGGCCGGGCGGCGCTACTTCTGGGGCTGGCTGGCCGGGATGATGAACGGTGGAGGAGCTGCTCGGTGGAAAGCTTGGGAGGCCATGGTGATTTGGAGAAGACAACCCAAAACCCTAATTTCCCATTCTTTTAATCAAATGCCCAAAACCCCAAGAACTCAAGGCTAACTAAAATATGCCGCGGAAAGAGCAACAAGATCACTTGGTGGCTTAACTGGCAAGGCCCTGCTCTAGCACACAAGGCCACCCTCGCTCGAATCCTAGCCGCTGCAACATTGAATCCCTATTTTTTTTTTTGCATCTCTCCATGCCCAATTACATCCACAATGCATCAAAAATCCTATTTAAGTCCATCCAATAATTTTAACAACTGAAAAAGACATAAACGGCCCTGACGGCCCGACCAAATTACCAAAATACCCCTAGGGCATACCTGGAAGACCGGGATTAAAACCTGGGTCGTTACAGCCCCATCGCCCCTGCCCGTCTCACGCCCATCGCACCAGCAGCCGGATCGCGTTGCACACAAAGACCAAATTGCCAGCCAGCGGCGCCGTCGCCACGCCCATCACTGCAAAGACCAGTCGCGCGTCGCGCGCCCGATCGCTATGCCAAATGTAACGACCAGTTTTCATCCCGGTCTTCCAGGTATGCCCTAGGGGTATTTTAGTAATTTGGTCGGGCCGTCAGGACCGTTTATTTCTTTTTCTAGTTGCTAAAATTATTGGATGGATTTATGTGAGTTTTTGAGGCTTTGTGGATGTGTTTGGGCATGGGGAGATGCAAAAGGAAAATTGTGTGTTAAAAGTGTGTTTGGTGGGTTTCAACCCAGGCGATCCGAGAAGTCGGTGGGTGGTGTGGCGGTTGAGCTATGGAGAGCTCTTGTTGCTCCTTCCGGTCATTTTATGGTTAGCCTTGGGTTTTGGAGTTTTGTTGTATTTGGTTAAAGAGAAAAGGAAGCTAGGTTTGCATTTCTTCTCCAACACCTCACTTTGCCGCACAAGCCAGCCTCCCGGCCAATGGATTCGCATGGCGCCAGCCAGATCCACCGTCGCCCGTATCCGGCTGTCGCGACCACGCCTTGCCGCCGCAGACGCCCTCGACCAGCCACCGCACGAGATCCGGCCGAGGATCAGCCAGATCGCTTATCGCGAGCCGTCGCGGCCGAGGAAGCCATCGCCCGATCGCACCCGATGAGCCCGTCGCGCGCGCCAGCCGCCGTTCGAATCTGCCGGCGCAAAGACGCCCGAACGCGTCGGTCAGCCACATCACCGTCGCACACCAGCCAGCCGCCAGATCCGTCCCATCGACGCCCGATCCTCGCGCGAGCCGCGCCGCGCACCATTCGCGCGCGGCAGCAGAAGATCGCCCGTGTCCGCGCCGCCCGCTCGAGCCGCTCGCCCGCCGCCCGAGCGCTTCGCTCGTGCTCGGCCGCTTCGCCCAGCGCCGCGCGCCTTCCCCGTGCCGCCGTGCTCCAGCGTCATGTCCTTGTGCAGCCGCATGCGCGCGCCAGCGCTGCCAGCCCAGCCAGCACCGCACTGCGGCGGCTTTTCGGCCGTATCGTCGTCGTGCCGTGTGAGTGCCCCGAGCCGAGCCTGCTTGTTTTATTATATTTTAGGGCTATGATGGTGATTTCTATTGTGTTTGTTAGGTTATCGTTAGCTAGCTCGGGATCGATCGCGTACAGTAGGATTTTGTGTGTAGTTGCCTCCCCGCCAAGGTAAGGATTTCTTCTGGGAGTTGTGTGGGCCTGCGGTATATTTGTGATTGTTGTTTTGTATGCTGTGTATGATTATTAGCATGTTTAGCCCTAGGTGCTCTGTTACGAATTTCTGGTGGCATGAACTCTTGTATTGTTTCTCATGTTAGCCCATGCTAGGTTGTTCCCATTCGGCATGTTCGATATCTGTTCTTGCTTCGTAGTATCATGCTAGGTTCCTTGTATCTCATTGAGCACGTATTGGACTGCATTGATTGATTTATTATTATTGCTATGGTTTAGAGTTCGGTAGGTAGCATCATCCGGCCGGATGCATAACGTAACTTGCATCCCCGACGGGGGCGTGCGAGATGGTACTCCGTCCACGATCCCGTTAGGGTTTAGCTAACCCTAACGGTGGCCTACAATCTTGGGTGAGGGTGGCAAATCGTTTATTGCCCCAACGGTCGGGATGATGACTTGGCATTGCCTCGCCCCGGCGATCGGCACGCCCTCGGCGTGTTCGGCCGTAGCCCTTGATTGCCACGATAGGGCAAGGACGCTTCTGGTGTAAGCCTACCACGGCCGGTTCCTTAGCCTCAAAGGCGGTGGTACAGGTGACATAGTTCACGTGTCGTGTCTCACACCCCTATGTCGGTGACACCGATCCGGAGATTTAGTTAGGCATGGTGATCGAACACAGGCGGCTTGCCACTAGACCCGGCACCCCGAGTTTGCGGTAGCATGCGGTGCGCGCTTACGCTCATTACAGCGCCGACCGGAGAGCTCCTCGGGATCTTGAGCTAGTGCACCTTTCGTGACGGCGATGAGCAGGTGAGGCCGAGACTCGTTTCGTATAGGGCGTATTGTGTGGTGGATTTATTTCCGACTAAGACCACGAGTTGGCATCCGAGGTCCAAGTGTGGACTTAAGCTATGTGCTCTATTCTGCGTGTTTATACTCATAGCTTGCATACATTCTTCTAGATGATCATGTATATCGTATTGTACCGGTTGGGGATTCTTCTTGAGTAATTCGTTACTCACCCTTATTCTCGTGGTTTTCCACAGTAACCAAGCGCGCGAGACAGGATGGTGAAGGAGGAGGCGTGATCATGGAATCCTGCTTTGTCATCTCGACTATTTTATTTTATCATGACTCTTGACTTTTTGTTATTTCCCACTGATGCATGTAGACGCGGGCACGAGCCCGGATGTTTTCTTACGTTTTATGGATTCCAAAGATATTTGTACTTGTGGATTGTTTTAATGGTTTAAATAAATCTCTGATCGAGTATGCTTTTAGAAATGTATGTTTTGGTTGTTGAATGTTTCTGCTTTTTACTTGGAATCAAAATGTGTTTTTCATAATGTCTTCTATTTTCAATACATGCATTGGGGTAAAGGCCATTTAGAGCCCCTTTTGGGTCGGGTCTTTACTGATTGGTATCGAGCTCGTAGTCATAGATTCTGTAGAGACCTTTTGTTGTAGGTCATCCTTCCATGATCACCAAGCACTCAAGACGGTCATCAGTACGCCTAGGTTTATTGTTTTAGAAACAAAAAGGGTTGAGAATTTACAATACCTGTCATCTTGTGTATGCCTTGTGTAGTGTTGTGGAGCGGAGACGAGCGAGTTTCGACTTCGTTGTTGGTTTGGGCTTAGTGAGCCATCATGCCAACTTTCCCATGATCGCGGCGGTTTGTTTAGCGGCTTGTTGAGGTATCCAGATAGATTCGGATGCCCCGGGACATCGTTCGAGAGGGAGCGAGCTTAGACTCCGTTGGCCATTTGTGGCCCAAACGCCGCTTTTCCCTAGTGAGAGGGTGGTGGTGCTTCGTGCGGTCGCGATATGTTGATCGCACCCGCAGGAGCGGGGCGCTTGGCATGTCCGGCCGAGGAGTTGGACCGATCGTGTTGATGTTGAGGCCGCGTCCCGTGGTTGTTAGGCCCGCATGCCGGTTTGGCCCGGCGCTTGAGTTGCCTAGAGGAGGGGGTAGAGGCTAGCGGCGCCTCAGTGTGAGACTCCTTGAGCGAGTGTGCTCCAGCCATGAGAGATTTGATGGCGAGTCTTTAGCTATCGAGAGAGCGAGACCAGTGCGCGATTTGTAGCGCATAGTGAGGAGTCCCGGCACAGATAGCCCGGTGACGAGTTTGTTTGACATTTTTTCCCCAGTAGCTCTTGTAGCCCCGGAGGTTCCCTGGGAGGGCATGATCAGCAGAGTTTATTCGGATGAGTTTGTTGGCGTTGATGGAGACGCCTGGGTTGGCAAATGGATGCCTGTAGAGCTCGATGTTTTAGTAAGTCCTCACGCTAGTAGTAAAGTAGTTGGCGAGTTTGAGTTTAGCATCCGTGTGTGGGATGCCCCATTGCTCAGAGAGGCCGAGGTGTGCCGCGTTCTGTCTTTGTTTGGTTCATCGGATGGTGGTGGAAGTCCCTTGTGAGAGGTGGACTAGCGAGTCTCCACCACGCCCAGATTGTTTGGCAAGTTGCCGTGTTAGTGGCTTGAGGCGGATGAAGGGTCATCTTTGCCCCCTTGCGAGCCTCTTTGTTGTTTAACACCCCACTTCCTCGGATGTGGATTTGGTAGTAGTAGCACTTGAGGTGCATTGGTTGGTGTGCCACTTTGGCACTAAGTCCAGTTCGAGCTTGAGTTTGGCTTGGCATAGCGGATGGTTCTAAGCCGTTCGGAGTTCAGCGTACTCCTTTAGCCTTGGATCTGTTTATGGCGGTTGCACCGTTTAGGTCGTGCGGAGGGGCTAGTTCAATGGTAGTCGATGGACTACAAGCGAAAGGATGCTCGAGAAGAGCGGAGCCTCTTCCCAGTGTTTACGGAGGTTGAGTAAGTCACAGGTTGCGGTTGGTAAGTGTTGGTGCGCGTGAGTCTCGCGCTAGTGTTAAGGCCAAGAGATTTTCTTTGTAGTTGGTAGTGCGGTCAACTACCTTCGAGGGCCTAATCTGAGGAGAGTTGAGCATCGTATATGCGAGTTTGGTCCAGCAGAGGGATCCTGAGTTGGATGCTCATGAGATGAGCTGGATGCCTATGAGGCGAGATGAGCTGATGCCTTGCGAGAGGTTTTGGATGCCTTAGGGGTAAGCACCCTTGGTTGAGGCTTGGTACAAAGTAAGTTTGGTTTGGCATGATTATGCTTTGGTAGAGCAAGGTGGCCTCGGCTTCAGTATCGTGTGGAGATGGAACTTTTGGTGTTCCTTGGGTGTTGTATCTCTGCCAGAGCTAGTGTTGCTTTTTGGGAAAAGCGCTTGTTAGTCTTGGATCTCTAAAGGAAGGTTGAGAGTTGTGCACACAAGTGTGTTTTGTGTGGTTCGTTCGTGGCGAGTTTCGAGATCCATGTAGGGTTTGCTTTGGGGATCTAGTGCTCGGTTCTGGAGAAGTTGGACTCGGATGGATGTTGTAAGGCTTTGGTTGAGGTGGTAAGGATACCGTGCTCGTGGTATCAAGTTGTTGCTTAGGCAAGATTTGTTAAGTTGGACCTAAGCTTGGTTGGTGGATCTTTTGTTGATCGTTGGTTGGAGTTCAGTTGGAAACTGAACAAGAGCGGTGGTAGCTAAGCCGCGTGGTTTCTGATCGTCATGGCTGAGAGAGTTGTTCGGATCCTTCCTTGGATAGGAGTTATGTTGTGGTTAATGTCTGAGTAGGAAGATGACGCATTCTGTAGCGTTTCGGGTCCCCAAGGTTCCCAAGGTGTTGGAGTTGGCCAGCATGGTTGGGATGTTGGCAATTGAGTTGTTTGTTCGAGCAGCGTTTCTGCATTAGATCGTATGCCACAGGCGGTGTGTGTGTCGAGGTTGCCGAAGAACCCTAGGTTGTGGAGAGCCTCTCTAGAGCTCGGTCGAGCCCAGCTAGTGAGTTTCATTGGCTAGCCTGGAGGCGTGTAGTTTGTAGCCTCGGTGGAGTTGCTAGCAGTCTTGGTAGACTAGCAAGCTAGTGTTTATTTGGAGTAAAGTCCGGAGTGGTTTCGGTGTGGTGGCAAGTTGATGCTTGGTGTTGACCAAGGTGTGGATTGGAGTTGTTAGAGTTTAGTTTTGCTCGTGGGGGCGAGTGGTTTGTACCATGTTGGTTGTTTTTCCTGTTTCCAGGATGTTGAGTTGCCCCGTTTGGCATTTGGAGGTTCAATCTGAGATGGACCCTTGTTGCGCCCCGTGAGATTAGATGTTGTTGCTCTGGTGGAGCAAGACAGTGAGCGTATGTGGAGTTCTCTGTCCGTTGGTTGTCTGCTTGTAAGAGCCGTTTCCTTCGGGGAGTTGTCAGGTTACTCCCTTGGTCTTGGAGTTAATGGTGGAAGCGCTAGCTTGAAGGAAAAGTTTGTTGGCTGCTTGGAAGTAGTCGTTTGTCCAGTTAAGCGGATTCTTGGATGGTGTTCTAGAGGCTGCAGTAAAGGTTGTTCTGCCTCTTGTGAGTGTTTGGCCAAGATTTGGTTCGTTTGTTGTTTCGAGAGCTAGTTCGGTTCTAGCTGGAGGGCGTTGCCCTGAGGCCTTGTTCCTAGTCAGTAAGTTTTGGGAGTTGACCCCTCCCTCGCCATTGAGCAAGTCTTTGTTTGTTTCTGCCAGGTCCGATTGGTTGAGTTTTCTCTTGGGTGTTGCTTCCAAGAGAGTTGGTTGTTGTTGCCTTGGGTTTGAGCAAGTCGGCGAGCGTGTGGAGTTCATTTGCCTTACGGAGTTTGCTTGCCGGGAAGTCGTTTCCGTTTGGCGGGAGTCGGCTTAGCTCCCGAGTTGTGTAGTCGATCAGAGTAGCGCAGCGGTCAGCCCAGCGAGAGGGTCCTGCTTTGTGTTGTTAGCAAGCAAGAGTTGTTTGTTCCCGCAAGGGCGGAGGCCAGCCAGTAAGAGTTGAGTTGTTCTGGCAAGTTGTTGGTTCTTTGGGGATTGAAGATTTCCTTTCCCTCTAGCCTCTGTGGTGGTTGAGTTGCTCCTTGGATGCCAGCCTCGAGTGATAGCTTGCGAGGTAGTCTTGCGGATTCGTGTGGCCCGGGATCCGTAAGCTTTGAGGTTGTCGTTATCCGTTTTCCTTGTGAGGTTTTAGGAGTGGAGCTTACGTTTGGAAGATGAGTTAGGCTTAGGCTTAAAGGGAAGTCTTTTGAGTAGCCATTGAATTTTAAGAGTTGAGTAGTAGCTTGGAGGCGGCGTTGCTCGTTATAAGTTTGGGTTGAGTTCTCTCGAGCAAGCCCTTCTCGGGCTTTGTTCCTAGTTGTTGTGAGTTCCAGTTGGCGTTAGTAGAGCCGCGTTTGAGTGAGTTGGCACGAGGTGCCGTGGGCATTGGTTGGTAAGTCGTTGAGCCGTTTTCCTCAAGGTGTTGTGTCGCAGATAGTCTGCGTGATGGTTTAGTCCTTGCTTCCCGAGTTTTCCTTGAGAGGAATGTTGGATGTTCCTTGCCCAGGCGATTTTCTCCTTAAGATGGTTGCTTAAGTGTTGTGGTCGTGTTCTAGTTGGAGAAGTTTGTCTTTTTGGATCACGCGCCTAGTTGATTGGTGGTTCGTTTGTATCTCGTTAAGGTTTGTAGTCAAGGTTTGAGGTTTGTTGGTCTTTTGTGAAGTAAGAGTAGGCCGCTTTAGTTTTGGAATCTGGAAGGTTCAGTTGTTTGGCCGATTTGTTGTAGGGTTGAGTTTGTTTGTTGACACCGTTGTGTACGTGTGTTTTTTTTTTTTTTTTTTTTTTTTTTTATGTATCGATGTTGGGGCAGCATGTGCCGGACCCATTGTTCATTGTGGACTTTGAGCCCTTGCACCGATTGAGGGTTTGGGCTTCGAGGAGAAGCCTATGAGTATTCTGGTCTTGAGTCGAAGACGTTGCGTAGAAATGAGATCCGTTGGTAAAAGTTTAGTGAAGGAGTATGAGTTCGGAGGAGGCCGCTCGTGAGCGGGAAGGACGGGATGAGAATGCAAAGATCTGTGTTGTTTCAGTCTTAAGGACTTTCGAGGACGAAAGTCATAAAAAGGAGGGAATATTGTAACGACCTGTGTTTTCATCCCGGTCTTCCGTGTATGCCCTAGGGGTATTTTAGTAATTTGGTCGGGCCGTCGGGACCGCTTATGTCTTTTTCTAGTTGCTAAAATTATTGGATGGATTTATGTGAGTTTTGAGGCTTTGTGGATGTGTTTGGGCATGGGGAGATGCAAAAGGAAAATTGTGTGTTAAAAGTGTGTTTGGTGGGTTTCAACCCAGCGTGTCCGAGAAGTCGTGGGTGGTGTGGCCAGTTGAGCTATGGAGAGCTCTTGTTGCTCCTTCCGGTCATTTTATGGTTAGCCTTGGGTTTTGGAGTTTTGTTGTATTTGGTTAAAAGAGAAAGGAAGCTAGGTTTGCATTTCTTCTCCAACACCTCACTTTGCCGCACAAGCCACCCTCCCCAAACAAGCAGGTTCGCCGGCGCCAGCAGAGATCCACCGTCGCCCGGATCCGGCTGTCGCACCACTGCCTTTGCCGCCGCAGACGCCCTCGACCAAAGAATACGCACCAGAATCCGGCCGAGGATCGCAGATCGCTTATCGCGAGCCGTGTCGCAGCCGAGGGAAGCCATCGCCCGATCGCACTGAGCCTGAGCCCGCGCGCCAAAGAAATTGTTCGGATCGCCCGAGCAAAGACGCCCGAACGCGCGTCGGTCACCACCGCCGCCGCACACACCAAAGAAATGCCAGGCCAGATCCGTCCATCGCGCCCGGTCCTCGCGCGAGCCCCGCTGCCGCACTGGGGGCCGCAGCGCAGCAGCGAATCGCCCGTGTCCGCGCGCCTTCGCCGAAAGCCGCTTCGCCGCAGACGCCAGACGCTTCGCTTCGTGCTGCTCAGCCGCTTCGCCCGCGCCGCGCGCCGCGCCAAATCTGCCGTGCTCGGCAGCTGTGCCGCGCCTCAAAGCCCCCGCCACAAATTTCAGCCAGCCAGCACCAGCTAGCGGCAAAGAAGATTTCACCCGTGTCGTCGTCGTGCGTGTGAGTGCCTCTGAGCCGAGCTTGCTTGTTTTATTATATTTTAGGGCTATGATGGTGATTTCTATTGTGTTTGTTAGGTTCTCGTTAGCTAGCTCGGGATCGATCGCAGCGTAGGATTTTGTGTGTAGTTGCCTCCCGCCAAGGTAAGGATTTCTTACCGGAGTTGTGTGGCCTGCGGTATATTTGTGATTGTTGTTTTGTATGCTGTGTATGATTATTAGCATGTTTAGCCCTAGGTGCTCTGTTCAATTCTCGATCGGCATGAACTCTTGTATTGTTTCTCATGTTAGCCCATGCTAGGTTGTTCCATTCTCGGCATGTTCGATATCTGTTCTTGCTTCGTAGTATCATGCTAGGTTCCTTGTATCTGTTGAGCACGTATTGGATCGCATTGATTGATTTATTATTATTGCTATGGTTTAGAGTTCGTAGGTAGCATCATCCGGCCGGATGCATAACGTAACTTGCATCCCCGCGAGGACGCGTGCGAGATGGTACTCGTCCCCGATCCCGTTAGGGTTTAGCTAACCCTAACGATCGCCCTCGCAATCTTGGGTGAGGGTGGCAAATCGCTTTATTGCCCCAACGGTCGGGATGATGACTTGGCATTGCCTCGTCCCGGCGATCGGCACGCCCTCGGCGTGTTCGGCCGTAGCCCTTGATTGCCACTGATAGGGCAAGGACCGCTTCGGTGTAAGCCTACCACGACCGGTTCCTTAGCCTCAAAGTGCGGTGAGTACAGTGACATAGTTCACGTGTCCAGTCTCTCACACCCTTATGTCGGTGACACCGATCCGAGAGATTTAGTTAGGCATGGTGGATCAACTCGGGCAGGCGGCTGCCACTAGACCCGGCACTTCCCGAGTTTGCGTGAGCATGCGGTGCGCGCTTACGCTCATTACAAACACCGACCGGAGAGCTCCTCGGGATCTTGAGCTAGTGCACCTTTCGTGACGACGGAGATGACAGCCGAGGCCGAGACTCGTTTCGTATAGGGCGTATTGTGTGGTGGATTTATTTCCGGACTAAGACCCCGAGTTGGCATCCGAGGTCCAAGTGTGGACTTAAACTATGTGCTCTATTCTCGTGTTTATACTCATAGCTTGCATACATTCTTCTAGATGATCATGTATATCGTGATTGTACCCCGGTTGGGGATTCTTACTTGAGTAATTCGTTACTCACCCTTATTCTCGTGGTTTTCCACAGTAACCAAGGCGCGAGACAGGATGGTGAAGGAGGAGTGTGATCATGGAATCTCGCTGTCATCTCCGACTATTTTATTTTATCATGACTCTTGACTTTTTGTTATTTCCCTGAATGCATGTAGACGGGCACAGAGCCCCGGGATGTTTTCTTACGTTTTATGGATTCCAAAGATATTTGTACTTGTGGATTGTTTTAATGGTTTAAATAAATCTCTGATCAGAGTATGCTTTTAGAAATGTATGTTTTGGTTGTTGAATGTTTCTGTTTTTACTTGGAATCCGAAATGTGTTTTTCATAATGTCTTCTATTTTCAATACATGCATTGGGGTAAAGGCCATTTAGAGCCCCTTTTGGGTCGGGTCTTTACACAGCAGCGCCCCATCCTGTCGCTCGCAGCCCCTGCAGTCGCACCATCGCCAGTGCCGACCCGCAGCAGTTGGTTCACCCGTGCGTCGTCCCAGCGCGAGCTTGCCCGTGTCGCGTTGTCAGCGAAAATGCGGCATGTCCGCTCGCAGCCCTGCGCCCGTGCCATCGTCTGTCGCGTCGCATGCACAGCAGCCACTGCCGCAGCCCAAAGACGCCCGGCGCTGTGCAGCTTCGCTCTATCCACGCGCCCGGTCGTGCGTGTGTTCCAGTTAGCTAGCTCGGGGTCTATCGCACCATAGGATCTTTGTGTGTTGTTTCCTTCCGACCAAGGTAAGGATTTCGTACCGGAGTTGTGTGGGCCCTACGATATATTATGTGATTGTTGTTTGTGTGCTTGTTTATGTTTATCAGCATGTTATTGGATAGGTGCTCTGTTCTAAATTTCGACTGGCATAATTCTCGTGTTGTTTCTCATGTTAGTTCCATGCTAGGTTGTTCTGCTCTGGCATGCTCGTTATCTGTTCTTGCTTCGTAGTATCATGCTGGGTTCATTGTTTCTGTTGAGCACGTATTGGAATGTTTGCTGTTATCTGTTATAGCTTAGAGTTCTGATAGGTAGCATCATCCGGGCGAGGATGCATAACGTAACTTGCATCCGTGGCGGGGTACGTCGCGCGATACTCGTCCCGATCCGTCGTTAGGGTTTAGCTAACCCTAACGCCAGCCTAGTGCAATCTTGGGTGAGGGTGGCAGACTGTTAAATGCCCAACGGTCGGGGGAATGATGAGACATTTCCTTGTCCCCGACAGTCGACACGTCCTCATCGTGTCGGCAGTAGCCCTTGATTGCCACCTGATAGGGCAAGGATCGGTTTCTTAGCCTCAGGTGCGGTGGTACAGGTTGACATAGTCATAGTGTCCTGGTCTCACACCACTATGTTCAGTGACACAGATCCAGAGATTTTTTAGGCATGCGTACTGGACCAGGGTAGCTTGCCCTAGACCCAGCACCCCCCTGGTTTGCAGCAGCATGCGGTGCGCTCACAAGCTCATTACAGAGCCGACTGGAGAGCTCCTCGGGATCTTAAGTTTAGTGCACCTTTCGTATCGACAGTAGGAAGGCTGAGGTCGAGACTAGTTTCTTGTATAGTATCGTATCGCGTTGTAGTTTTCCGGAGTAAGACCTTGAGATGGCATCCGAGGTTTATGTATGGAGTAAAGTGATGTGCTCTCTTCTGTGTTTATATTCATAGCTTGCATACATTCTGCTAGATGACCAGTTTTATCGTATTGTACTCCGGTTGGGGATTCTTACTGAGTAATTCGTTACTCACCCTTATTTTGTGGTTTTCCACAGGTAACCATGGCGCGAGACAGGATGGCTGAAGGAGGAGCTGCTGATCATGGAAACCAACTGATTAAACTCTGAGTCTTATGTTTATGTTTTTATGTTTAAGTGTCCTCTGAATGCATGTAGTTGGGCACGGAGCCCTTAGGTTGTTTTCTGGATTCTGACACTGATGCAAACTATTTTGGATTTTGAATGTTTGAATTAAATCTCTTATCAGAGTACGTTTTAAATTGTATTTAGCTTGGAACAGGTACTTGGAAACAGGGACGGGTTCCAGGACGTTTTGTGTGTGTTTTGAATGGATGTTTACCGTTTTAGTTTTAATCAGAATTTGGCATACAACCTTGCATATTATTTTCTAAGTTTTAAAGCATGCATTGTGGTAAAGGCCTAGTCTAGGACCCCATTCGGGTAGGGTCTTTACAAGTGGTTAGGACTATTTCACTGTTTATCTCTGCTAGCATGTTTGCCCTGTTTCTACATGTTAGTGCCATGCTAGGTTTGTCCTTCCAGCATGTTCTGAGTTCCCTGTTTACATTCATAGTATCATGCTAGGTTGTTCTTGTATTCTTGATAAGCATGTTTAGTTGCTAGGGATGTGTATTATGTGATATTAGATAGTTAGCTAGACTTGTCTTCTAGAGGCTGAGAGTGGACATAACGTATCTTGTCCCCACAGGTCGGGATCAGTGAGAGGCATAACTTACTTTGTCTCCGCCCCTAGCAGCCGGTGCAGATTAGCTCCCGCATCGGTACAAGCCTAGTTTGTAACCTTCTAGAGCGGAACCCATCATGGGTGCAAGCCTGCCCGGAGACAGTTCTTAGCTTCAGGTTGGTGGTACAAGCTGCTACAGCTGAATGTCGAGGGCTCTGCACTACTGTAGATCAGTGACACCATTCTTATTCTTGTTTAGGGCCTAACCTCTGGTACACTCCCGTTGTCTTAGGGTTTAGCCTGGCCGAGGGTAAGAGGCCCCAAGGACACCTATTCGGGATCAGCTTTTGAGTTGGTCAATTGGCCGAGGGAGAAAGACCCACGAGGGTGTCTGACATCTAATTGGGATCAGCTTTTGAGTTGGTCAGTTGGCCGAGGGGTAAAGACCCTCGAGGATGTCTTTGGGATTGGTTAGGAGAACCAATCATTAGGCAGGAAGTAGGAAACTTCTGAGGTTCCTAGACTTGACTTGATTAGCTTGTTGAGCAAAGTTTCTATACGGGTAACTGATTGCATGTATACTAGGATGCTAGATGATGGATGTATCGTATTGTACCCCAGTTGGGGATTCTTACTGAGTATGTTTATACTCACCCTTACTTATCTTTCAGGTAACTTGGGACAGCACCGGGATGGCTAGTGAAGGGAGCTGCCTGCGTACTCTGTTGTCTTTATCTTTTGAAATCTTTTATTATGTAGTAGCATGCTGGGAACTTTGTTTATTGTTGAGACTTGTTAAACTGTTTTGTTTGAAATACTGGCCAGGATTGTTTTAAGGATGTTTATGAAATGATTGTTCTATTATGATGTCTAAATGCGTTTTGTCTTTTAGTTGTTTCCATAATGTTTTAAAAGTTTTAAATTGTAAGCATGCTAGTAAGAACCGGGGTTAGGACCATTTTGGGTCAGGTTCTTACACCCATGTTGCCGTTTCGCTCTTTTACCCAGAATGTCTTGAGGTTTTTTTTTTTTTGAAAACATCATACGCATTCACATATTTTGTTCAAAAGCAATGTTGTATAACATTCTCATCCCCCAAACTAAAGACTATAATTGTCCTCAATGATTGTGACATTTATATCCCCCCAAACTTAAATGAATCTAAGACTCTTGAATTATTTACTTTAAGCTAAATCCATCTCAGCCCATGGAATTGATCTAAGTTCTAAGTTCACAAGTGTCCGTCCCAAGATAATTTCGCTATTGACTTGTAAATGATTTCTCAGGAGTAAATATCGGTGATCAGAGGCAATATTTTTAAAATGCATAATTAAAAAGCAGAAATTAAAAATCGGCATTAGTTAACATATTAACTTAGTGAGTAAAATGAAATATTTATTATAAGTCAGCAGATAAAAGAAAAATCGAATATAGGAACAGTAGAGACTGAGACTTACTTTATCACTCTTCATCTTCTGAATCAGAGTTGTCAGAGTCGGTGGAGGAGACAATGTGTTTGATATCCAGGAGGATAGGTCTGCGGAGTTATGGCTCAAAACGAGTCAATATGTCGAAGATTATACTATCCCGATTTGCCATGTAATCCACAAGCTTCCTCATATTGTTGTCTAGAACCATATGCTGCGCCCAAATTTTTCTTTCATTGTCTTCTTCATCTTTTGTGGGCAAGTAGACACATGGGCATGTGTAGAAGGACCCACTTCCTTCGGCAGTGTTCCACTTTCATATGCAAACTCTGACATGAGACGTTGGATAACACGTTCAGGGTCCTCTCCCAATTGTGTTAGTCTAACTCTCTGCTGCTTGACATTATTTGTCTCCGATCTTCTCTGCATCTACGTCAGATCAGGTCGTCCGACGCAGGATTTCCCCTTCTTCCAAAATCTCGTTCATCCACACACATTGGTGCTTTCCCTTCCCGATGAGGTCTTTTTTCTTCCTCCATTTTCCGATTACTCTCTTCTCGGTCCTCTTGACGTGGTACCGAAGTAACAACCCTTTCCTCCCTAGGAATCGTTGAAGATTCCTCCACTGCTGCCGTTTGTTCTTCCATTCTTTTGGATGGAGCAGTCACTTGCCTTCGCACTGGTGGTCCGGCTTGTGACTGTCTATCATCATTGTAAACAGGTGCAGCAGCCAATGACTCAGGCTCTTCATTGGGGTCTACTTCTCCTTGCTGCTCCAGTCTCATCTGCCACATTCTTCTGTAAGTTGTTTCAAGTCTTTGCACCATGGTGAAGGTTATGGATTGTTTGCAAGGTTTGAGTTTTCGGTTTGAAAGGAATAGGTAAATAGAAACTCTTTGGAGGGTATTCAACAGTTGAAGTGAAGGGGTGTAACGATCGAAAATTTCAATTGTCACATATGTCAGGGCTAGGATCGGGTTTTCGGTGGCCATGCACGATCTGCACACTGTTGGTTCTAACCTCTTGTGATCCCAACTGCTCGATACCCGTCCGTAATTAATGGTTGACATGATTGTACTAAAGATTTACTGACTTGTTTAAATTTAAAAATTTCAATGAAAACAAAAATTGAAAATAAAATTAAACATGAAAATCAGATAATCTTCTCGCATAAGTAGATAGGAAATATTAAAACTTAGCACGTGTGGAGTGGAAATTAAAAGGTACCGATACGCTCTGAAACCACTAGCATGATCAAGCGCTTATTCTTCAGTTAATACGAATGAAGATATTCTGCGGTGAACATACTCATTCTAGTAATGCTTTAGTCTCTAACCGTTGACTGCAAATTCATTCCCAATGGCGTTCTTGATCCAGATTGCTCCTCCTGCTTTTACTAGCGTAATATAGAATGGTCCAGACCACTTGGATCTAAGCTTTCTTGGAAACAAACGAAGTCTAGAGTTAAACAATAACACTTGCTTTCCAACCTTGATAGTTTGAGGAGTCAGCCGTTGATCATGCCACCTTTTTGTCTTTTCTTTGTATATTTTTGCATTTTCGTAAACAAACTGTTTATGCTCCTCTAAGTCGAGCAATTGTATCATTCTCGTTGCTCCTGCTTTCTGAAGATCCAAATTCAATCTCTTTAGCGCCTAGAAAGCTTTGTGTTCTAGCTCGATTGGAAAATGACATGCTTTTCCATACACTGTAACGACCCAGATTTCTGTCCCGGTTCCTCAGGCATGATCGATTAGTTTTTCGGTTGGGCCGTTAGGGTTGTTTTAGTCTTTCGCTGAGCTCGAAGTTTTTATTCAGTATCATGTTCTTGGAACTGGAGTCTATTCTTATGTTTTGGTGGCTTGGATTGAAAAAGGAAAATTTAAAAGAAAAGTGTTCGAGCTAGGACTCGAACCCAGGTGGCTAAAAGTTGGAGTTTGGTTGTTGTTTAAATGAGGAGTTAAAGTTGCATGGGCTGGGACTCGAAGGTAAGATCTGTTTTATATATTTAAGAAATAAAAGGGTGGAAATTGTGTCCTTGCTAGGGTTCGAACCTAGGTGGTTTTGGGGAGCTTTTGCTTCAGTGTTTTGTTAAGGAGAAAATAAAAGTGTTCTTGTAAGAACCCGACCTAAAACATACGGTCCTAAACCTGGGTTCTCACTCAGCATGCAAGTTAAATATGATAACAAGCGGTTTAGTGCTCATATTTAAAAACCTTTCAAAACATATGAGAAGGGGGAACCCTTAAAACATAACCAACAATTTTCATTTAAACAAACCAACAAAGTAAAACAAGTCTGGCCAGTGTTTATAAAAACATACAATACAATTTAAACAACTTTTTAACAATGTTCCCCTAGGACACCTGTCCATCTACATGCTGAATAAACAATGCAATAATACAGAGTGCCGGCAGCTCCCATGATCAATCAGCTCCCTCCGCTAGCCATCCTGGTGCTGTCCCAAGTTACCTGAAAGATAAATAAGGGTGAGTATAAACATACTCAGTAAGAATCCCCAACCAGGGTACAATACGATACATCAGTCATCTAGCACCTCAACATGCAAGCAAACAGCTATCAACACAGATCATAGCTCAACGAGCTCATAATGCAAGATCTGGAGCCATCGGAAGTCTCCTACTTCCGGCCTAATGATTGGTTATCCTAACCAATCCCTGGACATCACCGAGGTCTCTTTCACTCGGGGGATTGTTCAGCTCAAAAACTGATCCCAAGGATGTCCTCAAGGGCTTCTTGCCCTTGCTACTAATCTGGACTTACGGGAGAGTACCCGAAGTCTGGCTCTAAACTGGAAGGAATGGTGTACTCACGAACATTAGCCTGGGGGAGCTCTCCGAACCGGCGACTAACGCGTGTGCGCGCACACTACATGCTGCTGCAACCGGCGCAAATGTGGGTGTCCAAGGTGTAAGAACCTGACCCAAAACACGGTCCTAAACCTAGGTTCTCACTCAGCATGCAAGTTAAATACTTCATCAAGCGGTTTAGTGCTCATATTTAAAACCTTTCAAAACATTTAAAAGCGGGGACACTTAAAACATAAACAACAACATTCATTTAAGCAAAGCCAACAAAGTAAAACAAGCCTGGCCAGTGTTTATAAAATCATACAATACAATTTAAACAACTTTTAAAAACGTCCCCCTAGGACTCCTGTCCGTCTACATGCTGAACAAATTCTCGCAAACAATAAAGACAGAGTGCCGACGGCTCCCATGATCAATCGGCTCCTCCGCTAGCCGTCCCAGTGTTGTCCTGGTTACCCGTGGAAAACCACGTAAATAAGGGTGAGTATAAACATACTCGGTAAGAATCTAACCGGGGTACAATACGATACATTAATCATCTAGCACCCTAGTATACATGCAAACAAGCACAAACATGGATCATAGCTCAACGAGCTTACAAAGCGAGTCTGGAATCCTCGGAAGTCTCCTACTTCCGGCCTAATGATTGGCTCTCATAACCAATCTCGGACATCTCCGAGGTCTTTCTCCTCACCTATTGATCACCTCAAAAACGGATCCCAAAGATGTCCGACACCCTCGAGGGTCTTTCTCCTCTCGACCATATGATCACCTCAAAAGCCAATCCCAATGGGTGTCCTCAAGGGCCTCTTACCCTCGCTAACAAATCGGACTATCGGGAGAGTACCCAAAGTCTGGCTCTAAACCGGAAGGAACTGGTGTACTCACGAACATTAGCCCGGGAGCTCTCCGAACACCGGCGACTAACGCGTCTGCGCGCACACCGCATGCTGCTGCAACCCGCGTAAATGGTGGGGCCTAAGTACAAACTACGCGGGTCGTGTACGCATGCCTAAAGACTCGGAACGGTGTCACCGAACACGAGAGTGCGAGGCCGCCGTCGGCACTCATCTGTGCGGCACACCACCGACCGACTGAAGCTAAGAACCGCCAAGGCGTGCTTGCACCTTTGGCGTGGTTCCGCTCTAGCAGAGCTACAAACTAGGCTTATGCCGATGTGGTAGCTAAATCCACATCGGCTGCCGGGGGGAAGCAATGTACGTTATCCTTCGCTCTACTCCCGACCGGTTGGGACAAAGTACGTTATGTCCGCTCTCAGCCTCTGGATGATGACAAACTCTACTATACTAGCTAAGAGTACAAAATAACTGATTCCTGGCTAGACATACATATCAACATCAATCACACATAACCTAGCATGATACTACGAACTTAAAGCAGGAATCTCAAGCATGCTGGAAGAACAATCCTAGCATGGCACTAACATGTACAAACAGCAAACATGCTAGCAAGAATGCAATCACAAGTCATCCTATCCACTAATCATGTTCATAGAAGTAAACATGCATATAAGGCACAATCAAGAAAGCATCGCAGGGTCCACACAACCACGGTAAGAAATCCTTACCTGGAAACAAGCAAACAATAACTACCATAAGCCAACCAAGCGACTCCCGAGCTTCTAAGTGAACCCGAGCAACCTAAGCATTTAATAAAAATATCCTAATTAAATAACAACAGCCAATCAACTTAGGGTCCAAAAGAGTGGAGGCTCGGGAATTACCAACCGAGAAGGTACAAGGTCTCGGCCCCAACAATTTTGGCAAAAGCAGGCTCTCACCGCAAGTGGCGAGCGGGGCGTGCACCGGGCGCAGAGCAAAGCCGGCGCTGGCGGCGCTGGCTGGCACGCTGCGCGCGATAGGGGACCGGCGCCGGCGCGGGCGCAGGGAAAAGCGCGCGACGGCGCGCCCTGATCGTCTGCAGCATGACAGACGGCGATCATGCGCCCGGCGCAGAGCAGATGGAGACGCCCGACGCGGCGCTACTGCATCGGGCGACGGGCTGTGCGACGCGCACACTGGCGCGTCGCGCGTGAGCGACGAGCCGCCGGCCGCGACAGCGCTTGGGTCGCTTTTACCGGGCGACAGGGCTGATGGTCGGGCGACTAGGGTGATGGTCGGGCGACAAGGCTGATGGCGACGGGTCCGCCACGAGGTCAGTGGCTCGCATGCGCGGCTGGGCTCGGTAAGGTTTCTTGGTGAGGTTTCTTGGAAGGAGAGAGAGAGAGAGAGAGAGAGAGAGAGAGAGAGAGAGAGAGAGAGAGAGAGAGAGAGAGAGAGGTAAAACAAGGGAATGAGATTTTCTTGATTTTCTTTCCTTTTCCTAATTTAAATAGGTCTTGGTGACCTAAATCTCTTCCCGAGCTTCCTCCTTCGAGTCCCTACTGGCAACCTTTTCTCCTTATTAAAACTCATTTAAACCAAGCTCCCAAATCACCATCAAGGACAAGGGTTCAAATCCCAATGGAAGCACTTAAATTAACAATAATTTTGTTAATTACCAAATCACCTCTAAACTTCCAACCAGCTAGCCCAAACTTCTTGGGTCCTAAAACCAACAACAATCAAGCCTCGACAAGGGCAAGAGTGACCCTGGAATCCTGAAAATCCACAAAACCCTGACCGGGGGCAAAAAGACCAAAATACCCCTAAGGGTTAAAATAGCTCTAACGGCCCATCCGAACATCCGCATAATGTCCCGAAAGCACCTGGGAAACCGAAATAGAAAACTGGGCCTTTACAATACTCCCTCCTTTTAAGACTTTCGTCCTCGAAAGTCCTAAGACGAAAACCATTCTAGGAAATCTCCACTGATCCTTAACCAACCAAACTCCCGATCAAGACAACACTAAATCTTCTTCGAAATCCAAACCCCTTTGGGTTCCCAAAGGCTCCAAGCCTTAAAGACACCGAGCTTCGAAGAAAACATGCGATAGTGCTAGTCGGTTAGCCACATCCTCTGACTCGCACCAACATTCAAACTGTCTTACGACCCTAGGGCTCACTTATTGTAAAGACCCGACCCAAAAGGGGCTCTAAATGGCCTTTACCCCAATGCATGTATTGAAAATAGAAGACATTATGAAAAACACATTTCGGATTCCAAGTAAAAATGTAAAACATTCAACAACCAAAACATACATTTCTAAAAGCATACTCGATCAGATTCCATGATCACGCCTTCCCCCTTCACCATCCTGTCTCCCGCCTTGATTACCTGTGGAAAACCACAGAATAAGGGTGAGTAACGAATTACCCAGTAAGAATCTCCAACCGGGGTACAATACGATATACATGACCATCTAGAAGAATGTATGCAAGCTATGAGTACAAACACAGAGCGGAGCACATAGCTAAGTCCACACTTGGACCTCGGATGCCAACTCGTGGTCTTAGTCCGGAAATACCACAACACACTAAACGCGCTTATACGGGAACAAGTCCCGCCTCACCTATCTACTGCCGATACGAAAGGTGCACTCGCTCAAGATCCCGAGGAGCTCTCGATGGGCGCCGTAATGAGCGTAAGCGCGCACCGCATGCTACCGCAAACTCTCGGGGTGCCGTCTAGGGTCTAGTGGCAAGCTGCCTGTGTTCACCACCATGCCTAACTAAATCTCTCGGATCGGTGTCACGACATAGGGGTGTGAGACTGACACGTGAACTATGTCGGCTGTACCACCGCACTTTGAGGCTAAGGAACCGGTCGTGGTAGGCTTACACCGTGAAGCGGTCCTTGCCCTAACAGTGGCAATCAAGGGCTACGGCCGAACACGCCGAGGACGCGCCCGATCGCCGGGGACGAGGCAATGCCAAGTCATCATCCCGACCGTTGGGGCATTTAACGATCGCCACCTCACCCAAGATTGCGGGGCCACCGTTAGGGTTAGCTAAACCCTAACGGGATCGGGACGGAGTACCATCTCGTGCGTCCCCATCGGGGATGCAAGTTACGTTATGCATCCGGCCGGATGATGCTACCTACACAACTCTAAACCATAGCAATAATAACAATTCAATCAATGCACCCAATACGTGCTCAACAGATACAAGGAACCTAGCATGATACTACGAAGCAAGAACAGATATCGAACATGCCGTAATGGAACAACCTAGCATGGGCTAACATGAGAAACGACATACAAGAGTTCATGCCACCAGAATTCGAAACAGAGCACCTAGGGCTAAACATACTAATAATCATACACGGCATACAAAACAACAATCACAAATATACCAAGCAGGCCCACACAACTCCTGTAAAGAAATCCTTACCTTGGTCCTGAGGCTTCTACACACAAATCCTAAGTCATGCGAACAATCCCGAGCTAGCGAGCGGGAACCTAGCAAACCAATAATAATCAGCATCTACAACGTCTAAACAACAAAAGAACAACAAGCTCACTCTCAGGGAACTCACGCGGCACGCGCGACACGAGCTTGAGTCTGGCTGCAAGCAGCACCCACCGCAGGGTCGGCGCAGTCGCATACCGCACACGCACGACGCAGCAGGACGCCGCTACTGGCTGCAGCGTTGGCACGGCATGTAAAGACCCAACCCGAAAATGGAACTAAATCTAGGTCTTTACTCGATGCAAATTTAAAACATAAAAGGACCCGGCCAGGTCGGATTAAAAGCTTTTCAAACACATGAACGGGAAAACAATCAAAACAAAGTAAACATTCATTAGGCAAAAATGAACCATTCAAATTAAAACGAAAGATCGATCAAGACTTTTTACTTATAAACATAAAATAGTTCAAATCATAGTTTTCCCTACGGATCTAAGTCCAACTACATGTCAAATCCAAAAATGATAAAATAAGACACGACAGAGTGTCAAGAAAGATCCATGATCTCCCAGCTCTCTCCGCTAGCCACCTCGGTCTTTGTCCCAAGTTACCCGTGGAAGAAACCACGATAAGGGTGAGTATAAACATACTCGGTGAAGAACCCCGACCGGGTACGATACGATGCAATCTATCATCTAGCGACCCTAGTACACATGCCACAAATATCAACACGGATCTTAGCTCAATGAGCTCACAAGGCAAATCCGGAATCCACTAAGTCTCCTACTTCCGGCCTAATGATTGGCTCTCAAACCAATCCCGGACATCTCCAAGGGTCTTTCTCCCTTGGCCAATTGATCAGCTCAAAACCGATCCCAAGATGTCCGACACCTCGAGGGTCTTTCTCCCTCGACCAATTGATTAACTCTAAAGTCAATCCCAATGGGTGTCCTCAAGGGTCTCTTACCCTCGCTATAAATCTAGACTATCGGAGAGTACCCAAGTCCGGCTCTAAACAAGAAGGAACTGTGTACTCACGAACATTAGCCCTGGGAGCTCTCCGAACCGGCTACTAACGCTGCGATGTCGCGCACACACCGCATGCTCTTCTCGCAACCGGCGTAAATGCGGGGCCTAAGGGCAAACTACGCGCGGGCAGTACGCATGCCTAAGACTCGAAACGGTGTCACCGAACACGAGAGCGCGAGGCCCTCGGCACTCATCTGCGGCAGGCTGCACCACCGACTGGCTAAGAACCGGCCAAGGCAGGCTTGCACCGCTGGCGTGGTTCCGCTCTAGCAAAGCTACAAACTAGGCTTATGCCAATGAGGTAGCTAATCCTCACTGGCTGCCGGGGGAAGCAAGGTACGTTATGCTTCGCTCTACTCCCGACCGGTGGGGACAAGGTACGTTATGTCCGCTCTCAGCCTCTAGATGAAGACAAACCCTATCATACTAGCTTAGACTACCAAGTACGTGATTCCTGGCTAACATCCACAAAGACATCTGTCATACATAGCCTAGCATGATACTACGAGCTTAAAGCAGGAATCTCAAGCATGCTGGAAGAACAAACCTAGCATGGCACTAACATGAACAAAAGGCAAAACATGCTAGCAAGAATTCAATCACTAGCTATCCTATCCACTAACATGCTCATAAAGGTAAACAAGCATACAAGGCACAATTAAGAAAGCATAGCAGGGTCCACACAACCACGGTAGGAAGTCCTTACACGAAACAAGTGGAGAATAGCTATCACAACCAAAAAAGACCCTCGAGCTTAATACTGAACTCGAGCAACCTAGGCATAAATAAAGCATCCTAAGTAAATACATACAGCAGCTGACGAGCTTAGAAAACACAAAGGGATTGGTTCGGGAATTACCACCGAGAAGACACGGGCCTCGCAGCAAGGAGGGTGGCTTGGGCGCCGCTGTGCAGCGGGCTGGGCGCTTGCGCTGGGGCTGGGCGCTGGGCGCTGGCGCTGGGGGCCGCGCGCACGCCGGGCGGACGCGCAGGCAGGCGGCCTTGGCAATAGCGTGTGCGGCCGCAAGGCGACGCGCGAGCGAAGCGCTCTCGGGTTGGCGCGCGGCGAGGGGTCGCGCTGAGCGGGGCGGGCGCGCAGGCGGCGCGTTGTCTGGGCTCTGCGTTGCGGCCTTTGGCGACCACGAGCGACGCCGCGGTGCTGGGCGCTACGCGCGCCAGCGGCGATGGGGTGTGCGACGGTGGGGCTTCCGGTCGGCAGCGGCAGATGGCCGGGCGAAGCGGCGGTCAAGCGGCGTGGTCTCGTGCGGTGCAGAGCCATGTGCGCGGGGTGTCTTGCGGCAGTGGTGCGTCTTGGCTAGGGCCGGGTGGCTCGGGGGTGGCTCGATGGTGTGGCTAGGGTTTTAGGAGAGAGAGAGAGAGAGAGAGAGAGAGAGAGAGAGATAGAGAGAGAGAGAGAGAGAATGCGCCTCTAAGGGGAAAATTAGGGGTTTCTTGATTTTTCTTCTTTTCCTTATTTTTAAATAGGTTAGGAGACCTAAATTCCTTTCCCAAGGCTTTTCTCTTGCGGGTCGGCTAAAGAAATTCTTTTCTCTTTTTCTTTTTAATTAAGACTCTTTTCTTAAAACTCCACACTCACCATTTAGGGCAAGGCTCAAATTCCAAAAGATTCAATTAATTTTCCAATTAATTTTGTTATTAACCGGAAGGAAAACGGGCCGCTTACGGCACGGCAGGGACGCATACAAGCGCGCGAGCCGCCGACGGAAGGCGCGCGCGGGCGCGGCGTGGCGACAGCGACGCGACGCGGCTTGGCTGGCGCGCGCGGCGCAGCTTCGGCGGCGGCGCGCGCGCGGCCAGCGTCGGGCGCTCGCTTCACTGGCGCGATCCGCACGATCCGCGAGCGATGGCGTGCGGGAGGCTGCTTCAACAGATCTGGGCGATCCGTGAGCGATGGCGTCGCGGGAGGTTCGCGACGGTGGATCTCGGGCGGCCGCTGTCCGGCTTTGGCGTGCGGCGTGGGCCGCTTCAACAGAGATCTGGCGAGGGGCCGGCGGCTGGGCGGCGATGATGGTCGCTTCTCTCGGTACCGGGCCGCAATCAACACAAACACACACAACACTCTACATCTTACCTTCGCCAAAGATCAAAACCAAATGAGGAGATGAAGAGGATGAAGACTTACCGGAATGATGATGATCGAACCCAAGGAGATGCAAGGGAAAGAAGAATCGGCAAAGGCTATGGAGAGGAGAGCTTGTGCGGCCAAGAGGAGATTTGGAGAAGAAGATGGAATAAACCTAATTCTATTTCATTTAACCAAATGCACCAAAACTCCAAAATCCAAGGTTAACTAAGATGTGATGCAGAAGAACAACAAGAGCACCTAATGGCTCAATTGGCACACATCTCTACAAGCTTCCCAGAGACCCGGTTCAAACCCCACTGCAAAGACAAATTCCTTTATTTTTACTTTTGCATCAAACCTTGCTCAAACCAAACCACAAACCCCTCCAAAAACCTACATAAAACCATCCAATAATTTTAGTAATCGGAAAGACACAAACGACTCACGGCCCCGACCAAATTACCAAATTACCCTAGGGCATACCTGGAAGACCGGAAAGAAAAACCTGGTCGTTACAATATTCCCTCCTTTTATGACTTTCGTCCCTCGAAAGTCCTTAAGATGTAAAATTTCAGGTAATGCAACCTCATCTCGCCTTTCCCGCTCCCAAGTGGCTTCCTCGAACCCCGACTCTTCCACTCGAACCTTTACTAAACGAATCTCGCGATTACGCAACGCCTTGGTCTCAAAGGCAAGGATCCTCACCGGCTTCTCCTCGAAGTTCAAATCCTCATTCACCGCAAAGGCTCAAAGTCCACAATGTGCGACGGGTCCGGCACATACCGCCTCAACATCGATACATGAAAAACACTATGCACCGCTGAGTAGTGACGGAGGAAGGGCTAACTTGGGTAAGCAACTCGCCAATCCTCTCTAGGATCTCAAATGGACCAACAAAACAGGGACTCAACTTCCCACGCTTACCAAACCTCGTAACACCTCGCGACGGAGCAACCTTAAGGAACACATGCCGACCAACCTCAAACTCCAAATCTCGACGCCGACATCGGCGTAACTTCTCTGCTGCTCTCTCGCCTGAGCCATCAACATACGAGCTCTAATCTTCTCAGACCGCACCATTGGTCAACCGCAGTAACTCGGGACCCAAAACTCGCTTCTATCACCAACCTCTTCTCGTAACACGGGGGACCGATAACGCTTACCATACAATGCCTCGAATGGAGCCATCCAATCGCCGATCGTAATCGTTGTTATAGGCAAACTCCATCAAGTATGAATCTGGTCCCAATCGCTCGGGAAATCCAACACACAAGCCCTCAACATATCCTCGAGAATCGATTCACTCTCTCGGTCGACCATCCGTCTCGAGGGTGAAAAGTCAGGCTTTTGGCGCACTCGTGCTCAAACCCTTCTCGAGCGCTCTCCGAAAATGAGAAGTGAACCATGCGAGTCACGATCGGACACAATCTCTCACCGGCACACCATGATAACGGATGATCTGCTCCAAAAACAATCGCGCCCCTTTGTTCCACGGGTATAAGTGTCTCTTCCGGAATGAAGTGTGCGCTCTTGGTCAAACGGTCGACTATCACCCAAATCGAGAGAACTTCCTCGAGTCCTTGGCAAACCGTAGATAAAGTCCATGGAGATCTCTTCCCATTTCCACTAGGGCACACTCGGTGGTCGCAACAAACCAGGTGGCCTCTGTCTAGGTGCCTTCACTTGCCGACAAGTGAGACACCTACCGACAAACTCGCCACATCTCTCTTCATTCCCATCCACCGAAAGGTCCGCAAGGTCTGATACATCTTGGTACCCACAGGGTGCCAAGCAAAAGGGGAATCAGGGCCTCCGAGAGCAACTCGCTTTCGCAGAAACTGCAATGTCCGGAACACACAACCGGCCTCTATAAGTCAACCCACCGTCTGGTGAATACACAAAGTCAAAGTCACCGGCAAGACTAACTCACAACCAATCTCTTAAGTGCGGGGTCACCCAACCGGCTGTCTATAATCCATTTTGCCTAATCGACGGTGAATAGTCAATCGAGCTGAGCTACCTCGCGGTAACCTCACCCAACAACACTGCAACCTCGGCCCGCTCGAACTCTCATCCGCAAACTGGCTGGAACTCAACAACGCCGCAGAGTGCGACGTCTTTCTACTCAAAGCATCGGCCACTACATTGGCTTTACCGGATGGTACAAAATCTCGCAGATCATAATCCTTTACCAACTCTAACCATCTCCTCTCGCCTCATATTCAACTCCTTCGAGTAAACAGATACTTGAGGCTCGTGATCGGTAAACATCTCAATCCGCTCACCATACGGTAATGCCTCCAAATCTTGATTGCAAACACCACTGCTTTGCTAACTCCATATCATGAGTCGGGTAGTTCTCGCTCATACGGCTTCACCGACGGGAAGCATAGGCAATGACCTTCCCGTGGCTTTGCATCAACACACAACCTAATCCAAACTTGGAAGCATCATCAGACCACGAAACCACTGTCCCCTCCGGATCGCCAACACCGGTGCTGAAGTCAAATCGCGCTTGAGCCTCGCAAAGCTCTCATCACACTCGCTGTCCCAAACAAACTCGACACCCTTCCTCGCCGACGAGTGAGGGGCGAGGCTAAAGCGAGAAAAGTCCTGACGAACCGACGGTAGTAACTCGCCAAACCTGTAAAGCTGCGAATCTCGGCAATCAAGTCGGCTTGGCCCATGAACTCACGGCCTCAATCTTCGCGGGGTCCACGGCTATACCATCTCTCGAAACCACGTGGCCTAGGAAGGCCACCGCTCCAACCAGAGTCACATTTGGAAAACTTCGCATAAAGCCGGTTTTCCTCAAAGCCGCCAATACTCTCCTCAAATGCTCTGCATGGTCTTCTTTAGACCTCGAATAAATCGAGATATCGTCAATGAACACGATGACGAAGCTGTCCAAAAAATGATTTGAACACCCTATCCATCATGTCCATGAACGCAAATGGGCATTGGTCAATCCAAACGACATGACCACAAACTCATAGTGACCATATCTAGACCTCGAAAGTCGTCTTAGGAATGTCGGCATCCCCGATCCGCAAATCGATGGTAACCGGATCTCGATCTATCTTGGAGAACACGAAGCTCCTCTGGCCGATCGAACAAATCATCGATACGGGGCAACGGATACTTATTCTTCATCACCACCTTATTAAGCTCGGGATAATCAATACATAAGCGCATAGAACCATCCTTCTTTTCACAAACAAAATCGTGTGCTCCCCACGGACACACTCGACGGATGAACCCTCGATCTAACATCTCCTGCAACCGAATCTTCGCATTCCTTTAACTCACTGGGCGCCATACGATCACGGAGCCTTCGAGATAGGGAGGGTCCCCTGCTCGAGCTCAATTGTGAAGTCAACCTCTCTCTTGGGGCAACCCCAGTAACTCCTCGTGAAACACGTCCTCAAACTCCCGCACGACCGGTACACTGATCAACAGACAACGAGGGGAGGCTCTTCCCGCATAACTTGGCTAGATAGCCCCAAGCTCCATGAGCTAGCAACCTACGAGCTTTCAACGGTGACACCATCGGCGGGCAAACTCCACCTCGACTCCACGAAACTTAAAGCTGGGCCGACTGGCGCGGCTGAACACTACTTCTTTCCGGTGGCGGTCAATCAACGCGTGGTTAGCGCCTAACCACTCCATACCAAGAATCACATCAAAACCGCTCATAGGCGTAACTATGAGCGTAGCCACTAGCAACTCTCCTGGATATCTCGATCCGGCCATCCCTAATCTTATCTCTAGCCAACAAATCAACTCCCGAAGGAGTTGCAACAGATAACTCGAAACCTAGAGGCTCTAGTCTTAACTTAGCATGCTCAAAGAAACAACACAGATACAAATGAATGCGTAGAACCGAGAATCAAACAAGGCAAATGCGCAGTGATCTAAAACAAGAAGCGTACCGCCACACAGCGGCATCCGTGACGCTCGGCCTCCCGACGGTCGAGCAAACACTCGACCACGCCGCTGCCGCTGGCCGAGCCGCCATAGCCGGGCTGATCACAAAAACGGGCCATGTGCCCCTCTCTACCACAACTGAAGCACAATCTAGGTCCAGGTGACAAGCTCGCGTGGACTTTCCCACAAGTAGCACAAGCGGGAACTCGCCTGGGTCCTCCTCGCTCGGGGCTGAAACGGACTGAGCTCTCCGCAGATCTCTGCTTCAATCGCCTTGGCGGCGCCGCCGCCTCCCGAAAATCAAACTTCCTCTTACGCCCCACACCTGGCTGGGACAGATGTGCTGAGCGGAGCGGCAACAACCCGCTCAGCAGATACTTCCCATTATAGATCGTGGCTAATCGACAGCCCTAGCATAAGTGTCGTGGGCACGAGCCCGACATCTCGGGAAACACCCCGCCTCAATCCAGATATGAACTTCCGAATCTTCACTCGGGGTGGCAATCAATCGAGGAGCAAAATATCCATACTCGAGAACTTGCGCTCATATTCCTCAATGGAATCGTAACTCGCTTGTGTTCGGAAGAGCTCCACCATCTTCTCTTGAGCCTCAACACCGATGAACTTTACCTTGAACTCACCTTGAAGAACTCCCAAGTAGCGGGTGGAGACCCACCGGTCTCTCGCTCAAGGTGGACTCCCACCACCATCTCGCCGTGCCTCCTAGCACATGAGCCGCACACCTCGGCCTCTCGAATATCGGGGCACACCATGATCGGGAAGGTGTACTCCAAATGGGCAATCCACTGGCCGCCGCTAACGCATCACCGGTGGCATCAAACTTCTCGGGCTTCCACTTCACAAAATCCTTCACCACCTACCCAATTCCTCGGCACCCTCTGCCATATCCGCCTCTGGGGCTACTTGCTCTGAGGAGCCGGAGGTGCTCTTGAGCTCACTTTGAACCAATCGAGTCACCGCTCGATCTGGGCTCGGGACTCTTCCCGCCGCGCGCCAACAAGGCACCTGGTCTCGCCCTCTGGTCACTCAACATGCGACCATAAAAGCCCTCATAGACTCGGCAAACTCTGCTCCAGGAGCGATCTCACGGCGCTCGATCGCCTCAACGCCCGCTCTAGGCGTAACAGAGGAGCTGCTTTGGTGGAATGCCATCGGTCTCGGCTTGGGACGATGTCCTGCGATGACGATCCGATCCACGATACCTCGACACGCTCTCGAACCTCCTCTCCCGATGCGGGTGGTATGCATCTTTGGCGATCTACATCCAAACCAACAACGAATCAAAACTCACTCACACCATTCCACAACACCAAACAAGGCATACACTAGATGATAGGTATTGTAAATTCTTAACCCTTTTCCTTTCTAAAACAATAAATCTAGGCGTACACTGATGACCGTTATGAGTGTCTTTGGTGATCATGGAAGGATAACCTACAACAAAGGTCGGTCTGCTGAATCTATGACTCGAGCTCGATACCAATCAGAAGACCCACCCAAAAGGGGCTCTAAATGGCCTTTACCCCAATGCATGTATTGAAAATAGAAGACATTATGTGTAACGACCCAGGTTTTTCTTCCCGGTCTTCCAGGTATGCCCTAGGGGTAATTTGGTAATTTGGTCGGGCCGTCGAGTCGTTTGTGTCTTTTCCATTACTAAAATTATTGGATGGTTTTTGTAGGTTTTGGAGGGGTTTGTGGTTTGGTTTGAGTAAGGTTCGTTGCAAAAGTAAAAATAAAGGAATTTGTCTTTGTAGTTGGGGTTTGAACCCGGTCTCTGGGAAGTCGGTAGAGAGGTGTGCCAATTGAGCCATTAGGTGCTCTTGTTGCTCTTTCTCGCATCACATCTTAGTTAACCTTGGATTTTGGAGTTTTGGTGCATTTGGTTAAATGAAATAGAATTAGGTTATTCCATTTTCTTCTCCAAAACACCTCTTGGCCGCCCAAGCTCTCCATCTCCATAGCCTTGCCGATTCGCCAAATGTGTGAGATCGCCTCGATCGCTCGCACGCTAGGAGGTCCTCGCCAGCGCCAAGGCGTCAGCCCCGCGCCGCGTCGCCCATCGCGCGCCTCGCGCCGTGTCGCTTGCCGAATCGCTCGCCCGCGCGCCTTCGCCAGACGCTGGCCACGCCGCGCGCCCCTGCTGAGCCGCTCGCGTGTCTCGCATCGCACGCCAGCGCCATGCGCCTTCGCCCGACGCTTTCGCCCGCGCCATGGCGTCCTCCGTCTTGCGCAGTGGGGCAGCCTGCCAGCCAGCGTCCGTCTTGCGTGCGGTTGCGCCACAAGGCAGCGTCCTTGAAGTGCCCGGCTCGCCAGCCACCCCAAGCTCGTGTCGTCGCGCGCGCGTGAGTTCCCCTGAGCCGAGCTTGCTGTTCTATTGTTGTTTAGATATTTTAGATGCTGATTATTGTTGGTTTGCTGGGTTCCCGCCGCTAGCTCGGGATTGTTCCATGACTTAGGATTTGTGTGTAGAAGTCTTCCGACCAAGGTAAGGATTTCTTCACGGGGTTGTGTGGACCTCGCGGTATATTTGTGATTGTTGTTTTGTATGCTGTGTATGATTACTAGCATGTTTATCTCTAGGTGCTCTGTTCAATTCTGATCGCATGAACTCTTGTATTGTTTCTCATGTTAGCCCATGCTAGGTTGTTCTATTCTAGCATGTTCGATATCTGTTCTTGCTTCGTAGTATCATGCTAGGTTCTTTGTATCCGATGAGCACGTATTGGATGCATTGATTGAATCGTTATTATTGTTAAGGTTTAGAATTGAGGTAGATAGAATCATCCGGCCCGATGCATAAAGTATCTTGCATCTATGGCAAGGACGTTCGGAGACGATTCTCCGTCCTTGGACCCCGTGAGGATTAGCTATCCCAACCGGTAGGCCCTCGCAATCTTGGGTGAGGGTGGCGGGTGTAAATGCCCCAACGGTCGGGATGATGACTTGGCATTGCCTCGTCCTGGCGATCGGCACGTCCTCGGCGTGTTGGCCAGTAGCCCTTGATTGCCACTGTTAGGGCAAGGACCGCTTCACGGTGTAAGCCTACCACGGCCGGTTCCTTAGCCTCAGTGCGGTGGTACAGGTGACATAGTTCACGCGTGTCGAGTCTCACACCCTATGTCGGTGACACCGATCCGGAGAGATTTAGTTAGGCATGGTGATCGAACACAGGCGACTTGCCACTGGACCGGCACCCCCGAGTTTGCAGCATGCGGTGCGCGCTTACGCTCATTCACAGCGCACCGATCGGAGAGCTCCTCGGGATCTTGAGCTAGTGCACCTTTCGATCGACAGTGAGGCGGTGAGGCGGGACTTGTTCCCGTATAAGCGCGTTTAGTGTGTTGTGGTATTTTCGGACTAAGACCACGAGATGGCATCCGAGGTCCAAGTGTGGACTTAGCTATGTGCTCCGCTCTGTTTTGTACTCATAGCTTGCATACATTCTTCTAGATGATCATGTATATCGTATTGTACCCCGGTTGGGGATTCTTCTTCGGGTAATTCGTTACTCACCCTTATTCGTGGTTTTCCACGGGTAATCAAGGCGGGAGACGGGATGGTGATGGAGGAGCCGCGATCATGGAATCCTGCTTGTCATCTCTGATTATTCTATTTTATTTATCATGACTCTTGACTTTTGTTATTTCCCCTGAATGCATGTAGACGGGCACGAGCCCCGGGATGTTTTCTTACGTTTTATGGATTCCAAAGATATTTATACTTGTGGATTGTTTTAATGGTTTAAATAAATCTCTGATCGAGTATGCTTTTAGAAATGTATGTTTTGGTTGTTGAATGTTTCTGCTTTTACTTGGGATCCGAAATGTATTTTTCTTAATATCTTTTATTTTCACTACATGCATTGGGGTAAAGGCCCATTTAGAGCCCCTTTTGGGTCTGGTCTTTACATTATGAAAAACACATTTCGATTCCAAGTAAAAATGAAACATTCAACAACCAAAACATACATTTCTAAAAGCATACTCTAATCGAGATTTATTTAAACCATTAAAACAATCCACAAGTGCAAATATGCTTGGAATCCATAAAACGTAAGAAAACATCCTGGGCTCTGTGCCTGTCTACATGCATTCAGGGAAATAACAAAAGTCAAGAGTCATGATAAAATAAAATAGTCGAGATGACAAAGTAGATTCCATGATCACGCCTTCCCCTTCAGACCATCCTGTCTCCCGCTTGATTACTGTGGAAAACCACGCAATAAGGGTGAGTAACGAATTACCCAAAGAAGAATCTCCAACCGGGGTACAATACGATATACATGACCATCTAGAAGAATGTATGCAAGCTATGAGTACAAACACGAGCGGAGCACATAGCTAAGTCCACACTTGGACCTCGGATGCCAACTCGAGGTCTTAGTCCGGAAATACCACAACACACTAAACGCGCTATACGGAACAAGTCCCGGCCTCGGCTTGTCTCTTGTCGATCGGAAAGGTGCACTGCTCAAGATCCCGAGAGCTCTCGATCGGCGCCAGAATGAGCGTAAGCGCGCACCGCATGCTACCGCAAACTCGGGGTGCCGGTCTAGTGGCAAGCCGCCCGTGTTCACCACCATGCCTAACTAAATCTCCGGATCGGTGTCACCGACATAGGGTGTGAGACACTCGACACGTGAACTATGTCACCTGTACCACCGCACTGAGGCTAAGGAACCGGCCGTGGTAGGCTTACACCGCAGAAGCGGTCCTTGCCCTAACAGTGGCAATCAAGGGCTACGGCCGAACACGCCGAGGACGTGCCGATCGCCGGGGACGAGGCAATGCCAAGTCATCATCCCGACCGTTGGGGCATTTAATATCGCCACCTCACCCAAGATTGCGGGGCGGCCACCGTTAGGGTTAGCTAAACCCTAACGGGATCGTGACAGTACCATCTCGTGCGTCCCCGCTCGGGGATGCAAGTTACGTTATGCATCCGGCCGATGATGCTACCTACACCGAACTCTAAACCATAGCAATAATAACAATTCAATCAATGCGGTCAATACGTGCTCAATGAGATACAAGGAACCTAGCATGATACTACGAAGCAAGAACAGATATCGAACATGCGAGAATGGAACAACCTAGCATGGGCTAACATGAGAAACGATACAAGAGTTCATGCCACAGAATTGAAACGAGCACCTAGGGCTAAACATGCTAATAATCATACACAGCATACAAAACAACAATCACAAATATACCGCAGGCTCCACACAACTCCGGAAGAAATCCTTACCTTGGTCGGAGGAGGCTTCTACACACAAATCCTAAGTCATGGAACAATCCCGAGCTAGCGAGCGGGAACCTAGCAAACCAATAATAATCGGCATCTACAACGTCTAAACAACAAAAGAACAAAGCAAGCTCGGCTCACGGAACTCACGCGCGGCACGGCGACATGAGCTTGGAGCTGCCGGCAGCCGGCACGGCAGCAGGGCGGCGCGCAGGCTGCGCTGGCACGGCACGACAGCGGCAGCGCTGCGCTGCCGCGCGCTACCGCACGGCACGACGGCAGGGACGCGCCACGCGGCGAAGCGTCTGGCGCGTGCGCGCGAGCCGCCGCTGGCGAAGGCGCTGCGGCGCTGGCGTCGACGGCGACGCGACGCGGCTGGCGCGGCGCGCGAGCGCTGCTTCGAGCGGCGGCGCGCGCGGCGCTAGCGTCTGGCGTCTCTTCTGGCTGGCGTGATCTGCACGATCGCGCGAGCGATGGCGTGGCGGAGGGCTGCTTCAACAGATCTGGGCGACGGTGAGCGATGGCGTCGCGGGAGGTCGGCGACGGTGGATCTGGCGAAAGCTGCCGCCGTCCGGCCGGCGTCAGCGGCGGCTGCTTCAACAGATCTGGGCGAGGCTGGCGGCCGGGGCGGCGACGATGGTCGCTTCTCTCGGTGGCTGCAATCAACACAAACACACACAACACTCTACATCTTACCTTCGGCCAAAGCATCAAAAACCAAATGAGGAGATGAAGAGGATGAAGACTTACTCGGAATGATGATGATCGAACCCAAGGAGATGCAAGGGAAAGAAGAATCGGCAAAGGCTATGGAGAGGGAGAGCTTGTGCGGCCAAGAGGAGATTTGGAGAAGAAGATGGAATAAACCTAATTCTATTTCATTTAACCAAATGCACCAAAACTCCAAAATCCAAGGTTAACTAAGATGTGATGCGGAAAGAACAACAAGAGCACCTAATGGCTCAATTGGCACACATCTCTACAAGCTTCCCAGAGACCCGGTTCAAACCCCTATTGCAAAGACAAATTCCTTTATTTTTACTTTTGCATCAAACCTTGCTCAAACCAAACCACAAACCCCTCCAAAAACCTACATAAAACCATCCAATAATTTTAGTAACTGGAAAAGACACAAACGACCCTGACGGCCCGACCAAATTACCAAATTACCCCTAGGGCATACTTGGAAGACCGGAAAGAAAAACCTGGGTCGTTACACTTATCCTTGCTAACCCAACTCGGAACGCCTCTCTACAGCGCTACTCACAACAAACTCGAAGACTGGTCACAAGCTCTAAACTCTCCGCCACGCTCCGGCGTAACTTCTCTGAATGCTCATAGCTGTTATCAAACAGCCTTGACCCTTCACCATGCTGACCAAACAACTGAACCTCCCAGGTTTCAGAAACTAAACGGCCTACTCTTACTTCGCAAGAGATCTGCGAGCCCCTATGGTTGCCTACAATCCTTAACGAAATCCAAATCGAACCACCAACTGGTGACTGATCCCAAGGAAAACTCTTCCAACTAGCATGCGTCCACAACACTTAAGCAACCATCTTACTAGAAATCGAAGCACCAAAGCCAAGGGGCACTTTTCTGGTTCACCAAATGGCTACCACCATCACACCAGCTGAAACTTCAGCTACGGCCACCTTTAGAAGATAAGGTCCAGGCATAGGCTCCACTCGGCAAATCTAACAAACTGGAGCCCCTCAACGACCGACAACAAACTTTCCAATGCAATCCGATCAGCCACTAGCCTAAGAGAACATCGCCAGACAGAAAAACAAACAACATTCCTCTTACGGAAATTTCGAGCAGCAAGGAATAAAACATTACGTGGCTACTAGCAACATAATAGCTGGAGGATAACAACTCTAAGGTTTCCACCAATGCCACGGCATCTCTGTGCCAACCCACTCAACTGTGGCTCAGCTTTAACGCCAACTGCGAACGCACATCAACTAGGAACAAAGCCAGAGAAGGCTTGCTCTGCAGAAACTCAACCCAAGCTTATAACGAGCAAGGCTCGCCTCCAAGCTGCCACTCAACTCTTAAGCCCATCTGGCTGCTCCAAGGACTTCCTCCTTATAGCTTAGACCTAACTCTTCTTCCAATCCAGAAACTCCACCCACGAAACATCGCGAGGAATAAGGATAGCGACGACCACAAGCTTGCGGATCCTAAACAACACGAGTCGGCAAGACTACCTCAAAAGTTAAAACTCGAGGCCGGCATCCATGGTGCAACTCAACTACCAAAGAACTAAGGGGTTCTACAAACTCCAAAGATCCAACAACCTTCCAGCAACAACTCAAGTCCTTGAACTGGCAGGCCTCCGCCCTTGCGGGAACAAACAACTTTCCGCTTGCTAACAAACAAACGCAGTGACACTTTCGCTGGGCTGACCGCTGCGCTACTCTGATCAACTACACAACTCAGGAGTTAAGTTGACTCCTCCTCAACAGGAACGATTTCCCAGCAAGCGAACTTCCGAAGGACAGCGAACTTCACACACGCTCGCTGTCTTACTCAAACCCAAGGGCAACAACAACCAACTCTCTCGGAAGCAACATCTGAGGATCCTCAATCGCTTGAACCCCCAACTTGGAACTAGCAGTGCCTACTCAATTGCCGAGGGAGGGGTCAACTCCCAAAACTTCCTGACTAGGAACAAGTCCTCAGGGCAACGCCCGCTTGCTCGAACCGAGCTAACTCATGAAACAACATGGGAACCAAACCTTGGTCAACACCAAGCACCACCTCGCTAAGAATTTCGAAAATCAACGTGGAGGTTACCAAGAACAACTCTAGCTTGTTAACCGACAACAAGCATCCAAAGAACTCAACCGAGGAACACCGCTGGTCCGACCGAGCTCGTGAGGCTCTCCACAACTTAGGGTTCCTCCGACGCCCTCCGACACACACCTGCGTCGTCAAACGGTCTAACAGACAAGCGGCTACACGAGCATATCTCCCTCTAGCATCTCAACTGTGCTGGCCAAAAGCTCTTCCTTGCCACATCTGTAGCAAGCACGGGCGATGTTCCACACAATCCGAAAAGCGCCTTACCACACTTGATGCAATGAGCCGGCTGCCTGGCCCCGCCCTGCTGACGATCCTGAGCTCTAACTCATGGTCGGCTGACGATCGCGACTTCTAGATCGCCATGTCGGCGAAGTTCGCCATCCACTGAAAGCAGAACCACCAGAAGACCCAAACTTCCTCCTGCTCAAAGCATCAGCCACATCGTAGCTTCTACCCAAGGTAAGGATCGGAACAACTCTCTTAGCCATGGCGGCCAGAAACTCCGCGATTTTACTACCATCGCCCTGAATCAGTTCCAACTGAACTCCAACCATCGATCAACAAGAAATGCCTCTACCCAGGTCAAGGGCCAACTAGCATAACTTGCCTACGCAACAACCCGGCTACCGGCACGGTAACCTCTCTACCCAAGTTAGGGCACTTGCCAAGAACTAAAGTCCTAACTCCTCGGAATCGAGCACTTTGGTTTCACAACCCGAAACCCCTCGTGGTTCTTGAAAAATACACCACGGAACGAGCTACACAAAAGTACACCGGCGTGTACAGCTCCAACTTGGTTCCTTAAGATCCAAACCCACAAGAATTCTCACACAAGGCAACTTTTGCCTCCCAATAGAGCGACATCTAGCAAAGGAGCTACAAGAGTTCAACCCACTCGGGGTCAACTCACCACGGAATGCCACATTGGTCGACTCACTCTTACAAGAGCATAGCCACACCAAGCTAACTTACCTCATACCAATGGTCGACTAAACGTGCTCTGATCAACCATCCAACTCATGGCTCTAACACTGGATCAACCACGCATCATCGATGCCAATCCTACTCATATTAGGGTAACTCCATGGTAGTCGAATCACACTACCATCCAACTGGCTCACAAGCCCACAACACAGGCGCGAGAAATCGGACGCGCTAGCCCTTAACAACCAACAGCATCCTTTGTACCCAACTCTCGGTGACCCTGAAAGGATCCTACTTATCCCTCGAAGGACCTCAAACTTGTAGTTCTCTGGCTACCACCGAGCTAGATCTCTTATGCAGCCCAAATAGGTGCAATCTCAGGAATGGGTACAAGACTAGTGGGGATGCTAAACTCCGGGCGGGTCCTGGAACCACCTGCACGAAAAGTGCCAACTGGCCTGAATCTAGGCCTCCTCTCAAAGCTTGGTGCCAACAGGCACTACTTCCTTTACAACACAAACATCCCTTTACGGGTTTTAAGCCCCTCTGAGGGTAGGGAAGGTCACACTCCAGGTGATAGGGCAATGGCACTCAACACAAGAGTCTCAACACTCGAGTAGACTACTGTAAGAACCCGACCCAAAATACGGTCCTAAACCTAGGTTCTCACTCAGCATGCAAGTTAAAATACTTCATCAAGCGGTTTAGTGCTCATATTTAAAACCTTTCAAAACATTTAGAAACGGGGAATGCTTAAAACATAATCAACAGTTTTGTTTAAGAAAAACCAACGAAGTAAAACAAGCCTGGCCAGTTTATATATAAAACATTCAAAACAGTTCAAACCACTTTTAATAATGTTCCCCTAGGACTCCTGTCCATCTACATGCTGAACAAATATGCAAACAATAAAGACAGAGTGCTGGCGGCTCCCATGATCAATCGGCTCCTCCGCTAGCCGTCCCGGTGCTGTCCCAAGTTACCTGGTGGAAAACCATAGAAATAAGGGTGAGTATAAACATACTCGGTAAGAATCTCCAACCGGGTACAATACGATACTTCAATCATCTAGCACCCTAGTATACATGCAAACAAGCATACCAACACAGATCATAGCTCAACGAGCTTACAAGGCGAGAATCTGAATCCTCGGAAGTCTCCTACTTCCGCCTAATGATTGGCTCTCATAACCAATCCCGGACATCTCAGAGGGTCTTTCTCCTCGGCCAATTGATCACTCAAAAAACGATCCCAAAGATGTCCGACACCCTCGAGGGTCTTTCTCCCTCGACCATATGATCACCTCAAAAGCCAATCCCAATGGGTGTCCTCAAGGGCCTCTTACCCTCGCTTATAACCGACTATCGGGAGAGTACCCAAGTCCGGCTCTAAAACAGAAGGAACTGGTGTACTCACGAACATTAGCCCGGGAGCTCTCCGAACCGGCGACTAACGCTGCGTGTGCGCGCACACCGCATGCCGCTTTGCAACCGGCGTAAATGTGGGGGCCTAAGTACAAACTACGCGGGCAGGTGCGCATGCCTAAGACTCGGAAAGCGGTGTCACCGAACACGAGAGCGAGGCCCTCGGCACTCATCTGTGCACTGTACCACCGACTGGAAGCTAAGAACCCGCCAAGGCGAGCTTGCACCGCTGGCGGGGTTCCGCCTAGCAGGGCTACAAACTAGGCTTATGCCGATGTGGTAGCTAAATCCACATCGGCTGCTGGGGAAGCAATGTACGTTATGCTTCGCTCTACTCCCGACCGGTGGGGACAAGGTGCGTTATGTCCGCTCTCACCTCTAGATGATGACAAATTTCTAACACACTAGCTAGAGTATAGAGTAAACGATTCCTGGCTAAACATACATAACCATCATCAATCATACATAACCTAGCATGATACTACGAACTTAAAGCAGGAATCTCAAGCATGCTGGAAGAACAATCCTAGCATGGCACTAACATGTACAAACAAGCAAACATGCTAGCAGGAATGCAATCACAAGCTGTCCTATCCACTAATCATGTCCATAAAAGTAAACATGCATATAAGGCACATTCAAGAAAGCATCGCAGGGTCCACACAACCACGGTAAGGAATCCTTACCTGGAAACGAGCAGAAATAACCTTCACAATCAAATAATGACCCTCGAGCTTTAAAGCGAAACCGAGCAACCTAAGCATTTTAAAAGCATCCTAAATAAATATACAGCAGCCAGCAGCTTAAAAATCTAAAAGGGATAGGTTCGGGAATTACCAACCGAGAAGGCACGGTCTCTCGCAAAGAAGGGGGCGCTTTGCGCCGGCGGTGCTGGCTGGCGCCGGCGAGGGGGCGGGCGCTGGCGCTGGCTGGTCACGTGATCGCGACAGGCGCAGCGCGCTGGCGCGGTGACGCGGACGAGTGGCACGGCACGCAGCGACGCGGTCTTTGCTGGGCGCGCGGCGCGCAGCGAAGCGACAGCGTCGGCGCGCGCGCGCGCAGGCGCGCTCAGTGCGGGACGATCTGGCGCGTCTGGGCGACCCGATCTGGTCGGTCGGCGCGCTGTCTGGCGCTGGGTGCGGAGCGTCTGGGCGCTGGTCTGCGCGCTGCTGGCCGACGCAGTGGAAATGGGTCTGCTGAGGCGCTTGGTCTGTCAGCAAATGGCCGCTGGTGCGCCTGGGCTGAGCAGGGCTGAGCGTGGGTGCGGCTAGGGCGGCTAGGGTTTCTTGGTGAGGTCGGCTAGGAGAGAGAGAGAGAGAGAGAGAGAGATTGCAAAACAAGGGGAGAAGGGATTTTCTTGATTTTCTTTCCTTTTTCCCTAATTAAATAGGTCTAAAATCCCTTCCCAAAGCTTCCTCTTTCCAAACCCGGCCGAAGCAAACTTATTTTAAAAATAAAAATCTCTTTTCCTACGAACTTCCCAAGACCATTTAGGGCAAGGGCTCAAAACCCAATGGAAGCACCAAAATTACAATTAATTTTGCCATTTTCTAAAACACCTCCAAACTTCCAAACAACTTGCCCAAACCTCTCGGGTCTTGCAACCAACAACCATTAAGCTTCGACAAAGGCGGGAATGGCCCTGAAATCTTGAAAATCCTCAAAACCTTGACCGGGGGCAAAAAGACTAAAATACCCCTAAGGGTTAAAATAGCTCTAACGGCCCATCCGAACATCCGAATAATAACCCGAAATCACCTGGGTAACCGAAATAGAAAACTGGGCCGTTACAATACTCCCTCCTTTTAAGACTTTCGTCCTCGAAAGTCCTAAGACGAAAACAACTCTAGGAAAACTCCACTGATTCTTAACCAACCAAGCTCCCGGTTAAGACAACACAAATCCTTCTTCAAACCAAACCTCTTGGTTTCCCAAAGTCTCCAAGCTCAAAAGATACCGAGTCTGCCACAAACTATCTCAACCAAAACTGAACTAACACTTGAGCTTGAAGAAATCATGCGATAGCTAGTCGGTGAGTCACACCCTCTGACTCGCACCAACTCTCAAACGGTCTCACGACTCTAGGGCTCACTTATCCTCGCTAACCCAACTCGGAACGCCTCTCTCGGCGCGCTACACTCAAGAAACTCGTGGACGGGTCACAAGCTCTAAAACTCAACGCCACGCTCCGGCGTAACTTCTCTGAATGCTCATAGTTGTTATCAAACACCTCAACCCTTCACCATGCCGACCAAACAATCAACCTCCTGGTTTAAGAAACTAAACGGCCTAGGTGAACATCGCCCGACAGGAAAACAAACAACATTCCTCTCACGGAAACCTCGAGCAGCAAGGAATATAACATTACGTGGCTACTAGCAACACGATAGCTGGAGGATCGAAACTCGAGGCTTTTACCACCCAATGCCACGGCACCTCTGTGCCAACTCACTCAACGTGGCTCATTCTAAAATGCCAATCGCGAATGCACAACGACTAAAAGAAAAGCCCGAAAGGCTTGCTTAGCGAAAACTCAAACCAAGCTCATAACGAGCAAAGCTCGCCTCAAAGCGCCACTCAACTCTTAAGCCCATCCGGGCCGCTCCAAGGACTTCCTTCTTATAGCTTAGACCTAACTCTTCTTCCAATCCGAAACTCCACCCACGAAACATCGCGAGGAATAAGGATAGCGACGACCACAAGCTTGCGGATCTGAACCACACGAGTCGGCAAGACTACCTCAAAAGTTAAAACTCGAGGCCTGGCATCCACGGTGCAACTCAACTACCAAAGAACTAAGGGGGTCTACAAGCTCCAAAGATCCAACAACCTTCCGCCAACAACTCAAGTCTTTGAACTGGCCGCCTTCGCCTCGCGAACAAACAACTTTCCACTTGCTAACAAGCAGACGCGGGGACACTCTCTCGCTAGGCTGATCACCATTTGCGCTACTCCGATCAACTACACAACTCAGGAACTAAGCCGACTCCTCCTCTCAGAAACGATTTCCTAGCAAGCGGACTTCCGAAGGACAGTAATTTCACACACACGCTCATTGTCTTGCTCAAACTCAACGGTAGCAACCACCAACTCTCTCAGAAGAAACGTCCAAGGATTCCTCAATCGCTTGAACCACCAACTAAGCACTAGCGGTACTACTCAACCGCTGAGGGGGTGGCCAACTCCCAAAACTACCTGACTAGGAACAAGTCCTCAGGCGACGCCAGCTTGGTCGAACCAAGCTAGCCCTAGAAAACAGCAAAGGAACCAAACCTTGGCCAACGCCAAGCACCACCTTGCTAAGAATTAAAAAAACCAACGCGGAGGCTACTAAGAACAACTCTAGCTTGTCAACCGCCTACAAGCATCCAAAGAACTCAACCGAGGAACACCGCTCTGGTCCGACTGAGCTCTGGTGAGGCTCTCCTTAAATTAGGGTTCCTCCGATCTCCCTCCGACACACACTGTCGTCAAACGGTCTAACTGACAACTGGCTACACGAGCACATCTCCCTACAGCATCTCAACTGTGCTGGCCAAAAGCTCTTCCTTGCCACATCTGTAGCAAGCACGGGCGATGCTCCACACAATCCGAAAAGCGCCTTACCACACTTGATGCAATGAGCCGACTGCCTGGCCCCGCCCTGCTGACGATCCTGAGCTCTAACCTGCAGTCGGCGCTGATCCCGACCCCTAGACTGGCCCTGTCGGCAAGTCTGCTATCCACCTGAGCGGGAACAACTGGAAGACCCAAACTTCCTCTTGCTCAAAGCATCAGCCACAATGTAGCTTCTATCCATGGTAAGGATCCGAACAACTCTCTTAGCCATGGCGGCGAAAACTACGCGCGATTATGCTACCATCGCCCTTGTTCGGTTTCAATCGAACACCAACCGTCGACCAACAAGAAATGCCTCTACCTGTGCCAAGGGCCAACTAGCATAACTTTCCTCACGCAACAACCCAAACTACCGCACGGTAGCCTCTCAACCCAAGTTAGGGCACTTGCCAAGAACTAAAGTCCTAACTCCTCGGAATCGAGCACTGGTTTCACAACCCAGAAACCCCTCGTGGTTCTTGAAAAATACACCACTTTAACGAGCTACACAAAAGTACATTGGCGTGTACAGCTCCAACTTGGTTCCTTAAGATCCAAACCAACAAGAATTCTCACACAAGGCAACATTTGCCTCCCAATAGAGCCACTTCTAGCAAAGGAGCAACAAGAGTTCAATCCACTCAGGGTCAACTCACCACGGAATGCCACATTGGTCGACTCACTCTTACTAGAGCTTAACTACACCAATCTGACATACCTCATACCAATGTGCCCACTAAATGCTCCACTCAACCATCCAACTCATGGCTCTAACATCGATCAACCACGCATCATCGATGCCAACCCTACTCATATTAGGGTAACTCCAAGGGTAGTCGAAACACACTACCAACAAGCCGGCTCACAAGCTCACACACAAGCGCGAGAACTCGGGCGCGCTTAGCCCTCACCAACCTACAGCATCCTTTGTACCCAACTCTCGGTGACCATGGAAAGCTCCTACTTATCCCTCGAACGACCTCAAACTTGTAGTTCTCTAGCTACCACCGAGCTAGATCTCTTATGCAACCCAAATAGGTGAAATCTCATGAATGGGTACAGGACTAGTGGGGATGCTAAACTCCGGGCGGGTCCTGGAACCACCTGCACAGAAAGTGCCAACTGGCCTGAATCTAGGCCTCCTCTCAAAGCTTGGTGCCAACAGGCACTACTTCCTTTACAACACAAACATCCCTTTACGGGCTTTAAGCCACTCTGAGGGTAGGGAAGGTCACACTCCAGGTGGCAGGGCAATGGCACTCAACACAAGAGTCTCAAGAATCGAGTAGACTACTCTCTGACCTCACGTCTAACAGACAAGCCAGGGCCCACTCCTGCATCCCACTCGATGCTCAACGAATACTCAGGCCAACCCTCGGGTGGCAGCACCTAGCTCCACACCTGGAACATGCTAACAGAAGGTGCTTCTCACTAATAGCCAGCTGGAAACCACGGACGGATTAGGTCCTGACAAGCAAACTCCACACTACCCTCTGGCTACGAGGGTACTAAAAGAACTGGCTGCAAAACGATTGCAGACTTGCAGGAGGACAAGATGTCTCTACATCTTCCTCAAAAGCTACTAACTTGGCAGCTGGCCAATTCGACCGGGTGGCTGATGGAGACTCTGCTGGTCCGCCTCTCACAGGGGACTTCCACCACCACACTGCTGCATCAAACAACACCAGAACGGCGCGCCTTGACCTCTAAACATCTGGTCATCGGCCTTTGAACACCAGGTCATCACAACACTTGGATGATAAACTCGATCCTGGCCAACCACCTTGCTGCTAGCAGTAGGTCTCAAAACATCCAGCTCTACAGGCTTCCACTTGCCAAACTCGGCGGCTCGATCAACGCCAACTATCTTATCAGCATAAACCTGCTGATCAAGCCCTCCCGGGAACCTCCGGGGCTACTGGAACTACAAGGAGGGGTGTCTCCTAAATAAACTCTACCAGCTGGGCTATCTATGCCCAAGACTCCTCACTACGCGCTACAAACTGCGCCTGGGTCTCCGCTCTCTGTTAGCTAAAAGACCTGCCATCAACTCCCTCATGGCTGGAGCACACTCTGCTCAAGGAGTCTCACTTTGAGGCAGACTAGCCTCTACCCCCTTCTCTTGGCAACTCATCTGCCAGGGCCAAAGGTGGCCTACGGGTCTAGACAACCCTAGACGTGGTCTCATGATCAACATGAACAGTCCAACTCCTCGGTTGGAAATACCAAACGTCCCTGCTCCTCTAAGTGAAATCAACATACTAGCGATCTACACAAAGCATAAAAGCTAGCCCACGCTGGGGCTCTCACTGCCAAACAAGGGTAACACATGTATACTAGATGCAGTATTGTAAAATAAAACCCTTAGCTTAATGAACTCAGACAAACCTGACGATCGCGAGTGCTTGATGATCATGGGGCAACAACCTACAAAGCGAGTTAGTCTACAGAATCTATGACTCTGTGCTCTGATACCAACTGTAAGAACCCGACCAAAAACACGGTCCTAAACCTAAGTTCTCACTCAGCATGCAAGTTAAATACTTCATCAAGCGGTTTAGTGCTCATATTTAAAACCTTTCAAAACATTTAAAAGCGGGGACACTTAAAACATAAACAACAACCTTCATTTAAGCAAAGCCAACAAAGTAAAACAAGCTGGCCGGTGTTTATAAAATCATACAATACAATTTAAACAACTTCTAAAAACGTCCCCTAGGACTCCCTGTCCGTCTACATCTTTGAACAAATTATGCAAACAATAAAAGACAGAGTGCCGGCGGCTCCATGATCAATCGCTCCCTCCGCTAGCCGTCCAGTGTCTTGTCCCAAGTTACAGTGGAAAACCACGAGAAATAAGGGTGAGTATAAACATACTCGGTAAGAATCTCCAACCGGGTACAATACGATACATCAATCATCTAGCACCCTAGTATACATGCAAACAAAGATTACCAACACGCATCATAGCTCAACGAGCTTACAAGGCGAGAATCTGGAATCCTCGGAAGTCTCCTACTTCCGGCTAATGATTGGCTCTCATAACCAATCCCGGACATCTCCAAGGGTCTTTCTCCTCGCCCAATTGATCACTCAAAAACCGATCCCAAAGATGTCCGACACCCTCGAGGTCTTTCTCCCTCGACCATATGATCACCAAAAGCCAATCCCAATGGGTGTCCTCAAGGGCCTCTTACCCTCGCTAACAAATCTGGACTATCGGAGAGTACCCAAGTCCGGCTCTAAACTGGAAGGAATCGTGTACTCATGAACATTAGCCCGGGAGCTCTCGAACCGGCGACTAACGCGTGTCTGGCGCGCACACCGCATGCTTTCTTTGCCAACCGCGTAAATGTGGGGGCTTAAGTACAAACTACGCGGGCAAGGTACGCATGCCTAAAGACTCGGAAACGGTGTCACTGAACACAGTAGTGCGAGGCCGTCGGCACTCATCTGTGCAGCCTGTACCACCGACCTGAAGCTAAGAACCGGCCAAGGCAGGCTTGCACCTTTGGCAGGGTTCCGCTCTAGCAGGCTACAAACTAGGCTTATGCCGATGTGGTAGCTAAATCCACATCGGCTGCCGGGGGGAAGCAATGTACGTTATCCTTCCCTCTACTCCCGACCGGTTGGGACAAAGTACGTTATGTCCGCTCTCAGCCTCTGGATGATGACAAACTCTACTATACTAGCTAAGAGTACAAAATAACTGATTCTTGGCTAGACATACATATCAACATCAATCACACATAACCTAGCATGATACTACGAACTTAAAGCAGGAATCTCAAGCATGCTGGAAGAACAATCCTAGCATGGCACTAACATGTACAAACAGGCAAACATGCTAGCAAGAATGCAATCACAAGCTGTCCTATCCACTAATCATGTTCATAGAAGTAAACATGCATATAAGGCACAATCAAGAAAGCATCGCAGGGTCCACACAACCACGGTAAGAAATCCTTACCTGGAAACAAACAGACAATAACTACCATAAGCCAACCAAGCGACTCCCGAGCTTCTAAGTGAACCCGAGCAACCTAAGCATTTAATAAAAATATCCTAATTAAATAACAACAACCAATCAACTTAGGGTCCAAAAGAGTGGAGGCTCGGGAATTACAAACCGAGAAGGTACAAGGTCTCGGCTCCAACAATTTTGGCAAAACAGGCTCTCGGCGACAAGTGGGCAGGCAGGACGTGCACCTGGCGTAGCAGATGGCGCTGGCGGTCGCCGCTGCTATACCTGTGGCGCGGGCAGGGACCGGCCTGCATGACGATACCTGGCCGGGCGCGCAAGGGACAGCGCGCGCAGACGGGCGCCAGGCGACACGATCGTCTGCAGGCGGGGACGGCGCTGGGCGCGGCGCGAGCCGGGCGAGCGGCGGCAGAGCGACGACGCCGCCGACGCGGCGCGTTGGCGCTGGGCGACGGGCTGTGAGACGCGCTGATGGGCGTCTAGAGTCAGGGTGACGGGCTGCCGGCTGCGACAGCGTCTGAAATTTGCTCGGTGGCGACGGTGATGGTCGGGCGATCAATGATGGTCATCGCGACAGTGATGGCGAGCGTGCTGGCTGCTTCTTTGATTTGGTGGCTCGAGCGGCTCGGTGCGGCTCGGTTGGGTTTCTTGGTGAGTCGGCAAGGAGAGAGAGAGAGAGAGAGAGAGAGAGAGAGAGAGGTAAAACAAGGGGAATGAGATTTTCTTGATTTTCTTTCCTTTTCCTAATTTAAATAGGTCTTGGTGACCTAAATCTCTTCCTGGGCTTCCTCCTTCGAGTCCCTAAAAGCAACCTTTTCTCCTTATTAAAACTCATTTAAACCAAGCTCTCAAATCACCATCAAGGGCAAGGGTTCAAATCCCAATGGAAGCACTTAAATTAACAATAATTTTGTTAATTACCAAATCACCTCCAAACTTCCAACCAACTAGCCCGAACTTCTTGGGTCCTGCAACCAACAACAATCAAGCATCGACAAGGGGCGGGAGTGACCTGGAATCCTGAAAATCCACAAAACCACGGCCGGGGCAAAAGACCAAAATACCCCTAAGGGTTAAAATAGCTCTAACGGCCCATCCGAACATCCCCATAATGTCCCGAAAACACCTGGGAAACCGAAATAGAAAACTGGGCCGTTACACAAGGACAAACTACGCGGGCCAGGTACGCATGCCTATGTCTCGGAAGCGGTGTCACTGATCACAGTAGTGCGAGGCCCTCGGTACTCATCTGTGCAGCCTAAACCACCGACCTGAAGCTAAGAACCGGCCAAGGTAGGCTTACACTGTTGGCAGGGCTCCACTCTAGCAGGCTACAAACTAGGCATACGCCAATGAGGTAGCTAATTCTCATTGGCTGCCGGGAAGGGAAGCTATGTACGTTATGCCTCGCTCTACTCACAACCGGTGGGGACAAAGTACGTTGTGTCCGCTCTCAGCCTCTAGATGATGACAAACCCTACAACTCTATCTAAGAGTATAGAGTAAAATGATTCCTGGCTAGCAAGCAATAACCGACATCAAAGACGCTTACCTAGCATGATACTACAAACTTAAGCAAGAATCATAAGCATGCTGGAAGAACAAACCTAGCATGGCACTAACATGTAAAATCAGGCAAACATGCTAGCAAGAGATCAAACAAAGCTGCCCTATCAATATCATGCTCATAACAATCAGCAAACATACAAGGTACATCGTGATAATATCGCAGGGTCCACACAACCACGGTAAGAAATCCTTACCTGGAACAAATAGAAAACAATAATAATCACAAATCAACCAAGCAACCCTCGAGCCTCTAATCGAACGCAAACAGCCTAAACATCAAATAAAACACCCCAATTAAATCCATAATCAGCAGCCAACAAATCAGGGCCCAACGAAGAAAAGACTCAGGAAATACCATCTTAGAAGCCACAAGGCTCGGGCCAAGCAACACACAACAGGGCAGGCTGTCGGCAGGGCTTGGCTGGGTGGGCGCTGGGCTGGGCGCTGGGGTGCTGGGCGCAGACGCAGGGTCGCTGGGGCGCGGAGGCTGCGCGCGAGCAAGCAGGGGGGAGGCAAGGGCACGCGGGCGCGGGCTCGACTCAGCTGGGCGACGACGCGCGGGCTTGGCTTGACACAGGGGACGACGCACGGGCGAGAGCTCGGCAAGCAACAGGGAAGCGCGCGGGGCGACGCGACGAGACGAGCTCAGGGCGCTCGGGCTGGCATGGCACTGTGCGGGGCTGGGCGACGCGGCACTGTGCGCGGCTCGGCATAGTGCGCAGCTGGGCGACACGGACCTGGGCGATTTGGCTCGTGGATGGCTTGGGCGAGGCGGATTTGGGCGACGCGGGGTCTGGGCGAGGGCTACTCTGGCTGGGCAGCCTGGGAGCTAGGCGACGCGAGCTGAGCTGGGGCGAGCTGGGCGGCCAGGGGGCTGGCTCGGGCTGGGAGGGGTGAGGGCTCGGGCTGGAGGAGAGAGAAAGGGAAAAAAAGAGAAAAAAGGGAAAATGGGAAAAAATAAAAGGAAAATGGGATTTCATCTTTAATTTCCAACCTTATCCACTTTTATCCAATTTTTAAAACCTTAAAAACCTTAAAATCCCATTTCCCGGCTTCCTCCTTCGAGACCCGACTGAAGCAACCTTTTCCAATAAATAAATCTCACTTAAATCCAACTCCCAAATCAACACTAAGGGCCCAGGCTAGATTCCCAAAGGAAACACCCAAACAACCATAACTTTGCCCAAAACCCAAATCACAACCGAACTTCCAAACGAAAAGCCCAAACATCTCGGGTCTCGCAGCCACCAACAAACAAACCTCGACAAAGGCAGGAGCTGCCTCGAAGCCCTGAAAATCCATAAATCCTGCCCGGGGAGCAAAAAGACCAAAATACCCCTAAGGGTCAAAACTGCTCTAACTGCCCAACCGAACAACTGAATCTGAACCGGAAGCACCTCGAGAACCGGAATAGAAAACTGGGTCGTTACAATACTCCCTCCTTTTAAGAATTTCGTCCTCAAAAGTCCTAAGACGAAACGGCTCTAGGAAATCTCCACTGATTCCTAGCCAACTGAACTTCTCGGCTAAGACAACACTAGCCCTTCTTCGAGAACCAAACCCTCTTGGGTTCTCAAAGGCTCAAAGCCACAATGCTATCTCAACCTCGAAACGAGGAACACAAAAATTCCACTGCTGCCAAAGAAGGGGCAAAGCTAACCGGAAGGCCACTGCTCCGATCCGCTCAAGGATCTCAAAAGGCCCTACAAACCTGGGGCTCAATCTAAAACTCTGCTAATCCAACACTGAACACCTCTCTATGGTGTTACTCTCAGCAAGCTCGCAGACTGGGCACAAGCTCCAAAACACAACGCCACGCACTGGCATAACTTCTCTGAATGCTCACAGCTGTTAACCAACAGCCTCAACACTACACCAAGCTGGCCAAACAACTGAACCTCTCAGGTTCAGAAACTAAACGGCCTACTCTTCCTTCACATGAGGCCAGCGAACCACAAGGCTTGCCTAAAGCCTTAACGAAATACAATCAAACCACCAACTGGCGATTGATCCAAAAGGCAAACTCCAGGCACAGGCTCCACTCGGCCAAGCCAACAAACTGGAGCCTCTCAACGGCGGAACACAAACGTTTCCATGCAAATCTACTAGCAACTGGCCAAAGAGAACATTGACAGGCAAGGAAACAACCAACATTCCTCTCATGGAAAAATCTCGGGTAGCAAGGACCAAACCATCACGCAGCCACTAACAACACAACACCTTGAGGATAGCAACTCAAGGGTTTAACCAACCAATGCCACGGCACCTCTGTGCCAACTCACTCAACTGTGGCTCAGCTAAAATGCCAACTGCGAATGCACAACAACAAGGACAAAGCCCGAGAAAGGCTTGCTCAGCAGAAACTCAAACCAAGCTCATAACGAGCAAAGCTCGCCTCCAAGCTACCACTCAACTCTTAAGTCCAACAGGCTACTCAAAGGACTTCCTCCTTTTAGCCTAGGCCTAACTCATCTTGCGACTAGAAACTCCACACTCGGAACATCGCAAGGAATACGAACTGACGAGGCTATCTCCAAAGATAATACTCGAGGCTGGCATCCATGGTGCAACTTAACCACCATGGAAACTAGGGGTTCTTCAAACCCGAAAGAACCAACAACTTTCCAGCAACGACTCAACTCTTAAACTGGCTGGCCTCCGCCCTTGCGGGGACAAAAAACTTTTCGCTTGCTAACAACACCAAGCAGGGACCCTCTCACTGGGCTAACCGCTGCGCTACTCTGATCCACTACACAACTCAAGAGCTAAGCTGACTACTCCTCAACGGGGAACGATTCCCCAGCAAGCGAACTTCTGAAGGGCAGCGAACTTCACACACGATCGCTGACTAGCTCAAACCCAAGGGCAACAACAACCAACTCTCTTGGAAGCAACACCCAAGGGAAACTCAACTGATTGGGCCACCAACCCAGAACTAGCAGAACTTACTCAACCACCTAGGGAGGGGTCAACTCCCAAAACTTCCTGACTAGGAACAGGTCCTCAGGGCAACGCCCTCTTGCTCGAACCGAGCTAGCTCTTGAAACAACAAGAGAACCAAATCTTGGTCAACACCAAGCACAAACTAGCCACCACACCGAAACCAATCCGGACTCTACTCCAAACAAACACTAGCTTGCTAGACTACCAAATCTGCCAGCAACTCACCCGAGGAACACTGCCTGGGTCTGACTGAGCTCTGGAGAGGTTCTCCACAACCTAGGGATCCTCCAATCACCCTCCGACACACACGATCGTCAAACGATCTAACAGACAACCGGCTACACGGGCACAACCCTCTCCAGCATCTCAACTACGCTGGCCAACTCCAACTTGAAAACCAAGAGGACCGGAAACGCTACAGAATGCGCCATCCTTCTACTCAAGCATCAACCACAACATACCTTCTGCCCAAGGTAAGGATCCGAACAGCTCTCTTAGCCATGACAATCAGAAACTGCGCGGCTTTGCTACCACCGCTCTTGTTCAGTTCCAACTGAACTCTAACAAGGCTAAGGCCCAACTAGCAAAACTTGCTTAAACAACAGCCCGACAACGAGCACGACATCCTTACAACCAAAGCTAGGGCACTTGCCAAGAACTAAAGCCTTGACAACTCAAAGACTGAGCACTGGTTCGTCAACACGAACCCCTCGTGGTTTCTCCAAACATGAACCACGGAATGAGCTACACAAAAGTACACCGGCGTGTACAGCTCCAACTTGATTCCTTAAGATCCAATGCCAACAAGGACTCTCACACAGGGCAACTTTTGCCTCCAACAGAGCCACTACTAACAAGGGAGCAATAAGAGTTCAAACCCTCTCAGGGCCAACTCACCACGAAAAGCCACATTGGCCAACTCACTCCTACAAGAGCGTATCCAACCAGGCTAACATACCTCAAGCCAATGTGCCCACTAAACGCTCCGATCAACCATCCAACTCATGGCTCTAACACTGGATCAACCACGCATCCTCGATGCCAACACTACCCATACTAGGGTAACTCAAAGGGTAGCCGAATCATGCTACCAACAATCTGGCTCACAGGCTCACAACACAGGCGCGAGAACTCGAACGCGCTAGCTCTTAACAGCCTACAGCATCCTTTGTACCCAACTCTCGGGGACCCTGAAAAAGCTCCTACTTTCCCTCGAAAACCTCATACTTGTAGTCCTCTGACTACCACCGAGCTTGATCTCCTATGCAACCCGAACAGGTGCAACCTCAAGAAATGGGTACAAGACTAGCGGGGATGCTATACTCTGGGCGGCCATGGAACCACCTGCACAAAAGTGCCAACTGGCCTGAATCTAGGCCTCCTCTCAAAGCTTGGTGCCAACAGGCACTACATCCTTTACAACACGAATCAACCCTATACGAGCTTTATGCCCCTCTGAGGGAAGGGAAGGTCACACTCCAAGTGACGGGGCAATGGAACTCAGCACAAGAGTCCAAATACTCGAGCAGACTACTCTCTGGCATCTCGCCTAGCAGACATGCCACGGCCTACTCCTGCATCCCACTCGATGCTCAACAAAAGCTCAGGCCAACTCCTGCATCCCACTCGATGCTCAACAAAAGCTCAGGCCAACTCCTCGGGTGGCAACAACTAGTTCCACCTTTGGAACATCCAAATAAAAGAGTGCTCCACTTTACTAGTCCGTTGAAATCCACAAACGAATTAAGCCCTGACAAGCAAACTCCACACTACACCCTGGCTACGAGGGTACTAAGAGAACTGGCTGCAAAAAGGCAGCAGGCTTGCAAGGAGGGCAAAGATGTCTCTATATCTGCCTCAAGCCACTAACACGGCAACTTGCCAATCAATCGGGCGACTGGTGGAGACTCTGCTAGTCCACCTCTCTCAAGGGACTTCCACCACCAACTGATGTACCAAATAAAGACAGAACGGCACACCTCGGCCTCTGAACAGCAGGGCATCCCAACACACGGATGCTAAACTCAAACCTGGCCAACCGCTTTACTAATAGCAGTAGGACTTTCTAAAACATCGAGCTCTACAGGCATCCACTTGCCAAACTGGGCGGCTCCATCAACGCCAACAATCTCATCGGCATAAACCTGCTGATCCTGCCCTCCCGGGAACCTCTAGGGCTACAAGAGCTACTGGGGGGGTGTCTGTTGAAAAAACTCTATCAGCTGGGCTATCTGTGCCCGGGACTCCTCACTACGCGCTACAATCTGCACCTGGGTCTCTTCTCTCTGATAGCTAAAGACCTGCCACCAAATCTCTCATGGTTGATGCACACTCTACTCAAGGAGTCTCACTCTGAGGCGTGCTAGCCTCTACCCCCTCCTCTAGGCAACTCAACTGCCAGGGCCAACTCTGGCCAACGGGTCTAAACAACCCTGGGACGCGGCCTCAACATCAACACGATCAGTCCAACTCCTCGGTCGGACATGCCAAGCGTCCCTGCTCCTCTGAGTGCGATCAACATACTGACGATCTGCACAAAGCACCTCCACCCTCTCACTAGGGGAAAACCAACAACTGGGCCACAAATGGCCTACGGGAGTCTGATCTCTGCCTCCCTCTAGAACGCTGTCCCAGGGGCATCCGAATCTACCTGGATACCTAAACAAGCTGCTATCAAACTGCTCGCACTTTGGAAAGTTGGCATGATGGCGCTCAAAGCCCAAACCAACAACGAGTCAGAACCTGCTCGTCTCCGCTCCACAACTCTACACAAGGCATAAAAGCTAGATGAAAAGTATTGTAAATTCTTAACCCTTAGCTTAATGAACTCAGACAAACCTGACGGCCGTGGAGTGCTGATGATCATGGGAACAACAACCTACAAAGCAGGTTAGTCTACAGAATCTATGACTCTGTGCTCTGATACCAACTGTGATGAACCCGACCCAAAACATACGGTCCTAAACCTGGGTTCTCACTCAGCATGCAAGTTAAATATGATAACAAGCGGTTTAGTGCTCATATTTAAAAACCTTTCAAAACATATGAGAAGGGGGAACCCTTAAAACATAACCAACAATTTTCATTTAAACAAACCAACAAAGTAAAACAAGTCTGGCCAATGTTTATAAAAACATACAATACAATTTAAATAAATTTTTAACAATGTTCCCCTAGGACACCTGTCCATCTACATGCTGAATAAACAATGCAACAATAAATGACAGAGTGCCGGCAGCTCCCATGATCAATCAGCTCCCTCCGCTAGCCATCCTAGTGCTGTCCCAAGTTACCTGAAAGATAAATAAGGGTGAGTATAAACATACTCGGTAGAATCTCAACCGGGGTACAATACGATACATCAGTCATCTAGCACCTCAACATGCAAGCAAACAGCTATCAACACAGATCATAGCTCAACGAGCTCATAATGCAAGATCTGGAGCCATCGGAAGTCTCCTACTTCCGGCCTAATGATTGGTTATCCTAACCAATCCCGGGACATCACCGAGGTCTCTTTCACTCGGGGGATTGTTCAGCTCAAAAACTGATCCCAAGGATGTCCTCAAGGGCCTCTTGCCCTTGCTACTAATCTGGACTTATGGGAGAGTACCCGAAGTCTGGCTCTAAACTGGAAGGAATGGTGTACTCACGAACATTAGCCCGGGGGAGCTCTCCGAACCGGCGACTAACGCGTGTGCGCGCACACCGCATGCTGCTGCAACCGGCTTAATGTGGGGGCCCAAGGAAAAACTACGCGGGCCAGGTACGCATGCCTATGACTTGGAAGCGGTGTCACTGATCATAGTAGTGCGAGGCCCTCGGCACTCATCTGTGCAGCCTGAACCACCGACCTGAAGCTAAGAACCGGCCAAGGTAGGCTTACACCGTTGGCAGGGTTCCTCTCTAGCATGCTACAAACTAGGCATACGCCAATGAGGTAGCTAATTCTCATTGGCTGTTGGGAAGGGAAGCAATGTACGTTATGCCTCACTCTACTCCCGACCGGTGTGGACAAAGTACGTTGTGTCCGTTCTCAGCCTCTGGATGATGACAAACCCTACAACTCTATCTAAGAGTACAGAGTAAAATGATTCCTGGCTAGCAAGCAATAACCGACATCAAAGACGCTTACCTAGCATGATACTACAAACTTAAGCAGGAATCATAAGCATGCTGGAAGAACAAACCTAGCATGGCACTAACATGTAAAATCAGGCAAACATGCTAGCAAGAGATCAAACAAAACTGCCCTATCAGTATCATGCTCATAACAATCAGCAAACATACAAGGTACATCGCATAATATCGCAGGGTCCACACAACCACGGTAAGAAATCCTTACCTGGAACAAGCAGAAAACAATAATAATTACAAATCAACCAAGCAACCCTCGAGCCTCTAATCGAACCCGAACAGCCTAAACATCAAATAAAACACCCCAATTAAATCCATAATCAGCAGCCAAAAAATCAGGGCCCAACGAAGAAAAGACTCGGGAAATACCATCCGAGAAGCCACAAAGCTCGGGCCAACCAACACACAACAGGCGCAGGCGCTGGGCGCAGACGCAGGGGCGTTGGGGCGCGGAGGCTGCGCGCGGGCGAGGTGGGGCGAGGTAAGGGCGCGCGGGAGCGGGCTCGACTCAGCTTGGCGACGGCGCGCGGGAGCGAGCTCGGCAAGCAACAGGGACGCGACGAGCTCAGGGCGCTCAGCATGCAAGTGAAAAGCATAGAAGGACCCGAGCCAGGGTCGGATTGTAAAACTTTTCAAACATAAGTGCGGAAAAACATTAAAAACAAAGTAAACAAACATTAGGCAAAACCATTCAAATTAAAAATAGTGACTGATCAGTACTTTCCTTAAAAACAATAAAATAGTTCAAACCATAAGTTTTTCCCTACGGATCAAAGTCCAACTACATGCTGAATTCGAAAACAGTAAAATAAGACACGACAGAGTGTCAGCAGCATCCATGATCCCCCAGCTCCCTCCGCTAGCCGCCTCGATGCAGTCCCAAGTTACCTGTGGAAGAAACCACAATAAGGGTGAGTATAAACATACTCAGTAAGAACCCCCGACCGGGGTACGATACGATGCAATCAATCATCTAGCAGCCTAGTACACATGCAAACAGTTATCAACACGGATCTTAGCTCAACGAGCTCACAAGGCAAATCCGGAGTCCTCGGAAGTATCCTACCTCCGACCTAATGATTGGTTCTCATAACCAATCATGGGACATCTCCGAGGGTCTTTCTCCCTCGGCCAATTGATCAACTCAAAAACCGATCCCAAAGATGTTCGACACCCTCGAGGGTCTTTCTCCCTCGACCAATTGATTAGCTCAAGAGCCAATCCCAATGGGTGTCCTCAAGGGCCTCTTACCCTCGCTATAAATCTGGACTATCGGGAGAGTACCCGAAGTCTAGCTCTAAACTGGAAGGAACTGGTGTACTCACGAACATTAGCCCAGGGGAGCTCTCCGAACCGGCGACTAACGCTTGTGCGCGCACACCGCATTCTGCTGCAACCGGCGTAAATGTGGGGGCCTAAGTACAAACTACGCGGGCCAGGTACGCATGCCTAAGACTCGGAAGCGGTGTCACTGAACACGGTAGTGCGAGGCCCTCGGCACTCATCTATGCAGCCTCTACCACCGACCTGAAGCTAAGAACCTGCCAAGGCAGGCTTGCACCGTTGGCAGGGTTCCGCTCTAGCAGGCTACAAACTAGGCTTATACCAATGAGATAGCTAATCCTCATTGGCTGCCGGGGGAAGCAATGTACGTTATGCTTCACTCTACTCTCGACCGGTTGGGACAAGGTACGTTATGTCCGCTCTCAGCCTCTGGATGATGACAAACCCTACTACACTAGCTAAGAGTACAAAATAAACTATTCCTGGCTAACATACACAATAATCATCAATCATACATAGCCTAGCATGGAACTACGAACTTAAAGCAGGAATCTCAAGCATGCTGGAAGAACAATCCTAGCATGGCACTAACATGTACAAACAGGCAAACATGCTAGCAAGAATGCAATCACAAGCTGTCCTATCCACTAATCATGTTCATAGAAGTAAACATGCATATAAGGTACAATAAAAAAAGCATCGCAGGGTCCACACAACCACGGTAAGAAATCCTTACCTGGAAACAAGTGTAAATTAGCTATCACGAATCAAATAAGACCCTCGAGCTTTATAACGAACCCGAGCAACCTAGGCATAATAAAAGCATCCTAAATAAATATACATCAGCCAGCAGCTTAAAAATCTAAAAAGGAAAAGGCTCGAGAATTACCAACCGAGAGGACACGGGCTCTCGGCAGCAAGGGGCAGGTTTGGGCGCTGCTGGTGCGGCAGGGACGCTGGCGCTGGCTCGGGCGCACGGCAAGGCGAGCGGACGCACTAGAGCGGCGCCGCGCGCACGGCGATCGGCGGCGGCCGCAGCGTGCGAAGCGTCGACGGGCGGAGGCAGACGACGACGCGAGCGCGCAAGCGGGCTCGGGAGCAGAACGGCGCGCAGTCGACCTTGGGTGTGGCTCGGTGCGATGCGCTGCATTCTGGGCGATGGCGGTGCAGGCGCTGGCGGCTGGCGGCGTCGCCGCGTGCGAGCGTCGCGGCGCGAGGCGGGCAAGGCAGCTAAGCGGCCAGGGCGGTGCGGTCTGGCGCGGCGGTCACGATGGCCGGTCAGGCGGCGGGCTCGTGTGGTGCGGTGTGGCTGGGGGTGGCTCGGCTGTGTGGTTGGGCTGGGTGGCTCGGTTTTAGGAGAGAGAGAGAGAGAGAGAGAGAGAGAGAGAGATTGCGGCTACCAAGGGAAGCAAAGAGGGTTTTCCCTATTTTCCTTCTTTTTCTTATTTTAAATAGGTTAGGAGACCTAAATTCCCTTCCCAAGGCTTCCTCCTGCGGGTCCCGGCTGAAGCAACCCTTCTTCTTTTTAATTAAAACTCCTTTTCTAAAAACTCCAACTTCACCATTAGGGCAAGGGTTCAAATCCCAATGGGACCAATTAATTTTCAATTAATTTTGCCATTAACCGGAATGCCTCCAAACTTCTAAGCAACTAACCCAAACTCCTTGGGTCTTGCAACTAACATCAATCAAGTCTCAATGAAGGCCGAGATGGCCTGAAGTCTGAAGTCCTCAACCTCACGAGGCAGGGGAGCAAAAGACCAAAATACCCCTAAGGGTTAAAAAGCTCTAACGGCCCAACCAATTGCCCCAATACTGAACCGAGAGTACCTGGGAAACCGGAATGGAAAACTGGGCCGTTACAATACTCCCTCCTTAAAAGACTTTCGTCCCCGAAAGTCCTAAGACTGGAACAGCTCCGGGTAATGAGTCATCATCTCATCCTCTAGCTCCCACGTCGCTTCCTCTGCCCTCTGATGTCTCCATAGAACCTTCACTAAGCTTATCTCCCTGTTGCGCAAAACCTTGCGCTCACGAGCCAAAATCTGCACGGGCTTCTCCTCGAAGGATAAATCTTTACTCAACTCTAAGGGCTCATGCTCTAGCACATGCGACGGGTCTGCCACGTACTTTCTCAGCATCGAAACGTGGAACACATCATGCACCGCTGATAAAGACGGGGGCAAAGCTAACCGATAGGCCACTGCTCCGATCCGCTCAAGGATCTCAGAAGGCCCTACAAACCTGGGGCTCAATTTGCCTCGCCTTCCAAACCTTAACACCCCACGCATAGGTGCTACCTTCAGAAAAACATGTTGACCCACCTCAAACTCCAAATCTCTACGCCTCACATCTGCGTAACTTTTCTGCCTACTTTGTGCTGTCAACATGCGAGCCCTGATCTTCTGCACTGCGTCGTTCGTCATCTTAAGCAACTCGGGTCCCAGAACCTGTCTATCACCCACCTCCTCCCAGAACACTGGGGATCTGCAACGCTTACCGTACAACGCCTCGAATGGGGCCATCTGAATAGTCGACTGATAGCTGTTGTTGTGTGCGAACTCCATCAAATACAGTCTTTGGTCCCAACTACTGGGAAGTCCAAAACACGGGCTCTCAACATATCTTCCAGAATCGATTCACCCTCTGCATGTCGACCACATCGGTTTGAGGGTGGAAGGTAGTCTTGAAGTTGCACTCGATCCCAAACCCTACGGGCGCTCTCGAGCGAGATGTGAACCGAGAATCCCGATCGACACTATCTTCGCGGTACTCCATGGTACCGCACAACCGCTCGAAATAATCGCGTGCCCACTGCTCCACGGTATAACTAATCCTTCCGGAATAAAGTGTGCACTCTTAGTCACCGGTCCACTACTACCCAGATCTGAGTAAACCCTCTCGGTGTCCTCGGCAACCCAGAGATATAATCCATCGAAATCTCGTCCCACTTCCACTGTGGCACACTTAATGGCTGCAATAAACCTGCAGGCTTCTGTCTGGGAGCCTTCACTTGCTGACAAGTGAGACACCGGCTAACAAACTCCGCTATATCCCGCTTCATGCCCATCCACCAAAACATCTGCTTGAGATCCTGATACATCTTGGTACCTTCTGGGTGCCAAGTGAAAGGGGAACTATGGGCCTCGGTGAGCAACTCGGCTCGAATCCCTGCGTCGTCCGGGACGCAGAACCGACCTATGTATCTCAAGCCTCCGTCTGGTGCCACAACAAAGTCGAAGTCGCCATCAGCCTCAACTCTCTCGAGCAATCTCTTTAACTTGGGATCACTCAAATGGTCGCCGATGATCCTCTCGCTAAGCGACGGTTTGAATCGATAATCGGGCTACCACGGCGGTAACCTCTCCCAACAAAACTGCGATACCGGCTCGCTCAAACTCCTTCTGCAATTCAACCTGGGAGCTCAGCAAAGCTGCTTAATACGACGTCTTCCAGCTTAGCGCATCAGCCACAACATTGGCTTTTTCGGGATGATACAAGATCTCACAGTCGTAGTCCTTTACCAACTCGAGCCACCTCCTCTGCCTCATGTTCAACTCCTTCTGAGTGAAGAAATATTTTGAGGCTCTGGTGGTCCGTGAACAACTGAATCTTCTCACCATACAAGTAGTGCCTCCAAATCTTTAGGGCAAAAACAACAGCAGCCAACTCCATATCATGAGTTGGGTAATTCTTCTCATAAGGCTTCAACTGACGGGAAGCATAAGCTATCACCTTCCCATGCTGCATCAACACACAGCCTAAGCCGTGCTTGGAAGCATCACTATAAACTACGAAACCTCCTGTTCCCTCATGTGACGAACCCGACCCAAAACATGGCCCTAAACCGGGGTTCTCACTCAGCATGCAAGTTAAATATGATATCAAGGGGTTTAGTGCTCATATTTAAAAACCTTTCAAAACATATTAGAAGGGGGAACCCTTAAAACATAACTAACAATTTTAATTTAAACCATCCGACAAAGTAAAACATCTTGGCCAGTATTTATAAAAATATACAATACAATTTAAACAACGTTTTAAACAATGTTCCCCTAGGACTCCTGTCCATCTATGTAAGAACCCGACCCAAAACATGGTCCTAAACCTGGGTTCTCACTCAGCATGCAAGTTAAATATGATAACAAGCGGTTTAGAGCTCATATTTAAAAACCTTTCAAAACATATGAGAAGGGGGAGCCCTTAAAACATAACCAACAATTTGCATTTAAAACAATCCAACAAAGTAAAACAACCTGGCCAGTGTTTAATAAAATGTACAATACAATTTAAGCAACATTTTAAACAATGTTCCCTAGGACTCTGTCCCATCTACATCTTTGAATAAACAATGCAATAATAAAAGACAGAGTGCCGGCGGTTCCCCATGATCAATCGGCTCCCTCCGCTAGCCCTCCCGGTGTTGTCCCAAGTTACACGAAAGATAAATAAGGGTGAGTATAAACATACTCAGTAAGAATCCCCAACCGTGGTACAATACGATACATCAGTCATCTAGCACCTCAACATGCAAGCAACAACTATCAACACAGATCATAGCTCAACGAGCTCATAAAACAAGATCTGGAAACATCGGAAGTCTCTTACTTTCGGAATCATCGGAAGTCTCCTACTTCCGGCCTAATGATTGGTTCTCATAACCAATCCCGGGACATCTCCGAGGGTCTTTCTCCCTCGGCCAATTGATCAGCTAAAAAACTGATCCCAAGATGTCCGACACCCTCGAGGGTCTTTCTCCCTCGACCAATTGATTTGCTCAAAAGCCAATCCCAATGGGTGTCCTCAAGGGCCTCATTGCCCTCGCTAACAATCTGGACTATCGGGAGAGTACCCGAAGTCTGGCTCTAAACTGGAAGGAATTGGTGTACTCACGAACATTAGCCCGGGGGAGCTCTCCGAACCGGCGACTAACGCGTGTGCGCGCACACCGCATGCTCATCTGCAACCGGCGTAAATGCGGGGGCTAAGGGCAAACTACGCGGGTCAGGTACGCATGCCAAAAGACTCGGAAGCGGTGTCACTGAACACAGTAGTGCGAGGCCCTCGGCACTCATCTGTGCAGCCTGTACCACCGACCTGAAGCTAAGAACTGGCCAAGGCAGGCTTGCACCGTTGGCAGGGTTACGCTCTAGCAGGCTACAAACTAGGCTTATGCCGATGGGGTAGCTACATCCACATCGGCTGCCGGGGGAAGCAATGTACGTTATGCTTCTCTCTACTCCCGACCGGTGGGGACAAAGTACGTTATGTCCGCTCTCAGCCTCTAGATGATGACAAACCCTACTACGCTATCTAAGAATACCGAGTAAATCAATGATTCCTGGCTAGCAAGCAATGACCGACATCAATCACATTTACCTAGCATGATACTACAACTTAAACAGGAATCACAAGCATGCTGGAAGAACAAACCTAGCATGGCACTAACATGTAAAATCAACAAACATGCTAGCAATAGATCAAACAAAGCTGCCTATCACTATCATGATCATAACAATCAGCAAACATACAAGGCACGATCGAGATATATCGCAGGGTCCACACAACCACGGTAAGAAATCCTTACAGGACAAGCGAAAAATAATCACAAATCAACCAAGCAATCCTCGAGCCTCTAATCGAACCAAACGGCCTAAACATCAAATAAAGCGACCAAATCACATACATAAACAAATTTCAAATAAATCAACAACCAGCAGCCAACAAAACAGGGCCCAACGAAGAAAAGACTCGAGAAATACCATCCGAGAAGCCACAAGGCTCGGGCCATGCCAACACATCACAAGCAGGCTGCTGGCATCGGGCGTGGGCGCGCGACACGTGCGCTGTGGCGAAGGCGGCGCGCGCAACGCGCGGGCGAGGAAGAGAGAAGAGGCGCGCGGCGCGACGCAGCGCTTCTGAGGACGCGACGGGGCGGCTCGGCGCAGGGACGGCGCGAGGCGCGCGCGACGCGCGCTTTCAGCGAGGATGGCACGGCGCGACAGATCCGGGCGCTGGCGAGGGGAGCGACGGCGAGCGGCGGCGATGATGGCGAGATCTGGCGAGGGCGAGCTCGGATCTGGGCGTCTGGTGCGACGACGCGCGATCTCGGCTCCTGGGCGACGGACTCGGCGATGGCGCGATCTGGGCGCGCGAGGGGCTGGCTGGTGCGGCGATGCTGGGCTGCGACGGTAGGCGTGCGGATCTGGCCGGCTCCGGCGGTTGCGGGACGGCGTGTAGCAGCTCGGGCTGGGGGGTGCGGCTAGGTCGGGGGAGAGAGAGAGAGAGAGAGAGAGAGAAAAGAGAAAAAGAAAAGGAAAAAGAAAAATAAAAAGAAAAGGAAAATGGGTTTGGACAAAAGGAAAAAAATAAAAGAAAAGGGAAATAAAAGGAAAAATGGGATTTTATCCTCCTTTCCATCCTTAACCAATTTTCTTTCCAAATTTAAATAAGTCTTAAAGTCCTTAAATCCCAAATCATCTCTAAGGGCCTGGGCTCGAATCCCAAAGGAAACACCCAAACAACGATCACTTTGCCCAAAACCCAAATCACAACCGAACTCCCAAACGAATACCCCAAACATCTCGGACTCATGACCACCAACAAACAAGCCTCAACAAAGCGGGAGCGCCTCGAAGCCACAAAATCCACAAATCCCGCCCGGGAGCAAAAGACCAAAATACCCCTAAGGGTCAAAACACTCTAATGGCCCAACCAACCACTCGAATACGAACTGGAAGCACCTCGAGAAACTGGAATAGAAAATCGGGCCGTTACAATACTCCCTCCTTTTAAGACTTTCGTCCTCGAAAGTCCTAAAACAAACAACTCTATGAATACTCCACCGATTCTTAGCCAATCTGAACTTCTCGGCTAAAACAACACTAGCCCTTCTCTCGATAACCAAACCCTCTTGGGTTCTCAAAGGCTCAAAGCCACAATGCTCTCCGATGCACACATACTATCTCAACAAAGAGACGAGGAACACAAAACTTGCATCTTTGTCAAAGACGGGGCAAGGCTAACCACTGCTCCAATCCGCTCAAGGATCTCAAAAAGCCCTACAAACTTGGGGCTCGGCCAAAACCCCGCTAAACCAACACGGAACACCTCTCAACGGTGTTACTCTCAAAGAATCGCAGCGGTGGGCACAAGCTCCAAAACTCAACGCCACGCACCTTTGGCGTAACTTCTCTCAATGCCCACAACCGATAACAAAGCGCCTCAACACAACGCCAAGGTGGCCAAACAATCAACCTCTCGGGTTCCAGAAACCAAACGGCCTACTCTTTCTTCACAAGAGACCAATGAACCACAAGGCTTGCCTAAAGCCTTAACGAAAAACAATCGAACCACCAATCGGGATTGATCCAAATGGCAAACTTTTCCCACTAGCACAAGTGAAACTTCAGCTACGGCCAACCCTAAATGGCCAAAAAACCGAGCCACAGGCTCCACTCGGCCAAGCCAACAAGCTGGAGCCTCACAACAGGCCGAACACAAACTTTTCCATGCAAACCTACTAGCAATCGGCCAAAGAGAACATTGCCAAGCAAGGAAACACCCAACATTCCTCTCATGGAAAATCTCAACAAGGCAAGGACCAAACCCTCGGAGGGCTACCAAAAACTCACAACGACTTGAGGAAAACAGCCCAAAGGCTAACCAACCAATGCCACGGCACCTTTGTGCCAACACACTCAATCGAGGCTCACTATTCGCCAATCGCGAAAGCTCAACAACTAGAAACAAAGCCCGAGAAGGGCTTGCTCGTGAAAAATCAACTCAAGCTCATAACGAGCAAAGCTTGCCTCCAAGCTACCACTCAACACCTAAGTCCCACCGGCTACTCAAGGGACTTCCTCCTTTTAGCTCGAGGCCTAACTCATCTTGCGACTAGAAACTCCACACTCGAAACATTGCAAGGAAAACGAATCGATGAGGCTATCTCCAAAGATAATACTCGAGGTGGCATCCATGGTGCAACTCAACCACCACCAAGGAAAACTAGGGGAAAAACTTCAAACCCCAAGAACCAACAATTTACCAAAGAAAAGCTCAACTCTTAAATCTGGTGGCCACCGCTCTTGCGGGGACAAACAACTTTTCGCTTGCTAACAACACAATGCACGAGGACCCTCTCATTGGGCTAACCAACTGCGCTACTCGATCAACTACACAACTCAGAGCTACGCTGACTCCTCAACGAACGATTTCCCGGCAAGCAAACTCTAAAGGGCGTGAACATCACACACGCTCATTGACTTGCTAAAACCCAAGGGCAACATCAACCAACTCTCTTGGAAGCAACACCCAAGGGAAACTCAACCGATTGGACCACCAATCCGTAACTAGGCGAACTTACTCAACCACCGAGGAGGAATCAACTCCCAAAACAACCGGACTAGGAACAAATCCTCGTGGCAACGCCCTGCAGCTCGAACAAGAGCAAGCTCTTGAAACATCAAGAGAACCAAATCTTGGTCAACACCAAGCACCAACTAGCCTCCAAAACCAAACAAGCACTAGCTTGCTGAGATCGCCAAATCGCAAGCAACTCACCCAAGGAACACTGCTCGGGTCTAACTGGGAGCTCTGGAGAGGCTCTCCACAACTAGAGATCCTCTCGATCACCCTCCGACACACACGGTGGACGACAACGATCTAACAAACAACCGGCTCACGCGGGCACAACCCTCTCCAAATCTCAACTATGCTGGCCAACTCCAACTTGGAAACCAAGGGAACCGGAAACGCTACAGAGGCGTCATCCTCCTACTCAAAGCAACAACCTCAACATACCTTACGCCCAAGGTAAGGATCCGAACAGCTTTCTTAGCCAAAACGATCGAAATCTGCGCGCTTGCCCACTCTTGCTCTTGTTCGGTTCAATCGAAGTCTAACCAGGGCAAGGACCAACTAGCAAAACTTGCTTAACCAACAGCCCGGCAACGAGCACGGCATCCTTACAACCCAAAGCTAGGGCACTTGCCGAGAACCCAAGCCTTGACACCTCAAAGACTGAGCACTGGCTCCTCAACACGAACCTCTCGTGGTTTTCCCAAACATGAACCACGGAACGAGCTACGCAAAAGTACACCGGGGTGTACAGCTCCAACTTGATCCCTTAAGGTCCAAAGCCAACAAGGCTCTCACACAGGCAACTTTTGCCTCCAAACAAAGCCACTACTAACCAGGGAGCAACAAGAGTCCAAACCCACTCGGGGCCACTCACCACGAAAAGCCACATTGGCCAACTTACTTTTACAAGAGCAAATCCAAACCAAGCTAACATACCTCAAACCAATGTGCTCACCAAATGTGCTCCGATCAGCCATCCAACTCATGGCTCTAACACTGGATCAACCACGCATCCACGATGCCAACACTACCCATACTAGGGTAACTCAAAGGGTAGCCGACTCATGCTACCAAAGAATCGGCTCGAAGCTCACAACACAGGCGCGAGAACTCAAACTTGCTAACTCTTAACAGCCTACAACATCCTTTGGTACCCAACTCTCGGTGACCCTGGAAAGCTCTTACTTTCCCTCGAAAACCTCATACTTGTAGTCCTCTGACTACCACCGAGCTAGATCTCTTATGCAACCCAAACAGGTGCAAGCTCAGGAAAAGGGGTACAAGACTCGCGGGGATGCTCTACTCTGGGCAGCCAAGGAACCATCTGCACAAAAGGGCCAACAGGCCTCAAATCTAGGCCTCCTCTCAAAGCCTAGTGCCAACAAGCACTACATCCTTTACGACACAAATCAGCCCTAAATGAGCTTTACGCCCCTCAGAGGAAAGTCACACTCCAAGTGACGGGGCAATGGCACTCAAAGAAAGGAGTCCAAACACTCGAGCGACCTAATCTCTCCGCATCTCGACCAAAGGACATGCCAAGGCCTACTCCCGCATCCCACTCGATGCTCACAAAATCTCAGGCTAACTTTTGCATCTCACTCGATGCTCAACAAAAGCTCAGGCTAACTCCTCGGGTGGCGTCAACTAGTTCCACTCTGGGAACATCCAAATAAAAAGAGTGCTCCACTCTACTAGCCCGCCCAAAATCCACATACGGATCAAACCACGGCAAGTAAACTCCAAAGCGCACCGCAACGAGGGCACTAAAAGAATCGGGCCGCTGCAACGACGACATGCTTGCAGGGGGCACAGATGTCTCTACATCCGCCTCAAGCCACTAACACGGCAACTTGCCAATCAATCGGGCGACTGGTGGAGACTCTGCTAGTCCCCTCTCTCAAGGGACTACCACCACCAACTGCTGTACCAAACAGCCGACGGAGCACGCACACCTCGGCCTCTGAGAGCAGCGGGGACATCCCAACACACGGATGTTAAACTCAAACTGCCAACCGCTTTACTACTAGCGGCGGGACTTTCTAATACATCGAGCTCTCTGAGGCATCCACTTGCCAAATCGGGCGCTCCATCAACGCCAACAAACTCAATCGCATAAACCTCGCGATCATGCCCTCCCGGGAACCTCCGGGGCTACAAGAGCTCTTTGGGGGAAAAATCTTTGAAACAAACTCACACCGGGCTATCTCGTGCCCGAGACTCCTCACTACGCGCTACAAAGCGCGCTGGTCTTTGCTCTCGATAGCTAAAGACACGCCATCAACCTCTCATGGTGGAGCACACTCTGCTCAAGGAGTCATACTCGAGGCGTGCTAGCCTCTACCCTCTCCTCTAGGCAACTCAATCGCCAGGCCAACTCGCCAAGCGGGCTAAACAACCACGGGGCGCGGCCTCAACATCAACACGATCGGTCCGGCTCCTCGGTCGGACATGCCAAGCGTCTGCTCCTCTGAAAGTGCGATCAACACATCGCGATGCGCACAAGGCACCTCCACCCTCTCACTGGGGAGAAACCAACAAGCGGGCCACAAATGGCCTGGGGAGTCTAATCTCGCCTCCCTCTAAGTGCGATCGACACACTTTGGAGATCTCGCACAAAGCATAAATCTTTGGCCACACTGGGGCTCTCACACGCTCAACAAATCGCTCGCCGCAGAAGTTGGCATGATGGCTCTCTAAGCCCAAACCAACAACGAGTCGAACACGCTTTCGTCTCCGCTCCACAACTCTACACAGGCATAAAAGCTAGAAGAAAAGTATTGTAAATTCTTACCCTTAACTTAATTGAACTCGGACAAACTGGTGGCCGTGGAGTCTTGATGATCATGGGAACAACAACCTACAAAGCGAGGTTAGTCTCACAGAATCTATGACTCGTGCTCGATACTCAACTGTAAGAACCCGACCCAAAACATGGTCTTAAACACAGGTTCTCACTTAGCATGCAAGTTAAATATGATAACAAGCGGTTTAGAGCTCATATTTAAAAACCTTTCAAAACATATGAGAAGGGGGAGCCCTTAAAACATAACCAACAATTTGCATTTAAAACAATCCAACAAAGTAAAACAACTTTGGCGAGTGTTTAATAAAATGTACAATACAATTTAAGCAACGTTTTAAACAATGTTCCCTAGGACTCTGTCCATCTACATGCCGAATAAACAATGCAATAATAAAAGACAGAGTGCCATGGCGGTTCCCCATGATCAATCAGCTCCTCCGCTAGCCCTCCCGGTGTTGTCCCAAGTTACCCGAAAGATAAATAAGGGTGAGTATAAACATACTCGGTAAGAATCCCCAACCAGGTACAATACGATACATCAGTCATCTAGCACCTCAACATGCAAGCAAACAGCTATCAACACAGATCATAGCTCAACGAGCTCATAAAACAAGATCTGGAAACATCGGAAGTCTCTTACTTTCGGAATCATCGGAAGTCTCCTACTTCCGGCCTAATGATTGGTTCTCATAACCAATCCGGGACATCTCTCAGGTCTTTCTCCTCGGCCAATTGATCGGCTAAAAATCGATCCCAAGATGTCCGACACCCTCGAGGGTCTTTCTCCCTCGACCAATTGATTTGCTCAAAAGCCAATCCCAATGGGTGTCCTCAAGGGCCTCATTGCCCTCGCTAACAATCTGGACTATCGGGAGAGTACCCGAAGTCCGCTCTAAAGCGGAAGGAATTGGTGTACTCACGAACATTAGCCCGGGGAGCTCTCGAACCGGCGACTAACGCGTGTCTTGCGCACACCGCATGCTCATCTCGCAACCGCGGCGTAAATGCGGGGCTAAGGGCAAACTACGCGGGTCGAGTCACGCATGCCAAAAGACTCGGAGCGGTGTCAACACAAGTGCGAGGCCTCACGAGGCCCTCGGCACTCATCTGTGCGACTGTACCACCGACACGAAGCTAAGAACCGCCAAGCGCAGCTTGCACCGTTAAGCGAGGTTACGCTCTAGCAGGGCTACAAACTAGGCTTATGCCGATGGGGTAGCTACATCCACATCATTGCTGCGGGGAAGCAATGTACGTTATGCTTCTCTCTACTCCCGACCGGTGGGGACAAAGTACGTTATGTCCGCTCTCGGCCTCTAGATGATGACAAACCCTACTACGCTATCTAAGAATACCGAGTAAATCAATGATTCTGGCTAGCAAGCAATGACCGACATCAATCACATTTACCTAGCATGATACTACAACTTAACAGGAATCACAAGCATGCCGAAGAACAAACCTAGCATGGCACTAACATGTAAAATCAACAAACATGCTAGCAAGAGATCAAACAAAGCCGCCTATCACTATCATGCTCATAACAATCGGCAAACATACAAGGCACGAGCGAGATATATCGCGAGGTCCACACAACCACGGTAAGAAATCCTTACAGGGACAAGCGAGAAAATAATCACAAATCAACCAAGCAATCCTCGAGCGTCTAATCGAACCAAACAAAATTTAAACATCAAATAAAGCGGCCAAATCACATACATAAACGCCCCAAATAAATCAACAACCAAAGACCAACAAAAGCGAGGGCCCAACGAAGAAAAGACTCGGAAATACCATCCGAGAAGCCACAAGGCTCGGGCCAAGCCAACACATCACAAGCGGTGCTGGGCATCGCGGGCGCGCGACACGGCTGGGGCGCGCGACACGGACATGCTGGGCGCGCGACACGGCACCCAAGCGCGCGGACACGCGCGCATTGGCGCGCGGACACGGCCAAGGCAGGCGCGGACACGCTTCTGGCGCGCGCTGCGCGCGAGCGGGAAGAAGGGCGTGCGGCGCGACGACGCTCTTCTGAGGACGCGACTTCGAGCGCTCGCCGCAGGACGACGCGAGGCGCGCGCGACGCGGCTTTCAGCGAGGATGGCACGCAGCGCGGATAGTTCCGGGCGCGCGTGAGGGGGAGCGGCGGCGGCGACGCGATGATGGCGCGAGATCTGCGAGGGCGAGCTCGATCTGGGCGTCAGTGCGACGGCGCCGCGATCTCGGCATGCTGGGGCGACGGACTCGGCGACGGCGCGATCTGGGCGCGCGAGGGCTAGCTGGTGCGGCGATCGATTTGAGAGTGCGGCGGCAGCGTGAGGATCTCGCCACCTCCGTGGTGGCGCGACGGCGTCAGCAGCTTCGGGTGGGAAGCGCTAGGTCGGGGGAGAGAGAGAGAGAGAGAGAGAGAAAAAAGAAAAAGAAAAAGAAAAGAAAATTAAAAGAAAAGGAAAATGGGTTTGGACAAAAGGGAAAAAAAATAAAGAAAAGGGAAATAAAAGGAAAAATGGGATTTTATCCTCCTTTCCATCCTTAACCAATTTTCTTTCCAAATTTAAATAAGTCTTAAAGTCCTTAAATCCCAAATCATCTCTAAGGGCCTGGGCTCGAATCCCAAAGGAAACACCCAAACAACGATCACTTTGCCCAAAACCCAAATCACAACCGAACTCCCAAACGAATACCCCAAACATCTCGGGACTCATGACCACCAACAAACAAGCCTCAACAAAGGCGGGAGCTGCCTCGAAGCCACGAAAATCCACAAATCCCGCCCGGGAGCAAAAGACCAAAATACCCCTAAGGGTCAAAAGCAGCTCTAACGGCCCAACCAACCATCGAATCTAAACGGAAGCACCTCGAAATCGTAATAGAAAATCGGGCCGTTACAATCTACATGCTTTGAATAAACAATGCAATAATAAAAGACAGAGTGCTTGGCGGCTTCCCATGATCAATCGGCTCCTCATTAGCCCTCCCGGTGTTGTCCCAAGTTACCCGAAAGATAAATAAGGGTGAGTATAAACATACTCGTGAAGAATCCCCAACCGGGGTACAATACGATACATCAGTCATCTAGCACCTCAACATGCAAGCAAACAACTATCAACACAGATCATAGCTCAACGAGCTCAATAATACAAGATCTGGAGCCATCGAAAGTCTCTTACTTCCGGCCTAGGGATTGGTTACACTGACCAATCCTGGACATCACCGAGGTATCTCATCACTCGGGGAATACACTGATCCCTAGAATGTCCTCAAGGGCCTCCTTGCCCTTGCACTAAATCGGACTTACGGGAGAGTACCCGGTCGCTCTAACGGAAGGAATGGTGTACTCACGACATTAGCCCGGGAAGCTCTCCGAACCAGCAACTAACGCGCGTGTGCGCGCACACCGCATGCTCTCTCGCAACCGCGTAAATGCGGGGGCTAAGGGCAAACTACGCGGCCGTGTACGCATGCCTATGACTCGGAAGCGGTGTCACTGATCATAGTAGCGCGAGGCCCTCGGTGCTCATCTGTGCAGCATGATCCACGAACCTGAAGCTAAGAATCGGCCAGGGCAGGCTTACACCGAAGTGGGTTCTGCTCTAGTAGGCTACAAACTAGGCTTTATGCCGGAGTGGGTAGCTAAATCCACAATCGGCGGTCGGGGTAGCAAGATACGTTATGCTGCACACACTTTACTCCCGACTGAGCTAAATCCACCTTGGCGACCGGGGAAGCAAGATACGTTATCTTTGCGCACACTTTACTCCCGATCGGTGGGGACAAAGTACGTTATGTCCGCTCAGCCTCCGGATGATGACAAACCCTACAACTCTATCTAAGAGTACAGAGCAAAATCAATGATTCCTGGCTAGTAAGCAATGAAGGACATAAATCACATTACCTAGCATGATACTACAACTTAGCGGGAATCATAAGCATCTTTGTGAAACAAACCTAGCATGGCACTAACATGTAAAATCGGGAAAACATGCTAGCAAGAAATCAATCAACCGCTCTATCTCTAACATGCTCATAACAGTCAGCAAACAAGCAAGGCATATCGAGATATATCGCAGGGTCCACACAACCACGGTAAGAAATCCTTACCTGGGACAAGCAGAAAAACAATAATTAATCATAATAAATCACGAACGACCCTCGAGCCTCTAATCAATCCCGAACAGCCTGAACATCAAATAAAGCACCCAAATCAAATACATAAAATAGCCCAAAACAGTTATGGGGTTTCTATTTCAAAAGGGAGTTAAGTTAACTCTAGGCTATGGTTGGTGCTAGGGTAAAATTCGTAGCTCGTTCGAGGTTTTAGCACGCTAATTGAGGAGTTATGTATCTGCAAAGGTAAGGACTTTTACCTAGGGTTGTGTGGTCCTTAAATGCATTGTTTGCTTAATATTTGATTGATAATTTGCTAGATTATCTATAAGATGCATGGATTTAATCTTTGAGATAAGTTTGACCTCGTTGACTTCTATGATTGTTGTTTGAGCTGATGATAGTTTGTTTAACATATTTTTATACGAATATTCCTTGTGCTTGATACTGTTCAGTAGTATGGGATGCTGAGTAGTAATAGGATGATTGTAACTTATAGGACCAGTTGCGTTTTCTATAGGTTTTATTAGGACCAGTTGAGTTCCTAATCTTTAATAGGGCCAGTTGAGTCCCTACATTATTATAGGACCAGTAGTGTTCCTCTAAGATTTATTAGGACCAGTTGAGTCCCTAATCTTTAATTGGGCCAGTTGAGTCCCTATATTATTATAGGACCAGTTGTGTTCCTATAAGATTTATTAGGACCAGTTGAGTTCCTAATCTTTAATAGGGTCAGTTGAGTCCCTACATTATTATAGGACCAGTAGCGTTCCTATAAGATTTATTAGGACCAGTTGAGTTCCTAATCTTTAATAGGGCCAGTTGAGTCCCTACATTATTATAGGACCAGTAGCGTTCCTATAAGATTTATTAGGACCAGTTGAGTTCCTAATCTTTAATAGGGCCAGTTGAGTCCCTACATTATTATAGGACCAGTAGCGTTCCTATAAGATTGATTAGGACCAGTTGAGTTCCTAATCTTTAATAGGGCCAGTTGAGTCCCTACATTATTATAGGACCAATAGCGTTCCTATAAAATTTATTAGGACCGGTTGAGTTCCTAATCTTTAATAGGGCCAGTTGAGTCCCTACATTTTTATAGGACCAGTAGCGTTCCTATAAGGCATATTAAGACCAGTTGAGTTCCTAATCTTAATAGGGCCAATTGAGTCCCTACATTATTATAGGACTAGTAGCCTTCCTATAGGTTTTATTAGGGCCAGTTGAGTCCCTAAATTTATATAGAACCAGTAGAGCTTCTATTATAGGACCAGTTGAGTTCCTATGTGTAACACTTGGTCCAGATAAATTCCTTAGGTAAATGGACCAGACAAGTACCTGAATAGGTGGGAACCAGTTGTGTTCCCCAATTAGCTGAGCCTAGAGGTTCTCAGCTTAGAGCTCTGAGTCTGAGCGAGTTGTAGATAATGAGGGCAGTTGTTGGTTAGATGTTGAGCTGATGTATGCATTTTTGTACTCTAGGTGAGAGTTCTTACTGAGTAATCCTCATTACTCACCCTTATCATTTTCCCCCCTCCAGGTGCTGAGGTATACCGAGATAGATGAGTTGGACGAGGCTGTTGGATCATGGGGGTCACGTGTCCTATTGTTTATCAACTTTCTTTCCATTCCGCATGAACTATTTGATAAATGTTTATTTCAATTCCGAATGTTGAATTTATTTTTGAATCATTCTTGGCCAGGGGAACGTTTTACTGTTTTACCTTTATTGAATATTCAGTTGGTTTTAATACAGAGCATGTTTTGATTTTAAATTATTTGAGACTTGTTAAGTTTTTAATCATGCATGCTAGTAAAGTCCTACTAAAATTAGTTATTTTAGTCGGGTCTTTACACCTTCGTTCATGATTACAAGAGGATTGACGTTGTAAGGGCATAAACCCAAGAGACGGCGGACATCATTTTAATTAAATCTAACCGTTGGGGGAGTTGTCATATCTATTAAGGGTAAATCAGTAATTTATGTTAGTTTTAAAGCTTCAAATCAATCCAAATACTTTGATGATAACAAACTCAATTTTTGTACTTACTATTTGAGTGTTTCAAAGATTCTATCTTGTAGATCTCGAAAAGAGGATTCCAACGCATCTTGAATTGTCTGAATCGGAGCTCATATGAGGAAGATATGAGCAAAACAAGATTGGCAAAAAAATACACATTTAGACAAAAAAAAATGGGATTTTCTTATTATTTTCTACCATCTTTGATCTAAAATTCTTCCCATCTTCTATCTATTGAATCTCAACCATCAAAACCTTTTACCTTAATCCAATGGCCACATTTCATCCCATCTGGATTAAATCTCACCCATTGTAACGGCCCGGAATTTCATCCCGGTCTTCCCGGGAGGCCTAGGGGCATTTTGGTAATTTTGGGTCGGGCCGACAGGGCCGGTTATGTAATTGTTAATTGCCGGAAAAATTTTGAGTCGATTTGAATGGGATCGGGAATTTTGGTGAAGACATTTGGGCTTGGAAAAAGGTAAAAATAAATAGGGAATTAAATAGCGCGTCGAGTGAGATTCGAGCCAAGGACGTGCTGCATGCTAGGCAGGGGGCGCTGCCAGTCGAGCCACTGGGCGTCTTTGTGCTTCTAAACGCGCCAGCATCGTTATAAGCTTGTCTTCGTGCGTTCTGTTTAAAACGGAGCCGGCCGAAGCTCCTTCTCCATTTTCTTCTTCTTCCCTCCGCGATTTCCTTCTTCGACCGACCGCGAATTCCTCCCTCGCCGACTTCAATTCGCCGGATTTCCTTCTCCAAATCGAAGCTGATGCCGAGCAGCTGGTAAGTCCTTTCCTCTTCTCCTCTCTTCTTCTTCTTCCTCTCCTTCAAATCCGACTTCTTCCCTGTTTTGATTTCCATTTTTTCCGGCCGAGTCGAGGTGATTTGAGGTATGGGTTTTGTGCAGCTAGTGTAGGGGAGTTCACCATCAAAGAATCGCTCGTCGAATCCCCGTGGATCGCTCGATTTTGGGTTTTCTCCATCGCCCCTGTTTTCGTGCTTTGTCGCTGCGCAGTGCCGCCGAGCCTCGCCGCACACCGCGCGCGCGTCCTTGCCAGCTCCGTGTCGCGTAGCATCGCCAGCGCCAGTAGAGCCGCGTCGCCGCCATAGCCACCGCTCGCCGCGCGCAAGCACGCACGCCGCTCGCTTCGCCAGCGCGCGCCGCGCGCGCGGCCAGCGCGCCAGCCATTCCCATTCCTGCGCCCAGCGCGCCCAGCCCGCCCGTTGCTGCCCGTTCGTGCAATCGCGCTCGTTAGTCGCGTTAAATCGCGCCTCGTGTGTTGCTCCCGAGCTGAGCCTCGTTTATTTTATTATATTTAGGCCTATTGTGTGATTTTTGTTGTGATTGATAGGTTCGCGATAGCTAGTTCGGTTTCGTTCGCCACTTAGGATTTCGTGTCAAATCGTCCCCGACCAAGGTAAGGATTTCTTACCGGAGTTGTGTGGACCCTGCGATATTATATGTGATTGCTGATTGACTGCTTGTTTGTGTTTATTGACATGCGTAGCTAGGTATTCTATTCTGAATTCCAGATTAGCATGATTTTCCTTATTTAATTCTCATGTTAATCCATGCTAGGTTGTTCCTTTCTAGCATGCTCGTATCTGTTCCTTGCTTCGTAGTATCATGCTAGGCTCGTTGTATTCTTATTGAGCACGTATTGGATTTTATGGAATTGTTTGTTTGTTTGCTAGGGCGAGTTAGAATTGCGGTAGATAGCATCATCCGGGCCCGATGCATAAAGTACCTTGCATCCACCACGCGGGGGCGTCGAGCAAGTCATTCCGCCCACGGACCCCGTGAGGATTAGCTAACCCAAGCGGTAGGCCCCGCAATCTTGGGTGAGGGTGGCGGTCGTTAAATGCCCCAACGGTCGGGATGATGACTTGGCATTGCCTCGTCCCCTGCGGCCGGCATGACCTCGGCATGTTTGGCGGAGCCCCCGATTGCCACTGTTAAGGCAGGGCGGCTTCTGGTGTAAGCCTACCACGACCGTTCCTTGGCCCCAGTGCGGTGGTTCAGCCGACATAGTTTACGTGTCCAGTCTCACACCCTATGTCGGTGACACCGATCCAAAGATTTAGTTAGGCGTGGTGGATCGGACATGGGCGCTTGCCTCTAGACCCGGCACCCCCCATGGTGCTGCGCAGAGCACGCGGTGCATGTTTACGCTCATTACAACGCCCATTGGAGAGCTCCTAGGGATTGTGAGCGGTGTACCTTTCGTCGCGATGATAAGGCAGTGGGCCGGGACTTGTTTCTCGTATAGGGCGACTTGTGTATTGGACTGTGTGGTGATATCATTCCTGACTAAGACCTTAAATTGGCATCCGAGGCCCAAGTGTGGGCTAAGCTATGTGCTCTATTCTGTGTTTATACTCATAGCTTGCATACAGTCATCGAGATGACCATGTATATCGTATTGTACCCCGGTTGGGGATTCTTACTGAGCAATTCGTTGCTCACCCTTATTATTGTGGTTTTCCACAGGTAACCGAGTTGCGAGACAGGATGGCTGAAGGAGGAGCTGTGATCATGGGGCCCAGTCTTCCAACTCTTATTTTTGTATTATGACTCTTTATGTTTTATTTTCCCCTGAATGCATGTAGCCGGGCATGGAGCCCTAGGATGTTTTCTGAATATTTTGTGGATTCCAGCATTATTGTATTTAGACATGTTTTGAATGATTTTAAGAAATCTTTGATCGGAGTATACTTTGGAAATGTATTTATCTTGGAACAGGTGCTTGGAAACAGGGACAGGTTCCAGGGAAATTGTCTCGTTTTTAAAGGGGTTATTTTGAATGTTTTGTTTTGATTGGAATCCAAAATCATGTCTGTTTAAATGTCCTTTACTTTGAATGCATGCATTGGGGTAAGAGCCCATTTAGTGCCTCATTCGGGTCGGTCTCTTACACCCATCCATTATTTTTACCCTAAATCAAATGGTCAATCTTATCTCCATTCAAATACCTTTCATCAACCTTCCAAGAGCCACTTCCAACAAGCCTCCAAAATTTTCAAGCTCTCAAAAAACGTTCTCTCAAATTAGTTCTCACATATTCTTCAAACGGCGTAGTTCATTTTTTGTGAGAGTGTTCTTGTTTTTTGTATCAATTTGTGTATCTTGTCTGCAAGAGGCAATTTGTGCGAGATCCATTTTTTGTTTTCTTTGGGATTTGTATTAACGTGTGGGATACACTTTGGGTTGTGTGAAAATTGAATTGGTTTGATCCTGAACCATTGAAAAGGATTTGAGTTTCTCTTTAGCCTAAGAAAAAGAGGGTCGTGTAGGTTTGGATCTCACCCGTGTAAGAAGATCATCAATAAAATACCCAAGAAGAAGTCTTGGGGAGTGGAATAGGAATTCTGAACCACTATAAACCTCGGTGTCTTCTTTCCCTTATCTTTTATTTTTCACAATTTTATTTTACATATTATTTTAATGTTCATGAAATAGGACTTTGCTTGCAATTGTATTTTTAGTTTAACAAAGTTAGATTAAAAAAAAAAGGAGGACATATTAAGAGACAACTCTATTCACCTCCTCTGGTGTTGCTTAAAGATCCTACAATTGGTACTAGAGCGGGTAGCTTGGTTTTGATTCGAAAAAGTGTTTGAAACTTTTTTTGTTTATTTTTTTAAATCTGGAATTTTTTATTAAACTATTTTTTTAATTTTATCAAATATGGAATTTTATTATTTTTGCTCAAAAGTTTGAAAATTTGCTTTTTTAATGCCGTTTTCACCAAAAAAACTTAAAATTTGGTTTTTAAAATATATTTTTTTATATTTTGAATTGTGATTTTTTTTAAAAAAATTTCTTGAAAAATATTTTTGTTAATAACTAAAATATTGGAGCATATTTTTCTTAAAAAAAAAGGGAAACATTTAAAAATCTCCTTTTTCGTGCCATTTTGAAAAACTTAATTGTTTCGAGCTTATGGCAAACACTGGAGTACATGGGTTTGTTGAGGGTCAATCTACTACTAGACCACCCTTCTTTGATGGAAATAATTATGCTTGGTGGAAAACTAGGATGCGAATTTATTTGCTTTCGATTGATTATAATTTATGGGAAATTGTTTCCAAAGGTCCTATTGTTCCAACCAAAGTAGTTGCTATAAGGATGAGCCAAAGGATGAAAATGAATTAAACGAGGAAGATAAAAAGAAAGTGTCAATAAATTTTAGAGCCATGAATTCTTTGTTTAGTGCGTTATGTCCTGATGAGTTCAATCGAGTTTCTGCATGTAATTTTGCTAAAGAAATTTGGGATATGCTTGAAGTTAATCACGAAGGAACAAATCAAGTAAAAGAATCGAAAATTAGCATGTTGGTCCATAACTATAAATTATTCAAAATGGATGCTAATGAAACTAAATTTGAAATGTTTACTAGATTTACAAATATTGTGAATTCTTTGAAGGGACTAAGAAAAACATACACTACGTTTGATAACGCAAGGAAGATCCTTCGATCATTGCCAAAATGTTGGGAAGCCAAAGTGACGGCAATTCAAGAAGCTAAAGATCTCTCAAAACTTCGATTAGAATAGCTTATTGGATCTCTCATGACACATGAGATCATCATGAAGGGCAATATGGAAGATGATGTCAAAAAGAAAAAGAGTCTTGCATTAAAATCTACTCAAGCCCAAGATGATTCTGATAGTGAAGATGAATTAAATGATGAAGAGTTCGCTTATCTTACTAAAAGGTTCAAAAGGCATTTCAGAAAAAGAAATCTCTTCAAGAAGAATAACAATCAAGACAGCAAAGGAGAAAAGAGTAATAGAGATTCCATCATCCGCTTTGAGTGCAAAAGACCTGGACATGTGAAGTGGGACTGTCCTTAAAGAAAGTCATCTACAAAGAAAAACAAAAAGGCCATGAAAGCTACTTGGGATGAAAGTGATGAAAGCGAGTTTGAAAGTGAATTTGAAGTAGCCAACTTATGTTTTATGGCTTTTGGAGATGAAGACGACGATGACGAGGTAATTCCTGAAAATCTTAACTTTGATGAGCTTGTTGATGCTTAGAATGATATTAAAAGTGAATTTGAAAGATTAGGATGCAAATACATTTCTCTCAGGAAGAAAAATTCTAAGATAGCTCATGAGAACAATGACTTATTAATTGAGCTAGATAATTTAAAACAGGAAAATGAGACATTAAGGAAAGATTTTGATTTATGTAAGGCTAACATGCATGTTTTAAAAGAGGAGCACAAAATATTAGAAAATAAAAATGAAGATTTATTCTCTACTATTGTGAAATGTACAAACAGAAAAAATAACTTAGATATCATGATGGGAAAACAATAAGGCAATTTTTATAAAAGTGGTTTAGGTTACAAACTTCATCAAAATCAAAAGAAATTCACTAATTATTTTGTGATAGAAAGTTCCATGTCAACTATTGTATGTCATGCATGTGGAAAACACGGTCATAAAGTTTATGCATGTAATTTGAGAAAATTAAATGTCATAAATTAAGGTAAGAAAAGATTCCTAAATTTTTATTGACTAACCCCCAAGGACCCAAACAAATTTGGGTACCAAAGGTTACATCTTAGGAATAATTTTTTTCAGGTATGTTTAAGATCTATAAAGAATAGATGGTACTTGGATATTGGATGTTCAAAACACATGACTGGTGACCACACAAAATTTACATACCTAGAAAGGAAAGTCGGAGGATATGTCACATTCGGCGTTGACAAAAAGGGTAAAATCATTGGAAAAGGTAACATAGGTAATGATTCAAATTTTTTGATTGAAAATGTTTTATTGGTTGATGGCTTAAAACAGATTTATTGAGTATTAGTCAATTATGCGATAAAGGTTATAAGGTAGTTTTTAATGATATAAATTGCATAATTGAAAATTCATGTGATGGAAAAGTCTTGTTTGTTGGAAATAGAGATTGAAATGTTTACAATATTGATTTGATGAATTTTTCTATGATAGATGATAAATGTTTATCTGTTTTGCATGATGAGTCTTGGTTATGACATAAAAGATTAGGGCATGCAAGCATGCATTTAATTTCAAATATTTCTAAGAAATCACTTGTTAGAGGTCATCCAAAATTAAAATTTGAAAAAGACAAAGTTTATGATGCATGCCAAATGGGTAAACAAACTAAGTCATCTTTTAAATCAAAGAAAATGGTTTCTACTTCTAGACCTTTACAATTATTACATATGGATCTTTTTGGACCTACTAGAGTTTCAAGTCTAAGTGGTAAACATTATGCTTTTGTCATAGTTGATGATTTTTCTAGATTTACTTGGGTTTTATTTTTATCTCATAAGGATGAAACTTTAAAATCTTTTATAAATTTTTCAAAAAGAATTCAAAATAAAAAAGATTTTATGATTTCCAAAATTAGAAGTGATCATGGAGGAGAATTTGAAAATTCTTTGTTTGAAAAGTTTTGTGAAGAAAATGGTATTACTCATAATTTTTCCTCTCCAAGAACACCCCAACAAAATGGCGTTGTAGAAAGGAAAAATCGATCTTTACAAGAATTAGCTACATCCATGTTAAATGAATATAATTTACCAAAATATTTTTGGGCTGAAGCTGTTAATACTGCATCTTATGTGATGAATAAAGCTAATAAGACCTATTTTGAATAAAACTCCATATGAGCTTTTTAATGAAAAAGCCCCAAATATCAATTATTTCAAAGTCTTTGGTTGCAAGTGTTTTATTTTGAAAGATAAAGAAAACTTGGAAAGTTTGATTCAAAAAACGATATTGGTATATTTTTAGGATATTCCTCGTGTAGTAAAGCTTATAGAGTTTTTAATAAAAGAACTTTTATAGTTGAAGAGTCAATGAATGTTGTATTTGATGAAACACATGTTGCATTTAATAAATTATCTGCGAGTGATGAATCAGAAAAGTCATTTGAAGATCTAACAATAAATGACAAGGACTCAGAAGTAATAGCAAGTGGAACTCAGAATGAGCCAGAGGTAACCCTTCCTCAAGATTGGAGATTTTCTACTCACCATCCTAAGGAGTTAATTATCGGTGATGTATCTCAAGGAGTAGTAACTCGCTCTTCTTTAAATGCATTAAATAATAGGGAAATTGTGGTAGATAGTCTACTTTTATAAAATATTTACAAATGTAGGCAAATTCTATATCAATTGCAATCTTATTTTTCTATTTATAATTAATTAAAATACATATTATTTTATTCCCATTTCACCCCTGGCAGAGGACCAAACAAAAAATGGAAGGAAAAGCTCCGCCTTTTGCTATACCTCAAATTTTCATTTTTCATTTTTTGAATCAAAACCATTTATTTGCAAATTTCTTTTTTCTTTTTTTTAAATAGGCTTTTTTTTTACAATTTTTTTTAAATAGGTTTGATTGCAACTAATCACACTATTTTTGTTTTTTTGAAGATTTTTGACTTCTAATTAGTCCTTTCATTCCAATTTTTTATTCATGAAAAAATAGAAAATTATTATTTTACAATTTTCACAATTATATAGTTAAATTTGAACTTACTTTTATCTTTTATAAAGTATATTTTGGTATGAATAATATTTTCTTACAATCATCATTAATAATATGTTCTTATAATACGGTATTGATAATATAAAATATTGTATTAATGAGTATTTATAATAATACTAATGATTATAAATGCAAATACAATATTAACATAATTCTTGAATCTTTGAATATGTTCAACCTTAAATCGATAAATACTGTATTTATTTTAAATAATGTTATTATTAATATTGTATTTAGATATGAGAGTATTCTTCAATATCATTTAATATTAAATTATTAAACTATTTTCACTAATATATTTTAGTTTCTTAATAAAAGAAATTTATACCAGATTAGTCAAATTCATTAAATAATTACAAAAATTGTCACTTTTTAAAAAAATTAGCAATCATAGTTACATGTATTAATAATTTATAATATTGTATTAATGATATAATACTGAATTAATAATACATATTGTATTAATGAATATTTATAATACATAATACTGTATTAATAATACAATATTATGCATTATTATTATTATTGTATTAATACTAACTCACAACAGTATTATGTATTATAAATATTAATAATGCATAATATTGTATTATTAATATAGTATTATATTATGCGGAGATAAAATATTTACTAATAATACGTATTAATAATGGAATACATTTAGTATTAATAACAACGATTTATGGATTAAAAAACTTACAAGATTAGTAAAATTTATAAAAAATTATAAATATAGTCACTTTTTTTAAAAAAATTAGCAACATTTGTCATGTTATTAATTGTAATATTGTATTAATGACACACAATATTGTATTAAAAATATTTATAATGGAGTAGTAAAACGTATTAATATGTTTCGTACTCTATTAATACATTTAATACTGTATTAATAGTGCATAATATTGTATTATCATATTAATACATAATACTGTATTATTAATACAACACTAATTGTCGTATTAATACATAACAACGTATAATGAGTATCTAAAAAAGTATTAATGACTATAGTGCAACTATTATAAATATTGTAACAAAGATACATGTGGAATACTTGTATATGTTCAATCGATAAATATTGTATTTATTATGCTTAGTTAATGGTTACTTATTAAATCGATAAATCTTTGTATTTATTATGAATACAACTATTAATATTTTTTTTAAGGCATTGAGAGTATTTTTCAATGTTTTTTAATATTAAATTATTAATCTATTTTCACTATTATATTTTAATTTTTTAATAAAAAAAAGTCATTTGAATAAAGTCCATAACATATTGAGATACACTACCGACATATTATTAATGCACTATTAAATAATGGAATCTTGAACATTTCTTTAATACCATACCATCTCTACTTTGCTTTTCTTTTCTAGAGTCGTTCGAGTTGTTTAGTTTATTTAATTTCTAAGCTATATAAATTATATATACTTGTATTTATAGTAAAATCATTGTCAAATAATCAACACACAATACAAATAAATTTATAATATGATGAATTAATACTTATCTGTGCTATAAATACACATAAATATTTAAGATAACTTAATTATAATTACGATATTAATAATTTTTCAACAAAACAGATATTAATAAGGTACTTATATTTGCCTAAGTAAAAATAATAATAATATTAATATATTTTAGAATTGCTAATACATTACATAACTTACTCCAATTGTTCGCATATTTATTTATTAATACATGATTGAAAGATTTTAGATTTTTTTGAAAAAATAAAAAACAATTATCATTAATAAAGAAATAGTGTATCTCACATAAAATTCTATTATTGGACATTTGTAAGTAGATAATTTTGGGTTGAAAATAGAAGTTGAAAAGTGTCCATAATTTGAGAGATTTTTTTTCCTAAAATATAGTGCTTTTCTATTTTAGTAAAAGTTGGTTTATAGTAGAGGATATTTATGTAATTTCACTATAAAACTATTTTTTTTAATCAAACGGTAGATTACTTTTGCAATTCTTTGTTTTTTTGAACACGCGGGTAATTTTTTTTTTCATTTGGTCTATTGTTGTTAGAAGCCCTAAATAATATTGCTTTTGTATCTCAAGTTGAACCTAAGTCCTTCAAAGATGCTGAGTCTAATGAGTTTTGGTTAGTTGCCAAGCAAGAGGAATTAAATCAATTTGAAAGAAATAACGTGTGGGAGTTAGTTCCGCGTCCTAATGTTCATCCTGTCATAGGTACCAAATGGGTATTTAGAAATAAAATGGACGAGTCTGGTAATATTGTTAGAAATAAAGCTAGGTTAGTTGCTCAAGGTTATAGTCAAGAAGAAGGAATAGATTATGAGGAAACTTTTTCCCATGTTGCTAGACTTGAGTCAATTCGTATGTTACTTGCATTTGCATCTCATAAGAACTTTATTTTATTTCAAATGGATGTGAAAAGTGCATTTTTAAATGGTTTTATAATGGAGGAAGTTTATGTTGAACAACCTCTTGGCTTTGAAAGTTTTGAAAATCCAAATTATGTTTTTAAGTTAAATAAAGCTCTTTATGGTCTAAAACAAGCTCCTCGAGCTTGGTATGACCGTTTGAGTAAATTTTTACTTGATAATAATTTTAAAATCAGACTTATTAATAGTACACTTTTTATTAAAACTAAAGGAAGTGATATGTTGTTAGTACAAATTTATGTTGATGATATTATATTTGGTGCTACTAACTCTTCTCTTTGTGAGGAATTTTTGAAGTGTATGCATAGTGAGTTCAAAATGAGCATGATGGGAGAACTAAAATTTTTTCTTGGACTTCAAATCAAACAATTTGAAGATGGAATTTTTATAAATAAAAAAAAGTACACAAGGGATCTACTCAAGAGATTTAAGCTTGACAATGCAAAAATAGCAAAGACCCCAATGAGTACCACTACAAAGCTTGATAAAGATGATAAAGGTAAAAATGTAGATATTAAAGCTTGTAGAGGTATGATCGGATCCTTGCTTTACTTAACTGTGAGTAGGCCTGATATAATGTTTAGTGTATGCATGTGTGCAAGATTTCAATCATGCCCTAAAGAGTCACATTTACATACCGTGAAACGAATTTTTAAATATTTACTTGGCACATCTGACTTAAGTCTTTGGTATCCTAAAAATGCATCTCTAGATTTGATTTCATATTCGGATGCTGACTTTGCTGGTAGTTTAACTGATAGAAAAAGTACTAGTGGAACTTGTCATTTCTTAGGTAGTTCATTAGTGTCTTGGTATAGTAAAAAGAAAAATTATGTTGCATTATCTACTACTAAGGCTGAATACATTGTTGTGCTAGTTGTTGTTATCAAGTTTTATGGATGAAACAAACTTTCTGTGATTTTGGATTAAATTTGGAACAAATGCCTATCTTTTGTGATAACATTAGTTCAATCAATTTAACCAAAAATCCTATTCAACACTCTAGGACAAAGCATATAGATATTCGACATCATTTTCTTAGAGAACATGTGCAAAATGAAAATATTGTGATTCATTACGTTCCTACAGAGAAACAAGTAGCAGATATTTTTACAAAGGCTTTAAATAAAGATTTTTTTTGTAAAAATAGACTTGCACTTGGTATCATTCATATTTAATGACAAATTTGTTTTTAATAGAAGATCATTTTTTTTCATGTTGTATTGAGGGGGAGAATTATTTTAATTATGTATAAATTAAGGGGGAGAAAAATATATTCTTATATCTTTTTGTTGATAACAAAAGAGGGAAAATATTGAAGAATTTATAAAGTTTATTGAGTGGTTTGTCATCATAAAAAATGGGGAGATTGTTAGCTTTAAGGCTTCAAGTCAATTCAAATATTTTGACGATAACAAACTCAATTTTTTACTTACTATTTTAGTTTTTCAAAGATTCTATCTTGTTGATCTCGAAAAGAGGATTCCAACTCATCTTGAATAGTCAGAATTGGAGCTCAAACGAGGAAGTTAAGAGCCACCTCCAACAAGCCTCCAAAATTTTCAAGCTCTAAAAAAGTGTTCTCTCAAATTAGTTCTCACATATTCTTCAAATGGCGTAGTTCATTTTTTGTGAGAGTGTTCTTGTTTTTTGTATCAATTTGTGTATCTTGCCTACAAGAGGCAATTTGTGCGAGATTCATTTTTTGTTTTCTTTGGGATTTGTATTAACGTGTGGGATACACTTTGGGTTGTGTGAAAATTGAATTGGTTTGATCCTAAACCATTGAAAAGGATTTGAGTTTCTCTTTAGCCTAAGAAAAAGAGGGTCATTGTAACAACCCAGGTTTCCTTTCGGTTCTCCAGGTTTGTTCGATTGTTTCTCCAGTTAGTTGTCTGGGCTGTTAGGGCTGTTTGAGCCTCCAAGGGTATTCTGGTCATTTTTCCCTCTAGGTCGGTTTTACAATTAACCAGGGTTTCAGGACTGTTTCTGTTAATTGTGGTCTTCAATTATTCTTCGGTTTCTAGCACAATTCTCTTCTTAATTAATTCTTTTTAATCCAAGCCTCCTAACTTCCTTGCTGGTCAAGGGTTCGAAACCCACAAGCAACACTTTTTTTTATTAATTCTCTACAAAGCAAGACTCTCAAAGCCTAGCTGGTCACAGGTTTGAATCCCAGTAGCAACATTAATTAATTCTTAATTAATTAACAACAAACTTCAACTCATAGCCACCTAGGTTCGAGTCCTAGCTCGAGCACTTTACTTTTTAATTTTTCCTTGATTTTTACATTTAACTGGGATACCTCCAAAACCCTAACAAACATCCTAACTCCCGGGAACCTGCAGCCAACAAAAAGTCAGGTCTCAACGAAAGACAGAAATAGCCCTGGAACCCTAAATATCCACTAGGTAAGCCCTAAGAGCAAAATGACCAAAATTCCCTTTAGGGTTAAAAAGCCCTAACGGCCCAACCGAACGTCCGAATACTGAACCAAAAGTACCTGGGAAATCGGAACGGAAAACTGGGCCATTACAATACTTCCTCCTTTAATGAGTTTCGTCCCCGAAAGTCCTAAGACTAAAACAACTCTAGGAAAACTCCATTGATCCTTAACCAACCGAACTCTCGGTTAAGACAACACCAGTCCTTCTTCGAAACTCAAACCCTCTTAGGTTCCCAAAGGCTCAAAGCCAAAATGCCAACGAGTCTACCACAACCATCTCGACCAAAACTAGATATACACTGAGCTCCGAAGACAGAGACGTGGCAGCGCAAATCGGTAAGCCACGTGCTCCGACTCGCTCTAACTCTCAAACGGTCTTACAACCTGGGGCTTACCTATCTCCGCTTGCCAAACTTAGAACGCCCCACCATGGCGCTACTTTTGATAAACACGTCGACTGATCACAAACTCCAAAACACTACTCCGAACACTGACGTAACTTCCCTCAACACTCATAGCTATTAACAAACAGCCTCAACCCTACATCAGTCAACAAACAAGTAAACCTCTCGGGTTCCAGAAACCAGTCAGCCTCCTCTCTCTTCACAGGAGACCAGCGAACTCCAATGTTTGCCTACAAAACTCAACGGAACCCTTCTGAACCACCATCTGGCGACTGATCCTAAAGGCAAACTTCACCAACTGGTACGGGTCTAAAACAACTAAGCCACCATCTTAAAGAGAAATCGTCGTACCAAGGTCAAGGGGCACACTCTTGGTTCACCAGACGGCTAAAACCACTCAACTCTAGCTCAGCTATAATGCCGACTAAGAACGCACAACAATTAGGAACAAAGCCGAGAAGGGCTTGCTCTGCGAAACCTCAAACCCAAGATTACAACGAGGCGGAGCTCGCCTCCAAGGTGACTCACATCTCTCAAGTCCAACTGGCTACTCAAAGGACTTCCTCCTTTTAGTTTAGGCCTAACTCATCTTCCAACCAGAAACTCCACACCCGGAACATCTCAAGGAATACGAATAACAACAACCACAATGCTAGCGGATTGCAAGCAACACGAACCAGCAAGGCTACCTCAAAAGTTAATACTCGAGGCTGGCAATAACGGTGCAAATCAACCACCACAGAAACTAGGAGTTTCTTTGTAAAGACCCGACCCAAAAAGGGCACTAAATAGGCCTTTACCCCAATGCATGCATTAAAATGAAAAGACATGATGAAGATAAAGTTTTCGGATTCCCATTAAATCAAAACATTCAAGATTCATCCAGAACAATAAAGTCTCATCAAACTGCTCTCTGTCTCCAAGCACCTGTTTCACGACAAAATACATTTCCAACAGTTTACTCTGATCAGAGATTTTATTAAAAACATTTAAAACATCCTCAAATTCAACAAAGCTGGAATCCACAAATAATTCAGAAAAGTATCCTAGGGCTCCGTGCCCGGCTACATGCATTCAGGGGAAAAATAACGAAAAGAGTCATAACATAAGAAAAGTCGAGAGACGCAAAACAAGTTCCCATGATCACGCTCTCCTCCTTCACCATCCCGCCTCGCGCCATGGTTACCCGAAAGATAAGTAAGGGTGAGTAACGAATTACTCAAGAAGAATCCCCAACCGGGGTACAATACGATGCACATGGTCATCTAGATGAGTGTATGCAAGCTATGAATATAAACACAGAATAGAGCACATAGCTTAAGTCCACACTTGGACCTCGGATGCCAACTCAGGGTCTTAGTCCGGAAATAAATCCACCACACAATACGCCCTATACGAGAACCAAGTCTCGGCCTCAGCCTGACTACTGTCGATACGAAAGGTGCACTAGCTCAAGATCCCGAGGAGCTCTCCGGTCGGCGCTGTAATGAGCGTAAGCATGCACCGCGTGCTTCCACAGACTATGGGGGGTGCCGGGTCTAGTGGCAAGCTGCCCATATCCGGATACCACGCCTAACTAAATCTCTGGATCGGTGTCACTGACATAGGGGTGTGAGACCTGGACACGTGAACTATGTCAGCCTGTACCACCGCACCTGAGGCTAAGGAACGGGTCGTGGTAGGCTTACACCAGGAAGCCGCCCTTACCTTAACAGGTGGCAATCAAGGGCTACTACCGAACACACTGAGGATGTGCCGGCTGTCGGGGACTAGGCATTGCCAAGTCATCATCCCGACCGTTGGGGCATCGCTAAGACTACCACCTCACCCAAGATTGCAGGCCTCACCGGTCGGGATAGCTAATCCCTCACGGGGTCCAAGGACGGAGAATCGTGTCTCGAACGTCCTTGCCATAGATGCAAGATACTTTATGCATCGGGCCCGGATGATGCTATCTACCCGAATTCTAACTCGCCTTAACAATCAAGAAACAATCCAATACGTGCTCAAGAATACAACAGACCTAGCATGGTACTACGAACAAGAATGAATATGAGCATGCCGAACGGAACAACCTAGCATGGACTAACATGAAAGAACAACATACGAAGTCATGCGATCAGAATTCGAATTGCACAGAGCACCTAAACTATACATGCTGATAATCACAAACAAACATACAACATCAATCACATAGAACATCGCAAGGTCCACACAACTCCGGTAAGAAATCCTTACCTTGGCCGGAAGACTTCTACACACAAATCCTAAGTCATGCGGAACAATCCCGAACTAGCGAAAGGGAACCTAGCAAACCAACAATAAACAGCATCTAAAATATCTAAACAACAATAGAACACAAAGCTCACTCGGGGAACTCACGCGCGCGCGACGACACGAGCTTGGGGCTGCGCACAAGTCGCTCTCGCAAGGCAAAGGCTGGCCGCTGCTACCGGGCACGGCAGCGAGGACACGCTACTGGTTCTGCTACCGGCACGCAGACGGACACGCTACCGGCCGCGCTACCGCACGGCAAGGAGGGACACGCGCGCGCGGCGGCGCGCGGCGTCGAGGACGCGGCGAGCAACTCGGCAGGACGCGCGCGCGCGCGTAACGTCTCGAGCGAAGGCGCGCGGCAAGCAGCTCGGCAAGCGGACACGGCGAGGGGCGTCGCGCGCGATCGGCCGGACGCGCCGGCGCTGGCGAGGACCTCCTGGCGTCGGCGAGCGACGGGCGATCTCGGCCGGCCGGGCGAACGGCGAGGCTTGCTGGGACGAGTCTGGGCGTGCGGCAGGCTGGCTCGACCGATCTGGGCGTCTGCGGCGGTGGCTCGACCGATCTGGGCGTGCGACGTGGTCGCTCGACCGATCTGGGCGTCTGGCTGGGTGGGGATGATGGTCGCTCCTCTCGGTGGGCCGCACAACACACACACACACACAACCCCTTTTTCTTACATTCGGCCAACAAACATCCAAATGAGAAGATGAAGAAGACGAAGACTTACCCGGAATGATGATGATCGAACCCAAGGAGATGCAAGGATGAAGAACTCGGCAAGGCTATGGAGATGGAGAGCTTGGGCGGCCAAGAGGTGCTTTTGGAGAATAAGATGGAATAACCTAATTCTATTTCATTTAACCAAATGCACCAAAACTCCAAAATCCAAGGTTAACTAAGATGTGATGCAGAAAGAGCAACAAGAGCTCTCAATAGCTCAACTGGCTACACCACCCACCTGACTTCTCAGACCACCTGGGTTCGAAACCCACCAAACACACTTTAACACCCAATTTTCCTTTTGCATCTCCCCATGCCCAAACACATCCACAAAGCCTCAAAATCTTACATAAATCCATCCAATAATTTTAGCAACCGGAAAAAGACATAAACGGTCCTGACGGCCCGACCAAATTACTAAAATACCCCTAGGGCATACCTGGAAGACCGGGATGAAAACCTGGGTCGTTACAATATTCCCTCCTTTTTATGACTTTCGTCCTCGAAAGTCCTTAAGACTGAAACAACACAGGATATCTGCATTCTCATCCCGTCCTTCCCGCCGCTGCGGCGCCTCCTCCGAACTCGGACTCCTTCACTAAACCTTTACCAACGGATCTCACTTCTACGCAACGTCTTCGACTCAAGACCAGAATACTCATAGGCTTCTCCTCGAAGCCCAAACCCTCAATCAGCTGCAAGGGCTCACAGTCCACAATGAACAATGGGTCCGGCACATGCTGCCCCAACATCGATACATAAAAACACTGCACACGGCTGACAATGACAGAAAAAGCTAACCAATATGCAACTCTGCCAATCCTCTCGAGAATCTCAAATGGTCCAACAACAGGAGACTCCACTTCTCCCGCTTACCAAACCTCAACACAACTCACAACGGCACAACCTTAAAAGCACGCACTGTCCAATCTCAAACTCTAAAACTCGACGCCGAACATCGGCGAAACTTTCATGCCTGCTCTGAGCTAACCACAAACGAGCTCAACCTCTTGCACAACACCTCTGGTCAATCAGCTGCGAACACAGACCCAAAACAAAGACTGACGGCCACCAACCTTTTCTCACAAAGACTAGAGACTCGCAACACTTACCATACAATGCCTCAATGGAACCACAAGAATCGATCACGAGAATCGCTACCCAAGGCAACCTCCTAAAACCACACTGGTCTCCCGCCTAATCACGGAAACACCAACTCGCAACAAGCTCCGAAGGATCTGGCTCACTCCTCCCAAAAGACCATCGGACAAAAAGGGTGAAAACACTACAGAAACTGCACTCGGCTCATAAGCCTCTAAGAACACTCTCCTGAATCACGGTTCGCCCACGCACTGCCTAGAACAAACCTTTGTTGCCACACCCTAATGGCAACATCTCCAACCTGAAACTGACATGCCTCTACTCCATAGAAATGGCATCTGCACACCAACCGAGGTGCGAGCTCTAGCTACTGAAGTCAATACTCCAAAAGTCCGAACTCACACAACAACCTCAACTAGCTGACAGCTCCCACACGGAAACTTACAATCCAACAACTTGAGTGCTACGAACTAGGAAGCTCAAACAACTACAACTGCATAGCCATGCCAATCCACTCATCTCTAGCTCGACTCAAATCACTAGCTGGGCAAGACAACTTGCAAGACAACTTGCAAACAACCAGGCCCCAGAGGGCTCCATCCACTAAACTTACCTCCATGCAAACAACGGAGCAAAGCTCGCCTCAAATATGAAACACATCTCACAAGTCCAAACGATAACACATACAGGCTTAACCCTCAAGCTTAGGCTTAATGCACCTTCCCACCGAAACTTCATAAACGGAACTCCACTACCTGGTCAACACCAACTACCAAGAACAAGAATACCAACAATGGCTGGCAGAGTGCAAGCTACACTAGCCAAACAAGGATCCTCAATAAGTCCGACCTAATCCAACCACAAAGGTGCAACCTCATCCACAATCAAACAAAGGGGGCCTTCAACTACAAAGGTGCAACACTTCCAAGCCATCACTCAAAACCTTAACCAACTAGGCCAAACACTCATAGGAGGCGTAACAACCCTTACTCGCAACTTCCAAAGACACCACTCACGAGTCCGCTTAACTAGACCAACAACTGCTTCCAAGCAGCCAACAAACTTTTCCTCCTACTAGCACCACTACCACCAATTCCAAGACCAAGGAATAACCTGACAACTCCCAAGGAGAAACAGTCCTTACAAGCGATAAACCAACGGACAGAGGACTCCACATACGCTCACCGCCTTGCTCCACCAGAGCAAACAACATCTAATCTCACGGGGCACAACAAGGGTCCATCTCGGATGAACCTCCAAATGCCAAACGGGGCAACTCAACATCCTGGAAACAGAAAAACAACCAACATGGCACAAACCACTCGCCCCACGAGCGAAAACTAAACTCTAGCAACTTCAATCCACACTTGGTCAACACCAAGCATCAACTTGCCACCACACCAAAACCACTCCGGACTTTACTCCAAATAAACACTAGCTTGCTAGTCTACCAAGATCGCTAGCAACTCCACCAGGGCTACAAATCGCACGCCTCCAAGCCAGCCAACCAAAACTCACTAGCTGGGCTCTGACCGAGCTCTGGAGAGGATCTCCACAACCTAGGGTTCTTCAAAGAACCCTCGACACACACACCGCTTGCAGGCATACGATCTAATGCAGACAACCGCTCGAACAAACAACTCCAATTTCCAGCATCCCAACCATGCTGGCCAACTCCAACTCCTTGGGAACCTAGAGGACCCGAAACGCTACAGAATGCGTCATCCTCCTACTCAAAGCATCGGCCATAACATAACTTCTACCCAAGGAAGGATTCCGAACAACTCTCTTAGCCATGCCGATCAGAAACCACGCGGCTTAGCTACCACCGCTCTTGTTCAGTTTCCAACTGAACTCCAACCAACGATCAATAAGAAGATCCGCCAACCAAGCTTAGGCCCAACTTAACAAATCTTGCCTAAGCAACAACTTGATACCACGAGCACTGTATCCTTACCCCCTCAACCCAAGCCTTACAACAACCACCTGGAGTCCAACTTCTCAAGGCACTGAGCACGAGATCTCCAAAGCAAACCCTACATGGATCTGAAACTCTCGCCACGGAACGAACCACACAAAACACACTTGTGTGCACAACTCCCAACCTTCCTTTAGAGATCCAAGACTAACAAGCGCTTTTCCACAAAGCAACGATAACTCCCGGCAAATGATACAAACAATCCAAGGAACACCAAAAGTTCCATCTCCACACGATACTGAAGAGGAGGCAACCTTTGCTCTACCAAAGCATAAACATGCCAAACCAAACTTACTTTGTACCAAGCCTCTACCAAGGGTGCTTACCCCTAAGGCATCCAAAACCTCTCGCAAGGCATCACTCATCTCGCCTCAAAAGCATCCAACTCGCCTCATAGGCATCCAAATCATCCGATAAGCATCCAACTCATGGTCCTCACCGACCAAATCCACAACTACAATGCTCAACTCTCCTCAGATTTAGGCACTCGAAGGTAGTTGACCGCACTACCAACCACAAAGAAAATCTCTTGGCCTTAACACTAGCGCGAGACTCACGCGCACGCACCAACATTTACCAACCGGCAACCTCACGACTTACTCAACCTCCGTAAACACTGGGAAGAGGCTCCGGCTCCTCTCGAGCATCCTTTCGCTTGTAGTCCATCGACTACCACCGAACTAGCCCTCCGCACGACCTAAACGGGTGCAATCGCCATAAACAGATCCAAGGCTAAAGGAGTACGCTGAACTCCGAACGGCATAGAACCATCTGCTATGCCTAAGCCAAACTCAAGCTCGAACTGCACTTAGTGCCAAAGTGGCACACCAACCAATGCACCTCAAGTGCTACTACTACCAAATCCACATTTGAGGAAGTCAATGATAAACAACAACAAAGCTCGCATAAGGGCAAAGATGACCCGTCATCTGCCTCAAGCCACTAACACGGCAACTTGCCAAACAATCGGGCCACTAGTGGAGACTCTGCTAGTCCACCTCTCACAAGGGACTTCCACCACCATCTGATGAACCAAACAGCACAGGAACGGCACACCTCGGCCTTTGAACAGCAGGGCATCCCACACACGGATGCTAAACTCAAACCTGGCCAACTACTTTACTACTAGCAGTAGGACTTACTAAAACATCGAGCTCTCTGAGGCATCCATTTGCCAACCTCAGGCGTCTCCAACAACGCCAACAAACTCATCTGAATAAACTCTGCTGATCATGCCCTCCCGGAACCTCCGGCTACAAGAGCTACTGGGGGAAAATCTTTGAAACAAACTCACATCAATTTGGGCTATCTGTGCCCGGGACTCCTCACTACGCGCTACAAACTGCGCCTGGGTCTCCGCTCTCTGGTAGCTAAAGACCTGCCATCAAATCTCTCATGGCTGGAGCACACTCTGCTCAAGGAGTCTCACTCTGAGGCGCTGCTAGCCTCTACCCCCTCATCTAGGCAACTCAATCGCCGGGCCAAATCTGCATGCGGGCCTAACAACCACGGACGCGCCTCAACATCAACACGATCGGTCCAACTCCTCGGTCGGACATGCCAAGCGCCCTGCTCCTCTGGGTGCGATCAACATACTGGCGATCTACACGAAGCACCACCACCCTCTCACTAGGGAAAAGCAGCAACTGGGCCACAAATGGCCAACGGGAGTCTAAGCTCTGCGCCTCCTGCGAACGATGTCCTGGGGCATCCGAATCTATCTGGATACCTCAACAAGCCGCTAAACAAACCGCGCTCGCGATCGCTGAAAGTTGGCATGATGGCTCACTAAGCCCAAACCAACAACGAGTCAGAACCTGCTCGTCTCCGCTCCACAACACTACACAAGGCATACACTAGATGAAAGGTATTGTAAATTCTTAACCCTTTTCTAAAAACAAGAAACTTAGGCGTACTGATGACCGCTTGTCAGTGTCTTTGGTGATCATGGGAAAGACGACCTACAACAAAAGGTCAGTCTACGAATCTATGACTCTGAGCTCGATACCAATCAGAAAGACCCGACCAAAAAAGGGCACTAAATAGGCCTTTACCCCAATGCATGCATTAAAATGAAAAGACATGATGAAGATAAAGTTTTGGATTCCCATTAAATCAAAACATTCAAGATTCATCCAGAACAATAAAGTCTCACTGAAACCTGCTCCTGTCTCCAAGCACTGCTTCACAGACAAATACATTTCCAACGATTTACTCGATCGAGATTTTATTAAAAACATTTAAAACATCCTCAAATTCAACAAAGCCGAATCCACAAATAATTGAGAAAAGTATCCTAGGGCTCGTGCGTCTACATGCATTCGGGGAAAAATAACGAAAAGAGTCATAACATAAGAAAAGTCGAGAGACGACAAAGAAGTTCCCATGATCACGGCTCCTCCTTGACCATCCCCTCGCGCCATGGTTACCTGAAGATAAGTAAGGGTGAGTAACGAATTACTCAAGAAGAATCCCCAACCGGGTACAATACGATGCACATGGTCATCTAGATGAGTGTATGCAAGCTATGAATATAAACACAGAATAGAGCACATAGCTTAAGTCCACACTTGGACCTCGGATGCCAACTCAGGGTCTTAGTCCGGAAATAAATCCACCACACAATACGCCCTATACGAGAACCAAGTCTCGGCCTCGGCCGACTCACCGCCGATCACGAAAGGTGCACTAGCTCAAGATCCCGAGGAGCTCTCGGTCGGCGGCCAGAATGAGCGTAAGCATGCACCGCGTGCTTCCACAGAACTATGGGGTGCCGGGTCTATTGGCAAGTCGCCCATATCCGGATACCACGCCTAACTAAATCTCGGATCGGTGTCACCGACATAGGGGTGTGAGACTGGACACGTGAACTATGTCACCGCACCCACCGCACTTTGAGGCTAAGGAACGGGTCGTGGTAGGCTTACACCAGAAGCCGCCCTTACCTTAACAGTGGCAATCAAGGGCTACTACCGAACACACCGAGGATGTGCCACTTTGTCGGGACTAGGCATTGCCAAGTCATCATCCCGACCGCTGGGGCATCGCTAAGACTACCACCCTCACCCAAGATTGCAGGGCCTACCGGTCGGGATAGCTAATCCCTCACGGGGTCCAAGGACGGAGAACTGTCTCGAACGTCCTTGCCATAGATGCAAGATACTTTATGCATCGGGCCCGGATGATGCTATCTACCGAATTCTAACTCGCCTTAACAATCAAGAAACAATCCAATACGTGCTCAAGAATACAAACAGACCTAGCATGGTACTACAGAACAAGAATGAATATGAGCATGCCGAACGGAACAACCTAGCATGGACTAACATGAAAGAACAACATACGAAGTCATGCCATCGAGAATTCGAATGAGCACCTAAACTATACATGCTTGATAATCACAAACAAACATACAACATCAATCACATAGAACATCGCAGGTCCACACAACTCCGGTAAGAAATCCTTACCTTGGTCGGAAGACTTCTACACACAAATCCTAAGTCATGGAACAATCCCGAACTAGCGAAGCGGGAACCTAGCAAACCAACAATAAACAAAGATCTAAAATATCTAAACAACAATAGAAACAGACAAGCTCACCGGGAACTCACGCGCGCGCGACGACACGAGCTTGAGGTCTGGCAGCAGCTAACTCGGCAAAGGTGGGCGCTGGCCGCTACCGGCACGGCGAGGACACGCTACCGGTTCTTGCTACCGCACGCGCAGACGGACACGCTACCGGGCCGCTGCCGCACGCAAGGCGAGGACACACGCGCGGCGCGGCGCTGCGTCGACGGCGCGCGCGGCGGCTGGCGTCGCGATGCGGACACGGCGAGCAACTCGGCGGAGGACGCGCGCGCGGCGAACGCTCTGAGCGAAGGCGCGCGGGCAAGCAGCTCGGCAAGCGGACACGGCGAGGGTCGCGGCGATCGACGGCCGGACGCGCTGGCGCGCGGCGAGGACCTCTCGGCGTCGCGCGATCGGGCGATCTGCTGCTGGGCGAACGGCGAGGCCGAGCTGACAGTCTGGGGCGTCTGGCGGGCGGCTCGACCGATCGGGCGTGCGGCGGCTGGCGGGCTAGCTCGACCGATCTGGGCGTGCGACAGGGCTGGCTCGACCGATCTGGGCGTGCGAGCTGGGCTGGGGATGATGGCTGCTCCTCTCGGCTGGCTGCACAACACACACACACACACACAACCCCTTTTTCTTACATTCGGCCAACAAACATCCAAATGAGAAGATGAAGAAGACGAAGACTTACCCGGAATGATGATGATCGAACCCAAGGAGATGCAAGGATGAAGAACTCGGCAAGGCTATGGAGATGGAGAGCTTGGGCGGCCAAGAGGTGCTTTTGGAGAATAAGATGGAATAACCTAATTCTATTTCATTTAACCAAATGCACCAAAACTCCAAAATCCAAGGTTAACTAAGATGTGATGCAGAAAGAGCAACAAGAGCTCTCAATAGCTCAACTGGCTACACCACCCACCTGACTTCTCAGACCACCTGGGTTCGAAACCCACCAAACACACTTTAACACCCAATTTTCCTTTTGCATCTCCCCATGCCCAAACACATCCACAAAGCCTCAAAATCTTACATAAATCCATCCAATAATTTTAGCAACCGGAAAAAGACATAAACGGTCCTGACGGCCCGACCAAATTACTAAAATACCCCTAGGGCATACCTGGAAGACCGGGATGAAAACCTGGGTCGTTACATTCTTAAACTCCAAAGATCCAGCAACTTTCCAGCAACAACTCAAACTTCTGAGCTGTCTGACGACCGCCCTCGCAGGGTCGAACAACTTGCCACTTGCTAGCATCGCAACACAGGGATCCTCTAGCTGGGCTGAGTGCTGCGCCACTCTAATTAACTCCACAACACAGGAGCTAAGCTGACTCCTTCTAAATGAAAATGATCCCCTGACAAGTAGACTTCCAAAGGACAGTGAACTCCACACACGCTCGCTGTCTAGCTCAAACAAAGGTGTCAACAACCAACTCTCTCGGAAGCAACAATAGAGGGTTTTCACAAAAGACTGAACCACCGACTCACAACTGGTAGTACTCATCAAAACGTCGAAGGAGGGGTCAACTCCCAAAACTTTCCGAACAGGAACACGTCCTCAGGGCAACGCTCGCTTGTTCCAACCAAGCTAGCTCTTGCAACAACATGGGAACCACACCTTGGTGAACGCCAAGAACCACCTTGCTAACAATTTCAAAACCAACGCGGAGGTTACCAAGAACAACTCTAGCTTGTCAACCGACTACAAGCTTCCAGCAACTCAACCGAGGAACACTGCCTGGGTCTGACTGAGCTCTGGTGAGGCTCTCCACAACTTAGGGTTCCTCCGACCACCCTCTGACACACACTGTCATCAAACGGTCTAACAGTCCACTGACTACACGGGCACAACTCCGTCCAGCGTCTCAACTATGCTGGCCCGCTCCAACTCCTTGAAAACCAAGAAGACTAGAAACGCTATAGAATGTGTCATCCTCCTACTCAAAGCATCAGCCACATCGTAGCTTCTACCCAGGGTAAGGATCCGAACAACACTCTTAGCAATGACGGTCAGAAACTACGCGGCTTTGCTACCACCGCTCTCGTTCAGTTCCAACTGAACTCCAACCATCGATCAACAAGAAGTTCCTCTAATCAGGTCAAGTTCCATCTAGCGTAACTTGCTTAAGCAACCACCCGACTACGAGAACGGTATCCTTACAACCAAAGTTAGGGCACTTGACAAGAACTAAAGCCCTGACACCTCAAGGACTGAGCACTGGTTTCTCAACACGAATCTCTCGTGGTTCCCAAAACGTACACCACGGAACGAGCTACACAAAATTACACTGGCGTGCACAGCTCCAACTTGATTCTTTAAGATCCAAATCCAACATGAACTCTTACACAAGGCAACTTTTGCCTCCCAATAGAGCCACAACTAGCAAGGGAGCAACAAGAGTCCAAACCCACTCGGGGTCAACTCACCACGAAACGCCACATTGGCCAACTTACTCTAAGATACCTCATACCAATGTGTCCACTAAATGTGCTCCGCTCAACCATACAACTCATGGCTCTAACACTGGATCAACCACGCATCATCGATGCCAACTCTACTCATATTAGGGTAACTCAAGGGTAGTTGAATCACTCACGTGTCCACGACACAAGCGCGAGAACTCGGATGCGCTAGCCCTTAACAACCCTCAACATCCTTGCACCAAAATCTCGGTGACCCTGAAAGCTCCTGCTTTCCCTCGAACGACCTCACACTTGTAGTCATCTGACTACCACCGAGCTAGTTCTCACAACAACCCAAAACAAGTGAAACCACAAGAAACGAGTACAAGACTAGTGGGGATGCTGAGCTCCGGGTGGGTCATAGAACCACCTGCACATCGGGTGCGAACTGGCCTGAACCTAGGCCTCCGAGCAAAACTTGGTGCCAACAAGCACTACATCCTTTACAACACAAAGCAACTATTTACAAGCTCTACGCCCCGCTAGGGTAGGGAAGGTCACACTCCAGGTGACGGGGACAATGGCACTCCAAACAAGAATCCCAACACTCGAGCAGTCTAATCTCTGGCATCTCGTCTAACAGACATGCCACGACCTACTCTTGCATCCCACTCGATACTCCACAGATACTCAAGCCAACTCTCAGAAGGTAGCATCTAACTCCACTGTAGGAGCATGCTATCAAAAGAGTGCTCCACTCTACTCCACTGTAGGAGCATGCTATCAAAAGAGTGCTCCACTCTACTAGCCAACTGAAATCCACGGACGGATTAAGTCCTGACAAGCAAACTCCACACTGCACCCTAGCCACGGGGTACTAACAGGATAGGCTGGAAAACAACGATAGGCTTGCAAGGGGTCAAAGATGTCTCTACATCTTCCTCAGAAGCTATTAACTCGACAACTTTCCATACAACCATGTGGCTGGTGGAGACTCTGCTGGTCTGCCTCTCCTAGTGGACTTCCACCACCAAACTGCTGTATCAACAGCTCACGAGCAGCACATCTCGGCCTCTGAGCATCAGGTCATCCCAACACTAGGATGAAAAGCTCTACAGGCTTCCACTTGCCAAACTCGGCGGCTCCATCAATGCCATCTAACTCATCAGCCTAAACCTCACCGATCCCCGCCTCTTCCGGGAACCTGCAGGGCTCTTTGGAGCTCTCTGGGGGTGTCTCCTAATAAACTTTGCTGCTGGGCTATCTGTGCCTGGGACTCCTCACTGCGCGCTACAAACTGCGCCTGGGTCTCCGCTCTCTGTTAGCTAAAAAGACCTGCCATTGACTCTCTCATGGCTGGAGCACACTCTGCTCAAGGAGTCTCACTCTGAGGCATGCTAGCCTCTTGCCCCCTTCTCTTGGCAACTCAACTGCCAGAGCCAAAGTTGGCCTACGGGTCTAGACAACCCTGGACGTGGTCTCATCATCAACATGAGCAGTCCAACTCCTCGGTTGGAAATACCAAACGTCCCTGCTCCTCTATGTGTAATCAACATACTGGCGATCTACACAAAACACAAAAGCTAGTCCACACTGGGACTCTCACTGCCCAACAGGGGTAACACATGTATACTAGATGCAGTATTGTAAAATAAAACCCTTAACCTAATGAACTTAGACAAACCTGACGACCGTGGAGTGCTGATGATCATGGGGACAACAACCTACAAAGCAGGTTAGTCTACAGAATCTATGACTCTGTGCTCTGATACAACCTGTAAGAACCCGACCCGAAATACGGTCCTAAACCTAGGTTCTCACTCAGCATGCAAGAGAAATATGTTTAAAAACGGTTTAGTGCTCATATTTAAAACTTTTCAAACCTCAATGAACGGGGAACATTTAAAACATCACCAACACTTTTCATTAAGCAAAACCAATAAAGTAAAGACAAGCCTGGCCTGTATTTATAAAAACACTCAAAACAGTTTAAACAACTTTTAACAACGTTCCCCTAGGACTCCTGTCCATCTACATGCTGAATAAATAATGCAAATAATAAACGACAGAGTGCCGGCAGCTCCCACGATCACTCAGCTCCATCCGCTGGCCGTTCCGGTGCTGTCCGAAGTTACCTGGTGGAAAAACCACAGAAATAAGGGTGAGTATAAACATACTCAGTAAGAATCCACAATCGGGGTATAATACGATACATCAGTCATCTAGCACCCTAGTATACATGCAAACAGTTACCAACATAGATCATAGCTCAACGTGCTTACAAGGCAAAATCTGGAATCCTCGGAAGTCTCCTACTTCTGGTCCTAACGATTGGTTCTCATAACCAATCCCGTGACAACTCCGAGGTTCTTTCTCCCTCAGCCAAATGATCAGCTCAAAAACCGATCCCAATAGATGTCTGACACCCTCGAGGGTCTTTCTCCCTCGACCATATGATCAGCTCAAAAACCAATCCCAATGGGTGTCCTTGAGGGCCTCTTACCCTCGGCTAGATAAACTGGACTAACGGGAGAGTACCCGAAGTCTGGATCTAATCTGGAACAAAATTGGTGTACTCACTAACATTAGCCCTGAGGAGCTCTCGCACTGGCGACTAACGCAGCGTGTCGCACACACACCTTCATGCCGCAAGCTGGTGTAAATGGGGGCTAGGGACAAACTATGCGAGCCAGGTACGCATGCCTAAAGACTCGAAAACGGTGTCACTGAACACAGTAGTGCGAGGCCCTCGACACTCATCTGTAATAGCATACCACCGACCTGAAGCTAAGAACCGGCCAAGGTAGGCTTGCATCGTTGGCAGGGTTTCGCTCTAGCAGGCTACAAACTAGGCTTATGCCGATGCAGTAGCTAATCCACATCGGCTACCGGGGGGGAAGCAATGTACGTTATGCTTCGCTCTAACTCCCGACCAGTGGGGACAAATGACGTTATGTCCGCTCTCAGCCTCTAGATGATGACAAACCCTACTATGCTAGCTAAGAGTACAGAGTAATCGATTCCTGGCTAAACATACATTCTCAACATAAAACACATAGCCTAGCATGATACTACGAACTTAAGCAGGAATCAAAAGCATGCTGGAAGAACAAACCTAGCATGGCACTCACATGAACAACAAGCAAACATGCTAGCAAGAAGTCAAACACAAGCTGTCATATCCACTATCATGCTCATAACAGTAAACAAACATACAAGGCACATCATGATAATATCGCAGGGTCCACACAACCACGGTAAGAAATCCTTACCTGGAAATAAGTAGTAAATAAGTATAACGCTCCTTGAGCTGCAGAACACACAACCTAACAAAACATACATAGTTACATCAATAACCTAAACTAGCTATCTCTAAACTAAACTCAAGGAAACAAGAACCTGAAAGTTACCCGGTGAGCTATACAAGCTCTCGGCCAACCCCTTCGGAAATTCCAAGGGAACTATTGGCTAGGGCTTTACTTCCGGCTTCCTCACAACACCTCCTGGAACAAGCTCGGCTTCACCTCAACAGGAAGGAACATAGGTTAGCTTGTCGGGAAAACAAACATCACACTCCCAAACCACACCAACATGCTCTTGGCTAGGGGAAAGAACTCACCTCGGGAGTGTGCTCGGCATGGCTACTGCTCACGGCTGCTAGGGTTTGATGCCGGAACTCTCTCGGCTTCGATCGGAGCTTGCAAAACAACGTAGAAACGCTTAGGGAACAACCAACCAGCAACCTTAGGCTCTCGGCCAAGGGAATGAAAAACTCACCTTAACAAGAATTGGCTCCAAGAAAGCTTGAAGGAAGGCGCGGCTACAAGGGCTTCACTTGGATGGAGTTTTCGGCAACAACAATTCCAACTAGGGCTTGCGAAAACACCTCTCGGGCAAGCTTCTTGAACTAGGCTTGTGACAACCCAAGAAGAAGAACAAGAGAGTGATCGGTCCTCTCTTGAAAGTAAAAGGAGATGATTCGACAATCCCAAGAACTCCAAAGGGAAGGTCTAGGCTTCAAGAGGAAACAACTTGCTCGGTTAGGGTTTGCCCAAGCAACAAGGAAAGCAAGTCTAGGCTAGGAAAAAGAAAGGAAAAGGAGATGATTACCTCGGTTCTTGATCTTGATTTTGATCTTGGAGAAACGACAAGAAGATTGAGGGGGAAGAGGGGAAGAAGATGCTCTCGGCAAGACAAGTAACCAAACAAAAGAGAGGAATCAAGAAGGATAAAGTGCTCGTCAAGAGGAGAAGAATGGAGGATGAAATCGGCAAGATGACGGAAGGGAAAGAGAATTGGAATCAGCAAAGATGTGGGGGAGAACTTACGTGCGACAAGGGTGGAAGCCAAAAGTACGAATTCTTTTTCCTTATTCTTACGATTCCAACTCATGGGCTTTCCCCCATCGAGTCTCGACGGCAGCACAATTCTCTTCTTAATTAATTCTTTTTAATCCAAGCCTCCTAACTTCCTTCCTAGTCAAGGGTTCGAAACCCACAAGCAACACTTTTTTTTTATTATTAATTCTCTACAAAGCAAGCCTCCCAAAGCCTAGCTGGTCACAGGTTCGAATCCCAGCAGCAACATTAATTAATTCTTAATTAATTAACAACAAACTTCAACTTATAGCCACCTGGGTTCGAGTCCTGGCTCGAGCACTTTACTTTTAAATTTTTCCTTGATTTTTACATTTAACTGGGATACCTCCAAAACCCTAACAAACATCCTAACTCCCGAACTCAGAACCAACAAAAGTCAGGTCTCAACGAAAGACAGAAACAACCCTGGAACCCTAAATATCCACCAGGTCAGCCCTAAGAGCAAAATGACCAAAATGCCCTTCAGGGTTAAAAAGCCCTAACGACCCAACCGAACGTTCGAATACTAAACCAAAAGTACCAGGGAAATCGAAACGGAAAAATGGGTCGTTACAGCCTAGCCTAGCCGAGACCTCCCTTTGGAGTTGCCTTTCCTTCTTGGCCGAGATCCTTAAGGTGAGTATTGGATGGTGTTTCGCTCTTGTTTTGATGGTTGAATGATTGGAAAATAGTTTTACGCAAGCTTCTTCTTGGTTGTGCAAGCTAAAGCCTAGCCGAAACACTTGGGGTGCTTGTGGTTTGTACTAGCCAAGACCCCTTGTGCATTGTAAAATCCAACCCGAAAGAGGTCCTAACCTAGGCCTTTACTTCAATGCATGCTTTTAAAACATGAATACGTTATGCATGATTGCCATCAAGATTCTGTATAAATTTAAAACTCTTAAACATACATTAATTTAGCAAGCACAAAAACAACCTGAAACCTGTCCCTGTTTCCAAGCACCTATTCCAAGCTATAAATAGTTCAAAACATACTCTGATCAGAGATTTATTTCAACATTCAGTTCCAAATCTTTTTAAAAGAAAAGACAGAATCCAGATACAATCCCAAAACATCCTAAGGGCTCCGTGCCCTAACTACATGCAGTCAAGAATATAAAAAGGAAAATTCATAACATAAGACTCAGAGTTAAAACAGCTGGATTCCATGATCAGCAGCTTCTCCTTCAGCTAACCGGTCTCGCTCCCTGGTTACCTGTGGAAACCACAAAAGTAAGGGTGAGTAATGAAATACTCAGTAAGAATCCCCAACTGGGGTACAATACGATACAACTGGTCATCTAGCAGAATGTATGCAAGCTATAAATACAAACATTGAAGAGAGCACTTTAGTTTAATCCATGCATAAATATAAATGGATGCCTTCCTACGGTCTTACTTTGTGTAAAGACCCGACCCAAAAGGGCTCTAAATGGGCCTTTACCCCAATGCATGTATTGAAAATAAAAGACATTATGAAAAATATATTTCGGATCCCAAGTAAAAACAGAAACATTCAACAACCAAAACATACATTTCTAAAAGCATACTCTGATCAGAGGTTTATTTAAAACATTTAAACAATCCACAAGTACAAATATGCTGGAATCCATAAAACGTAAGAAAACATCCTGGGGCTCCGTGCCCGTCTACATGCATTCAGGGGAAATAACAAAAGTCAAGAGTCATGATAAAATAAAATGGTCAGAGATGACAGCAGGATTCCATGATCACAGCTCCTCCTTCAGCCATCCTGTCTCCCGCCTTGATTACCTGTGGAGAACCACAGAATAAGGGTGAGTAACGAATTACCCAAGTAAGAATCCCCAACCGGGTACAATACGATATACATGATCATCTAGAAGAATGTATGCAAGCTATGAGTACAAACACGAGGCGGAGCACATAGCTAAGTCCACACTTGAACCTCGGATGCCAACTCGGGGTCTTAGTCCGGAATACCATGACACACTATACGCTCTATCACGGGAACAAGTCCGGCCTCGGCTGTCTCACCGTCGTCACGAAAGGTGCACTGCTCAAGATCCCGAGGAGCTCTCCACGGCGGCGTTGTAATGAGCGTAAGCGCGCACCACATGCTACTGCAAACTCGGGGTGCCGGGTCTAGTGGCAAGCCGCCCGAGTTCGATCACCATGCCTAACTAAATCTCTGGATCGGTGTCACAACATAGGGTGTGAGACTCGACACGTGAACTATGTCACCTGTACCACACGCACTGAGGCTAAGGAACCGGTCGTGGTAGGCTTACACCGAGAAGCGGTCCTTGCCTAATAGGTGGCAATCAAGGGCTACGGCCGAACACGCCGAGGACGTGCCGATCGCCGGGGGCGAGGCAATGCCAAGTCATCATCCCGACCGTTGGGGCATTTAACGATCGCCACCCTCACCCAAGATTGCGGGGCCACCGTTAGGGTTAGCTAAACCCTAACGGGATCGAGGACGGAGTACCATCTCGCACGTCCCTCGCTTGGGGATGCAAGTTACGTTATGCATCCGCCGGATGATGCTACCTACCCGAACTCTAAACCATAGCAATAATAACAATTCAATCAATGCGGTCCAATACGTGCTCAATGGATACAAGGAACCTAGCATGATACTACGAAGCAAGAGCGAGATATCGAACATGCGAGAATGGAACAACCTAGCATGGGCTAACATGAGAAACAATACAAGAGTTCATGCCACTCGAGAATTGAATGAGCACCTAGGGCTAAACATGCTAGTAATCATACACAGCATACAAAACAACAATCACAAATATACCGCAGGGCCCACACAACTCCGGTAAGAAATCCTTACCTTGGTGGAGGCTTCTACACACAAATCCTAAGGCTGCGGAACAATCCCGAGCTAGCGAGCGGGAACCTAACAAACCAATAATAGTCAATACCTAAAAAGTCTAAAAACAATAGAAACAAAGCAAGCTCGGCTCGGGAACTCACGCGGCACGGCGACACGAGCTTGGAGCTGCAGCAAGCCGCACGGCAGGCTGGGCGCGGTCGCTGGCCGCACGCAGTGGTAGGCGCTGGCTGCGCTCGCACGCACGGCACGGCGGCGCGACGGACTCACGCAGCGAGCCTTGGCGCATGTGAAGGCGTCTGGCGTCGCGGGCAAGCGGCTTCGAAGCGAAAGCCGCGCGGTCTTTGGCGTCACGGCGAGACGCGACGCGGCTGGCTGGCGCGGGCGCTGGCGTCGCGCGTCTGGCTTGCAATGCGATCGCACACGATCTGGCGGCGATGGCGTCTGGCGGTGCTGCTTCAACAGATCTGGGCGACTGGTGCGATGCGCAGGGCGATCTGTCTTTGCTTCTTTGCGCGATCCGGCGTCGCGATCGCCGGTGGACGTCGCGACGATGGTTCTTGGTGGGCTTCTCTCGGCTGGCTGCAATCAACACAAACACACACAACACACCTCTTTTCACTTGGCCAAAAGCACACCAAACGGATGAGAAGAAGAAGAGGAAGATCGATACCTACCCGGAATGATGATGAACGATCCAAGGGAGCTGCAAGGATGAAGAATCGGCAAGGGCTATGGAGAGGGAGAGCTTGTGCGGCCAAGAGGAGATTTGGAGAAGAAGATGGAATAAACCTAATTTCTATTTCATTTAACCAAATGCACCAAAACTCCAAAATCCAAGGTTAACTAAGATGTGATGCAGAAAGAGCAACAAGAGCACCTAATGGCTCAATTGGCACACATCTCCACAAGCTTCCCAGGAGACCCGGGTTCAAACCCCAGCTGCAGCACAATTCCCTTTATTTTTACTTTTGCATCAAACCTTGCTCAAACCAAACCACAAACCCCTCCAAAAACCTACAAAAAACCATCCAATAATTTTAGTAACTGGAAAAGACACAAACGACCACAGCGGGATCAAATTACCAAATTACCCCTAGGGCATACTGGAAGGCCGGAAAAAAAACACGGGTCGTTACAATATTCCCTCCTTTTTATGACTTTCGTCCTCGAAAGTCCTTAAAACAAAAAAAATTTCGGGTAATGCAATCTCATCTCGTCTTCCCGCTCCCAAGTGGCTTCCTCGTAACCCCGACTCTTCCATCAACCTTTACCAAACGAATCTCGCGATTACGCAACGTCTTGGTCTCAAAGGCAAGGATCCTCACCGCTTCTCCTCGAAGTTCAAATCCTCATTCACCGCAAAGGCTCAAAGTCCACAATGTGCGACGGTCCGGCACATCTTTGCCTCAACATCGATACATGAAAAACACTATGCACCGCTGATAGTGACGGAGGAAGGGCTAACCGGTAAGCAACTCTGCCAATCCTCTCTAGGATCTCAAATGGACCAACAAAACGGGGACTCAACTTCCCACGCTTACCAAACCTCGAACACCTCGCATCGGAGCAACCTTAAGGAACACATGCTGACCAACCTCAAACTCCAAATCTCGACGCCGAACATCGGCGGCGTAACTCTTCTGCCTGCTCTGAAATTTGTCAACATACGAGCTCTAATCTTACGCTGACTGCACCATTGGTCAATCTACGAACTTCGGGACCCAAAACTCGTCTATCACCAACCTCTTCCCGAACACGGGGCCGGATAACGCTTACCATACAATGCCTCGAATGGAGCCATCTCAATCGTCGATCGTAATCGTTGTTATAGGCAAACTCCATCAAGAAATCTGAATCGGTCCCAATCGCTCGGAAATCCAACACACAAGCCCTCAACATATCCTCGAGAATCGATTCACTCTCTCGATCGCCATCCGTCCGAGGGTGAAAAGTCATCTTTGGCGCACTCTGTGCCCAAACCCTTCCGGAGCTCTCGAGAAACGAGAAGTGAACCGCGAGTCACGATCGGACACAATCCTCACCGCACACCATGATAACGGATGATCTGTTCCAAAAACAAGCTGCGCCACTGTTCCACGGTATAAGTGTCTCTACCGGAATGAAGTGTGCGCTCTTGATCAAACGGTCGACTATCACCCAAATCTGAGAGAACTTCCTCGAGTCCTTGGCAAGCCGAGAGATAAAGTCCATGGAGATCTCTTCCCATTTCCACCGGGTACACTCGATGGCTGCAACAAACTACTGGCCTGCACAGGTGCCTTCACTTGCGACAAGTGAGACACCTGACAAACTCTGCCACATCTCTCTTCATTCCCATCCACGGAAAGGTCTGCGCTTAAGGTCTGATACATCTTGGTACCTCCGGGTGCCAAGCAAAAGGGGAATCAGGGCCTCAGAGAGCAACTCTGCTCTCAAACACGCAATGTCCGGAACACACAACCGGCCTCTATAAGTCAACCCACTGTCTGGTGAATATACAAAGTCAAAGTCACCGTCAAGACTAACTCTGTCAACCAACCTCTTAAGTGCGGGGTCACCCAACCGGCCGTCTATAATCCATTTGCCTAATCGGCGGCCGAGCAGTCAATTGAGCTACCACGGCGGTAACCTCACCCAACAACACTTTGCAACCTCGGCCCGCTCTAACTCTCTCCGCAACCGGGCTGAAAACTCAACAACGCCATGGAGTCGGCGTCTTTCTACTCAAAGCATCGGCCACTACATTGGCTTTACCGGGTGGTACAAAATCTCGCATCATAATCCTTTACCAACTCGACCATCTCCTCTCGCCTCATATTCAACTCCTTACGAGTAAACAGATACTTGAGGCTCGTGATCGGTAAACATCTCGAATCGCTCACCATACGGTAATGCCTCCAAATCTTGATTGCAAACACCACTGCGCCAACTCCATATCATGAGTCGGGTAGTTCTGCTCATACGGCTTGGTGACGGGAAGCATAGGCAATGACCTTCCCGTCTTTGCATCAACACACAACCTAATCCAAACTTGGAAGCATCATCAGACCACGAAACCACTGTCCCCTCTCGGATCGCCAACATCATGTGCTGAAGTCAAACTACGCTTGAGCCCGCAAAGCTCTCATCACACTGCTTGTCCCAAACAAACTCGACACCCTTCCTCGTCGACGAGTGAGTGAGGCGAGGCTAAAGCGAAAAAGTCCTTGACGAACCGACGGTAGTAACTCGCCAAACCCGAAAGTCGCGAATCTCGGCAGAATCGAAGTCGGCTTGGCCCATGAACTCAACGCCTCAATCTTCGCGGGGTCCACGGCTATACCATCTCTCGAAACCACGTGGCCTAGGAAGGCCACTGCTCCAACCAGAAATCACATTTGGAAAACTTCGCATAAAGTCGGTTTTCCCTCAAAGCCGCCAATACTCGCCTCAAATGCTCTGCATGGTCTTCTTTAGACCTCGAATAAATCGAGAATATCGTCAATGAACACGATGACGAAGCCGTCCAAAAATGATTTGAACACCCTATCCATCATGTCCATGAACGCAAATGGGGCATTGGTCAATCCAAACGACATGACCACAAACTCATAGTGACCATATCTAGACACAAAGCTGCCTTTAGGAATGTCGGCATCCCGATCCGCAAATCGATGGTAACCGGATCTCGGATCTATCTTGGAGAACACGAAGCTCCACTGAAGGCGATCGAACAAATCGTCGATACGGGGCAACGGATACTTATTCTTCATTGTCACCTTATTAAGCTCGCGGTAATCAATACATAAGCGCATAGAACCATCCTTCTTTTTCACAAACAGGCGGTGCTCCCCACGGGACACACTCGGACGGATGAACCCTCGATCTAACATCTCCCGCTGAATCAATCTTGATTCCTTTAACTCACTGGCGCCATACGATCACGGAGCCTTCGAGATAGGGAGGGTCCTCGGCTCGAGCTCAATTGTGAAGTCAACCTCTCTCTTGGGGCAACCCCGTAACTCCTCGAGAAACACGTCCGCAAACTCCTGCACGGCGGTACACGATCAACAGAACGAGGGGCGCTCTTCCGGACAACTTGGCTAGATAGCCCCAAGCTCCATGAGCTAGCAACCGACGAGCTTTCACGGTGACACCATCGGCGGGCAAACTCCACCTGGACTCCACAAAACTTAAAGTGGGCGGCGACTGGCGGCTGAACACTACTTCTTTCCGTGGCGGTCAATCAACGCGTGGTTAGCGACTAACCACTCCATACCAAGAATCACATCAAAACCGCTCATAGGCGGAACTATGAGCGTAGCCACTAGCAACTCTCCGGATATCTCGATCCGGCCATCCCTAATCTTATCTCTAGCCAACATATTAACTCCCGAAGGAGTTGCAACAGATAACTCAAACCTAGAGGCTCTAGTCTTAACTTAGCATGCTCGACCAAACAACACACAGATACAAATGAATGCGTAGAACCGAGAATCAAACAAGGCAAATGCGCGGTGATCTAAAACAAGAAGCGTGCCGCCATGCGGCATCCGTGACGCTCGGCCTCTGACGGTCGTAGCAAACACTCGACCTCGCTGCTGTGCTGGCCGAGCCGCCATAGCCGGGTGATCACAAAAACGGGCCATGTGCCCCTCTCTACCACAACGGAAGCACAATCTAGGTCGGTGACAAGCTCCGGCGTGGACTTTCCCACAAGTAGCACAAGCGGGAACTGCCTGGGTCCTCTCCTGCTGTCGGGTGAAACGGACCGGAGCTCTCACGATCTGCTTCTGAAACTTCCTTGGCGGCGCTGCGCCGCTTTCCCGAAAATCAAACTTCATCTTACGCCCCACAACCGCTTTGGGACGGACGGCTGAGCAGAGCGGCAACAACCCGCTCAATGGATACTTCCCATTATAGATCGTGGCCAATGGACAGCCCTAGCATAAGTGTCGGGGGCACGAGCCACGACATCACAGGGAAACACCTGCCTCAATCCGGATATGAACTTCCGAATCTTGACTCTGGGGTGGCAATCAAGCGAGGAGCAAAATATCCATACTCACGAGAACTTGCGCTCATATTCCTCAATGGAATCGAGAACCTGCTTGAGTTACGAAGAGCTCCACCATCTTCTCTTGAGCCTCATCACCGATGAACTTTACCTTGAACTCGGCCTTGAAGAACTCCCAAGTAGCGGGTGGAGACCCACCGTCTCTCGCTCAAGGTGGACTCCCACCATCATCTCATTGTGCCTCCTAGCACATGAGCCGCACACCTCGGCCTCTGAATATCGGGGCACACCATGATCGGGAAGGTGTACTCCAAATGGGCAATCCACACGGCCGCCGCTAACGCATCACCGGTGGCATCAAACTTCTCGAGCTTCCACTTCACAAAATCCTTGACCACCTACTATAACAGCCCGGTTTTGGCTAAATGTAAAATAAGGTTTCCTTTTATTATTTTTAGTTTGGGAGGAGCTGTTGGAAGGAATCGAACCCTTGGCCTAAAAAGGGGTTTGGAAGCTTGGGTTTAAATAAGGAAAATAAACGCATCACCGGGGCTCGAAGGGGGAGTCTTGGGAAGGCCATATGAGATTCCCAAGTCTATTTAAGTTAAGGAAGGGAATTATATTTAAGGAGAAAGAAAAGAGAAAATAAGGAAAAGAAAGAACCCAAAACCCTAGACTTCTCCTTCTCGCCGCCTGCCAAGCCACCCCACCCGCCGTGCTCCGCCCACCGCCGCCGCCGTGCCTCGCCCACGCCGCCGCCCCACGCCCGCCTGCTTTGCCGCCGCGACGCCGCACGCCTGCGACCATCACTGCCGCCGCACCGAGCCACCGCCAGCCCGGATCGCGTCGGCGGCCAGCTCGCCACCGCCAATAAATTTCAGCCTCCACTCCGCACTGTGTCGCCCCAGCAGACCGGCGTGTAGCCGCCTCGCGCCCGCCACGACACCACCCACCTCGCCGCCGCGCCGCCCCGCCGCCTCTACACCGCGCCGTCTGCGTGCGCGTGCCGCTTCGTTCGCGTCGCTGCCCGCCCAACCAGCGCTGCGCTCGTCCCTCGCGTCACGCGCCCAGCGCCAGCCTGCGTCCCCTCGCCACGCCAGCCGCGCCCAGCAGCGCCCGATAGCGCCAGTCTTTACGCGCGAGCCTCTCGCCTAGCAACGCCGTCCCTTCTTTGCTTGTTGCCGAGACGAGTGCCTTCTCGGTGGGTAAATTCCCGAGCCTCCACCCTTTGGATTTCTGCTTTTAGATGCATTTATTAATTAGGATGTTTTATTACTTGTTTAGGTTGCTCGAGTTCGCTTAAAAGCTCGAGGGTCGTTATTTGATTCGGGAAAATTAACCTCCACTTATTTCCAGGTAAGGATTCTTACCCGGGGTTGTGTGGACCCTGCGAATAGTTGATAGCACGCTGATTACTGTAATTATATGAGTTTCTAGTGATAGTTTTCATGCTTTCTTTTGATTCATGTTCGTGACATGTTTACATCCCGTTAGTTCCATGTTAGGCTTTCCTATCTTGATAGAACCATGCCGCCTATTGTATCTTTGCTAGATCCAAGTTACGTTAGATGTGTGATGTATAGTATAGAGGGCCGTAGAGGTAACTAGTTTGGGGTCCCGCTCGGGCAAGACCCGATGGACATCCGAGGTGTAAGGCCCTACGGGCATCCTAGGTGTGTAAGGCCCCACCGGGCATCACCGATTCTCGGAGGTGTAAGGCCCTACGGGCATCCTAGGTGTGTAAGGCCCACTGGGCATCACTGATTCTGGAGGTGTAAGGCCCTATGGGCATCCTAGGTGTGTAAGGCCCACTGGGCATCACTGATTTTGGAGGTGTAAGGCCCTATGGGCATCCTAGGTGTGTAAGGCCCACTGGGCATCACTGATACTGAAGGTGTAAGGCCCGATGGGCATCCTAAGTGTGTAAGGCCCCACTGGGCATCACTGTGTCCTAAGTGTGTAAGGCCCCACTGGGCATCACTGAGTCCTAGATTGTGTAAGGCCGAAGGGCATCCAAGCGTAGGACCTAGGAGTGACTGTTGATGGGAGCCCTTGAATAGGCTCGCCCTAGAAATAGCCCATTGCCTAAGCCAGCCGTTCGTGCTCTAAGTCTTTGTATGGTTGCCTGTCCGTGTGCTAAATGAGATGATTTCGTATTGTACCCCGATTGGGGATTCTTACTGAGTAACTTGTTGCTCACCCTTATTTTCTGTGGCTTTCCACCGTAAACTTGGGACCAGAGGTTGGATGGCTAGGAGGAAGCCGCTCGATGATCATGGATAGTGACTGGGGTCGCACGCGTTTCTTTAAATGTTTTCCTTAATGATTTAGCATGTAGTGGGACTTGGGTCCCTAGGAAAAAGCACTCAAACTATTTTATGTTCTCGTCTGCTTTCCTTTCCTTTGAATTGTTTTAAGAAAATCTTGATCAGTCATTTTTACTGTTTTATTTAATTGAAATCATGGTTTTGTTTTAAAAGTGTTTATTGCAAAGCTTTAAACTTCCGACTCTACGAATGATGTTTATAATCTTAATCATGCATGCTAAGTATGGACTTTAGGTTAGAGACCATTTTCTTGGGTCGGGTCTTTACTGATTGGTATCGAGCCCGAGTTATAGGTTACGTAGATGACTGCAGATTGTAGGTTGTTTTCCATGATCATCGGTAGCTCACTTGACCATCGGTATGTCCGTAAGTTTAAAGTTAAGGGTTAAGAATTACAATACGGCGGTTGCACCTTGCATGTACATGACTTGTTGTTGTAGAGCGGGGAAGGCGAGTTCGACCCATTGATGGTTTGGTCAGTAGATTTCCGGTATGCGATCACTCGTAGAGGGCGAGGGAGGCTCGAGGCCGACCACCCAGGCATTCGTGACGATTCGACACCGGGGACCTCGTCCCAAGCCGATCTTGATGTTAGGCCACCGTCGGGCCCTTCAACCGTGTTGCCCGAGAGGCGTAGGGGCAAGTGAGCCTCGAGAGGCTGCACCGAGCCGCTTTTGTGGAGTCTATGAGGGCTCTTATGGTTGGGTTGCTAGCCAGACCGGAGGGCCGAGCAGAGCTGAAACGCAGCTTGGTTAGCTGCGCAGAGGAGGAGTCCGCGTTCGAGATCTGACAAATCGGCCGAGTTGGTTCAAAGAGAGGATCTGCGGCGCCACCAAGACCGCCACTCTCGCGAGCCAATTGTGAATGAGGCCGTTATGGCGGAAGGTCTTGAGGATCTAGGCAAGTGGTGAAGGATTTTGTGAAATGGAAGCCGGAGAAGTTTAGTGCCCTGGGAACCATTGGTAGCCGCCACGTGGATTCTTTGGGTTTAGAATATACGTTTATGGTAATGGAGTGTCTCGAGGTGCAATGAGCTCGATGTGCGGCTCACGTATTAGCCTGTGCTGACTAAGTGGTGGTGGGATTCCACCTTAAGTGAGAGACCAGGTGGGTCTCCACTGCCACAGGGAGTTCTTCAAGGCTGAGTTCAAGGCAAAATTTATCAGCGAAGAAGCCCAAGAGAAGATGATTGAGCTGTTTTCAAACCTTAAGCAGGGGTCTGACTCGATCGAGGTGTACGAGAAGAAGTTCTCAGAGTATGGATACTTCGCGCTCTGATTGATTTCTACCGGGGCCAGAAGATTAGGAAGTTTATTGTGGGTTTGAGACAGGAGTGTCTCGGATGTTAGGGCACAGAGCCCTAAACTTTTGCCAAGGCGATGCTGATTGGCAACGATTTATGATGGGAAGTATCCTCCGAGGCGGGTTGTTAGTACTGCAGTAGTGTCTAAGGCCCTAGTGTACTCGGGCGAGAAGTGCAAGTTTGACTCGAGGAGCAATGTCCAAGCGGTCGGCGCCCCGGGGTTCTTATCATGGCGAGACCAATCATCAGAGACCGTGAATCGTGATCGGCCTCGCCAACAGGGCGTAGGGAGGCCGCCACCGTATTGTAGATCCTACGGGAAGCGGCATTGGGGACCACTGTGGTGGTAACCCTAGAGCTTGTTTCAAGCTGTGGAAAGGAAGGGCATCGGGCCCGGCCTTTGCACCCAGAAGCGGTGGTGGCACAAAGCAAGCTCAAAGAAACAGGGGAAGAGTATATGCTACGACTCGCCAGAGGTGAGAGAGCCGGACCGCGATGGCGAGTGCGCTCCTAGTTCTTGATCACCTCGCCTTTGTGTTGTTTGATTCGGGTTCCACCCATTCGTTTGTTTCTGCTTTGTTTTTCTTTGAGCTTGCTTGCATGAATTTAGAGCCTCTAGGTTTTGAGTTGTCTGTCGCTACTCCCTGGGAACTAGTATCTTTGGCTGGCAGCCGAAGGTAAGGGGACGGTCGGAGTGCAGTATCCAACACTGCACTGCAGTTACCCTCATTGTGTTAGCTATGAGCGGTTTTGATGTGATCCTCGGCATGGATTGGTTGGTGATAACCACGCTATGATTGACTGTCGTTGTAAGGAGGTGGTGTTCAGTGCCGCCGTAGGCCTACCTTTAAATTTCGGGGCACCTAGAGTGGGGTGTGTCCGCCGGTGATTTCGGCGATTAAAGCTCACCGTTTGTTAGCTCGAGGAGCTTGGGGTTTCTTAGCTAAGTTGGTAGGGAGAACCGTGACCCACTATCTGTCGGCGCAGTGCCCATAGTGCAAGAGTTTGCGGATGTTTTTCCCGAAGAGTTGCACGGCTGCCGCCAGAGAGGAGGTGGACTTCTCAATAGAGCTTGGCCGGGGACTCGCCCTATCTCGAAAGCTCCTTATCGCATGGCGCCAGCAGAGCCGAAAAGAGTTAAAAGAACAGTGCGGGAGATGCTTGGCGGAGGATTTATTAGGCCGAGTGTGTCCTCGTGGGGAGCACCGTCTTTGTTTGTTAAGAAAAAGGATGGCTCGATGCGCCTATGCATCGATTACAGGGAACTGAACAAGGTAACCATTAAGAACAAGTACCCGCCGCCTCGTATCGATGACCTGTTTGACCAGCTCCAGGGAGCTTGTGTGTTTTCGAAGATTGACTTGAGGTCGGGCTACCACCAGTTGAGGATTCGGGATGCAGATATTCCCAAGACAGCGTTCAGGTCGAGGTATGGGCATTATGAGTTCGTAGTCATGTCTTTCGGTGTGACGAACGCCCCAGTACATTCATGGACATGATGGGCCAGTGTTCAAGGCATTCTTGGACCGCTTTGTCATCGTGTTCATAGATGACATTCTTGTGTACTCTAAGTCTAAGGAGGACCATGCCTCGCACCTAAGGCAGATTTTGGCAGCCTTGCGCGAGAACAAGCTCTATGCGAAGTTCTCAAAGTGTGACTTTTGGCTCGAGGAAGTAGCATTTCTGGACACGTTGTGTCTAAGGAGGAGTGGTCATGGACCCTTCAAGGTAGAGGCCGTTAGTTAAGTGGGCGGGCCAACGCGGCGTGATGGAGATTCGTAGCTTCACGGAGTGCGGCGGATATTACGACGCCGTTCAAAATTTTTCCGCTATAGCCGCCCGCTTACTCGATTGACGAGGAAGGGTGTTGATTTCGTTTGGGATAGGAAGTGCGATGAGAGTTTTGCGAAGCTAAAGAGCGGTTGACGTCTGCGCCGGTGTTGGCGGTTCGGAGGGGGATTTGGGGTTTCGTGGTGTCTGATGATGCCAAGCAAGTTTGGGTTGGGGTGCGTTACGATGCAACACGGTAAGGTGATAGCGTGCGCTTCGAGGCGATTGAAACCGCACGCAGCGAATTACCCGACTCATGATATGGAGTTGGCGTGATCGCCTTTGCACTTAAGATTTGGAGGCACTACTTGTATGGGGAGAAGATTCAGATTTTCTCGGATCACCAAAGCCTCAAGTATTTCTTCACTCGAAGGACCTGAACATGAGGCAGAGGAGGTGGTTGGAGCTCGTGAAGGATTACGACTGTGAGATCTTGTATCACCGGAAAAGCAAATGTTGTGGCTGATGCACTAAGTAGAAAGGCCTCGCATGATCGGCAACATTGGCAAACCCCAAGAGTATCATCGGGAAGGATCTCGAGAGGCGGAAATAGCAGTGTTTGTTAGGGGATGTTACCGCTGGGGTAGCTCGATTGACCATCCAATAACCGATAAGGCAAAGGATTATTGTAAGAACCCGACCCTAAATACGGTCCTAAACCTAGGTTCTCACTCAGCATGCAAGTTAAATATTTCATCAAGCGGTTTAGTGCTCATATTTAAAACCTTTAAAAACTTTTAGAACGGGAATGCTTAAAACATAGTCAACGATTTTGTTTAAGAAAACCAACGAAGTAAAACAAGCTCAAGCAAGATATATATAAAACATTCAAAACAGTTCAAACAACTTTTAATAATGTTTCCCCTAGGACTCTGTCCATCTACATCTTGAACAAATATGCAAACAATAAAGACAGTCTTGTGGCTCCCATGATCAATCGGCTCCCTCCGCTTCGCCGTCCGGTGTTGTCTCAAGTTACACGTGGAAAGCCACGAAATAAGGGTGAGTATAAACATACTCGGTAAGAATCCCCGGCCAGGGTACAATACGATACTTCAATCATCTAGCACCCTAGTATACATGTAAACGATTACCAACAGATCATAGCTCGGCGAGCTTACAAGGCGAGAATCTGGAATCCTCGGAAGTCTCTTTCTTCCGGCCTAATGATTGGCTCTCATAACCAATCCAGGGACATCTCAGAGGTCTTTTCTCCTCGGCCAATTGATCAGCTCAAAAAACCGATCCCAAAGATGTCCGACACCCTCGAGGTCTTTCTCCTCGACCATATGATCGACTCAAAAGCCAATCCCAATGGGTGTCCTCAAGGGCCTCTTACCCTCGCTTCTAATCTGGACTATCGGAGAGTACCCGAAGTCGGCTCTAAACAGGAAGGAACGGTGTACTCACGAACATTAGCAGGGGAGCTCTCGAGCCGGCGACTAAAGCGTGTCGCGCACACCGCATGCTCTTCTGCAACCGGCGTAAATGAATGCGGGGCCTAAGGGCAAACTACGCGGGCGATGCGCATGCCTAAGACTTCGGAAGCGGTGTCATCGAACACGGTGGTCACGAGGCCCTCGGCACTCATCTGCAGCGGCTGTACACCACCGACTGAAGCTAAGAACCGCCAAGGCGGGCTTGCACCGTTAGCGGTTCCGCTCTAGCGAGCTACAAACTAGGCTTATGCCGATGTGGTAGCTAAATCCACATCAGCTTGCGGGGAAGCAATGTACGTTATGCTTCGCTCTACTCCCGACCAGTGGGGACAAGGTACGTTATGTCCGCTCTCGGCCTCTAGATGATGACAGCCTAACACACTAGCTAGAGTATAGAGTAAACGATTCTGGCTAAACATACATAATCATCATCAATCATACATAACCTAGCATGATACTACGAACTTAAAGCGGGAATCTCAAGCATCTTTGGAAGAACAATCCTAGCATGGCACTAACATGTACAAACAAGCAAACATGCTAGCAGGAATGCAATCACAAGTTTGTCCTATCCACTAATCATGTCCATAAAAGTAAACATGCATATAAGGCACATTCAAGAAAGCATCGCGAGGTCCACACAACCACGGTAAGGAATCCTTACAGGAAGCAGCGAAATAACCTTCACACTCTAATAATGACCCTCGAGCTTTAAAGCGAAACCAGAGCAACCTAAGCATTTTAATAAAAACAACCTAATTAAATAAGCAGTGACCAACATGACCTAGGGCCCAAAGGAAAAAGTCTCGGGAATTACCGATCGAGAAGACACAAGGCCACGCCCCAACCCATACGGCAAGGCAGCGGTATCCGTCAGCCAGAGACAAGCGGTCTTGCGCTGGCCACAGGCGCTGCACCAGGCGCTGGCGCTGGCGCTGGCGCTGCAACAGGCGCCAGGCGCCTGCTTTGGCGCTATCCGGGCGCTGGCTGGCGTCTTTGGCGCGCGAGGAAGAAGCGCGCCGCGCTGGGTTCTGTGTGATGCGCGAGAAGCGCGCGCTGCGCGCTGGCGAAGCAGGCGGACAAAGCGCACGGCACGCAGACGCGGATAGTCTTTGCGCGGGCGCGGCGGCGGCGCGCAGCGTCTTGCGAGAAAGCGAGCGGCGGCAGCGTCGCGGCGCGCGTCTGCGCAGCGTCTGGGCGGTCTAGTGCGGAGCGGCGCGACGCTGCCTGTCTGGGCGAGGCGAGCTGGCCGGCTGAGCACGCTGCTGGCATGGGGTGTCTTTGCGGCTGGGCGGCGTGGTGGCGGGCGGTAGCGGCTGCGACTGGCGTGCGCTGAGGTGGGCCAATTGAAATTTGCTGCGTGCGCTGGGGTGTCTTGGTTGGCTGAGGCGGGTGCGGCTAGGGCGGCTAGGGTTTCTTGGTGAGTCGGCTAGGAGAGAGAGAGAGAGAGAGAGATTTTCCCAAAACAAGGGGGAATAGGATTTTCTTTCCTTTTCCTAATTTAAATGGGTCTAAAATCCCTTCCAAGGCTTTCTCTTGCGGGTCCCGGCTAAAGAAATTCTTTTCTTTTTAACTAAACCTTCTTTTCTAAAAACTCCAATTTCACCATTAGGGCAAGGGTTCAAATCCCAATGGGACCAATTAAATTCCAATTAATTTTGCTATCAACCAGGAATGTCTCCGAACTTCTAATCAACTAACCCAAACTCCTTGGGTCTTGCAACCAACATTAATCAAGTCTCAACGAAGGCCGAAATGACCACGAAGCCACGAAAATCCTCAACCTCCGCCCAGGGAGCAAAATACCAAAATACCCTTAAAGGTTAAAAGCAGCTCTAACGGCCCATCCGAACATCCGAATAATGACCCGAAATCACACAGGTACCGAAATAGAAAAGCGGGACGTTACAATACTCCCTCCTTTTAAGACTTTCGTCCTCGAAAGTCCTAAGACGAAAAACAACTCTAGAAAAACTCCACTGGTTCTTAACCAACCAAGCTCTGAAAAAAGACAACACAAATCCTTCTTTGAAACCGAACCCTCTTGGGTTCCCAATGCTCAAGCCCAACGGACACCGAGTGCACCCACGAACTATCTCAACCAAAATCGAACTAACACTGAGCTTTGAAGAAAACATGCGATAACTAGTCGGTGAGCCACATCCTCCGACTCGCACCAACTCTCAAAGCGGTCTTACGACTCTAGGGCTCACTTATCCATGCTAAACCAACTTGGAACGCCTCTCTCACGGTGCTACTCTCGGCAAACTCGTGAGCGGGTCACAAGCCCTAAAACTCAACGCCACGCGCTCGGCGTAACATCTCTGAATGCTCATAGTTGTTATCAAACGACCTCGACCCTTCACCATGCTGACCAAACAAGCTGAACCTCCCGGTTTAAGAAACTAAACGGCCTACTCATACTTCGCAAGTGACTGCGAACCCTACCGTAAGAACCCAAGCGGTTGCCTACAATCTTTAACGAAATCCAATTCGAACCACCAGCCGGTGACTGATCCCTAGGCAACCTTCTCCAACTAGCATGCGCTCACAACACTAAAGCAACCATCTTACGAAATCGAAGCACCAAAGCCAAGGGCACTTTTACTCGTTCACCAAACGGCTACCACCACACACACTAGCCGATGCACTTCACTTGGCCCACCACGAATGACGGGGTCCAAGAACGAGCTTCACTCAGCCAAACTAATAAGCGGAGCCCTTCATCGGCCGACAACAAACTTTCCAATGCAATCCGATCAGCCAGCGCCTAGGTGAACATCGCGGATAGGAAAACAAACAACATTCCTCTCACGGAAACCTCGAGCAACAAGGAATAAAACATTACGTGGCTACTATCAACACGATAGCCGGAGGATCGAAACTCAAGGGCTTTACCACCCAATGCCACGGCACCTCTGTGCCAACTCACTCAAGCGTGGCTCGGCTAAAATGCCAATCTGCGAATGTACAACGACTAAAGGCAAAGCCCGAGAAAGGCTTGCTCTGCAAAAAACACAACCCAAGCTTATAACGAGCAAAGCTCGCCTCCAAGCCGCCATTCAACTCTTAAGCCCATCCGTTTGCTCCAAGACTTCTTGCTTATAAGCTTAGACCTAACTCTTCTTCCAATCCGGAAACTCCACCCACGAAACATCGCGAGGAATAAGGATAGCAACGACCACAAGCTTGCGGATCTGAACAACGCGAGTCGGCAAGACTACCTCAAAAGTTAAAACTCGAGGCCGGCATCCACGGCGCAACTCAATTACCAAGGAACTAAGGGGTTCCACAAACTCCAAAGATCCAACAACCTTCCGCCAACAACTCAAGCCTTTGAACTAGTGGCTATCGCCTCGCGGAACAAACACTTTTCGCTTGCTATCAAGCAGACGCGAGGACACTCTCTAGCTAGGTGACCCACTGCGCTACTCTGATCAACTACACAACTCGGGAGCTAAGTGACTCTTCCTTTACAGAACGATTTCCTAGCAAGCGGACTTAGAAGGACAAATAAATTCACACACACACGCTCATTTGTCTTGCGCCAAACTCAACGGTAGCAACCACCCACTAAGCACTAGCGGTACTTACTCAACCACGAGGGGGAGGCCAACTCCCAAAACTACGACTAGGAACAAGTCCTCGTAACAGCGCTCGCTTGCTCTCGACCGAGCTAGCTCACAAAACAACATGGGGACCAAACCTTGGTCAACACCAAGCACCACCTCGCTAAAATTACGAAAATCAACGTGGGGTTACCAAGAATGACTCTGGCTTGTTAACCGACAACAAGCATCCAACAACTCAGCGAGGAACACTTTGCACTCGTCCGACTGAGCTCGGTGAGGCTCTCCACAACTCGGGGTTCCTCCGATCGCCCTCCGACTCACACTGCTGTCAAACAAGCGGTCTACTGACAATCGGCTACACGAGCACGTCTCCCTCAAAGATCTCAATTGTGGCTGCCAAAAGCTCTTCCTTGCCACATCTCAGCATGCAAGCACGGGCGATGCTCCACACAATCCTACCCAACAACCCGACTACTCTGCAGCGGTAGCCTCTCAACCAAGGCTAGGGCACTTGCCAAGAACTAAAGTCCTAACTCCTCGGAGGCCGAGCACTGGTTTCACAACCCAAAACCTCTCGTGGTTCTTGAAAAAATACACCACGGAACGAGCTACACAAAAGTACATTGGCGTGTACACTCCAACTTGGTTCCTTAAGATCCAAACCAACAAGTACTCTTACACAAGGCGACTTCTTCCTCCCAATAGAGCCACAACTAGCAAAGGAACAACAAGAGTTCGGACCACTCGGGGTCAACTCACCACAAAAGCTACATTGGTCAACTCACTCTTACAAGAGCATAACTACACCAATCGACATACCACATACCAATGTGCCCACTAAATGCTCCACTCAACCATCCAACTCCCGGCTCTAACATTTGGGTCAACCACGCATCATCGATGCCAACCCTACTCATAATAGGGTAACTCCAAGGGTAATGGAATCACACTACCATTCAATCGCTCACAAGCCCACAACATAGGCGCGAGATCTCGGGCGCGCTAGCCCTTAACAACCAACGATCCTTTGTACCCAACTCTCGGTGACCGCGAAAAGCTCCTACTTTCCCTCAAACAACCTCACACTTGTAGTTCTCGACTACCACCGAGCTAGATCTCTTAAGCAATCCAAACAGATGCAACTTCGTAAAAATGGGTACAAGGCTAGTGGGGATGCTAAACTTGGGGCGGGTCCTGGAACCACCTGCACAAAAGTGCCAACCGCTTTGAATCTAGGCCTCCTCTCAAAGCTTGGTGCCAGCAGCACTTCTTCCTCTACAACACAAACATCCCTTTACGGGCTTTAAGCCACTCTCGAGGGTAGGGAAGGTCACACTCAGTGGCGGGGCAATGGCACTCAACACAAGAGTCTCAACAATCGAGTAGACTACTCTCTGACATCACGTCCAACGAGACAAGCCAAGGCCCACTCCCGCATCCCACTCGATGCTCAACGAATACTCAGCCAACCCTCGGTGGCAGCACCTAGCTCCACACTGGAACATGCTAACAGAAGGTGCTTCTCTCTAATAGCCACCGAAACCACGGACGGATTAAGTCGTGACAAGCAACCTCCACACTACCCCACAGCTCACGAGGTACTAAAAGAACCGGCCGCAAAACGACTACGAGCTTGCGGGAGGACAAGATGTCTCTACATCTTCCTCAAAAGCTACTAACTTGGCGGCTTGCCAATCGACCGGGGTGGGTGGTGGAGACTCTGCTGGTCCGCCTCTCACGGGACTTCCACCACCACACTCTTCGCATCAAGCAACACCGTAAGCGGCACGCCACAACCTCGAGAACATTAGGTCGTCGGCCTCTGAACACCAGTCATCCCAACACTTGGATGATAAACTCGATCTGGCCAACCACCTTGCTACTAGCGATGGGTCTCAAAACATCCAGCTCTACGAGCTTCCACTTGCCGAACTCGGCGGCTCGATCAACGCCAACTATCTTATCGGCATAAACCTGCTGATCAAGCCCTCCAGGGAACCTCCGGGCTACTGGAACTACAAGGAGGGTGTCTCCTAAATAAACTCTACCAGTTGGGCTATCTATGCCCAAGACTCCTCACTACGCGCTACAAAAGCTGCACTGGGTCTCCGCTCTCTGTTAGCTAAAAGACTCGCCATCAACTCCCCTCATGGTCGGAGCACACTCTGCTCAAGGAGTCTCACTCTAAGGCGTGCTAGCCTCTACCCCCTCCTCTAGGAACCTCAATCGCCAGGGCCAACTCGGCCAGCGGGATAAACAACCGGGACCGCGCCTCAACATCCATACAAACGGTCCAACTCCTCGATCGGACATGCCAAGCGTCCCCGCTCCTCGAGTGCGATCCACGCACTAGCGATCTGCCACGAGCACCTCCACCCTCTCACTGGGGAGAACCACAAGCCCCGGGCCACAAATGGCCTCACGGAGTCTAAGGTCTACCTCCCTGCAGGTGCGATCGACACACCGGCGATCTGCACAAAGCATAAAACCTAGCCCACGGCTGAGCTCTCACCGCCAAACAAGGGTAACACATGTATACTAGATGCGATGTTGTAAAATAAAACCCTTAGCTTAATGAACTCGGACAAACTGGACGGTACGCGAGTATCGATGATCATGGGGGCAACAACTGCAGCAGCGAGTTAGTCTCTGAATCTATGACTCGTGCTCGATACCAAGCTGTAAGAACCCGACCCTAAATACGGTCCTAAACCTAGGTTCTCACTCGGCATGCAAGTTAAATATTTCATCAAGCGGTTTAGTGCTCATATTTAAAACCTTTAAAAACTTTTAGAACGGGAATGCTTAAAACATAGTCAGCTTTTGTTTAAGAAAACCAACGAAGTAAAACAAGCTCAGCAGTATATATATAAAACATTCAAAAGCAGTTCAAACAACTTTTAATAATGTTTCCCCTAGGACTCTGTCCATCTACATGCCGAACAAATATGCAAACAATAAAGACAGAGTGCATGGCGGCTCCATGATCAATCGGCTCCCTCCGCTAGCCCGTCCGGTGTTGTCTCAAGTTACACGTGGAAAGCCACGAGAAATAAGGGTGAGTATAAACATACTCGGTAAGAATCCCCGACCGGGGTACAATACGATACTTCAATCATCTAGCACCCTAGTATACATGTAAATGATTACCAACACGGATCATAGCTCAATGAGCTTACAAGGCGAGAATCTGGAATCCTCGGAAGTCTCTTTCTTCCGGCCTAATGATTGGCTCTCATAACCAATCCGGGACATCTCAGGGGTCTTTCTCCCTCGGCCAATTGATCAGCTCAAAAGCCGATCCCAAAGATGTCAGACACCCTCGAGGGTCTTTCTCCTCGACCATATGATCACTCTCAAAAGCCAATCCCAATGGGTGTCCTCAAGGGCCTCTTACCCTCGCTATAAATCTGGACTAT